>OY992895.1:42385787-42638280 GCA_963921405.1 Cepaea hortensis
AACGCAGGAGGAGGAGGGAGGAGGAGAGGGAGGAGGGAGATGGAGGAGGAGGAGGGAGGAGGAGGGAGATGGAGGACGAGGAGGGAGGAGGAGAGAGGAGGGAGAAGGAGGAGGGAGAAGGAGGAGGGAGGAGAAGAGGGGGAGAAGGAGGAGGGATGATGAAGAGGGAGGAGGAGGGATGTGGAGGGAGAAGGAGGAGGGAGGAGGAGGGAGGAGGTAGAGGGAGGAGGAGGAGGGAGGAGGAGAGAGGATGAAGAGGGAGGAGGAGAAGGGATGAGGAGGAGATGGAGGAAGAGGGAGGAGGAGGGGGAGGAGGAGGGAGAAGGAGGGAGGAAGAGGGAGGAATGGAGGAGGAGGGAGGAAGAGGGAGGAGGAGGAGGAGGAGGGAGGAGGGGGAGGACGTAGGAGGAGGAGGAGGAGGGAGGAGGAGGGAGGAGGAGGAGGGAGTAGGAGGAGAGAGGAGGAGAAGGGAGGAGGAAGGAAGAGGAGTGATTAGGAGGAGGGAGGAGGGCGAGGAGGCAGGAGGAGGAAGAGGGAGGAGGAGGAAAGAGGAGGAGGAAGGAGGAGGAAGAGGGAGGAGGAGGGAGGAGGAGGAGAAAGAGGGAAGAGGTGGATGGAGGAGGTAGAGGGAGTAGGGGGAGGGGAAGAGGAAGAGGGTAGGAGGTGGAGGAGGGGAGAGGAGGAGGAGGAGGAATATAACGCATATGCCTGTAGATTTAATAATGGCTGAAGTTGTTCCATGTCTTCTTAGAGTTGGCGACAGTGTAAAGAAATATAAAATCTTCAAACTTGATAGAGATAAGGTAACTATTATTTATTTATTCTTTAAGCATAAAAAGATGAGTTACAATGTTATGCATTATGCATTATTTTTATGAAAACTTCGAAAATGTCTTAAAGATTGTATCACTATTTATTATAACTCATATGCCGGCATATAACTATGGACTAAGAGTTTATAAATCTTTGAAAACGATGCCACAATATGACTATAAGTTACTAGCTGACCCTGCCCGGCTTCGCCCAGACCCTGGTGGGGAGCATCTCATTTAATTCATATAAGTAGTCATATAAGTTCTCGTTCCCGTTACCGACTGACTGTCTGTCTGTCTGTCTGTCTGTCTGTCTGTCTGTCTGTCTGTCTGTCTGTCTGTCTGTCTGTCTGTCTGTCTGTCTGTCTGTCTGACCCGGCCCGGCATCGCCCAGCTCCTGGTGTGAAGCATCTCATTTAATTTATATAAGTAGTCATATAAGTTCCTGTTCCCGACTGTCTATCTGTCTGTCTGTCTATCTGTCTGCCTGATGTAACAGTATGTGTAGTTTGGGTTATAATTAGGATCTAGTGGGGAATTAGAGATACAGCACGATTGAGCATTATGAGTGAAAGCGGAGAGAGATGCTCAATCGTGACGTATTGTTGTTGTGAAGGGCAGTCAACATCCGATATTCCAGCAAGGCAGACACGGCTTGTCATCTTACGCAAATAAACAAACTTTTATTCAACCTTCGACTTTATTACTTCTTTCTACACTATGACAGAAGTAAATATGGAGCCGTATGTCCAGGATTCTGAATTGAGCCGTCCGGCTACCACGCGAAGTACTATATAACTCAGAAGATAAAAGTATCAAGAGGCTTTTCTAGAGCCGTGGCTGAATTGTAAGGTCATCAGGACACTGATAATGGCCGTTAACTGAATCTCAGCCTTCAACGCTTTCCAGGGCCGCGATCTGAACTCTGGAGTTTCAAAAGAAAAGGCTTACTATTTCCAAGCGCCAGCCAATGAACGTTATCAAATTCAAGGGGCCTCCCATGGCCGTTGCATGAATCCTATCGTTTTTCAAGAAGAGCCATCCTGTCCTGGGACCTTGAGAAAATCAGAAATTCAAGTTGAACATTTGTCGGGCTCAACTAATCATGGAAAAAGCCTCGTAAATTCGTGATCGGGCTTCTTGAAACTAATTGTCATTGGGCTTCGGTTGACCTTGACAATTTTTTGGGCCTTGTCAATCCTACGACCCAAATGTATGACCCATCCCAAATGACGATGAAATACCCACTCGAGAATCAAGGAAGGGACCCAACCAGGGGTCGAAAATAATCCAGGCATCCCATGAGACGGGACCCAAGCAGGAAGAGTGTCCAGCAGCCCACGAGAAGGACGAAATTATCTGAGGACGAGAGGGGATATCTGAACTCCGCCACCGGAACTCTGGAACTAATTGTCAGTTGATGCGGGCTCGTGTAAGTGAACTGGATCCGTCAGCGAGCAAAAGAAGGTAACTGTTTAGTTAAAGAGACAATTTGTATTTCCTGGATCTCCGGTGATGTGCCGTAATTTCTTAGTTAGAGCAGAGTCTAAAACATTATTGTACTCTAAGAAACAGGTATGAGGATTTATAGTGAACTTTTTGGTTTCAATATGAGTTATTGAAGACAGGGTTCTTCCTTCCTCTACGCTGACAGGATATTGATGGTGATTCGTGTAATTAATATTACAACTGGTGCTCTTTAGGGATTAACAAAGTGAAATTTTTGCGATTTTGGAACTAAATAACTAATTGAACAGTTTTATGGACTGTGGGAATTGTGTGTTGTAAATTAGTAAATTTATGTGATTCATAAATAGGATAATTAATTAACCAGTTTTTAGAAACAAATAATTTGAAATTGTGTGTTTCTTGGTTCTTTGCTTGCTTTCTTTCAGTATTTTCAGCATGGCGGAACAGGACACCCTAGCGCATCCTCCTTAAATTAGGAGATTGAAATTGTGTGTTTTTTTTGTTCTTTGCTTGCTTTCTTTCGGTATTTTCAGCATGACGGAACCAGACAACTTGGCCCAGGTGTTGACGGGAGTGGGAACAGCGGTAGGAAAATTAAATATGATAATCAACCAACAAGGATTGACAACAGAAATTTTGAGGTTTACTGGACAGGCCAGGGAATATAAAAAATGGATCACTTCCATAGAAAAATATGCCTATTTAATCTCAGCAACAGATGTAGAAAAAATGAGGTTGGCTTATCAGACGGCAACGGAACCGGTCTCGGATCATATAAGAAGAAAGCTAGAAGCTAGAGTAGATGAGACATGGGAACAATTCAAGGAAGACCTAGCAAGGAAATATGCAGAAATAACGGATCCACAACATGCATTTTCGGTGTTGAGGCAGGCTAAACAAAATAACGGAGAGACGGTACAATTGTTTAGCGATAGATTGATTAATCTGGCTGAAGAAGCATTCTTAGGACAGAATGTACGAGGAGAGGAGGTGGAAAGGATGTTGGTAGGGATCTTTGTGGATGGCATAAAGTCTGATGGTTTGAAACTTAAATTAATGAGGGAAAACCCTGAGAGGTTATCACAAGCGGTGGATATCGCGGTACAAGAAGAAAATTTGAGACGTAGGTTTAGATTAAGAACAGGACGAGAAGTGGGAAGTAATCGAGATGACAGAGTTGAGGAACCTATGGAAATAGGACAAACAAGATTCGGATGGAATAGGAGAGGAGGTATACAGACGTTACAAGGTAGAAATAGGTATGATAATGAGGAAAGAAGAAATATGAGATACCCTACAAGAGAAACAGTAGGTAACACAAATAGTACAAATATTGTCTGTTGGAATTGTGGTCAACGGGGACATGTTTTTCGGTTTTGTAATAACAGGCGTGTCCAGTCGAATACACAGGGTAGACATGACAATAATAGGGTGAGTAGGAATGTTGTAGATGGATACAGGAATTTTACAGGTACAAGAACACAGGAAAATCGGCGCCCTACCTATTAGGCAGGACCTATGATAGGAGGGTAAATAATAAGGTCCCAAGGGTTAGAGAATATGTTAATAACAGGTATAATAGCTCGAACAGAGAATATTTTCAACTAGATGAAGTCAAGAAATTTATAGAAGATAAAACAGATTATAGCTCTTGTATATTAGAAATAGGAAAGTATAGAGTTCGTACATTAATTGATTCGGGAGCTCAGGTTAGTGTAGTAAAAGAAAGTTTTCTATATAATATAGTAAGAAATTGTAGAGTATTTAAGAGTCATAATAATTTACACTCTGTTACGGGACAGAATTTACAAGTAGTGGGACAAACAATGATAAATTTTAAGTTAGGAGGGATCAACATAAGACACCTTTTTCATGTAGTCAAGGGGTTAAATAGAAACATGTTAATAGGAAGAGATTTTTTAATAAAAAATGGAGTAAGACTTTTATATGATTTACACAAATTAAAATTCAGGGACGTCTATATAGATATGCAAGAAGACATGCATATATCAGCACTAGTTAGAGTTAAAATGACAACGACATTAAAACCACAGTCGGTTAATTTGATACAAGTGAAGCTGAAGAAAAACCCATATTATGTAGAAGGAAACACAGTCAGAATCACTGAATTACAAGAGGAAATAATTGATGAGCCTGGTTTGGAAGTTCCGGATGGAATAATAGCGTTAGATAAACACTTAACCTTTCCAGTTATGGTGATTAACAACACAGGTAGAGAAATTAAATTATACAGAGGGTGTGTAGTAGCGAAAATAGAACAGAACGTTAGTGAAATATTGGCAACGGATAGAGTAGAAATGCCGGGAACTAATTATTCACAGTCTTCTAGTGAAAGAAGTAATAACAGACGCGGACGCGGAAGTAGAGGAAACACACGAATGAATGAATTGATCCATCCATTCAAAAGAAATACAGCACAAATACATTCACTAGATAAACAGACAAGAGAACAGGAATTGTTGGCACAGTTAAAGACTTCACCAGAAAATAAAGAAGTATTGGAACAGTTTATAAAGGAGAATCAGGATGTGTTTGCAATTAGTGATTTAGAGTTGGGGAAGACAAAAACAGTAACAATGGAGATAGATACGGGAGACCATCCGCCGATTAGCTTAAAACCATATAGAACTCCCTTAAGAAATAGAGAAATTGTAGAAAAGGCAATAGAAGAAATGTTGAAAGCAGGGATAATCAAAAGATCAAAATCAGAGTGGTCATCTCCGGTGGTAATTGTGGCCAAACCTGATGGTTCGAGTCGATTCTGTTGCGACTATCGGGCGTTGAACAAAATTACTAAAAATGTAGCATATCCACTACCAGTGATAGATGATATTTTGGGGTTGCTAAATGGCGCTACATTTTTTACGACGTTAGACGCAAGAGCAGGATTTTGGTGCATTCCGATGTCGGCAGACGCGCAGAGAAAAAGTGCTTTCTGTACTCATATGGGTTCTTATGAATTTTTACGTATGCCTTTTGGAGTCAAAACTGCGCCATCTCACTACATGCTCTTAATAAATGAAGTTTTAGAAGGTATGCAAAGGTTCGCTCTTGCTTATATTGATGATATTCTGATCTTTACTTCTGGAAATGTGGAGGATCATTTGAAACATATAAAGTTAGTGTTTGACAGGTTAAGAAAACATGATGTGAAGTTAAAGCTCAGTAAATGCCAATTTTTAAAGACAGAAACAAAATATTTGGGGTATATTATAAATAGAGAAGGTATAAAACCAGACCAGGACAAAATAAAGGTTATTAAAGAGTTACCTGCTCCAACTAACGTTAAGGAGGTACGCGCCTTTATAGGAACATGCGCGTATTATAGGCGGTTTGTCCCAGCGTTTTCAAAAATAGCTGAACCTATTACAAACTTAACAGGCAAGTACGCTAGGTTTAAGTGGGATGACGAGTGTCAAAAAGCGTTCGAGTATTTGAAAAACAGTTTAACACTGGTACCACTGTTGACGCATCCAGACTTAAACAAACAGTTGATACTGTACACAGATGCTTCAGACAATGCAGTAGGAGCGTGTTTGGTGCAACCATATGAAGGAAAAGAGTCTGGAATACCAGGGGTTAAAAATGAAAGGCCTATATACTTCTTGTCGCATAAACTTAGCAGATCACAAAGAAAGTGGACGACTATTGAGAAGGAGGCTTACGCAATACATTACGCTCTTCAAAAACTAAATTACTACTTACATAACGCAAATTTTGTTATTAGAACTGACCATATGCCTTTAAAGTCTTTTTTAGAAGCCCCAGTGCAGAACAGGAAAATACAAACCTGGGCATTGAACTTACAGGGATATAATACGAAAATTGAGTACATTCCAGGTAAGATTAACACATGCGCTGATTTACTGTCTAGGGTTCCCTATCCACAGTCGTCAGGTGACACAGAAGATGAAGGAGAACCAGAGATTGACGATCGAAATTGGCAAGTAAATATTTTAGATTCTGCTATAATAAATAGAGAAGAATTTGATAGTCTACCATCGGAACAAGAGTCTGAACATAGGGAAGATGATCTACACTTAGAAAAATTTAACATGAAAGAGGAGCAGGACCTAGACCCAAAAGTGATACAAATAAAAGAAAAATTAAGAGAAACAGAAGATAACAAATATAAAAGGAATTATTTGGTTTTACAAGAGGATGGACATTTATACTACATGTCTGAAAGGAACGAACAACTGAGGAAATACATTCCAAAACATTTAGAAAATGAACTTTTAAAGGCATATCATGATGAAAATGGACATTTAGGTAGAGACAAATTGGTGAAGGCGCTTACAAGTAAATATTACTGGCCAAATTTATTTAAATCTGCATATAAATATGTGGATACCTGTGAGAAGTGCAGATTGAGGAACATGAAAACAATAAAGTGTCCCTTGCAGGATACTGACATTCCTCAGTTCCCAATGCAAAAGATTAGTTTAGATATATCGGGTCCACACCCCAGAACATTGTCAGGAAACGTGTATTTGATTCATATAGTAGATGTTTACAGTCTTTGGCCGGAGGTTTATGCAATTCCGGATAAGAGTGCAGATACAGTAGTCAATATTTTTTTACAAGAGTTTGTCCCAAGATTTAGTTGTCCACAAAGTATACTTACAGACAATGGTAAAGAATTTATAAATAAGAAATTTGAAAAGTTGTTAAATGATTTAAATATAAAACATATAAAGACATCATATTATAGACCTACTTCCAATGCTAGAAACGAGCGTCAACATCAGACGTTATATAGCATTATATCAAAGATTGTAGATGAACATGAAAGGGATTGGGATTTGTTTTTAGGACCTGCCCTTAACGCCATTCGTACTAATCAAAATGAAAGCACGGGTTTTTCACCATATTATTTAATATACGGGAGAGAACCGATACTACCTATAGACAATCTATTAAAACCTAGACGGAAATATATGGGTGAAGACTTTCAAGAGGTTATAATACAGGAAATGCATAAAGCACACGTAGGACTAAGGAATAATATAATTAAAGCTAGGGAAAGGCAGAAAAAGTACAAGAATATAAATACAAACTTGCAGGAATTTAAGGTTGGTGATAGGGTCTATTACAAGAAGCATAGGAGAAACTCTAAATTTGATAATCGTTGGATTCCAGGGTATTATATTTTGGAAAAACTAGGTAAAGTATCGTATAAAATTAAGAACCAGGTCACGGGACATGTAGCAAGGGCACACGTGGAACACTTAAGGAGAGATGAAGAAGAGATAGAATATAATAATAATAATAATTATTATTCAGACACAAGGTTTTTAGATGAACAACTCGTTAGAGGTGCTACAGTAACCCCAGGCGTTAGAAGAGATCCAACACAAAATCGCTTGTTAGCAACTCCAGGTTTTGATGATACTCAAGAACAGACGATACCGAAAACAATAGAAGAAGAAAAGTTGAATGAGACTCATTATGATAGTATGGAGGAGGAAATAAGTGCTCCGTTTAGGAACACTAGACAGGCAACGAAAAGAAGAATGGATAGACAAAGAGATAGAGAAGTGAAAAGACAGAGGAGAATTAGGGATTATTCAACGAGCGGGGAGGATATGCCGTTACTAGAAAGATCCTTGAGGAATAGTGATCGACAAATTAGATGGGATATTGAACAAAAGAGATTAGCGGCAGCTAAAGAGAGACATACAGACGAAGAAGAAGAAATGGATGAAAAGTCAGAGTCAAGTAGTAGTAGTATGGAGGAAACAAATGGATTGTACGAAGAAGAAGACATTGATGTAGAATAAGCATTGGTTCAAAGAAATTTGGAGTTATTGAAGAAGTGGATAAGTAGAGAATATTGCAGATAGCAATTTATAAGTGTTAGAATTCGAAAATGAAGAAGATGACTCTTGGTATTTTTATAATCAATATGGAGGTAGTTTTGAATGAAGTATATGTATATATTTGGTTATTTCTCTATGGGGTGGAATTGATGGTTGATTTTTTAGTAGCTTAGACAAATTGAAGGGAAATAATTGGCAGGTAGGGCCACAAGTAAATAGATGAGTGGATGGTGAATACTACATTAGTATAGATAAGAGGACTTGTACTGTAGTTTACAGTGATTAATTAAGAGGATTTTCCGGGTAGTATGATGTGTTTGGAGTTAGGCTAGAAAAAGGAGGAATTAATGTTTGTACTATTTGTTATCATTGATATCGGCAGATATGGTTATAAGATTTGGATATTGGTCTGTAAGTAACAGATACACATATGTAGCATTGAATTGATGGGTTTACTTGGAATGGTAAACTTGAAATTGACGAGAGGAATGAAGAAAAAAAAAAAAAAAAGAAAAGCTAGTAGTGTTGAATCAATATTTTTTTTGATAATAACAATTATTATTGACGGAAACTGAAGATAAATTTTGAAACTTTATTCATAAAGTATGTATGGAAAGAGAAGTGTGATTACTTCTTACTTTTTCCTTTCTTTTTCTTACTTTCCTAAGTGCGCACTAACTCAATCTAACATATCTTTTCTGTGAGAATGTGAAATAGGGGATAAGGGAAATATCTTCGGTTTTGTCAATCATAATTTTAATGAACAATTTAAATTTAAAAGCGGTTCGCTTACAGAGAGTTGTAGGAAGTTTTATAGAGAATTTGGTGGGGAGTTTTTGGTATTATTGATATACTGGGAAGTATGTCTCTGGTTAGCAATTGGCTATGATGAGGTAGGAAAATGAGAATGGAGTTAGGAAATATATTTTAAATTTAAAAGCGGTTCGCTTACAGAGAGTTGTAGGAAGTTTTATAGAGAATTTGGTGGGGAGTTTTTGGTATTATTGATATACTGGGAAGTATGTCTCTGGTTAGCAATTGGCTATGATGAGGTAGGAAAATGAGAATGGAGTTAGGAAATATATAAATGGAATGGCCTGAATAAATAGAGATCTGGTACATTATTAGTATGGTTGTTGGGGCCACTATACGTAATAATTTTAAGAAAGTTTACTTGGAAAATCTTTGTTTATTCACTTGGGGTTTTATTTTCGTGTAACTGGGCAATGATGGTTGTTAATTGATTATTTTATTGAGACTATGTTTCAATGCTATATGTATATGTATTATGTTTTATTTCATGCTTGGTTTGGTTTTATAAAAAGTTAGTTTAAGTAAGTTAGGATCGTTGAGTTTATAGTGCTTTGAGTAAAACACTATTGGACCGTAAAAGTGTCTAATAATGATATAATATTTGCTTTTGGGTTGATAAAATGCATGCCATATTAATTTTGAAAATGTGTTTTAATTGGATAATTGTGACGCCTTGTTTTGATTTAGTTTTGCGTAAACAGTTGGATTGATAGATTAAGTGATGTGGTTAATGAATTGGTTTTAAGTTTGGTTAGAATATTAGTTAACTTTTCAAATACAGGGGGCTTTCGTTCAGAAAGGAATTATAAAATTATTGAGGGAGGGTATGGAGACATAGGCTGCCGAGAAGGTTAGGTTGCTTGAAAAGCTTCGAATATATAAGTAGAGTATAACTAGATAGAAGTTTAAGGGAAAAACTGTGAATAGCAGCATATAGAAGAAATACATAGGGGGATAAAGGGCAGATCATGGGACATGAAGGGGGCAAGAAATAGGTGCTGTGAAAAACCAGCTTTAATTATATTAAAGGTGTTCATAAAAATTGAACAGGATCTCATGCTAAAAGGTGAGATAACGCAATTTGGACAAGATTGTGGTTGGAAATTTTAAATGTTGAAGATATAAGGCTTGAAACTTACGTAAAAAGTTCTATTTCATATAGGGTTGTATATATAAAGCTTGTAAAACATTATATCAACTTGGTTTATAGAAAACAAAGATCTATTTTTGTATGACGTATTTATAAGAAAAAATTTGATTGTACAAATTTTTTTTATTGGCAAAGGAGGTAAATGTGGTTATGTGGAATATGCGTTTCTTTGTGCTTATCTTGACTATTTATTCCTTTTACTTGGTGCACCCCTTCTTTACTTCTTCTAAATACGTTGTTCTCGTTGTTCGGGTTGTCTTGTATTGAGAAATGCGAGTGATTTCCTAATGCCAGTTGTACAAATACGATTTTACGAGCCATTTTGTTTATAATATGCATATTTTATATAGGAACTTGAGGAGCCAAGGAATATATAGTGGATTGCTATATAGTTTGGGGAAATGAAAGAAGAGTAGAAATGGTAAGTTAAAAAAGGGTTACAGTACATGGTACGAGGTATAGAGGTAAAATGGAAGAAGAAGTGGGTTGATTATATAGCTGGGGAAAGAGTTAAAGAAATAGAATGTTTAATTAAATTGGAGTTGGTTTGGGGAGGATTAGAAGAACTATGGAAGATTAGAGGAAAAAGAGGGAATAGAGTAAGGGGATTAGGAGTAAAGATTTTTCCTTTATAAGGAAAATTCTTTAATAAACATGGGGAGGTGTAACAGTATGTGTAGTTTGGGTTATAATTAGGATCTAGTGGGGAATTAGAGATACAGCACGATTGAGCATTATGAGTGAAAGCGGAGAGAGATGCTCAATCGTGACGTATTGTTGTTGTGAAGGGCAGTCAACATCCGATATTCCAGCAAGGCAGACACGGCTTGTCATCTTACGCAAATAAACAAACTTTTATTCAACCTTCGACTTTATTACTTCTTTCTACACTATGACACTGACCCTGTCCGGCTTCGCCCAGTCCCTGGTGGGGAGCATCTCATTTAATTCATATAAGTAGTCATATAAGTTCTCATTAAATTCATACAACAACAAAAAGTAACTTAAAAGAATGTCCTTCCACACACCATCCATTATTTTTAATGAAAACTCTTTCTAATCACCTGCATGACTACAGTAACTTCTTAAGCAAAAAAAGATGAGTTACAATGTTATGCATTGTGCATTATTTTTATGAAAACTTTGAAAATGCCTTACAGATTGTATCAGTATTTATTATAACTCATATGCCGGTACATAACTATGGACAAAGAGTTTATAAATCTATGAAAACGATGCCACAATATGACTATAAGTTATACAGAAAAGTTATGCCCCTTGAAATAACTTTTACAGAGTTAAGTCCCCTGAGATATATGAAATTATGATGAAAAATGAAAAATGAAATAATACTGAGTAAGCAGGCGATTTCACACTAACAAAATATCACAGTTGGCAGCGCTGGATTGAAAGGAAGGCGTGTAGAAAATTACATCTCAATTGGATGGGCCGTTCGCGAACGCATAAAGGACATACATTTGGACGGAGATCCTTTTTTATATATAAGATAACACGAACATATGTACACTACTGTAGAATGAGTGAGGGAGATAGTAAGTGAGTGTGAGAGTCAATGTGTGTGCGTGTGTATGTATGTATGTGTGTGTGTGGGTGTGTGTGTGTGTGTGTGTGCGTGTGCCTGTCTCTGTGTGTGGGAGTGAGAGACAGAGAGTGAGTCAGAGTGAGTGAGCGAGAGATAAGAGTGGGTGAGGGAGGGAGAGATAGTGAGTGAGTGAGAGAGAGAATTAGTGAGTATTGTGTGTCTGAGTGAGAGAGAGAGAGAGAGAGAGAGAGAGAGAGAGAGAGATATCGTGATCGGTAGTGTAAGAGAGAGATAGAGAGAGAGAGAGAGCGAGAGCGCGAGTGGGTGAATGAGATGATGAGTTAGAAAGTGGGCGGGAGAGAGTAAGTGAGAGAGTGAGTGAGTGTGTCTGTCTGTCTGCTTGTCTGGGTGTGTGAGTGAGAGAGTGAGTAAGTGCGTGAGATTTAGAGAGTGTATGGGTGAGTGTGAGTGAGAGAGAGAGAGTGAGCGATTGAGTGTAAGTGGGAGAGTGTGAGTTAGGGAGTGAGAGATTGAGTGAGAGAGTGAATGTGTGTGTCTGTGTATGAGAGAGAGAGAGAGTAAGAGAGAGTGAAAGTGAGTCAGTATGGGAGAGAGATAGAGAAAGAGAGAGAACGCGCACGTGAGAGTGAGAGAGAGAGAGAGAGAGAGAGAGAGAGAGAGAGAGAGAGAGAGAGAGAGAGAGCGAGAGAGAGAGAGAGAGTGTGTCACCTGATTTTGTAACAGCATGTTTATGTCAATTTTAGGAATTAACTGATTGAATCACATCACTATTTTTTTTACGTTACACAATGTAAATGTAAAATTTGTTTCTCTAATTTTTTCATTTTTTTTTTTTCATTTTTGGGAGAATGCTAATGATAGTCGTCAATGCATGTGTGTGCAAAGTGTGGGAGTTTGTTCATATTAGTTTCATTGACTATGTGAGACATCATGTATGTGTTTAGATGTGAGGATGTGTGTGTGAGAGGGTATGTTTGTGAGGGAGTATGTGTTTGCGTGGTGCAATGTGTGTGTGTGGGTTGGAGAATATGTGTGTAGGTGCGGGATGTGTGTTGGGATGTGTGTATTATTGGGTGTGTGTGTGGATGGGGAGATTATTATTTGTGGGCAATGTGTGTGTAGGTTTGGGATGCGTGTGTGGGTGGGGGATATTGAGTGGGTGGGGAGGTGTGTGTGTGTGGGAGAGGGGTGCGTGTGTGTGGAGGGGTGTGGGTGGGGGATGTGTGTGGGTGAAGGATGTGTGCGTGAGAAATTGTGTTTGCGTGGGTGGATGTGGGAGGGTGGGTGTTGGTTGGTGGAGGTTGGTGATGTATGGGTGGGTGTGTGTGGGTGTGTGTAGGGGTGTGGTGGATGTGTGTGTTTGTGTTTGGGTTGGGGATGGGTGTGGAAGTAGGTGTATATGGGTTGATGATGTGTGTGTGGGTGGGGATATTGTGTGGGTGGGGATATTGTGTGGGTGGGGGTGAGTGGGTGGGGGTGGGTGGTCAGGAGATGTTTGTAGGGTGTGTGTGGATGGGAGTGTTTGGGTGGGTGGAGAGATGTGTGTATGGATGAGGGATGTATGGGTGAGGGATGTGTGTTACATTTGGTGGGGTGTGTGTAGGGTATGTGAGTTGGGAGATGGATGGGGGATGTGTTTCTGTGTGGTGGGTGTGTGTGTGAGTGGGCGATATGTATGTGTGAGTGGGGGGAATGTAGGATGGGTGCGGAATGTGGGGGTTTGTGGTCAAAGGATGTATATGTGGGTGGGAGATGTGTGTGTGGGTGGGGAGATGCATGTGTGGGTGGTGAATGTGTATGTAGGTGGGAGATAGGTGCTTTGGGGGAATTTGTGTGGGTGGGTAAGGGGTTGGTGGCTGCGGGATGTGTGGGTTGGTAGGGGGATGTGTATGTCGTTGGGGGATGTGTGTTTGGCTGGATGGTTGGGGATGTGTGGGTTTGCGTGGGTGGAGGATGTATGGTGGGTGTGTATGTGTGTGGACTAGGAAATGGTGTTTGGGTGGGGACATGTTCGTGGGTAGAGGGATGTATGTGGGTGGGGGATGGGTCGGTAGGTGGGTGTTGGTGGGAATGTGGTTAGGGAATGTATGTATGCCTGGGGGATGTGTGTTGAAGGGGTGTGTATGGGTGGGTGAGGGATATGTTTGTGGGTGAGGGATGTTTTGGTGGGTGGATGGGGGTGTGTGGTGTTCGTGGGTGGGGGATGTGCAGGTGGATGGGTGTGTGGATAGGTGGGTTGGGGATGCGTGTGTTGGTTGTGGATATGTGAGTGTGGGTGTGTGGAAGTGTATGTAGGGTTGTTTGGTTTGTGAGTGTGTGGGTTGGGGGATGAGGTGTATGTATGCGTGGTGTGTGGTTGGTGGGTGTCGGTGGTGGGTGTGAGGGGGGGGGGGGTGGGTTTGTGGGGGATGTATGTATAGGTTGTGGGGGTGTGGGAAATGTTTAAGGGTTCATGGGAGTCGTGTGGGTGGGTGGAGAGATGTGTGTGGGTGGGAGTGGTGGGTGGGCGGGATTGTGAGCGTGGGGAATGTGTCTCATAACATTGTAATATGCATCGTTTATGTTTACAATATTCATTCGACAATGCCCCCCCCCCCCCCCAATTTATCATGCACTACTGATGAATGAAAGATAAATGTTTGGAAGGGCTGAAAGTAAGACGGGTCTTCGTGCCCAATTTGTTACCGTTTTAAAATAAAGTTAAATCAAATCAAATCAAATCAATTTCCCGCCCACCCCTCCCGAACGCCCCTTCCGTCCGACCGTCCTTCCCGCTCTCCCTCCGACGCCCCCCCCCCACACACCCCTCCCTGCCGCCCACCCGTTCCGTCCGCTTGCCCGTCCGTCCGCCCCTCCCTCTTGCCCACCCTTCCTCCCGCCCGCCCGCCTCTCTCACTGTCCCAAAGATCAGACAAAGAATACACCCCGTTCTCCAAACTTCTCCCGTAGATCACACAAAGAATACGACCCGTGCTTCAAACGTTTCCCGTAGATCACACAAAGAATACGACCCGTGCTCCAAACTTCTCCTATAGATCAGACAAAGAATATGACCCGTGCTCCATACTTTTCCCGTAGATCAGACCAAGAATATGACCCGTGCTCCATACTTTTCCCGTAGATCAGACCAAGAATACGACGCGTGCTCCAGACTTCTCCCGTATACCAGACAAAACGAGTGTCAGTACGACCTCGGCTGCCCTAGAGGGAACCATTGTCTTCCATTAGCTGGAATCAATACTTGTAAACTTACTCAACTCACCACTCTGGTCATGTCATCGGTTTTCCTGATTGTATCTGCGCGTGTGTTCCCATCACTCGTTCACTCTACTAAACATCTGTCACTAACCCAGCAATCGTGAGTCACGAGCAGGCAGAGTACCTGGTATTTATTTATTTAGGGGACCAGTAGTGTCAGGCCGCCCTCCGTGGCTAAGGACCTAAGAAAACAGTTCGTGAGTCCGCTTACTCGAGTTCAAAACACAGCTGCTACCGATTTGGCAGCAGGCCGCGTCGCGCTGTGATTTAACGTGTTGGTATGGGAGCCAGTCGTTCAGAAAGCAATGACAAACTACTGAACGTAAACTTTGCCAAGACATCAACAACAGCAGTAAAATCCTGGTGTTGACAGCAATGTCCTGTAAATAGGATATGCAAAGAAAAACAAAAAATAGCTGGTCGTGGATTCCACCCGCCTCGACATGGATTCGAATCTTAAAACCAAAATTGACCTGGGCTTTCAGGTCGATTTAGCGTGAAATTGGTACCTGGAAATGTCTTGGGAAGCAAAGACGGCCAGAGTGATGCTGTCACATCAGCCACCGAGTGCAGGTTGGGTCTATACAATATAGATCTAGTACCTCACGCCGGCTCTATGGTGAAGGGGTTAATAACGAAATTCGTAATCCCGCATACCGCGTTCGAAACACAGCTGCGGGCGATTTGGCAACAGACCGCCTGACGTTGTTTTTTTTTTTTTTTTTTTTTCATGAGAGCCAGCCGTTCATAAAGCAATGGCAAAATACTGAACGTAAACTTGCCAAGAAATCACAAACAGCAAAAAAACATGCTGGGGTTGACTGTGACGTCTTGCACAGGATTTGCTACTAACTGTAACCATATGCCTAGACAGAAAACCAATGATCAAGTCATAAAAGAAGTAGATGAAAACTGATTAGAGAAATTAGATGTAGACAGTCAACATTATTTTTACACAATTATGAGAAGAAATAAAGTTGAGATTTTGGTGACAACTGGTAAGATTAAGGGGACAAGAACAAGAAGAAGGCTGAGAAGATAATATCTGAATGGCTTGACCACGTGGCATGGTCGAGACAAGAACAAGGTGCTGATCCTCGGCTCTCGTGTCAGATGGCCAAACATGACCGCCCACGGTTATCGGTATGGCACATGATAATGACCATATGATCTATGCGCTGAAGACTTAAAAAGATCCTTTACTGTTACATATTGTTGCTTGTACGTGTCTGGAGAGGTCTGTCCGAGCTGAAGGGTTAAGGTCATTGGTCAAGCCATCGCCTCCTAGTTGTACAGGCAAGGATTTTATTAACAACCCTAGCCTTTCCGAGTTCTGACACACAGTGTGCGAGGCAATGTTCTCATCCCTCGGCCAGCTACCCCCTAACTGTTTTAATTGAGCACACCAAGTGGTCTTTTCCCAGTAACAGAAGAGGGAATAACTGACTGGACAGTCACTTACACAGACTGAAGTTGATCCCAAAACCCATGTATAAAAACAGCCACCGAGACTGACTTCGGTCCCATCACCCTGTATACAAGCATTCACTTAAACAGACTGAAGTTGATCATGTCAGTATATGTAAAACAGTCACACAGACTGAATTTGGTCCCGTAACCCGGTGTGAACCAGTCATTTACCGAGAATGAATGTGGTTCTGTCACCCTGTGTAAAATAGTCACATATACTGAATTTAGTATTACAACATTATTAATTATTAATTACAACATACCCAGGCGAACCTTCTGGCCTAGAGAGACAACAGTGGCAGATAAAGTCTATGGACCGCTGAATGAACTAATAAAGACTGTTAGATTCATACAAGAGACAACAGTGCAGTTATAAACATATTTCAGGCGAACGAAAGAAGAAGAAGAAGAACTGAATTTAGTCCCGTCACTCTGTATGAAGAGAGGAAGAGGAAGGCCAAAGAGAAGATGGGTGCAGGATGTGGCGGATGATCTCCAGATGGCTGTATCCGACGCGGGACGTCTTGCTTATGATCGAGAGGTTTTCCTGAAGGTTGTTATGGGAGCGAGGTTCTGCAAAGGACATGCTACTGAATGAATGAATGAACCCTGTTGAACCAGTCATTTACCCAGACTGGCCACCTTACCATTGTGTAAAACTGCCACTTACCTAGACTGACACTGGTCCGATGACCTGTGTAGATACCCGGACCGAAGATGGCTCCGTCATTTCTGTGTACACGTCTGCTGGCCGAACAGACAGACGAGCATTTTTTTTTTTCAAGAACCCATGCCCACCGGCTGGCAGACGAGCGTCTAACTACTGCGCTACCCCGACCACCACTTGTATGGTTACGAGTAGTAATGTTTGCAGCAACCATTTGTAATTTATTTGGTGATCTTTATTAATTTATGCGATAACCATTCAGTAATGTATGCGGCTAAGTGTTATAATTTATGCGATTATATGGTTACCAGTAGTAACTTGTTCACCATAAATATTTGGTTATCTGCAGTAGGCTACACCATAGCGAAGAGTTTACGGATGCAGTTCGTAATCACGCATACCGCGTTGGAAGCACAGCTGCGGGTTATTTGGCAGCAGACCGCATTGCGTTGGTTTTTATCTTACCAAATGGTGTGGGTGCCGGACTTTCAAAAAGCAATGGTAAACTACTGAACCTAAACTAACCATGACATCACACGCAGCAAAAGAAATGCTAGGGTTGGCTGCGATGTCATGTCAAAGGATATGCAACTAACTTTTAATCTGCAGTAGTTTATGCGATTATATTGCTACCAGTAGTAACTTTTGCAGAACAAATATGTGGTAATCGGTAGTAGTTTGTGTGATTACCACAGTAATGTCTGTGGCTATCTGTACTAATTTATGCGATTACATGATTACCAGTAGTAACGTTTGCAGTAACCATTAGTAATTTATGTGGTAATCTTTATTAATTTGTGCGATAACCCTCAGTAATGTATATAGCTATCTGTAGTAATGTATGCGATTATAGGGTTACCAGTAGTAACGTTTGCAGTAACCATTAGTAATTTATGTGGTAATCTTTATTAATTTTTGGGATAACCATCAGTAATGTGTGTGTTGCTTTATTGTTGTTGTTGCATATCCCTTACAGGACGGTGCAGTCAACACCAGCATTTTTCAGCTGCTGCTGATGTACCAGGCAAGTTTTACGTTCAGTAGTTTGCCATTGCTTTCTGAATGACGGGCTCCCATACCAACACGTTATAACGTTTGCAAGCCTTTGGTCACGGTAGTAATTTATGCGATTACCATTAGTAATGTATGTGTTTATAAGTAGTAATTTATGCTATTACTAATAGTACTTTATGTAGTTATCAGTAATGTATTTGATAAAAATAATATTGAATGTGGTTATCGATTGGATAAAAATAGTACTGTATGTGGTTATCGGTGGTAATATGCGAGATTAACAATAGCAATTTGGATGGTCGCTTGTGGTAATTTATGGGATTATCAATAGTATTTATAATTTGTGGTTATCAGTAGTAATTTGCGCGATTACTAATAGTACTATTTTGTTTATAATTATTGATATATACGATTGCTATTATTAATTGATGTAGCTCTCAATAGTAATTTATATTGTCGCCTGTATAATTAATGTGGTTATCAATAGTAATTTCTTTTGTTATGAGCAGCAGTTTATGCGGTTACTATTATTAATTAATGTAGTTATCAATAGTAATTTACGGTGTCGCCTGTATAATTAATGTGGTTATCAGTACTTATTTATGTGGTTATCAGCAGTTTATGCCACTGCCATTAGTAATCTCGGTGGTTATCAGTAGTATTTAACGCTGTCGCCTGTATAATAAATATTGTTACCAGTAGTAATTTATGTGACTATCAGTATTATTTTAGGCATTAGTAATTTCTGTAGTTTTCAGTAGTATTTTAAGCTCTACGATTAGTAAATTATTTGGTTATCAGTAATTTACGCGGTCGCCTGTAGTAATCCATGCGGTTATCAGTAGTAATTTACGCCTATAGTAATTTAATCAACCTGCCCTATATTCTGAACAAGGTCGTTGTCTTTATTTGTCCAGTAAATCGCCAGCAGTGCAGGAAATGAATCCGGCATGTCTGCGGAGTTGTTCCGCCCGGGCACCATAATTCACTGATTATTAGGTTTCCCCCTGCACCCCGCTATCAGCTCTGATTCCCAGAGTGATTTCGCGGGGCTCTCAGGTGACGTCATAAGTCTTCTGCCATCTGTAGAGCAGTCGACAAGGGCGAGATAGCCTCGAGATCCCGCCGAACTCCGAACCTCGATAGTGAGATGTGAGCGCGGCCTGCTGGGAGATAGCACTCGTGGTGTCTCGGGGAATGAGGGAGGAGGTAGTTCTGCTCTCTCCGGGGATGTGCGGTGGATGAGGCGTGAGTGTTGATAATGCCCGGCGTTTAGTGGAGACATACGGCCAGTGGGGAGTGGTTAGTGACAGGTTGTCAGAGGGAGAAAGAGCTAAATGTCAGGAGGGTGTGAAAGAGAATAACAGATCGATTATTTGTGTGTCTTCGTGTGCTTTGAATTTAAGGGTAGTCCACACACACTTCCAATAGTTACCACCTCTGGGAAGTGCAGAGGGCTGATTTTGCGCGTGGATTAGCTTTCCCTATTACCAGTGTCCCACGCCGCCAGGGGAACCCACTCCGACTTCTGAGGTACTTGTAATTTAAGTCAAAGGTCAAGGATGAGAAGTCAGCATTTTATTCCAACTGACTTGTGTAGGGGTTGAACCCGCTACCTCGGAGTCAGCACACCGGATGTTTAAGAGTGAGCGCTCTTGTCCATTAGGTCATGCTGACCTTCTAACAGGTAGATGAAGCAGATGGATGGAGGGATAGATGGGGGAGGAAGGGGAGGAGGAGGGAGGGAGGGAGAAAAGGTGGGTGGGTGAGTAGGAGAGTGGGTGGATGGGTGGCTGAGTGGGTGGATGGATGGATGGATGGATGGGTAAATCGACTGATAGATCGATCTATGGATCAATGGTGGGATGAACTGATAGATCGATGGATGATGGAATGGATTGATCGATCTATTGATGATGGGATGGAATGAGGGTTGACTACACAAATGGTAGCGCATTAAACGAATGGACAAATGAATACAAAGAGATAGATAGAGAGAGAGAGAGAGAGAGAGAGAGAGAGAGAGAGAGAGAGAGAGAGAGAGAGAGAGAGAGAGAGAGAGAGAGATGAAATTTAAAAAAATACAAAAACAGGTAAAGAAACATAAGAGAGAACGACATCATGCGCTGGACCGATGGATATTCATTATTTGATGTGTGTGACGTCTCCTTATTATCACTTCCAACAGTTCTTTCTCCATTCTCGGGACATATATAACGTTTCTCTGTTGTGAAATCACATGTGATATCTTTACAACCCACATAAAGGGGAGAATGATAGAACAACGTGACAATATATAAAGTATGTAAAATAATTAACATAACATACCCTTTTTCACAGCAGGAGGTTAATGGGTATATGGTTCCACCCACATGGGTAAAATTATAGAAAAACGTAGAGTATGCACAGCAAGTAACATAAGGTACCTTTTTTACAAAAGGAAGTTTATGGGTAATAATGCCATGCCCACGGGTAGAATGATAGAACAACGTTGAGTATGTAAAGTATGAAAAGTAAGTAACATAACGGACTCCTTTTCACACCAGGAGTTTATTGGGTAATGGTGCCTTAGCCATAAATTTAAACCGATCGGCAACATCACCCGGCCGCTTTCTTCAAGGCAACTTTCTTGCACCCATTATTAGGCTGTGTCAACTCCGAAGCACGGGTCAGAAGAAGATTCGAACACATGGTCACCATGTTCTAACCACTGCGCCACGGCGGCTGCCATAGAGTGCATTCTTTTACTAACAAGGGAAGCAAGAATCAATAGCAAGAAGCAAGAATAATAATAATCAATAAGAATAAATTAATATAATTAATTGGAAGACAATTCTTATTGATTACTGTCCAGAACAAAGAGCAAGAAACATACTATTGTGTTACTTATTGTGGGACACAGGCGCGCGCACACACACACACACACACACACACACACACACACATGCACGCACGCACACACACACACACACATACACACGCTCACACCTACACACTTAAACACGCACACCCACACTCAAACACACACACACACACACCTACACACTCAAACACACACACACACACACACATACACACACACACTATTCACACTTGTAAACCTTTACACATGTCTTCATACTTGCTTACCCTTTACAAATAGCTTCGAACTGTTACACCTTTAAAATTATCTTCATCCTTGTAACAATTCACAAATATCATTATCCTTGAAACAATTTACAAATATATTTATTCTTATAACCCTTTATAAATATCGTCATCCTTGTAACAATTTACAAATATCTTCATCCTTGTAACAATTTACAAATATCTGTATTCTTATAACCCTTTATAAATATCGTCATCCTTGTAACAATTTACAAATATCTTCATCCTTGTAATAATTTACAAATATCTGCATCCTTGTAACAATTTACAAATATATTTATTCTTATAACCCTTTATAAATATCTTCATCCTTGTAACAATTTACAAATATATTTATTCTTATAACCCTTTATAAATATCTTCATCCTTGTAACAATTTACAAATATCTTCATCCTTGTAACAATTTACAAATATCGGTATTCTTACAACCCGTTATAAATATCGTCATCATTGTAACAATTTACAAATATCTTCATCCTTGTAACAATTTACAAATATCGTCATCCTTGTAACAATTTACAATATCTTCACCCTTGTAACAATTTACAAATAGCTGCATCCTTGTAACAATTTACAAATATATTTATTCTTATAACCCTTTATAAATATCGTCATCCTTGTAACAATTTACAAATATCTTCATCCTTGTAACAATTTACAAATATATTTATTCTTATAACCCTTTACACATACAGTATCTTCATCCTTGTAAAAATGTACACATTTCTTTATTCGTACAAACCTTTAAAAATATCGTTATCCTAGTAACAATTTACACATATCTTTATTCTTAAAACCCTTTACAAATATCTTCATCCTTGGAACAATTTACACATAGCTTTATTCTCATAACCCTGTACAAATACAGTTATCTTTGAAACAACTTACAGTCTTTACCCTTGTAACAATTTACACATATCTTCATCCTTTTAACAATTTACAACTATCTTCACCCTTGTAACCCTACGCCGGCGTCAATGGAGAAGGAGCAGCGAAAGCGGTTCGGAATCCTACATCCCACGTTGAAATTAGCTGCAGGAGATTTGATAGCAGACCGTCTTTGTGTTGATCAATGGTATATTCAGAAAGCAGTGGCAAACTACTGAACATAAACCTGCTTAATAAATCATAAACAGCCAACAAAATCTTCAGATTTGTAATACTTTAGAAAAATTTACACATACTTTACAAAAATCTTCAAATACTTTAGAACAATATATTTGTAATACTTTAGGACAATCTTTATAATAATTTATAAACTTCTTCACGATACTTTAGAAAAGTCGTCACTCCCGTCTCACTGAGTAACCTGAAGTGATGAGAGACTAACGAACCAGTATGCAACATTTTTTGCCTGGCAAGGTTCCCAACACCAGCTTGCCTGACGCCAATGATGATGATGATAATGACCAGCAATGTGCTCGGCACGCGTCACTGAACATTCGGCATAATGTGCGCAGGCCCACATTCTATGAATATTTAATCATCTCGTGCGGTATTTACCTTGAATAGTGAAAGTAGACACGTAGATAACAGTTGGCCTACCTCCTGTCAGTGAAACAGTTAAATGGTAAAAAATGGATCATGTTAACTGAACGTAGAACAGGGGAGACAATCGATGAGAATCCCGATGTGTGGACGTGACAATTACCGCCCGTTATAGGGGAAGAGCAGGCGGGAAGACAAGATAAAAATAGGAGAATGATAGGACAACATGGAGTACGCGCTACTACTTAAGATGAAGCTGGAATCAATAACAGAATTAATGCAAAGCGAATTCTTATTGATTACAGTTAAGAACGGGGAATTTGGGGTTACCAGGTGGCCTGCGCGTTTGCAAGCCGGCCCGATGGTCATGTATTCCACTACTGTACATACATTTTCGCACTTTTTTTTTCCTCGTTCGCTTTGAACTCAACCGTAGTCATACATGTGCTACTAATTCAAGCGCATTGGACTGATGTTTGCTAGTGGATTAGCTGTCCCTACTACCAGTGTCCCTCGCTATCAAGCGGAACCCACGCCGACTTCAAAGGTACATGTAATTTACGTCCAGAAGTCAAAGACGAGAAGTGGGACGCAGAGGTGTTTCCAAGGCACCAGTGACAGGTTCTATACTGGCCAAGACCTACCAAAATGTCCTAGTCGTGTGTCCTGGGCAACAGGTCCCTTCGGGGTCCTGGCTAACGTAGTAGGATCGCTGATTCTTCCGAAGTCGAAGAGTATCTGCCTGCATGGTGAGGAACCACCAGTCTGCACACCAATAAGCCAGACATGGGACAACGGATACTTACGCAAACCTCAGGTCCGGTATGACATCACACTGATGTTGGACAACAGAATGTCTTCTTCCGGCATACAGGACTTCACGCTGGAGCTCAAGCCAACGAACACAAGCAAAGCAAGTAAAGACGAGAAGTCAACATTTTAATTCAACTGACATGGTTGGGATTGAACCCGATACCTCGGCATCAGCACACCGTAAGTTTACGAGTGAGCGTCAAGATCAATTCTGCCAGGCTAACCCCCCTGTTATTAGTTATCAGTTATCAGTTGGGGTATCTTCTTTGCACTCCGGACATGTCCATAGGTGCTCAGATCCTCCCCCCCCCCCCCCCCAGCATATGCATCAGCGTCCGGTGGCTAATAGTGCCAGTTCTGTGTTGATTGACGAGGCGCTTTGTTTTCCCGATGTACCTCTCGCGTCTGGCTATGCCGATTCTTACTCCCAAGTCTTTCATCCTGGACAGCGATGTGGACTCACTGACTTCAAAGTCCTCTGTTCTCGCCATATCTTTGAGGACGTTAATAACATCGGCACGATCCATGGGCTGGCCATCTACAGAGGGTGCAGAGCCAGCCAGTTTATCAGCTCGTTCATTTCCCTCGACTCCCGCATGTCCCGGGACGAAGATGAAAGTGACTTTACGGACAACTGACTTCCGCAGCGACTCAGTCCACTGTCTACGTACAGATCCAGCTTCGACCTTCTGAATCATGCTCATTGAATCACTTACTACACACACGCTGGTATAATGCTGTGATTCCAGCCATATGAAAGCCTGTGTAACTGCCATCACCTCCATCGTCATGCTGCTCGTGGTCATAGAGTGGGCACCACTGGATTCTTGAATGGTTCGGCCCGCTGAACGAGCTGTAAATGCCCACGCACTTCTCTGCTGCCTTACAACAGATCCATCTGTATAGATGAGCACTTCGGGGCTATCTGAGTGTTCATAGATGAGCGCGTTAACCTCAGCATTGACAGCGGCAGGGTTCTGCTCTCTGCACCGTCTGTCGAGTGTGATAATGCAGGAGAAAGTGCACTTAAAAGCTGGAGGCACCGGCACCCATTCCTTGCAGGGGTTGATACTGGTAAGACTGCAGACCTGTCTGACGACATCTTCCGCCCGACCCATCCATGATTTGCCCCTCTTTAGCCTGTCACCCTTTTCTCTAATTATAGCGTCATGCAGAGGGTGCTGCTCATCTGCACTTATATTTAAGTATGCACGAGCTCTCCAGATCTTGATCCTGTGTTCCATTGTCGGGAAGTCAAGGAGGTATCTCATTGCTACACAGCTGGTGTCTCTCGTGCAGCCCAAAATGATGCGCATGGCTTCCTTTTGTACCTTTTTAAGTCTTCCAATCTGTGTAGGACTGACAGTGAGGATGGCCAGGGCATACTCGATGCGTGAAAGCACAAGTCCTTGGAACAGAAGTATTAGCAGTCTTTGCTCGATATTGGCAGTCGCCATGACTCTCATTGCTGCCAAACCTTTTCGAGCTTTCGTTATGACTTTACACTTGTAATGTGGTGCCGAAGCAGGTTCTCACTATGTGGTTGTGATGTAATGTCTCCATCACATTTGGTAGGCCGGAGAGCAAGTAGGGATATGCGGCCAACAATAGGCTACTAATGTTCTTGTTGCTGTTATTACTGCTAGATCTGCTGTTAATGTTACTATACTACTACTGTGGATGCTCTTACAACAGTTACTGCAGCTACCACTGTTACTACTACTACTACTACTACTACTACTACTACTACTACTACTACTACTATACTACTACTACTACTATTATACTACTACTACTACTACTACTACTACTACTACTATACTACTACTACTACTATTATACTACTACTACTACTACTACTACTACTACTACTACTACTACTACTGCTGCTACTACCACCACTACCACTACTATTACTACTACTACTACCATTTCTACTACTACTACTACTACTACTACTACTACTACTACTACTACTACTACAACTACTACTACTACCAGTGCTACTAATAACACTTCTACCACTGTTACTTCTAACACTACTACCGCAACTACTCCTACTACTACTGTTGCTACTACACATTGCAGTGAATATCACATACAATGCTCCTCATTGCCCCATGTGAACAGTGGAACAGACAGCAGTCTGGAGTCTGGACAAGTTCGTCAGCATGTGCACCGGTGCCTCTCCCCCCCCCCCCCCCCCCATTACATGACTAAAGATCGCTGTTTGTCTCTTTCTTATCATGTTCTACCTTCATTATCTTCTGTCGGGCACTTGTGGTTAGTTACTCTGGCAGTTCAAGGTATTCGCATCATTTATCTTAGTAACCACACTCTCGATGCTTCCAACGCCATCCTAATTTATTCGTTTACATTCCCCGATTCATTGTCATTATGTCTATGTGAGAGAGAGATTGAGGGAGAGAGAGAGAGAGAGAGAGAGAGAGAGAGAGAGAGAGAGAGAGAGAGAGAGAGAGAGAGTCATAGATAAACACACGCCCATACATTCATACGGGTGCCAAATCCGACTCAGCCCCGGTGTCTGTTGCCGGAATCGATTGCTAAAACGCACACGTTCTGTCGTCCCCCAAATTCCCCTGCGGTCCTCGCTATTAGAATAGCATATGAAAGGAAACAAATAGGATTCTGTCATCTGTGTGCTCTCTGTCGCCAGTCCTAGCGATATGTTGTTGTCCGAATTCATGGATTATTGAACGCCTGTGTGTCCCCTTTGGTGCTCAGTAGCCACCGGTTGATAATTGAGTAGCTATTACAGAACTACACCAGACAAGGTGTCTACTCAATATTGCAATACCCAGGTTGCGCGTATAGGAGGTAAGATAATTCCCATTCGTAGATTTTGGTAACAATGTTGATAGCAAAGAAACATGTGGCCACAAAATATGACATGGAAATGTAAGTGAAATTCTTAACCAAGTGGATAATTTTAAATACATAGGGGCATTTATAACATCAGACGGAACGTACACAACAGGGATTCACAAATCGTTTACAAGACGTTGCAGTCAACATCAGCATGTTTTGCTGCTGGGATTTCTTGACATAATTACATTCAGTAGTTTGTCATTGCTTTTTGAACGACCGGAAGATATACAATTTCGTAAATAAACCAATGTAACGCGGTTTGCTGCCAAATCGCGGGCAGCTGTGTTTCGAACACTGGTATGCGGGATCACGAACTGCGTCTGTAACACATTCGCCACGGAGCTGGCAAGAACAGTATAGGGAAAGCAAAAACTGCATGTCAGAAAATGACAAGTATCTTATGCAATAAGTCATTTTCATTTAATGTAAGAACGAGCATACTGAAGTGCTATATAGAACCCTTTTTGCTGTATGGCAGTGAATCCTGGGATGTAAATAAGCAAATTAGGAAGAATTTGGAAGCAACAGAGATGTGGTTCCTGAGATAAATGTTGCGAATTCCTTGGACTGCCTGAGTAACTAACGGCTATTGCGTGAAAGAGGCTAATGAAATTAGAACATTATATACAACAAAAAGAAAGAGACATACAGCTTTCTTGGGTCATGTGATAAGAAGTGAGGCATTGGAGAACATTGTGACGACTGGAAAGATCGAGGGGAAGAAAGGCAGAGGCAGACCAAGAGAAATGATGCTGGATGGATTGAGACTGTGGCATGGAGGAATATCAGCAGCAGAGTTGATCCATAACGCCAAAGGCCGAGATCTATGGAGAGACATGAACTCCTACACTCGCTGGCTTGGTACTTGATAACGATGAGACAAATAAGTAACTTTTAAATATTTTCAGGAGGAGGAAAAAGAGGTTGAGGTTGTGTTTGTCACAACATGTTCCAGTTTTTGTCTTCTCATAACCTGGCCAAAAACGATAATTTCCTCTTTCTGATGTTTGTGATAAATTGTCTTTGCGACTCAACTTTCTCTAAACCATCTTGATTGCTCATTTTCGCTTACAAAACCATTGTGAAAACCAACGCAGACCGTTCAGTTTCCATATCATCCTCGGCTGACTTCGAACGGGTTATGCCGGGATTATGAAGCTACCTTCTCTATCCTAAGCCACAGCCCCCGCGTCTGCTTGATACAGCATTACATTTGTAGTCATATATGCTCGTTTGCTTGATACAACAATACATTTGTAGTCATATATGAGAGGTTTAAGGCGCTTAATCCTGCTCGTTTGCTTGATACAACATTACATTTGTAGTCATATATGAGAGGTTTCAGGCGCTTAAACCTGCTCTTCTGCTTAATACAACATTACATTTGTAGTCGTATAAGGGAGATTTCAGGCGCTGACACGTCTGACCGTGGTGTTTTAAGTTCGTTCCACAAAACCGGTCAGATCGACTTCAATGTTGACTTCCCGATCGGAAAGGAAATGTTGACTTGTCGTCCAGAAAGCACATGTTGGCTTTTCGTCCAGATAGCTAATTTTGACCTTTCGTCCTGAATGCAAATATTGACTTTTCTTTCAGAAAGCAAATGTTGATTTTCGTTCAGGAAGAAAATTTTGACATTTTGTCCAGATAGCAAATGTTGAATTTTCCTCCAGAAAGAAAGTATTGACTTCTTGTCCAGATAGCAAATTTTGACTTTTCGTACAGAAAGCCATCTTTAAACTACTGAAAGTAAAATTACCTAGTAAATCGCGATCAGCCTGTAAAGGTTGAGGGCCTATACTCCTGGACAGTCTTCATGACACCGAACACCGTGGTCTCTCCTTTTCTATTCTTGACCAGACTAGTGAATGGCAAGAATGATTCCCCCTTGCTCAGTATTCCAGCCAGTTAAAATTTAATTACACGCATTATTTATGGCGTGCATCGTTCTAAATGACCCCATTTGCCTGTAAAATATAATGCCGTTTTACATGTCTTGATTTACATTGGGCATCTGGTGCTAGTCACGTGTTTGGTATAGACCAATCGTTACGTGGTGGGTAATATTTTTTAGTATAACGCCGGCTGTGTTTACTTCCCAAATATGTCCCGGTACGCATTTTAGAATGAGTTGGTATGGGAGCCCAAATAAATGTTTACAAATCACTCCTCCCTGATGAGGTTGAGCCCATGACCACGTGCCTGGCCGACGAGCGTCTGGCCATGTCCTCCCGCGACTTTCAACCAATCATCTGAGAGACAACAAATTGTGTATTCTAGTACATGTGAAAGTCAGGGAGTTCATTGATCTATATGCTTATCTATCTCGTAATCTAGCAGCAAAAGAATCCTTTAGTTTACTTTTCATTATAATCACATCACTACAGATTGCAAATTCATCGAGTCGTCCTTGACTTATGTCAGCTCATCATCATATCTTGTTCCGCTTTTATCTTCGGTGTCGATGTGAAGCATAAACAGCGGGAGAGTGCCCGTTTATGGGCTACGTGTATCGAGATTCCAGTGGGCTCTGCCATTCCCTCTGCCCATCGTTTATGTGGCCGGCCTCTTCACCTGCTTTAAATTGGTATGTACACCAATGACTTGGGAACGTATATTAAAAGTACCTCAGAAGTCGGAGTGATAGAGAAAGACACTAGTAATCTGGACAGCTAATCCACGTGTACAAATCAGTCCCGTACAATAGAATTAGTAGCAAGTGTATGGACAACGCTCATGTTCAAAACAGGCGATCGCCCAAAAAACTGGCCCTGTTAACATTAGTTATGTCCCTAATTCGGGGCGTGTAGCCGTCCCAGATGCTCCAATCTCTCCGGAAACAACTTATTAAACACCCCTATCTGTAATGAGTGTCTAAATCGGGACACGGCAGCATTTGGTGCGGGGTGCCCCAAGCTGGTCCCTTAATGGCTAGTCGTTGATGGCAAAGGGAACTCCGTGACTTGGCCCTGAGCTGCCTGAGACGGTGGAGTAATCACATTCGCTGCTTCAGTGTTTGCCTGGGGCTTCCTGTTTCTGCGGCAAGACGGAAATTAAGTTGGACGATCAAGGCGGTTCGCGGCTGTGTCTTAAATGGATATATCGATGTGAAGATGGATGTGCGAGGTATTTGTTTATTTCACTGCAAAATAGTTGAGTTGTAACAATCCGACAGCAATCATAACATTGGACTGAGGACGCCTGTTGAGATTACAGCCAGGGTGTAATGGCGAAGATAGCCTTGTACAAGATGGCAAACATACTTACCAATGAAGAGCTGTTAACTATGGTATTAAAGCAAAACAGCAAGGAGATGTCACAGCTCTGTATTACATATGTGACAATATTTCACAGAAGAAGAAAGTCGCCGCCGAACGTGTTGCATGGAGGGAAAATATTAGAAATGGAATAAAGACAAAGGAGACAACGATTATAGATAGGTCACACATTGAGCGTGTGAGACGTAAGCTGCCGCGTGATGGTGAAAATGACCATGTGTTCACATGCATCCATTGTGGACGAACAATTACAGCACGAATTGGTCTGATCAGTCACATTCGCTACAGCCATGGTTTGTTGTTATTATGCCTTTTTGAAGCACAATGTACCAAACTATCGTCTGTCATCTGTTTCCTTGTTATGGACTGGACGCTTGAGTGGTTGAATACCGCTTGCACCGTTACAACAGTGTGGCCAGACCGGAAACATGGCTTTGACTGAAAAGTGTGGGGAAACGGTTCCATATATAAAGCCTAGACTGTTGCCGTCATCATGTAGCAAGGCCTTAGCAGAACGTCGCCGTCACTACATCTACTGGATACACAATCCTTCATCAGTTATCCAATCTCATCCCCAAAGTGACTGTCATATGTATGTGAAAATGGACGACAAGCAAACACGGCGGGAAGTCTGATGGCAGCAAATATGTACTTCCCGAGGAAAATGCAAAGAATACAGTGGGTAGATAGAAAAGCGAAAGAGACATATCTTTATGTTACAGATAGCTTCTTTGTCCTCGTCGTTCACATTTCCAGGCGTCACAGTTAATCCCCACAGGGGTCAGTGTGGCGACTTCAGCATGCATTTGTGTCAGGTCTCTTTCCTCTAGACCAGTGGTTCTCAACCGGTGGGAAATCCCCCCCCCCCCCCCCCCCTTTTGAATTTTAGTGTTTCCAAGCCACACAAAAAAGGGGAGGGGGGAATTGTTGGAATTAAGATTATTTCAAGATCACGTTAATACAATTACCATTACTAGATATTGTTATTCCCTCTCTATATTACGGTTCTGTACTTCTCGCCCTTCTTAAATTCGTCTTCTAACGTAAGCAGACCCGCAAATCACGTTTTATGTAGATGTCGACTTGTGTGTGTTTTACGTATACTGTGTTGTGGCAGGGGGAAATTTATAGTGAGGACATACGAAAAAAGGGGAGGAATGACATTCTGAACATATTATGAAAGGGTGCATGGTCCAAAAAAGGTTAAGAACCACTGTTCTAGACAGATTCTATTCCAGATAACTGACTCTATTTACTCGTGGGTAAGTTTACTTTCCCTAACAATTTATACTAGGACGTTACGGCAAACTCTCCGCAATTTTTAAGTTGTTCAGTTCCACGTTTTCACCCTTATCCCATAAATCTATGTATTCGATCTCACTCCCAATAGATGAGGTGGACGTTTAATATCATTAGATACCAATGGTTCTTGGAAGAAAATTCAAGCTATATGCAGGGATTGAACCTAGTAACGTCTGAGCTGGAGGCCGGCAACTTAACATTTCAGCCACGGATCAACCATAGAAAAATAGATGAAAATTGTACACTGATAGAGAAAATAGATGTAGACAGCCAAGATTCCTTTTATGTATATAAGGAGAAATAAACACAACTTTTTGTATCAATACTTCAATAGCTTGACCACATCGCATAAGAGAAATAATAGGAACACACAACTCAACTGGTCCGAGGCTGGCTGTTGCTAAGATGGGGATCCATGGTGCCATGGGATCCATGGAGTTTATCGGCATGGCAAATGATAATGGCAAATTCTGACTTTCATTTCAACACAAATTCTGTTCATCTTGGTCACTTGATCTACTTCATTTCCCATCTCCATCTGCTATGCCTCGGTTCCCTCAGGGGTTGTTTTGGGGTTGTCGCTGTTGTTGCTGTTGTTGTTGTTGTTGTTGTTGTTGTTGTTGTTCCTGCTGCTGCTATTTTCTTCTTCTTCTTCTTCTTCTTCTTCTTCTTCTTCTTCTTCTTCTTCTTCTTCTTCTTCTTCTTCTTCTTCTTCTTCTTCTTCTTCTTCTTCTTCTTCTTCTTCTTCTTCTTCTTCTTCTTCTTCTTCTTCTTCTTCTTCTTCTTCTTCTTTCTTCTTCTTCTTCTTCTTCTTCTTCTTCTTCTTCTTCCTTCTTCTCCCTTCTTCTTCTTCTTCTTCTTCTTCTTCTTCTTCTTCTTCTTTCTTCTTCTTCTTCTTCTTCTTCTTTTCTCTTCTTCTTCTTCTTCTCTTCTTCTTTCTTCTTCTTCTTCTTCTTCTTCTTCTTCTTCTTCTTCTTCTTCTTCTTCTTCTTCTTCTTCTTCTTCTTCTTCTTCTTCTTCTTCTTCTTCTTCTTCTTTCTTCTTCTTCTTCTTCTTTCTTTCTTTCTTTCTTCTTTCTTTCTTTCTTTCTTTCTTTCTTTCAAATTTTATTTCCCCTTTCTTATTCTCTTTCCTTCTTTCTTTCCTTTTTCTGATCTTCTTTTTCTTCTTTCACATGTTCTCATCCCCTCCTCCATTTCTCTCCCCTGTCCTTTCCTCCTCCCCCTCCATCTCCTCTTCTCCCCCCTTCCTTCTCTTCTGCTTCATTTTCTTCTTCTCCTCCTTTTCCTTTTCTCCTCTTCTCCTCCTCCTCCTCCTCCTCCTCCTCCTCCTCCTCCTCCTCTATATATTCCTCCTTATCCGTCCTGTTGTCCTCATCCTCCTCTTTCTTTTGCTCTTCTTTTCCCTCTACTTCTTCTCTTCCCACTCACCACCACCATCACTTCCCTATCTACAGATTATTTGACACCGCTTTAATATCCAATAAATTGTGTTGCCTGACCGAAATCTTCACAGGGAAAATAAAAAATCAGTGAACCTGGGGCAAATCTCTGAACTTACAACACGCTACCATTAAATAGATGACCTGTAATGTAATATCTGAAACCTACGTCATTATTCTGACCCCAAATCGTCCAGGCGTTATTTTCGGAGTGTTTACAAAATTATAACTCGGGTAAAAAGGTGCGAAAGAAGATCTCTGATTTATAATGCTCACTTTTAAAATGTAGAAAATTATAGGTTTGTGAGACGGTTGTGAGCGATTGGCTAGGTCAGTTCTACTCAAACGTGACCCTTTGTCCTTCACTTAGTTAATTGCATATCCTTTGCAGGACGTAGCTGTCAACCCCAGCATCTTTGGCTGTATGTGATTCCAGGGCAAGTCACTACCCACCAAAAGAAGATCTTGTTTCATCACTTGAATGGGAGGTCGGCGTGACCTAATGGATAAACGTTCGCTCTTAAACTTCCGGTGTGCTGATGGCGAGGTTGCAGGTTCAATCATCACACCGGTCAGTTGGACTAATATATTGACTTCTCGTCCTTGACTTGGAGACCGCAAATTATAAGTACCTCAGAAGTCGGAGTGGGTTCGCCTGATGGCGAGGGACATCGGTAATAGGGGAAGCTAATCCACTCGTAGTAATAAAATCTAGCGTGGGCTACGGAGTTCAAAGCGAGCGAAGGAAAACAAACATCACCTGCAGGCAACATGCTCATCAATTGTCGTCTCCGTATTGAAGGTCGTTTGTAATGAGACCTCAACACACGTCCTGCATCTTCGCGTGCACTCACACACGGGTTTCTTATGTGTATCTCATACTTAACATTCACATATACTAGATTGCATCATAAGTGGTGTTACAGACGAATGGTTGGGAGCGGCGTAGCGAAGTATTTAGATCTGCGATGTGGTTCCTTGTTGCCAGAATTGGTGTCAAGCTTGTTGGTGTGGGGAGTAGGTCTGATGGATGATCTCTGGAGTTGTGGTTCTGTCTCGCGCCTGAACCTGGTTCTGTGTGACAGGAGGAGGGGAAGTAGATGTACCTGCAGGTGGCAGGATCTTAGGGGCGGTCCGATGCTGGTGGTGTGTTCGTTATTAAAGAGCTGTGTCATCTAGTCATTTGATACATGTCGTCTAGTCATTTCATGAATGTCATCTAGTCAGTTCATGAATGTTTAGTCATTTGATGAATGGAAAATAGTCATTTCATGAATGTCTAGTCATTTCATGAATGGCATCTAGTCATTTGATTAGTGTCGAAGGATAATATATCGCCAAATGTGACCTCCCATTTGAACAGAAGGACGATATATCGCCATACTATGGTCATCAAGTTAGTTTATTTCTTGGTATCTTCCGCAATTTCAATGCTCCGTGAATGGTCATTAATATCACAGTACTTGTTAATTTTGTTTGTGTGCTATGTTTTGGGCCGGCTTCCTGGCCTAGAGGTTAGCGACTTTTCTCCGTAATCTCGTATTCTCTCGTAAGTAACGTGACGACGGTGAGAATCAGTAGTGGTTCGAATCACGTCGGTAACTTACGGGGTATGTGAGCCGGCCACTCAGAAAGCAATGGCAAACTGAGCGTAATCTTGCCAAGATATCAACAATTAGCTGAAAGATGCTGATGTTGACAGCGATGTCCTGTAAAGGATATGCAGGCATTTATTTATTACTATGTTTTGGTGCAAAGATACTTTTTGTTTGGCACTGAATGAGTTAATGTTGCAATGTGTGGCATGACCATCAACTTTCTTGTCGCCGTAGAGTGTCTCTGTGTGATGGAATTCACGGGACAATCGCTGTCATTTTAGAGTGAATGAGAGAGTGAGTGAGTGAGTGAGGGAGTGAATGAGTGGGTGGGTGAGTGATTGAGTGAGTGAGTAAGTGAGTGAGTGAATGAGTGAGTGAGTGTGAGTGAGTGAGTGAGTGAGTGGGTGGGTGGGTGGATGAGTGAGTGAGTGAGTGAGTGAGTAAGCGAGCGAGGAAGGAAGGGGGGGAGGGGGAGGGAGGGAGGGAGAGAGAGAGAGAGAGGGAGAGAGAGCGAGAGAGAGGGAGAGAGAGAGAGCGAGAGAGAGAGAGAGAGAGAGAGAGAAAAGAAGAAGCATTATGTCTTTTTGTAAGTGTTTAATAAAAAGCAGATCATGGATAGCTGATCTGTAGGGTGTATTATTAATAACTGTGCAGTGTTTGAAAATATTGCCGATCCAATGTATTTACCCTCTGTAAAGTTCATGCAACATAATAGGTAAATACAAAACTGGCAATATTTTCAAACACTGCACAGTCATTAAAAATACACAATGTTGGTAAGGAGAATTGTTTGGATATTTGGTCAGTAGGTCTGTCCAATCTGGAAGCTACACGAACAACGGTTAACTTGGCGAGGTAGTAGCGAGGGAATTATCAGACATAAGCAATAGATGGGTGTTCAAGCGGACAGTGCTTGTGACTTCAATCCGAGTCACTTGCTGTGAGCTGTCATTAGTGTAGGCATATGCTAATGTTGTTATGTTGTAGTTACTTCCATGTTTAATACCCGAGATGTTGTCCGGCTGATTGTCTTTTTTAAACCAACGTATTCCCTCAGTGAATGTAAACACAGAAGTCTCAAACAATATGTTACACTATTTATTGCCTGGCATGTTTCGCAGCATCTCGTCAGATGCACGATGCAGAGTTATATATCACATGGAATGAACAGTCAGTGCAGCTTTCCTCTGGATGGAGAATACGATACATACACACATCGTGATTGTAATTGACTCAGAAAGCATGCTGAGTAGGGTGAGGACAGGCAAGCTTCCTGCAGAGTGGCTTGCTTCGCTTCGGAAGTCACTGGTGGCAAGCATCGTCTGGATCTTTTCTCCGGGGCATGCCGGTGTGCTGGGGAATGAACAGGCAGACAGATTGGCTGGCTCTGCAAAACTTGGTGGAGTATTGATGCATGATAAGGCAGACGTGGTTGCGGCCTTGTGGGAGCACGTGTACACCTCGGAGGAGCAAATGGATCACCATGGTCTGGCAAGAATGAGACAGCGAGGAGTGACGAGGGGATCTGGCCGATGCTCGACGCTTAGAGGAAAGGCGAGACGCACATATAATCAGATTGCTACTGGTACTATTGGGTTTGGAACTCTTCGCTGGCTTCTGAGGATGGTGACGGAGAGCTTATAGGAATGCCCCGAATGCTGTGATGTCAGTTCCTAAATCAATCAGTCAATCAATCAATCAATCAATTAATCAATCAATGGAATGAACAGAACTTTGGGCAAAACAAATTTAGAGATTCAGTGCCAAACAAAAAAGTATGTTTGGACCAAATAAAAATGGATGACGAAAAATGGGATGTAGAGCTGTGTCAAGTTATGAATTAAAAGTTGTTAATATGGTAGCAAACATGTATTGTATATCAAATTAAAGATTGTTGCATAGGGAAAACTTGTGTATTGATATTTTAACTATACTTTGATTTGTTTAGATGAGCGGCTGGCCGAGTGGCTAGAATGCCGGATTCTTCTTCGGGAGACCCGGGTTCGAATCCTCGGTAAGGTGTGGAGTTGTTTTTTTTTTTTTTTTTTGTGTCGGGAGAGAAAAGAAAACTCTAACCTGCACAGTTCGCGGTAAATGAACTATCCTGGCGGCCTTAATTCCTTAGACTCATGATCCCCCTGCCATACACCGCAAGGTACTATATTGGCAGTAAATGACAGTGTTTTTTCTTTTTTGAATTTGTAAACCCATAGCAGTTACGGAACGTTTGAATAAGAAGATTGATCATCCCATTACTCTTAATCAGTTGAAATACACAGTCACAGGTAATGTTAGAATATTGGGTATTTGTCATCCTCACAGTTGTCTTTGTCTTCTTTTGTCCTTGATCTCATAATGGAGCACAGGTATTTATCTTGGTCACCCAAGCCATCTCCTGTCGCTAGCCCAGTGTCCTACTCCATATCACTCATCTCTGATTCTAGTTCTTTCCTCAGTGCGTTAAAACACCATTTTACTATTTTTCTTTTGCATTTCTTGTTCTAATGACATGACTTACATGCACTTAGAGGCGTGTACCCTGCTCCCCTTTACCTTGTTTTACAGAGTAAAAATTGTTAATCTTATAATATATTTCATTGTCTAACCACCTGAGAAATAAATTCGTACACCTAAAATTTCAGGTATCTAAGGTGTATTTTTAATGACTGTGCAGTGTTTGGAAATATTGCCGGTCCAAGTTTTGTATTTACTATTGTGTTGCATAAACTTTACAGAGGGTGAATACAAAACTTGGACCGGCAATATTTTCAAACGCTGCACAATCATTAAAAATACACCCTTATACTATGGCGATGTTCCAAGGTGAAACGTGGTAATTTGCGATCGAGGCCCCTTTCCTCTTCTTTGGATACCTTATCTTATTTCCTTATCTTGGTCATGGTTAGTTGAACTGCAAAGCTAAAGTGGTCACCGTTAAAGGGTAGCCAGCCCCAAGACCAATCCTCCTTAGTGATATTTTACGACAACCGAGTCTCCGTGACGAAGTGGTTCTGCTGCCTGCCTCGCACTTCGAAGGTTGAAGATTCGATTCCGGCTTACGTCGTTCTGTTCACTAGTGCAATTTTCTCGGAGACTCCTGGGGATCATCGCTGGAGCTACGGAGTTCATGCTTTCTGCGTCGCTTCCGGCAGTCCGCACTCCGGAAAGAGACCGAGCCATAAGGGATAAAACCCGGGGCAATGAAGATGAATTTCTTGCCTTTTAAACAGTTTCTTATGGCATTCTTGGTAGGTTACAGTGTTACCGCTCTTTGCTTTCCTGAAGTGCCAGATAACACGCTGGCGCCGCTTGAATGTATTTGTTTATTATTGACTTCTTTGGTGTATACATTGCTCTGAGGGTAAGATTTCCATTGATCTGCATTGTTTCGGTACTTACACATTTTTGTCGCTTTTGGAATTACATCTTCTATGAATCTTGCTAGCCAACCGAAGTGTTTGTTTTAAGTCTGGTCCTTTGTTTTTTACCTTCTTTCTTTGAAATACTGGTGATCTGTGCTTGGTTGTATTCTTTGTAGTTTGACATAGTGGGAAGGATTTTCTCAGCTCTAGTTTGGTATAAAGGCGAGTGATGGTTTCAGTATTGAAAATGTGAGTTGCTTTGATCCGTGAGTGATCATGAGTATACTTGCATTTTGTTCTTTAGTTAACTTGACCCTGGAATTTTGTTATTTAATTAACTTGATTTTTGGAATATTGTTCTTTAATTAACTTCATTCTGGTATTTTGTTAAGTGAATTTAATTCTGGGATGTTGTTCTTTAATTAACCTGATTCTATTATTTTGTTTTTTAGTTAATCTGATTCTGGGATTATGTTCGTTACTTAATCTGATTCAGGGATTATGTGATTTATTTAATCCGATACTGCTATTTTTAGCGGCAATAGCCGAGGCACAATTTCAACCAGCGACCAGCGCGTTCCACATTAAGAACATCGGGATATATGCCGAGATTACGACCCATGAATAGATGACTGGGTGGAACAAAATAAACACTGAATAAATCCAACAGTACATTAGCACAAGCAACAATGCAAGTGAAAAATATAAAAATCTACCGCCCCTCTGCACACCCCACGTCGAAAACATTAGGACACTAGAAGAATACGCAGCCAAGGCAGATTTTCCTAATACAATTTTCTTGTTTCTAATCCCGAAGCATTTTACTGATATGGATCGGTGATGTAATAGCGCAATCGCATTTTGTAGGCCTGAATTCTCACAGGAATAGATGGTAAATCTTTTACCCTCACTTTCTCAGTCGATGAGCTAGGCGTTGAACCCGCGCCAGTCCGTGTTCAAGACATTATCAGCACATTTCGCTGCCCGAGAGTCTGCCCGGTCGTTCTTATGACATGATCAGCGCAATTGTGGTACCAACTTTGATAACGCGCCCGTTTCCGAATACCGTTAGGAGGCCAACATTTCCTGTAAACACCTTGTTTCTATATGTTAGTATTGGCTCCCCAGTCAGTTTCATCCAAATAGTTCATGAGTGTCAGTAGTCTGATTGATTATTTGTTTCTGTTTCCTGAATGTGTGAATCCGAGGAAGGTGGGTGTTATCTTCCTGTAGCATTCTTTAATTACTGGCAGCCAGATTTAGAGCTTCCTCCATGTTGGAATGAATCAGCGAAACCGAGAGGAGTTGAGTTGTGTCGAAAACCGACATCACAGTACTAGGGACAATCCCATAAGTGCTCTGTCCTCATCTGCAACAGCCAGCGAAGAGTCCCAATACTAATGGTAACAGTAGCAGTCTGATTATGTGTCCGTGTGGCCTTTCCTCGGAGTTTTGAATGTCGGCCAGATCCTTTGGTCACTCCTTGCACCACCATTCTCTCCAAGCTGCACTATCTCATCTCATCTCATCTCATCTCATCTTGTTTCTCTTATGCAGGGGATGTGTGTTTATGTGGGTGGAGATGTGTGGACGGTTTGAGGAAGTATGTGTAGGAGGCGGGGTTGTGTGGGTAGGGGATTGTGTTGGGTGGATTGGGGATGCAAGGGCGGGTGGGGAGAAGTGTATGGTGTGTGGGTTTGAGATATGTGTGCGGTGTGTTGGTGGGGGATGTGTGAATGATGTGTGGGTGGAGGGTATGTTTGTGGTGGTATGGGTGGAGGATAGTGTGTGGTGGGTTTGGGGAATGTGCGTATGGGTGGGGTATATGTATGGGTGAGTAGGGGATTGTGGTGGTTGGGGGAAGTATGTGGGGGAGTGTTGGTGGGAGATGTGTGTGTTTGGATGGGGAATGTGTGGGTGGGGGTGTGTGAGTGGCTTAGGGATGTGTAAGTGGGTGAGGGAAATGTATGTGTAGGAGTGGGATGTGTGAGTGGGTGGAGGATGTGTGTGGGGTAGGGGTATTGTGATCCAGAGATGGGTTGTTGGGGGTGGGGGTGTGGGTGCGTAGTGGAGGATGTATGCGTGAGTGAGTGTGTGTTGGTGGACGGGTAGGGAATGCGTGTGTGGGTGGGGAGAGGTGTGTGGTGTGTTGGTTGGGGATATTGTGTGGGTGAGGTATGTGTGTGTGGGTGGGGGATTTTTGTGGTGTGTGAGTGGGGGTATGTGGGGTGGATGGGTAAGGGTATATGTGTGGGTGTGGGTGGGAATATTGTGTGGTATCTGGGTGGGGATATGTGTGTGGTGTGTAAGTGGGGATGTGTTGGTGAGGGATATGTGTGTGTGTGGTGCGTGGGTTGGGAATAGTGCATGGTAGGAGGTGTATGTGATGTGCGGGTGGGGGATTGTGTGGTGGGGGATTAGGTTAAGGCATGTGTGGGTGGGTGGAAGTTGTATGTGTGGGTGGTGGGGTGTGTGTTAGTGGATTGGGGATGTATGGGTGGTTAGAGAGATGTGTGTGTGTGTGTGTGTGTGTGTGTGGGGTGGGGGTAGGGACATGTCAGTTGGTGGGGATGTGTGTGTATGGTTTGGGAATGTGTGAGTGGATGTGCGATGTGTGGGTTGGTGGGGGATTGTGTGCATGGGTGGGGAATATGTTGTCGATGGAGATGTGGCTGGAGGATGGGTGGTTTGAGGTGTGGGTGGGGAGAGGATGTGTGGGGTAGTATGTGTATGTGGATGGGCGTAGGATGTGTGGGTTGGTGGGGGAATGTTTGTGGGTTGCGAGTGTGTTTTGGTTGGGGGATCAGGTGAGGGCAGTGTGTGTGGGTGGGGGATGTGCGGGAGGGGGATGTATCGGTTGGTGGGGTATGTATGTGTCCCTTGGTGTGCGTGTGTGTCGGTAGGTGGGGGTGTGTATGTGTCCTTTGGTGCGCGTGTGTGTGGGTAGGTGGGGGTGTGTGTGTGTGGGTGGGGTGATGTATGGATAGGTGGAAGATGGGCCTCATAACATGGTAATTAGCCTTGTTTATGTTTACAACATTCATTTCACAATGTTTATTTTATCTTCCTATGTAAATGTATAATGCTCTTGATGAACGAAAGACGAGTGATTGGAAGGGCCGAATGTAAGACGGGCCTGCGCGCCCAATTTGTGACCCTAATAAAGTTGATTTGATTTGATTTGATTTGATTTATACTTTGCGGTGTTGAGGTTGTTGTTTGTCCATCAAGAATGATGATGACCATTCATTTCATCCAGTGGGGTTGAAAGTATGGAGCCGTGGGTTCTAAGAGGGCTGATAAGGCCTATTTTGGCTCGAAATGTTCTTTGACAATGTGGGCAAAGAATGCTTGACGTTCCAGCAGGAGGATCTCCTGCAGTGGTTTTTCTCACCAGCCTTTCTTTTCACAACTCTTGCAGTTCTGTTTGCTTCACAAGTAACTGCACCCTTGTGTGCCACGAATTTCGGTCTTTGGCAGCAGTCTCCCAAGTATCGTGATGAATTCCAAAAACCTTTAGTGAGATCTTCAGAGTGTCTTTAAAGCGTTTCATCTGGCCGCCTTGGGAGCGTTTACCACAACGCAGCACGCAGTAAAAAGGTTCGTTTAAGGAGCCTGTGATCTGGCATGAGAGTCAGGTGTCGAGGTGAAGCATAAACAGCGGGAGAGTGTCCGTTTATGGGCTTGTCTTGTTCCAAATTATAATTATGTTACATTTCCTCTGGAGTAAACTGGGCAGGCCAAGAGAAGGTTCATATTGCTCGGGCATTGCATGGTCATTAAGCCCAGGATATGTGCTATGGAAAGGTATAATAACTCCACCCCTAGATTGATGTTATTGTGACTGTTTTGAAGCACAATGTAACGAAATATCTTCTGTTCAGTGACCGGACCTTATAACACACACACACCTGGTGTTTATAGAACTCGATGACTGCCGTGATCAGTCTCACGCCGGCCGCTTTACTTCAAAGAACATTTTCAGGTACCCGTTTATGGCTGAGGCCTCTTGGGAGCCCTCGACATTTAAAAATGAAATCTTTGCCTTTAATAGGATTCGAACACTTGACCAGTGGACAGCATGTGAACGTACTAACCACTGAGCTACCGTGGTTTTCGCAATTGAAAAAAAAAAAAGTAATATTAAAAAATAATACACTTCATCCTGCTGCTTTAATATTGCCCTTGGTAATACCACTTCTAAATCTGTTTTGTTAATATCTTGTACACTCATCTCTCTTGCGGAAAAAAAAATAATTCTCAGGGTCACATAATATAAATCTACCTGTCGCAGATAAGGGCTAATATAGAGGTGCGGTCACTGATCCAAAATTACGTCAGATTCATATCAAATAACGCCAGGCGTCTTTTGCGGTTGTGTGCTAAAATAAGAAAAAACGAAATTAGTTGTCACGTGTTAAATATATCTAATTATAAACAGATAGAAGGTGCTTAAATTCGTGAAGTAAACCGAAGGCAGGACTTGCAGTTCGCAAAATAACACTCATGCAGGGGTTATAATTCGCGACCCAACACTCATGCAAGGGATATAATTTGTGATATTAACATTGTAAGGTGATATTGGCTGTATCACTTGGTTGTCCCTCGAGATCAACAGCGCCTTTGAGATCCCACATTAGCTAAAAACGGCACAACGGCTTGGATAACTGCAAGCTATTTATGTTATAACCAGTGGCGTCACTGGGGTTGGTGTCACCCAGTGCGGTAAACTCTTGGTGTCACCCCTCTAGACTTTCACCATGGTCTTCTTCCGAGTGTTCCTGTACCATATATAATCGCATATAGTAATGTTTGTAAAATAAGTCAAAAAGTTAATAAGGACATAAGAAAGAAAACAAATTGAACAATATAACTTCAATACTTCAGGTAAAACATAAATAAAGAACTTCGACAAACTCGGACAAAGTTAAATTTTTGTTATTTAACATTAAAATTTCTAAAATTAACAATGAACGGTTATGAAACCCGACTAGACAGAGCTATGTCTGCTTTGTCAAATTTGCAATTTTTTTTTTATTTTGGTGTCACCCCTTGATGGTGTCACCCGGTGCGGCCCGCACCCCCCGCACCCCCCTAGTGACGCCCCTGATTATAACTAGTTGGTGTGTTCTGCCTCATCTTGGCTGATGACCAAGTTGCAATCAAATTTGCGATGTATCTCAAGGCAGCTGCAGCTTCTGTTGAACCCTTCTGGCCGTGACTCTTTGCTAGTGCTCTGGGTAGGCTCAATGTCTGTCCCAACTGTTGTCTGTCACTGTCCCAACTGTTGTCTGTCACTGCCCCAACTATTGTCACTGCCCCAACTATTGTCACTGTCCCAACTGTTGTTTGTCACTGCCCCAGCTGTTGTCACTGCCCCAACTGTTGTCACTGCCCCAACTGTTGACACTGCCCCAACTATTGTCACTGCCCCAACTGTTGTCACTGCCCCAACTGTTGTCACTGCCCCAACTGTTGTCATTGCCCCAACTGTTGTCTGTCACTGCCCCAACTATTGTCACTGCCCCAACTGTTGTCACTGCCCCAACTGTTGTCACTGCCCCAACTGTTGTCACTGCCCCAACTGTTGTCACTGCCCCAACTGTTGTCTGTCACTGCCCAAACTATTGTCACTGCCCCAACTGTTGTCATTGCCCCAACTGTTGTCTGTCACTGCCCCAACTATTGTCACTGCCCCAACTGTTGTCACTGCCCCAACTGTTGTCACTGCCCCAACTGTTGTCACTGCCCCAACTGTTGTCACTGCCCCAACTGTTGTCTGTCACTGCCCAAACTATTGTCACTGCCCCAGCTGCAGGACAACTAGCTGCTGCAGATGGAAAGTTAGAGGAGAAGATGAGTGAAGAATCTGGGGAGTCAATCTTAACGATGACATGGAGTTTGGTTTATTTGACTGATCGCCATTGACAATTAAATAAATGTGCGGAAAACAAGAAATCTCTGCATGTATGCAATAAGCATGAGGTCAAAGAGAGCGAGCGCAAAACAAATGTTTGTGATCTTCGAGGCAGTGTTACTTTCACTAGTTTGCCATTGATTTTCGAACGTGTGATGTCTCATACCATTGTGAAAATCAACGCACAGCGAGCTGCACGCATATATCCTGCTCCTGGGCTTAAATATCGTAAGGATTCATTACCACTTAAGCTATAGACAACCAACATTTACATTATGTGGTGTTTAGAATTGCTTCCATTAAATATACAAGTGCAAATGCGAATACCATCGCTGACGTTGATGTTACTGGAACTACCACCACCGCCACCACAATCACCACTGCTGCTGCTGCTGCTGCTGCTGCTGCTGCTGCTGCTGCTGCTGCTACTACTACTACTACTACTACTACTACTATAACTGCTGCTGCTGCTGCTGCTACTACTACTACTACTACTTCTACTACTACTACTACTACTACTAATACTGCTGCTGCTGCTACTGCTGCTACTACTACTACTACTACTACTACTACTACTACTACTACTACTGCTGCTAATTCTACTACAACTACCACCACCATCACGACCACCACCACACCACTACTACTACTACTACTACCACCACCACCACCACCACCACCACTACCACCACCACACCACTACTACTACTACTACTACCACCACCACCACCACCACCACCACCACCACCACCACCACCACCACTACTACTACTACTGCTACTACTACTACTACTACTACTACTACTACTACTACTACTACTACTACTACTACTACTACTGCTGTCGCTGCTACTGCTAAAAAGTCTCTTGGCAGACACTGCAATTAGAGTGCGCAGTATTAGGCCTTTACATTTGCTAGGTGGCGACATAATGAGGTGGAATGGCCAGTCCTGTTACTTGTTGACGCGTTCCTTTAAACAATTCTCAGAAATATGTTATAAGGGTAGGTCGTCCCTCAGAGATGTACTGAGTACAAACCAGACTTTTCTGGGGTTGGAACACAAATCACCGTATAGGCGGGCTATTGCACGGGGGATGGGTCGGGGCTGGTGAGAGGGGGAAACACAGATACTCCACCTTTCCCAAGGAACTCCCGAAGATTAGCGGAGGTATTGAGGCACTTTACTTCGCCTGTGCTGGGCAATGTCCATCTCCGGCCACCTAATTGTATAATTCACCACTGAAGGATAGAACTTACTTCCCTAAAGGAGGATCTGAACCTGTGTACACAGAAATCAAAGAGTCATGTTCTAACAGCTCGCCCACCTGTTAATTGCTCTTATTTTAATGTATGTTCCCCTTCTTTCTCTTTTACTCGTCTGTTTCTTAGTGATTCATGTGATTATGGACCTGATTATCCGGTGTATCCCTATTCGACATGCTTGTGTGTCAAATTTGTCTCCTTTAGGCAAATGCGATCCTATGCAACAGGTCTGACCTAGTCGTATATTTTCTTTTCTAACACTCTTGTCATCGCATTCGCCTTGCGGCCTACTCTTTGCGATTCCTAACTACCGTTGGACTTTAACGTACACAACGAGCACATAGAACTACTTTTTTGCCCTTATCCTAGAAGACTAGGTATTCAGTCACTACCCATACGACTACAGAAGAACATATGATATCGTTATATATAAATAGGTTTTATAAACATTCCGCCCCCTATGCTGAACTTGAACCGGGTAACGTCTAAACTTGAGGTGGACCTACTCATTTCTCAGCCGCTCATTCCTCATTTATTCGTCATACACCTCATCTGGCCATGTACTCCTATCCCTTGTACATCTAGTTGTGACATATATAATCAGCTTTATGCAGCTCACGTATCATTCTATTAATGTCTTCGAAACAAAGATATGTATATAAGAAAAGGGCAAATGTCATGGGCTATTTAGATAACTCGTACAGCCACCCTAAGCAAATTAGGACGAAATGCGTCGTGTTTTTTTTATCATTGTCGCCATCATCAAGTGCCTTCGCGTGTGTGGGATCATCTTCTTCTCTGTTCCCAATTCTGAGATTGTTTAGTGTGTCCCCTCCTTGTCTAGTGTGTCTCCTTGATGTCTAGTGTGTCCCCTTCTTGTATAGTGTGTTGTTTTGTCTAGTGTGTCCCCTACTTGTATAGTGTGTTGTTTTGTCTAGTGCGTCCCCTTCTTGTATAGTGTGTTGATTTGTCTAGTGTGTCCCCTTCTTGTATAGTGTGATGTTTTGTCGTGTGTGTCCCCTTCTTGTCTTGGCACGTTGCATGCCATGGAGGGAGGCCCTGCATAAGCAGCAGGATTGTTCTACAAACGCTGACATTTGTGTATAAAATGTATACAAACTTCGTAAAAAGTTTCATGCTATGTGTCTTTGATGTGATATCACATTTTTTAAAGCCTGAGAACAAGGAGGATTAGGCGGCCAACGTTTCCAGCATTTTTCACAACGACGAGTCCCTGATTTGAACCCGCGTCCCACTGTTCTCACGACATCAGCGGTGGAGTTCCCGATCAACTTTGCCAGTGCGTGTGTAACACAAGCAATAGTGTCTCTTCTGTACAACTGGCCCATCTATGTTATGTTCCAGCTATGTTATGTTCCAGGTGGAGCGACTAGCATCGCTTAAAGTGGAATGAGACTACCAGCACATCATGGATATTCTGTCAGCACTTCATGGATATTCTGCCCAGATCATTGTGGATATTCTGCCCAGATAATCGTGAATATTCTGCCAGCACATCATGGATATTATGTCAGTACATCATGGATATTCTGCAAGTACATCGTGGATATTCTGCCCGAACATTATGGATATTCTGTCCAAAACATCGTGGATATTCTGCCAGCACATCGTTAACAGTCTGCCAGCACATCGTGGATATTCTGCTATAACATCGTGGATATTCTGCCAGCAGACCATGGATATTCTGCACGCACATTACGGATATTCTTCCCAGATCATCATTGATATTCTGCAAGCACATCATGGATATTCTGCCAGCACATTATGGATATTCTGTCCAAATACTCATGGATATTCTGCCAGTACATCATGGATTTTCTGCCAACACATCATGAATATTCTGTCAGCACATCATGGATATGTTGCCAAGATTATCGTGGATATTCTGCAAGCATATCATAGATATAATGCAAGCACATTATGGATATTCTGTCCAAATAATTGTGGATATTCTGCCAGCACATCATGGATATTCTTCCAGCACATCGTGGATATTGTGCCCAGATCATCGTGGATATTCTGCCAGCACATCATGGATATTTTGCTATCACATCGTGGATATTCTGCTATCACATCATGGATATTCTTCCAGCGCATCATGGATATTATGCCAGCACATTGTGGATATTCTGATATCATTCGTGGATATTCTGCCCAGGGCATGCAGGTGTGCGGGGCATTGAACAAGCTCATAGATTAGCTGCTGTTGTCCGTCTGAGTGTAAACCTACTTATGATAAAGAAGGAGTGGTTAAGACTCTCTGGGAGTGAGTTGAGACTTACTTATGATAAAGAAGGCGTCGTTAAGACTCTCTGGGATTGAGTGAGGAGCTACGTGTGTTAAAGAAGATATGGTTAAGACTCTCTGGGATTAAGTGGAGACCTACTCATGATGAATAAGGTGTGGTTAAAACTCTCTGGGATTGATTAGAGAGTGCAGCAAACGGAGTATCCTTATCCAGAAATAATGGCTCAGAAGGATTTTAGAGGCCTGTTTGATACTCAAGACATAGAGAACAAGCCAGGCCGACTTTTAATCCAGTTGCTACTTGAGCAATCAGAATGATATACAGGGTTTGTACCACGCCTGGCCCTGAAACCAGTAGGTTTAGGATCGGCTAGTCTCTCTCAGGAGAGTTGAAAAGGGAAACTTAGTAGCTTACCGATGACCCACAGATTCCACAAGTCAGTCCCACCTCCCCGTGGTGTAGACCGGGGAACGATGATAAAGAGAACATAGAAGAACGGAGTTCTGGCTGGCTAGGGGGGGACGGATCTCTTCTTGGTCAGATTTTCCTGTCCTTAACCAGAGACTGGCCAAGCAAACCGGTAGATTATTTTTCCTATTGCTCGGCGAAGAAGTAGCTGAATCGGACTAACCCAAATGGCAACGACATCGCAAAGTACAAGATGAACAAGATGAGGTGATGATGATAAAAATCAACTTGGGACCTCTTCGGTGGCTTTTAAAGATGGCTGCAGACATTTGTGGGAGCGCAAGAATGTCGGTTCTTAACTGTTTCAGTGCGAAAGGATAATATATCGGGAAATTGACCTCCCGATTCGACAAAAGGGCGATATATCACCATACTACATTCATCATTTTATTTGTTTCGCTTCGTTGTATCTTCTGTTATTTTAATGCTCAGTTAATCGACATTTACATTATAATATATGTTTATTTGATTGTGCACCATGGTTGGCCCAGAAACTACCTTTTTTGGGTATTTCATCAGTTAAATTTAGCTTTCATTATGTGTTTCTTGTCTGACCTTTGCTTGGTTAATATACATGTCCGAGTCCTTTCATCATATTTAGATTATTTATTTTCATTCAGTAGCCTGTCCTTCGTAATCTCGTATTCTCTAGTCGGCGACGTGATGACGGTGAGAATCAGCAGTGGTTCGAATTGCATCGGTAACTTACGGGGTATGTGAGCCGGCCGCTCAGAAAGCAATGGCAAACTACTGAGCGTAATCTTGCCAAGAAATCAACATACAGCTGAAAGATGCTAGTGTTGACAGCGATGTCCTGTAAAGGATATGCAAAAAAAAAAAAGCCTGTCCTTTGCAGAATCTCTCCCCCATAACAAACTTCCGGGAAACTTCTAGATCATAAGCAAGATGTCCCGCGTCCGATACACTCATTTGGAGATTATCTGCCACACTCTTCACCTATCTTCTCTTTGGCTTTCTTCTTCCTCTCTTCCCAAGCATTTACCCCTGCATTATTGTTCTGTCCAAACTTTTATGACTTTTCAAGGTATCAAAATATGTGCATTTTCTTTATTTTATCATCTTTAATAGCCAACTTTCTTCATTATTCAGATCTTGTCGTTGGATGTATGTGTTCTTTTCTGTATCCAAGATATTCATAAAACCCGCCAATAACATTTATATTCGGTTAGATGGTAGCAAACGAAATCGGCTAATCCCATAACTGCGAAATCGAGGGATTGATAGACCTAGTTAATGCAAACATATGAACTCAAGCGAAGTCCATACACATACTAATACTTCTAGTAGCACTGGACTGGTGTTTTCTATTACGTGTCCATCGCCATTAGGCGAACCCACTCAGATTTCTGAGGTACTTGTAATTTAGGTACTCAAGTCAAGTACGAGAAGTCAACATTTTAGTCCAAATGACCTATCTAGGGATTAAACCCACTACCCCGGAAAGGGTTTATATGTCTAGTTGGTCGTATCCCTAAGTACACTTGTTCCGTCAGCGAGACGCCGTTATGATCTAGAAACGGTTTGCTAGAAACCCGGCGCGGCCACTTTCTAAATTGTTATTTTTGTCTTGCGCGTCCTATATTCTCCACGTCTTTCTTCATCTCCTTCGAGTGCCCATCCGTAACACTGCAGTCGATTTCTGCCCAACACCTGTGGATGTATTTCTCATGCAATCTCAAATACCTCAAACGATCTTCAACAATTGATATTTCCCTGCTCACCTTCCCTGGCAGATTGTATCAACTGCTCTGCTGTCATCCTTAAATACATGATGCAAGATTGTGCAAAGTCTGTTCCAGCTGAATTCCAAGATCTCATTTGCCAGCAAACATATCAGTGAAACGTGTGGATTACGTATTTCCTATTGTGACGTTTCATGTTATAGTTAAGTATTCATGTTTATTTGTTGATTGATAAAATCTTTTGTCTGCAAAGTAATGTTAGCTTTTTTAAGTTAGGTTTTTTTTTTTTTTTTTTTTTGCTCGCTCGCTCGCTTTTTTTAAACTCAAACATAGTCCATACACACTAGTTCTAGTGGGACTGGACTGATTTAGCTTGTGCATTAGCTTTCCCTATTACCAGCGTCCGTTGACATAAGGAGAACTCACTCCGGCTTCTGAGGTGCGTGTAATTTACGTCCCCAGAGTCAAGGCCGAGGACGTGATATTGTCCATATCATTCATCGAATACGGGTTGATCTTTAAAAATATGGGGCTTAATTAGTTAGTCGTTATTTAGTCGAGAAGATCATCCTCATTGCACATCGAACCATTCAGTTCATAAGTTCTCAGACCCCTTCCTCAGGAAATGCCGCAAAGTGTCAAGCTAACGACACCAGTTCAGTGTTGGTTTATTAATCTTCTTTGCTTTCCTACATAGCGTTCTTGTTTGGCCATACCTTTTTTAAACTTTCTGTTCTCGCAGTCTAACCATGGTTGTAGATTCACAGCCATCACTTTGTTCTCGCGAAGACTTACTTCTCGTAGATCATTCAGTATATCAGCCTGGTCCATGGCTCGTAGCCATCCACAATAGCCTTACCCGCAAGCCTGTCAGTCTGCACATTTCCCTGTACACCCGCATGTCCTGGCACGAAGATGAAACTAATCTCTGCCAGCCGTGACCACCCCGGAGACAAGGCCACTGTCTCCGGACCCACCCCATCTCTATCTTCCTGAGCCTATTCATTGAGTCACACAGGGAACTGCCTGAAACAGGCTAATGAAACTAGAACACAATATACAACAATAAGAAAGGGACAAACAACTTTCTTTGGTCATGTAATGAGAAGAGAGGCATCGAAGAACATCGTGACAACTGGAAAGATCGAGGGGAAGAGAGGCAGAGGCAGACCAAGAGAAATGATGCTGGATGGATTGAGACGGTGGCACGGAGGGATATCAGCAGCAGAGTTGATCCAGAAAACCAAAGACCGAGATCTGTGGAGAGCTATGAACGCCTACGCCAGCTGGCAGGGCACTTGATGATGACACAGGGAACTACGAAATGTGGGGGGCTATCTTCATAAAACCAATACTCCTCATGGCGTGACAAAGAGTCCTTTACTTTCGTTTCCATTGGCAGGAGAGAGTGAGAAGCTGCACCTGTTACTTCCTTACAGGGCGGTTGAATAATGGTAGATAATAGCCTTAATAATGTCCGCCTCCTTAATAGCGGTCAGGGCTTCACCACAAATGCTACGTACTAAATTACTGCAGCAGCTTGTGTGCCATTGTTGTTACAAGCTGTGCCACAACGGTAAAGACAACTACAGTAACTAATCCTACAATGAAAGCAACCACGACCATCAACACAAATCAAAACTACGTAAACAACAACTACAGATACTACTTCTACTGTTACTACTACTACTACTACTACTGCTATTACTACTACTACTGATGCTGCTGCTGCTGCTACTACTACTACATCTACTACTACTACTACTACTACTACTACTACTACTACTACTACTACTACTACTACTACTTTTTCTGCTGCTACAACTACTATTATTACTAATACATCTAATACCACTAATAATAATATTACCATGGCTGCAACTTTGCTGTCGACATTTCTGCAGCTGCTGCTGCTACTACTGCTGCTACTACTCCTACTTTTAATACTATTATTTGTTTATATTAGCTACAGTAATATACTTTTACTAATAATGCATGAAAACTGCTGCTGTTGTTGCAGCGACTGCTGTCTCGTCTGCTTTATCATTAACTACTATTATTACCACTCATTTATGGTGTTGATGATGATTATGATGATAATGATGATGATGATGATGGTGATGATGATGATGATGATGATGATGATGATGTGTATTACATTTTCAGGAAGACGAGCTGTGATTGTTACAAAACATCTGGCAGATTCATCACTCTAAAAATATACTCCCCACTGTAGAAAGGCACACCTACATTAGAACGGCATCCTTCCATCTTTAAAGACACTCTTCACTCATCAAAGTGACTGACTACCAGTTAAAATGCAGCTGATGGAGTTGATGTCAATGTCTGCCCTCCTTCTATGGCCACACAAACCTGACAATGTGTGATGCGGCCCCACCATCACCCTGTGACCCTGCCAGGTTTGGACAGCTTCAGTATATATGGGATTTTGTCCTTGCCAGGTGTCGAAAGTCTACAGGTAAGAAAAGTTCATAATCCAAGAGTACGATGGGGCTTCAAATGAAAACCGTTGTGGTTGTGTCCCCTTTACTTTACTTTACTTTACTTTACATTATGTTCCATCCATCCATCATATGCCATGCCGGTAAGCGTGGGTGGTCATAAATCTCCATTTAACTCCATCACCAGAGTCATGGATCAGCTCAGTGTTCTTGTCTCGACCATGCCACGTGGTCAAGCCATCCAAGTCTTTACTTCTCTGTCTTCCCCTTATTCTCTTCTCCTCGATCTCGCCAGTTGTCACCAAGTTCTTCAATTTATTTCTTCTCATAACATGTCCAAAATGTTGACTGTCTACGTCTAATTTCTCTAATCAATAACTACATTATGTTACTCAACACAACTTGGATTTAGAAGGGGAAAAAAAGGATGCACAGATGCCATTTTTGCTCTTAGACAACTTATAGAAAAATCAATCGAATTCAATGAAACAATCTACTTAGCCTTTGTCGACCAAGAAAAGGCATTTGATAGAGTAGATTGAAACAAGCTGTGGGAAATCCTTAAACAATATGATGTGAGTACACATCTAACAAACCTATGTAGAAGCTTATATATCAACAGTGAATCCATAGCGAGAGCAATTGGAGGACACTCAGAACCCTTCATCATAAGATTTGGAGTACGACATGGATGTGTCCTGTCCCCTCTCTTGTTCATAACATATATAGACAACATATGCAAAGAAACCAGCCAAACAGAGACCGCAAGAATACCGCATGACGAGAACACAGAAGAAGAACCATCTGCATATCTAACCATTAGAAAACTCCCGTTTGCGGACGACCAAGCACTGATAGCAAAATCAGAAGCTGAATTACAAGACCACATGAAAAGTCTAAACGAAATGTGTAGGAAACATAACATGAAAATTAGCACAAGCAAAACAGAGGTAATGACTATAACTAAAGAAGAAAAGAACAACAAAAATTCACCTAAACGAACATCCCTTGAAATAAGTTTAGAGTTTCAAGTACCTTTTTTTTTTTTTTTTTTTCGCATATCCTTTACAGGACATCGCTGTCAACAGCAGCATCTTTCAGCTGTCTGTTGATTTCTTGGCAAGATTACGCTCAGTAGTTTGCCATTGCTTTCTGAGCGGCCGGCTCAGTGTCCCGCAAGTCACCAGCGGGGGACGAACCGCTCCCAGCTCGCTCCCGCTACGAGACTCTGCGTGACAAACGGGATTACGGAGAAAGTGTTGTAACCCCTCAGCCAGAGAGACCGGCTTCAAGTACCTAGGAAGTATAATATCATCAAATGGCAGATCAGAAGACGAGGTCGAAAATAGATGCAATAAGGCAAACCAACTCATTGGACAAATGGCACCAATACTAAAAGCAAACATGTATCAATAACTACTAGGAAAGCACTTTACAACACAATCTTCCTACCAACTCTAAGCTACCAATGCCAAATCTGGACAATGACAGAAAAAGAGAAAAGATAAATCACAACAACAGAAATGAGGTTCCTGAGAAGAATACTCAACGTATCAAGAAGAGATAAGATCAGAAATGAAGAAATCATGACTAAAGTGGGGGTGAAAGCAGCACTAGATTTTATTAGAAAGGAGCAAGTCAATTAGTTTGACCATGCAAGTAGGTTACCAGTCAACAGCATACCACGCAAGCAATGATGTACAGACCAGATGGAAACAGAGGAAGAGGCCGACCACGTAAACGTTGGACGGAGGGAATAGCAGAGTCCATGGGAATATCGATACATGAAGCCCATAATCGGGCACTCTCACGATGTTTATACTTCACCTCGACACCGCAAGGTACAAGAGGAACATGATGAGATGAGATGAGATGAAACTCACTTATATACATTAAGATCAAGAGAAGGATAGTGCAAGTAAAAGCTAAATTTCAGAAAATGAAAAGTTTGATATGCGTTTAGTTACTGTCACTGAATGTAAGAAAGAGAGTGCTGAAATGCTATATAGAACCAGTTTTGTTGTACGAGATGAGGGTGAATCTTGGAATGTTAACGAACAAATGAAGAAGAACTTAGAAGCAACAGAAATGTGTTTCCTGAGACGAATGTTTCGAACTTCATGATCTGTCATAGTAGCTAACAACGATTGCCTAAAAGAAGCTAATTAAACTAGAACAGTATATACACCAATAAGAAGAAGGCAAACATCTTTCTTTGGTCATGTGATGAGAAGAGAGAACATCGTGACAACTGAAGAGATCAAGGGAAGAGAGGCAGAGACAGATCAAGATAAATTATGCTGCTGGCTAGTGTAGGGGTTGAGCCCGCTACCTTTGTATTAGCACACCGGAAGTGCCTTTATCCATTCGTCCATGCTGACCTCCTCATTTTTGTTGATGATATTCCTCCATTCCCTGCCTCTGTCCATCAAGCATACAGTGGCATGGAGGAATATTCTGATTCATCGCAGTTCGTACAGGAAACCAAAGACCGAGATTTGTGAAGAGATATGGACGCCGACGCCAGCCGGCAGGGTACTTGATGGTGATGATGACTTTTATAAGTATTATTTAGTTCTTAGTAATGTATTTATGGGCAACTGGTTAATTTCAGCAATTTCTAAGTTTTTAGAGTTGCTTCCGCGAAATGGGCACCTAATTCTCATGCGATCTGGGGACACAAAATACGATTGGAAAGGAAGCTAGTCTCCCCATTTCTTACTCACTTCCCTCCTCTCGCCGTGTGTACACAGACTTAACAAATTTGTTCGTTTATTTTGTGTGTCAATGATACTCTATCGTGGGCGCTCTCTCTCTCTCTCTCTCTCTCTCTCTCTCTCTCTCTCTCTCTCTCTCTCTCTCTCTCTCTCTCTATCTCTCTCTCAGTGAGTTTTTTATAGCTCTTATGTAGCCGGAAGTTGTTGAGAAACTAGGTCAACATGGCTGGCGGGCGCATGCTGCGAAGTAACAATTTCCCTCTGCTGGCTGCGCCTGACTGCCTTAAGAAATATTGATTTTATTTCACCAAGCTGGTTTCATTTGCTCAAAGATGCAGTCACTGTAGGGCGTTGGGTGTTGTAGACAGATGGAGTATGTTTAGAAATACCCAATTGGATATAAAGCGAATGTTTCCTCATAGGTAACAATCGGATGTGCTATTTTCTTTTCCAAACATCGATTACTTTTGTCTATACAGTTCCATTGATCGTTAATTTTTAACGTGCTATAGTTTTTATTTGTGTTTATGCAATGATAATGTTATAGCATATGTTATGTTCTATGAAAATTATGATGTAATAGAGTGATATTGTGGGATAAATATAACTGTTTAATGTTGAGGCCGTTCGGGTAGTTGTGTCTTGACGGTTGTGGGTCGGGAGATTTTACAGGGTTGAAGAGTACAGTCCGCTTCCCCAATTAGTAGACACGTTGTAGACCAGTGTTTCCCAACGTAGGGCCCACGCCCCACAGGGGGGAAATTCGATTGTTAAGGGGGGCAATTCGAAAATGGAAGAAATCGGCTGGATATAAGCAAATGGGAAGACTTGAGACTGAAGTTAACTAAATTGGAACCTGACATAAGATCTCTTTGCAGCAAGCATCAAGCGCAAGGATCTCACTAAATTTAAATAATAAATAATTACTAATAATTAAAATCATAGAGAAAATCTTTCATTAAAATTATTTTGTACTTGAATTTCAGTTATTCATTATATGTTTTGAAAATTTACTTACTGTGTTTGCTCAATAATTTCCTAATGATTTCTTCCTAAAACCTATCAATCAAGATTCTTTAGTAAACATTTCAATTTTTGAATATTAAAAATAATGTATATGTTTGGGTGGGGGGGGGGGGCATAAGAATTTTAGAAAGGCTTAGGTGGGGCATAGCACAAAAAAGGTTGGGAAACACTGTTGTAGACCTTACTTACGTTGACAGTCGCATGAGCGCAGTCGGACGAGATTTGATATCAGATCTCGATCTTTGCTACGAGAGAAAATAGGTGTCTGCACAGTCTTGTACTTTTCCATTCGTACTTTTCCATATGTACTTTTCTGGCTCCGGTGTTGGTTCTAGGATAGGTGAGGATTTCATGCCTCCGGTGGTGGATCTATGATAGGCGAGGCTTTTATGGCACCGGGTAGATCAAGGATAGGTGATGCTTTCACGGCTCCGGCGGTAGATCTAGGATAGGTTAGGCTTTTATGTCTCCGGTGCTAGATCTAGAATAGGTAAGGCTTTCACGGCTCCGCCGGTAGATCTATTGTAGGTGATGCTTTCACAGCTCCGGTAGTGGATCTATGATAGGTGAGGCTTTGACGGCTCCGGCGGTGGATCTAGGATAGGTGAGGCTCTCTTGGCTCTGGCAGTTTATCTAGGATAAGTGAGGCTTTCACTTCTCCGGCGGTGGATCTAGGATAGGTGAGGCTTTCATGTCTCCGGTGGTAGATCTAGGATAGGTGAGGCTTTCGTGTCTCCGGTGGTAGATCTAGGATAGGTGAGGCTTTCACGGCTCTGCCGGTAGACTTTGGATAGGTGAGGCTCTCATGGTTCTGGCAGTGGATCTAGGATAGGTGAGGCTTTCACTTCTCCGGCAGTAGATCTAGGATAGGTGAGGCTCTCATGGCTCTGGCAGTGGATCTAGGATAGGTGAGGCTCTCATGGCTCCGCAGTAGATCTAGGATAGGTGAGGCTCTCATGGCTCTGGCGGTAGATCCAGGAGCTTGGTTCTGCTCAATTCCTTGGTGCTCTCAAGCCTATAAGGTGTGATGATCCTAACAGTTCACATGTTCACGGCATGTTCCTGCCGTTCCAGCATGTCTCTATCAGTGTACATATTACGATTTGTGTTTGCTACGCACTAACCTTACCGAGGATCGTACACACGTGCCACGGTATGTTGGGTGGAGAATTTGTGCTTCGGCCACCCGCTCTTTTTTGAGTTGTTACCACTGAAATATCAACACACACACACACTCACACACACACACACACTCACACACACGCACGCACGCACACACACACACACACGCGCGCGCGCCCATATATATATATATATATTTAAATATACAAAAACGCATATTGAGAGTGTGTACCGTCTAGAAATATTCAGTCGCAGCAGGCTAGCCGGCCTGTATAATTTCGTGAGATGGGACATTTTTAACTCCCCCCCCCCCCCCCCAAAAAAAAACAAAAAAACATGACATATCCTTTGCAGGTACATTGCAATAAAACCCAGCTGTTGGTGATTTACTTGGCAATTCTACATTTAGTGGTTTGCCATGGCTTTCTCAACGAGAAAATTCCGAAGTCCAACTGACTGGCATGTGGAGTGAACCCACTACACAGTATTCAGAAGGGGAAGTTAAGTCGCGTTGAATCTCTCGCCGCGCCGTCATCCTAAGACATGATATCATGATGTTGTGAGACTGTAGCTTGGTGGTCAGATTGACCGAATGGACAAGAGCGCTCAGTCTTAAACATCCGGTGCGCTGATGTCGAGGTAGCGGGCTTCAACCTCTACACCGTCAGTTGGACTAAAATTTTTACTTCTGGTCCTTGACTTGGGGACGGAAATCACAAGCTAATCCACACACAAAAACCAGTCCTGTGCGACAGAAGTAGTAGCCCTATATGGAACGTAAAAAAAAAAAAAAAACTAGCTCGTTAGAGAAAAGATAGTCCCTTGACTGAAAACATCCTCCCCCGCCTTCTTTTCCCCCGGGGAAGGGCGTGTGGTGTGTTAACATGTTACATGTTCTTGGTCGCAGTATTATGTGGTAGAGAGGTCAGTTTGCTTCCTCGCTGCCTGTTTCATCCCCAGGCAATTGCCAGAAAATTCTAAAAATTACCTGCTATTCATTTGCATTAGTCTGGGTTGATGGGCGGACCGTACAGGTCGGAAACAGATGAAATCCTGCCTCTATTGAGTACTGAACTTGGATCGCTCGTTCGGTAGGCGATCACTCTGATAAATATGCTGGGAAAGAGGTCTTCTGGGTTCGGCTGAGACAGAGGTCTCTTGGGTTCTGTGGGATAGAAGTCTCCTGGGTTCAGCTGGAACAGAAGCCTTCTGGGTTCAGATGGAATAGAAGTATCATGGGTCAGACGTTTCTTGGGTTCAGTTGGGACAGAGGTCTCACAAGTTTCTGAGATCTGCTGGGACAGAGGTCTCACGGGTTTCTGAGATCTGTTGGGACAGAGGTCTCACGGGTTTCTGAGATCTTTTTGGGACAGAGGTCTCACGGGTTTCTGAGATCTGTTGGGACAGAGGTCTTACGGGTTTCTGAGATCTGTTGGGACAGAGGTCTCACGGGTTTCTGAGATCTGCTGGGACAGAGGTCTCACGGGTTTCTGAGATCTGCTGAGACAGAGGTCTCACGGGTTTCTGAGATCTGCTGGGACAGGGGTCTCCTGTGGTATGCTGGGACAGAAGTCTTCTGGGTTCTGCTGGGAAAGAAGTTTCCTGCGTGTATTTTAATGCTAAGAAACTTAGTTTAGTAAAGACAGTGATCCCTAGTGTTCTTTGATATTATAAATCTTATTTCAGTTGTGACGACGATCGTCGCCATATTTTGGGTTGTACACATTATTTCATTTTTGACGAAGATCATCGGCATATTTTAGTGTCATAATAATTATTTCAATTGTGACGAAGTTAGGGGTTCAACCCCTACAACGGTTAGTTGGACTAAAATGTTGACTTCTTGTCGTTAACCTGGGGACGTAAATTACAAGTACCTCTGAAGTCCGAGTGGGATCGCCTGAAGGCGAGGGACACTGGTAATAAGGAAAGCTAATCTATACCTAACATTCAGTCCAGTGGTATTAGAAGTAGCATTTGTGGACTACGTGTGAGTTGAAAGTGAGCGAGTGCAATTAAAAATAAAAAAATCAGCCTACGTTAGAGATATAAATATGATTTCAGTTGTGGCAATGATCACTGTAGAGTGGTCAAAAGTATTTCATTTGTGACAATGATAACTTAATGCTTCATTATTGAGGATATGCATTAAGCCAGGATATGATATGATCGTCACTATAATTTAGAACCGAGGAGATTATTTCACATTTGGCAATGACGTATTTTATACTTCATGTGGTACAAAAATCAACAATAATTTTTAGTGTTGCGTAAAGTTTTGTTGTTGTTGTTGTTGTTGTTGTTGTTGTTGTTGTTGTTGTTGTTGTTGTTGTTGTTGTTGTTGTTGTTGCTCTCTCACGTTTTGAACTCAAGCGTAGTCCATACGTATGGTACTATTTCTAGTATACTGGACTGAATTTTGCCTGGGGATTAGTTTTTTCCAATTACCAGGTTGCATCGCCGTCAGGCGAACCCACTCCGATTTCAGAGATATTTACTCTTATCTCGGTTTCAGCACAAAGGATGTTCAAGAACGCGAATTCTTATCCATTAGGCCATGCTGACCTCCTCAATTGAGAAAATAATTCCAATTCCATTTTTGGTACGAGTACCCCCTTTCAGCCTTCGGGTTTCGACTTGGCTATGCAGGGTGTCTATGGTGTAGCTTGAAGTTTCTCTTTCATACTTTGGGCTGCTTGTTGTCAGCTTCCCGGCTTCTGATGGGTTGATTGCGTTCGTTACTTTCTTGATGATGTTTTTCATGTCTGGGCAGAGTCGCGCACTTGTTGAGGCCTGGAGTAATTGGGTACCCACCCCGTCATATGGTGCTGTTTCCTTCAGTGAGTTTTACCAGTTGTCGTCTCTCCTGGTGTTCCTCCTATTTCCCCGTCGTGAGTTGCCTTCGAATCTTCTCGGCGTTCGCCAGTCGGATCTTGGTGGTAAGCGATATCGTTCTTCCTCTGTTGCCTCATCTTCTGTCTGTGCCCTTGCATCCTCTGGTTCGAGTGTGGCTGTCTGGGTCTTGAGCAGTTCAAGTATCTTATCCATAATTTGTTATGTGCATCGTTTCACATCTTGTACGTTAGGTAGCTGTTCATCCGTCTCAGCCTTTATGGCAGCCATTCGAGCGACATCCTGTTCAATCGTCTGCTGCACTTGCTTCATTTCGTCGAGGATGCGCTGAACGGCCGTTATCTGTTTTTCTTGCTTCTTGTGGTTTTCCTCTTCCCTGCTTGATAGCCTTTCCTCTACCTCAGCCTGTATAGCAGCCATTCGAGCGACATCCCGCTCAATCTTCTGCTGGACTTGCTTCGTTTCGTCCAGGATGCGCTGAGCGGCTGTTATCTGTGTTTCTTGCGTTTTGTTTTTTTCTTCCTCCATGCTGGTGAACTTTGATCGCAGGTCCTTCAGTTGGCCTTCCAGTTGTGCTTTGTCACTTTTGGTGAGTCGATTGGTGGCCTCGTACTGCCACCTAGCTTCTTTATAGGGCAGGTTAGTTTTGATGGCGATCTTCATGGCTTCCTTGCTGTCTTGGTGGCAGGGGCAGCCGAGGTACCTGGCGCCGTGGTTGCCGAGGCAGTTGGCGCACTTTCTGTTAGTGTTAGGCCTCCTGAAGTTGAGAAAATAATGTCCGCTAAGTGTTAAGTACCGCGACAGTGCATTTTATAATGTCGAGTAAATTATTTGTGCTTTGGTCCATTCTTGGATAGTGTATTTTATGGGTGTTCATGGGTTAAAGTGTTAGAGATCTTAGAATCGAATTCATTGCTCCACTTTCTAGCCAGTATGGTTAGGTCATCTGTCCACAAGGCGGCCTGCGAGAAGTATCGCACAGACCACGAACTCCGTAGCGCCAACGACGACGGGCACGAGTCTCTGAGTACATTGAAAACAGTTGGGTATGCGAGATTCCTGAGAGTGAAAATGTGAGCGCTAAAAGTTTTAATGTTTTAATTGTTTCATTTTGATTAATTAAAAACAAAAATATGTTAGTCTTCAGATCTCTTAATAGTGTTCGTAATGAAGATCACTAAGATCGAAACGCTGATTCTTAGTATGGTGATATAACTTATTTTTATCTTACTTTTACGTTATTATTATTATTATTATTATTATTATTATTATTATTATTATTATTTCACCGTGATTTCCGTTTACCGGATTTGCCTTCGTTGTAAGATATATGAACGTTATGTCTATGTTTATTGTCTCTCTGTATTTTTCGTGGCTGACTTTTATGTTGGAATTCTGGCAATGGCATTATACATAGTATACCTGTGCGGGTTGTTGGTTTGTCGAGACTCCTGTCTGTTCCACTTTTCACATGGGGCAATGAGGAGCATTCTGTGTGATATTCACTGGCACGGGAGCGGGGCATATGGGGGAGACCCTTTGCCGTGAAGTTGGAACCGCGACTAACTATGACTAACGTATTATCTCTGACTTGTTCACATGACTCGCACAGACCTGACGGTTTTCATTATGTATTGTGGCGTCTTGCTGTAACCGTTGCTTCCCTTATCAGAGGAAACTGCCCTGGTTATCTGATTCAGTGCCAAATAAAAAGTTTAGACTAAAAATGGTGCAGAACCAGATGAACAAGTATTATAATGTAAATGTCCGTTCACTGAAAATACTATAAGGCAAAACAAATAACACAATTACTCTAGTATGGCTATATATCGTCCTTCTGTCCAAATGGGAGTTCACACGTGGCGATATATTATCCTTCGGCACTGAATTAGTTAACAGAATAACTGTGACCGAAAACGAACCCATGTCCTTTGTAGTGCTAGGCTGGCGGTTTAACCACTTCGCCAAGGAGGAGCTTGAAACAATTACTTTCATATCCTTCACTTGACGTCGCAGTCAACCCCGATATTACTTGACTCTTTGTGATTTCGTAACAAGTTTACGTTCAGTAGTTTGCCATTGCTTTATAAACGACTGGCACTAATATCATTCTATGAAACCACCTGTTTTCGGCTATACGAGAAGAAGGCTGAGCTATGTAGGGTAGAACCCTGTGTAATGAACACAATTTGTGCATATCCTACTTACAGGACATCGCTGTCAACACCAGCATTTTACTGCTGTTGTTGATGTTTTGGCAAGTTTACGTTCAGCAGTTTGCCATTGCTTTCTGAACGACCGGCTCCCATACCAACTCGTTAAAACCCAGCGCAACGCTGTCTGCTGCCAAATCGGTCGCAGCTGTGTTTCGAACGCGGGTAAGCTTGCTTACGAATCGCGTCCGTAAGCATTTCGCCACGGAGAGCGACAATGAAGACCATACTTCTGCATTTAATCCATTGTACCGCTCTAATTTCACACTATGAAATATCGACAATATTAGTAGTTTGCCAGACTATACACACACATTTAAATATGGCAACATTGCGGTATATTTATTCTATACACACAACAATTAAATATGGACAGCGGTGGTATCTATCCATTCTGTACACACCGCTATGGAATATAGACAAAGCCAAGGACTCTTAATCTGCAATGAAAGGTTATTAGAGCTATGAAGGGTCGCTCCATCTAGATTGATGATCGTTCTGTATAAAATAAAGCTATCTGTCTCTCTCTGTCTCTCTGTCTATGTTTTTCGCTCTCTCTCTCTCTCTCTCTCTCTCTCTCTCTCTCTCTCTCTCTCTCTCTCTCTCTATCTCTCTCTCTCTCTCTCTTTCTCTCTGAAAATTATTAAGGTCTCTCTGGCTACAATGAAATTCTCGCTACCTGAAATGGTCTATCTGCTAACAATGAAGATCCCTATATCTGCAATGATGATCTCTTTTTGTACAAAGAAGGACCTTCTGTAAGTAATTAAGGTCCCTGTGCCATAAATATATATCTCTCTGCCTGCAATTGAAATCTGGCTGACAGCAATGGAAATCTGTCTGACAGCAATGGAAATCTGTCTGACAGTAATGGAGGTCTCTCTGACAGCAGTGAAGGTCTCTCTGACAGCAATCGGGGTGTCTCTGACAGCAATGGAGGTCTCTCTGAAAGCAATGAAAACTGGTTTGTAATGAAGCTTCCTGTCTGCGATAACAGGTTATCTCTTTCGCCAATGAAAGTCCCCCTCAGTTATGTCTCAGTTATGTCTCAGTTATGTCTCAGTTATGTCTCAGTTATGTCTCAGTTATGTCTCAGTTATGTTTCTCTCACTACAATAAAGGTCCCTCTTTCTAAGGTTAATTAAGGTCTCTCGGTATGCAGTTAACATCCTTCTAGCTAAAATGATGGTCTCTTCAGCGTAGAGAGATGCACACATACACACACACACATACACACACACACTTGCGCCCGCGCACACGCGCATTCATTCGTGGTATTACTGAGCGGAGGTCTACGTCACTATCGTATGTATGAAATATAAGTAAACACTATATTCCAGCTAGCTGGTTCGTTAGTTAGCTAGTTAGTTCCTTAGCTAGTTAGTTCCTTAGCTAGTTAGTTCCTTAGTTAGCTAGTTAGTTCCTTAGTTAGCTAGTTAGTTCCTTAGTTAGTTAGTTCCTTAGTTAGCTAGTTAGTTCTTTAGTTAGCTAGTTAGTTCGTTAGTTAGCTAGTTAGTTCCTTAGTTAGCTAGTTAGTTCTTTAGTTAGCTAGTTAGTTCCTTAGCTAGTTAGTTCCTTAGTTAGCTAGTTAGTTCTTTAGTTAGCTAGTTAGTTCCTTAGCTAGTTAGTTCCTTATCTAGTTAGTTCCTTGGCTAGTTAGTTACTTAGTTAGCTAGTTAGTTACTTAGTTCGCTAGTTAGTTAGTTACTTAGTTCGCTAGTTAGTTAGTTACTTAGTTAGCTACTTAGTTACTTAGTTAGCTAATTAATTATTTATTTAGTTGGTTAGTTAGCTAGTTAGTTCCTTATCTAGTTAGTTCCTTGGCTAGTTAGTTACTTAGTTAGCTAGTTAGTTACTTAGTTCGCTAGTTAGTTAGTTACTTAGTTCGCTAGTTAGTTAGTTACTTAGTTAGCTACTTAGTTACTTAGTTAGCTAATTAATTATTTATTTAGTTGGTTAGTTAGCTAGTTAGTTCCTTAGCTAGTTAGTTCCTTAGCTAGTTAGTTACTTAGTTAGCTAGTTAGTTACTTAGTTAGTTACTTAGTTACTTAGTTAGCTAATTAATTATTTATTTAGTTGGTTAGTTAGCTAGTTAGTTGGTTAGCTAATTAGTTATTTAGTTAATTGGTTAGTTAACTAATTAGTTGATAGCTAGGTAGTTAGGTAGTTAGGTAGGTCGTTCGTTCGTTCGCTCTTTCACTCGATTGTTTGTTTATTTGTTTGTTCGTTAATTCGTTCGTTGGTTCGTTCGTTCGTTCGTTAATTAATTAGTTAGTTATCATTCCATTATATAAAAATAACTTTCTTCTTTTATAACAAAAGTGTTCCTTTATGTTGCAAACTAACAATGTTCCATTATGTAACCAGAATAATTTCCAGTGCTATTTCAGTGGTGACAATTTCCCCGGCGATTGATATTTCTATCCTATTATGTCTGTCTGTCTATCTATCTGTCAGCCTATTTCTCAGTTACTTTTTGTCTCCCTCTCTGTTACTCTTTGTCTTCCTCTGTGTTCTTCTCCATATGACTGTCTCTCTATCTCTCTCGTTCTCTCTTGCTATCTTTCTCTCTCTATCTCTCTCTCTTTGTTTCTCTCTCACTTTCTCTCACTCTCTTTCTCTTTATCTCTCTCTCTCTCTATCTCTCTCTCTCACTTAATCACCCTCTGTTTTTTCATCTCTTTGTTTCTGTCTGTCTCAGTGTCTTTCTGTCTTTCTTCATAATTCTGTGTGTCACTCTGTATCTAACTCGGATTCTGTTTCCTTCTGTCTGCCTGCCTATCCTCTACCCATCCGCCCGCTCGCCCGTGCATCAGTCTACCAATCTACTTAGCTATTAACCTAACCCCCTCATTCTCCACACACATACCTTTTGTTTCCCATTCCATTGTGAAAGCTCTCTAATTTCAAACCTATTATACCCATTCCCAAACGAAAGAAACGTAATGACTTCCAACAGAGATCGATCTCGCAGCCCAACTCCCAAAGGCAATCCATACAAGAAACCAGAATAAAATGCCCCTTTTAATTCAGCTTCAAGACGGTAAAAATTTCCAGAGCACAAAAATTCACGCTTCGCCGACTCTTTTTGATGTGTCTGTGCTTCTGTGGGTTGCAGTAATTCCGGAGCCTGGGCTAGTTCCATTAGTTTGACCATACTGGACCTCCTACGATGTTGGCGCTCTTGTGTCTGAGGTTCTTAGGTAATTGACTTATCTATTTTGCAAGGTCTGTCAGAATCTGAAAGTGATTGATGGATGGCTGTCTGCATCTCGTTGTCAGTTGGGTATTTATGTAAACATATGTATGTCTATGTTTGTGCGTGTGGTTGCGTTTGTGCATGAGTATGTATATATGAAATTATATATGTATGGGTTGCTTATGTCGAATAAATTAGCAGCAGTAGCAACTGCAGCTGTAGTAGTAGTAGTAGTAGTAGTAGTAGTAGTAGTAGTAGTAGTAGTAGTAGTAGTAGTAGTAGTAGTAGTAGTAGTAGTAGTAGTAGTAGTAGTAGTAGTAGTAGTAGTAGTAGTAGTAGCAGCAGCAGCAGCAGCAGCAGCAGCAGCAGCAGCAGTAGCAGTACCAGCAGCAGCAGGAGGAGGAGGAGTAGTAGTAATAGTAGTAGTAGTGTAGTAGTAGTAGTAGTAGTAGTAGTAGTAGTAGTAGTAGTAGTAGTAGTAGTAGTAGTAGTAGTAGTAGTAGTGGTAGTAGTAGTAGTAGTAGTAGTAGTAGTAGTAGTAGTAGTAGTAGTAGTAGTAGTAGTAGTGTGGTGGTGGTGCTGCAGCCGTAGCAGCACCAGCGGCAGCTGTAGCAACATTTAGTGTGATGGTAATAGCAGTCGTTGTCGATGAAGAGCAAATAGATAAGGAAGATGTGTACTCCTTAACCCGACATGTGGTTTTAATATGTTCCAGTCTCCAGTGACACGGATGTTTTTATGTTTAACAAACCCAGGCGTGTAGATCGACCCAGCTTAAATAGGTACCTGAAAACATCACGGACAATAAAGGCGGCCAGCATCATATTGACCAAACCATCCATCGTTTGCCGATGTTACTATAAAATTATGACAACGTATTTTGTTACTACTAAACAAGCTAAACAGCGCATATATGCTTCTGAATATAAATGCTATAGACGAGTTGTAAGAATATCTTGGGTAAAGAAAAGAACAAATGCATCCATACTTCAAGAAGTGAATATTCAAGAGGGTTGGCTATACAGACGATAAAACAAAGAAAATTGATATATTTTGGTCACTTGAATCGTCATGAAAGTTAGGAGAGAACAATAATGAAGGGGTATATGCCTGGGAAGAGAGGAATAGGAAGGCCAAAGAGAAGATGGGTGTAGGATGTGGCGGATGATCTCCAGATGGGTGTATCGGACGCGGGACATCTTGCTTATGATCGAGCAGTTTTCTGGAGGGTTGTTATGGCAGAGAGGTTCTGCAAAGGACATCCTACTGATTGATTGATTGATGCTACTGATTGATTGATTGATTTTGTGACTTACCCTCGTAATGCGAGATACTTGTGATAACAGTCTCTGTCTTTCATTGACAAGCCCTAATAGTGACACGCTGGCACCTTGTCGTCTTGACAGGCGATAGTTTGTTTCATTGTGCTCACAAATGCATAATAACTACAACCCATGAAGACAAAGAATGTGACTGATCAGATAAAGTCGCTCTGTAAATGTGCATCCACAATGGATGCATGTGAACACATGGTCATTTCCACCATCATGCACCATCTGACGTCTCACACGTTCAGTGTGTGGCCTTTCTGCAGTCATTTTCTCCTTTGTCTTTATTCCATTTATGATCTTTGCCCTCCATGCAACACTGTCAGCGGCGATTGCTCCCAAAGTGCAATATCAATGCCCGCATCAATCATGTCCCGCTTACACACATCGTTGTATCGTAGTAGAGGCAGACCCTTTACCCAACTGTAATCCACCAAATAAAACGTCCTTTGGTATTTTACCATCAAGCATCCTCCTAACGTGTCCTATCCATCTAAGTCTACGAATACTGAGTAAGGAACAAACCGCCAGAAAACCCGTTATTTGTGATTTTGTCTTGCCGCTTAATATCAGGTATTCTTCACAGACACCGCATATGAAAGCTGTTTAAACGTTTCTCTTGGTGTGAGTAAGTTGTCCAGGCTACACTGCCATCAATAAAAATACTAAGGACACAGGCTTGATAGACCAGGGATTTTGTTTTGGCAGTAAGCTTCCTGTTCTCCCAGCCTCTTTTTGTTAACCTGTTCATTGTCGTTGCTGCCTTGCCTGTCCTGATGTTGATTTCCTGATCTAGCGATAATTTACTATTTAAATCTGATCCTAGATATGTAAACTATTCTACTATCTCCAGTTCGGCGTTGTCAATAACGATTGATGGTATCCCGTGTGATATAATCTGTGTGTGTGTGTGTTATTTTAAAAAAATAATTGTTGAACTAAATTCATAACAAGCATTGGAGAATGGTGAAACAGTGTAGATAGAATTACTCGTAGCACGATAATGGTGAAACAGTGTTGATAGAATTACTTGTAGTACGAGAATGGTGACATGGTGTTGATATAATTACTCGTAGTACTAGAATAGTCAGACAGTGTTAATGGAATTACTCGTATTACGAGAATGGTGACACAGTGTTAATAGAATTACTCGTTGCACAAGAATGGTGACACAATGTTAATAGAATTACTCATAGTACGACAATGGTGACACAGTGTTAATATAATTACTCGTAGTACGAGAATGAATCGTCAAATACCGAGAATTCGAATCGGTAAGCTGTACTAGAACACAATCAGGAGTAACAGAATAGACGTTGCGGCCAAAGCCTTCGTCAGTACACAAACCACAAACACACACTGATACACCTACATGAAAACCACTTTTAAAAGTTAGTTTAATATCCTTTACTGGACGTCGCAGTCAACCCCATAATTTTGTGGTTGTTGGTGATTTCTTAGCAAATTTACGTTCAGCAGTTTGTCATAGCTTTCTTAACGACCGGCACACATACCATTGTATGAAAATCAACGCAAGGCGGCCTGACGAGAACACTGTGTCAGCAAGGCAAAATGTACCCTGTTGCTATGTAACAAACATAAAAAACCACTGGTGTATCTAATTCTATATGTGCCTATCAGTGGCATTGGAATATGCATGAGGCAATTAACAGTGCCTGGCTCTGGTGATCCCGTACCTTTCGTGAGTACAGGAGTCATGCAAGCTACAGCATCTGTCACTTACTGTGTTAAGTCCCGCCATGTGTGTCGCGTGCACGGTAGCATATGTTACCTGTTCTGGTACAGTGGCCATAAATGACGTCATGTGCTGTGTACACATTCAAGGTGGTTTCACATGAAAAACTTACACGTTTTGTTGTTTCGTTTTTGGTTTTAATGGTGAATATATTCTGAAAAAGTAAAGAACAAATGTATCAATTTTCGATGTAGTCACCAGTGCCGATAAAGTGTCAGGATATCTGTAGACAAATCGACTCTGGGGTCACTACTTGGTGTGCCTGACCCGGTGGTGAACAGTCTGTCACAGAGATCACGCCGTTTTGAAACTTCTTACTCCACTCATACACTTGCTGGACTGTCAGGTATGAATCACAATACTCAACCTTCATTCGCTGATGGATTTATATCACCGCTTCACTTATTAAAATGTAAACGGATAACAGTATGCTGTTCCTCTTTGGTGCATGTCAAAAGATGGGTGGTCATCTTTAAACTGTCCTTTTGACGTCACCGTATTCGTCTGCAACGTGACGTGACATGCTTAACAGCCTTGAGATCCTTAACAACAATATTGACAGGTTGCAAGACAATGGCATGTTTACTGTAATTTCCGTCACACTTTTAAGGTTTTCATATGATGCTAACTCGTGTTTACAAAATAGTCACTTTCATAAAGTCTTCGTTGTCCTATGGAGAAAAGGAGGCGGGGCAAAGAAGGAGGTGGAGAGGAAGCTATGGAAGCTGCTATGAGTCAGTCATGTGATACGACCATTGTATTTTATAGGCCCCGAGAGCACGGAGAAATAAGTTATCAGCCTCTCTCTCACTTGGCGAGATGACGTTCAGCAGGCGTCGAGCCCTCATCTGACTGCACTCATGACTTTGCCCCCGCAGCTTCGGATCAACTTCGCTAGTGTGCCTACAACGGCGACATTAACTCCCGTACAATGGTTACGGGAGCCGCGGGAGCGCCGTGGCTAGCACCTTGGCCTAAAGGTCTGGTGGGGAAATGTTCCAGCCCACCACCTAGGGAGTGGGGTGGTGTGGAAGTTATGGGTGGGTGGTGTGGGTTGGGGTGGGGTTTAAATCGACTTGGGCCTCCATGTTTGATTCAGCCTACAGTACCAGGAAATGATACGGGGAATAAAGTGGGCTGCCCGTGTTTGATTTAGCCTAAATTACCAGGAAATGATACGGGAAATAAAGGCGGCCGGTGGGGTTTTGACCACGTCATCTGTCGAGCGTCGATAGAGGCTATAACCATAAGCCAGGCATGCCCCAAGGCGTGTAAACGGGTCCTTTACTTTTACTTGGGTCTTTTACTTCTACTTTTGTTTTTATCTTTACAGTACTGTTACTTTACTTTTCCCTTTACCTTACTTTACTTTTAATTTGCTTTTACTGTTACTGTTAGTTTACTGTTACTGTTAGTTTACTGTTACTGTTAGTTTACTGTTACTGTTAGTTTACTGTTACTTGTATTTTACCTTTACATTATGTTTGTTTAATTTGTAATTTTACAATTGCTTAAATTTCACAAAAATAGTTATTCTTTTAACATATCTGAAGTAGACACGTACAGACTGGCTGCAGCGGCGAAGGGTAAAATGTACGAGGGTAAATTAATAAGTAAGTCAAAAATGGCTGTAGAAAAATAACTAAGTATGATAACAGCTTGAAACTAGTTTAATTTTTATACATACATTGTCCCTTTATTTCTCAACATGATTTCCACCAACATTGATGCATTTATCCCATCGTTTTATCAGTCCTCCCAAACCAGCTGCATAGATCTGCGTGACTTGTTTTCATTCACCTGACATCCCACAGACCTTGGTGTGACTTACTTATTGACTCGTCCTCGTAACTTTTTCTACCCAGCTATGCACCGCTTTACGGGAAATCGCTAGAGGCTACGTCCAGTGAAAACCCTCCTTGGCGGGTGACATTTCGCGAATGACGCCAAAGTTGAATGAGAATCGAAAACGTGCTTTAGAAAACAGAGCATGCAATTCTATGCAGCTGGTTTGGGAGAACTGATAAAACGATGGATAAGTGCATCAATGTTGGAGGAAATTATGTTGAGAAATAAAGGGACAATGTATGTATAAAAATAAACTGGTTTCAAGTTGTTATCATAATTAGTTATTTTTCCAAAGCCATTTGTGACTTACTTATTAACTCACCCTCGAAGTAATTGCGACTATGCATGTGTGTGTGTGTGTGTGTTTGTGTGTGTGTTTGTGTGTGTGTATGCGTGAGAGAGGGAAAGGAGAGAGAGAGTTGAGAGAGAGAGAGTTGAGAGAGAAAGAGTTGAGAGAGAGTTAGAGATAGAGTTTAGAGAGAGAGTTGAGATAGAGTTGAGAGAGAGAGAGAGAGAAAATTGAGAGAGAGAGAGTTGAGCGAGAGAGAGAGACTTGAGAGAGAGAGGGTTGAGAGAGAGAAGATTGAGAGAAAGATATTAGATAAAGATGATAGAGAGAGAGCTGAGAAAGACAGAGTCTAGAGAGAGAGAGTTAAGAGAGAGAGAGAGAGTTAAAAGAGAGAGTTTAAAGAGAGAGAGTTGAGACAGAGAGTTGAGAGAGAAAGATAGTTTAGAGAGAGAGTTGAGAGAGAGAGAGTTAAGAGAGATAGAGAGAGTTGAGAGAGAGAGTTAAGAGAGATAGAGCAAGTTAAGAGAGAGAGTTAAGAGAGATAGAGAGAGTTAAGAGAGAAAGTTGAGATAGAGAGAGAGATGAGAGAGAGAGTTGAGCGAGAGAGAGCTGAGAGAGAGTTTAAAGAGAGAGTTGAGAGAGTAAGGGTTGGGAGAGAAAGAGAGTCTAGAGAGAGAGTTGAGAGAGAGCGAGTTGAGAGATTTAGAGAGTCTGGAGAGAGAGTTGAGAGAGATGGAGAGTTGAGAGAGAGATGAGAGAAAGAAAAACAGAAAGAGAGAGAGAGAGCGTTGAGAGAGAATTTTGAAGGAGAGAGAGGGTTGAGAGAGAGATGAGAAAGAGAGAAATAGAGAGATAGGGTTGACAGAGAGAGGGAGAGCTGAGAGATTTGAGAGGGAGAATTCCGAGAGAGGGCGTTTTGAGGGAGATAGAGAGGGTTGAGAGAGAGAGAGTTGAGAGAGAGCTGATAGAGAGAGAGAGAGAGAGAGAACACTGAGAGAGAATTGAGAGAGTGTTGAGAGAGTGTGTGTGTTGAGAGAGAGAGAGAGAGAGAGAGAGAGAGAGAGAGACAAAGAGAGAGAGAGAGAGACAGAGAGAGAGAGAGAGAGTATTTTATACTTTGGAAAGCGCTAAAAGGAATAACACAAGAAACAATGGAACCTGCTGTGGGTCAGTGTGTAGTACAGGGTGTATTTTTAATAACTGTGGGGTGTTTGAAAATATTGCCGTTCCAAGTTTTGTATTTACCTTTTATGTTGCATGAACTCCACAGAGGGCGAATACAAAACTTGGAACGGCAATATTTTCAAAAACCCCACAGTCATTAAAAATAGACCCTGTATTAGGACCATCGCATTTTGTAGTAGAGTGTGGGTCTCCGTGGCGAAGTGGTTAAAACGCTCGTCTTACGGCCTAAAGGTTGTGTTTTCTCGGAAGCTCCTGGGGGTTGCCGCTGGAGCTACGGAGTTGGTGCTCTTTGAGACACTTTCGGCAGGCCGCTCTGCCGTAAGAGACCGTGCCATATGGGATAAAACTTGGTGCAATGAAGTCCAACCTCTTGCTTTATAATCCCTTTTAAACATTTTGCAGTTGTAACTGCTTGGAGGATTAGTCTAGGTTACTATTGATTATGTGGTTGTTTCGGGATTTGAAATTTAAATATTGAGCACAACCCACTACTGGCAACGCTGATCGCATTCCGGTATGAACCTAAGGCCTATCCACGTCAATATGGAAGCACTATACTCGAGTTTCGCCCTTGTTTGAGCTCGTCAGTAGTGCATATCCCTGACCGGATCCGGAAACAGTCCCGGATCACGCGTGTGAAGCGGATGTGTAACCACGCGGCACACACTGGACACACCAAATTATCACAACAGAACACCACAACGCTACCCATCGTAGGCTATGCTCAAGATTGCCCAATCGCCGCGACCGACGTCCGTCAATCGATGGGACCCGAACGATCAGGACTTCTCGCTGGCAAGGAACACCAGGCCTCCTAAATCCAGTGAGCAATAATAAATTGATTATGTGGTTGTTTCGGGATTTGAAATTTAAATATTGAGCACAACCCACCACTGGCAACGCTGATCGCATTCCGGTATGAACCTAAGGCCTATCCACGTCAATATGGAAGCACTATACTCGAGTTTCGCCCTGGTATTAGGTTACTATTGTACATATCACACCTTATTTATTCTTTTGTGCTGGGTAGCAGATCAAATTTTCCAAAAGCCCTTTTCCATGACACTCAGTACGTTTGCTTTATATCAACGTATACTTGAAAAGTATCGTATGCAATAAGTCACTATCATTGAATGTAAGAAAGAGAGTGCTGAAGTGCTATACAGAACCTGTTTTGCTGTAAGGCAGTGAATCTTGGAATGTAAATGAACAAATTAGGAAGAACTTGGAAGCAACAGAGATGTGGTTCCTAAGACGAATGTTGCGAATTCCTTGGACTGCCAGAGTAACTAACAACAACTGCCTGAAACAGGCTAATGAAACTAGAACATTATATACAACAATAAGAACGAAACGAAACAGCTTTCTTTGGTCATGTGATGAGAAGAAAAGCATTGGAGAACATCGTGATAACTGGAAAGATCGAGGTGGGGAGAGGCAAAGGCAGATCAAGAGAAATGATGCTGGATGGGTTGAGACGGTGGCATGGAGGAATATCAGAGCAGAGTTGATCCAGAACACCAAAGACTGAGATCTGTGCCATGAACGCCTACACTAGCTTGCATGGTACATCATGATGATTATACCTGAAAACCTCACCCCATATATTCACATGTCCCCCACATGTCACCCAATGTCATCAAATCTCATCATATATCATCACATGTCGCCCAGTGTCATCACAATTCACCCAATGTTATCACATGCCATCAGATGTCATTGTGATGACATGTTATCACATGTCATTTCGTGTCATCACAATTCATCACATGTCATCACATGTCACATTTTGTCATAATATGTCAACCCATATCATCATGCCATCACATGCCATCATATGTCACCCATGTCATCACATGTCTTCACATGTTACACCATTCCATCACATGTCACCCCATGTCATCATATGTCAACTGAGATTCTCCTTGTGTGATCTACAGGAGGCGACTGAAGCACTTTTAATTATATCCGAGTGCAGTGACAGTTTTCGTTTACAAATTAATCCAGAACCAACAAAGTTACCGAATTATTTTAGTACTCGTTTTGTCATCCATCCATTCATTCATTCCTTTAGTAGCGTCACAAGTAGACTGTTCATTGTTTGGACTTGTCACCAGAAGGGGACAACTGGAGCATGTTGTCACAACGGGAAAGTTGGAGTATGTTGTCACAACGGGAAAGTTGGAGTATGTTGTCACAATGGGAAAGTTGGAGTATGCTGTCACAACGGGAAAGTTGGAGTATGTTGTCACAACGGGAAAGTTGGAGTATTTTGTCACAACGGGAAAGTTGGAGTATGTTGTCACAACGGGAAAGTTGAAGAATGCCGCAACAACGGGAAAGTTGGATGGAGTATGTTGTCACAACGAGAAAGTTGGAGTATGTTGTCACAACGGGAAAATTGGAGTATGTTGTCACAACGGGACAGCTGGAGTATGTTGTCAAAACGGGAAAGTTGGAGTATGTTGTCACAACGGGACAACTGGAGTATGTTGTCACAACGGGACAACTGGAGTATGTTGTCACAACGGGAAAGTTGGAGTATGTTGTCACAACGGGAAAGTTGGAGTATGCTGTCACAACGGGAAAGTTGGCGTATGTTGTCACAACGGGAAAGCTGGAGTATATTGTCGCAACGGGAAAGTTGGAGTATGTTGTCACAACGGGAAAGCTGGAGTATGTTGTCACAACGGGTAAGTTGGAGTATGCTGTCACAACGGGAAAGTTGGAGTATGTTGTCACAACGGGAAAATTGGAGCATGTTGTCACAACGCGAAAGTTGGAGCATGTCGTCACAACGGGAAAGTTAGAGTATGTTGTCACAACGGGAAAGTTGGAGTATGTTGTCACAACGGGACAGCTGGAGTATGTTATTACAACGGAAAAGCTGGAGGGGAGAAGAAGCAGAGAAGACCAAAAAGAAGGCACTGGACAGATTGACGTCATAGATGGAGGAGCATCGGTAGCAGAAATAATTGGCAATATACGAGATAGAAAGTTGTGAACAGACAGGAACGGCACCACCACACGGCAAGGACTATTAGAAGAAGAAGGAGAAGAAGGAAGGAGGAAGGAAGATGGAGAACGAATGAAGAAGGAAGAAGAAAAGAAAGGAAGGAAGGAGAGGCGAGAGGAAGGAAGAAGAGGTGGGAAGAAGGAAGGGGAGGCGGAAGGAAGGAAGGAAATGATGAAGGAAGGGAGGAGAGGCGAAAGGACTATTAGAAGAAGAAGAAGAAGAAGAAGAAGAAGAAGAAGAAGAAGAAGAAGAAGAAGAAGAAGAAGAAGAAGAAGGAGGAGGAGAAGGAGGAGGAGGAGAAGGAGGAGGAGAAGGAGGAGGCGGAAGAAGGAGGAAGCAGGGGGAAGATGGAGGACGGATGAAGACGGAAGGAGGAAGAAGAAGAGAGAGGGAGGAAGAAGAGGTGGAAGGAATGAGGGAGTGGCGGGACGAAGGAAGAAGAGGTGTGAGGAATGAGAGTCGGGAGAACTATTAGTAGAAGAAGAAGAAGAAGAAGAAGAAGAAGAAGAAGAAGAGGAGTAGGAGGAGGAGGAGGAGGAGGAGAAGAAGAAGAAGAAGAAGAAGAAGAAGAAGAAGAAGAAGAAGAAGAAGAAGAAGAAGAAGAAGAAGAAGAAGAAGAAGAAGAAGAAGAAGAAGAAGAAGAAGAAGAAGAAGAAATGAGGAAGATGAAAGACGGAAGAAGGCGAGAGGAGGAAAAAGGAAGAAGAAAGAGGAAAGAGGAAGGAAGAAGAGACTGAATGAAGAAGAGGCAGGAGGAAAGAAGGAGAGGCGAGAGGAGTTAAGGAGATGAGGGAAGAGGTCAGGAGATAAGGGAGGAAGGACGGAGAGGAAGGAGGAAGGAGAAGAAAAGAGGAGGCAGAAGAGTCATTCTTACGTACGCCTGTCCATATATTTCTGGGACTGCCTGTGTGTAGTTAGCATGCATCCCACCTACAACTAGCAGTCGCACTAATGCTTCGAATCCGCATCAGGAGCAGATTTTTAAAATTGAACCGGGCTCCCAGATCGATCCAAATGAAATGGGCACTAGAAATATCATTGGAAGTCAAATCTACCTGTGGGATACTGACCATATCACCCACTGAGAGCTGACAGGTCTATACAAATATGGGTCTTACACCATCTGACCAATACACATTCAGGCGTGTGGAATTGCCCCATTTCTTTTGTAAGATCAGAAATGAAGAAATCAGGACTAAAGTGGGGGTTAAAGCAGCAATCGATTTTTATTAGAAAGCAGCAAGTCAAATGGTTTGGCCATGCAAGTAGTTTACCAGTCAACAGCATACCACAACAAGCAATGATATACAGACCAGATGGAAACAGAGGAAGAGGCCGACCATGTAAACGTTGGACGGCGGGAATAGCAGAGTCCATGGGAATATCGACACATGAAGCCCATAATCGGGCACTCTCACGATGTTTATACTTCACCTCGACACCGCAAGGTACAAGAGGAACATGATGAGATGAGTTGAGACTTTTGTTAACCATCTGTAATTACCTGAATGGCTTCTTTATCTACACCGTGTATTGTTAATGACCATGGGGTTTTTTGAAAATATTGCCGTTCCCAGTTTTTTATTTACTTTTTATATTGCATGAGTTCGCAGAGGGTGAATACAAAACTTGGAACGGCAATATTTTCAAACGCCCCACAATCATTAAAATGCATACGTCCGCCTTTCTGTTTTGTGTCTTTATATTTCTCCCTCTATCAATTTGTCTGCTTCATTCTCTGTTTCTTTCTCACTATCTGTCTATTTATCTGTCTAGTGAAATGGTATCATCTCTAACCTAAAATTTCCTGTATACCTTCTTTATTCATTTATGTCTATTAATATCTATGTCCGCCGGCCTGTCTTTCTGTTTGCCTGCCTTAAAGGTTGAAATTTGGGGGAATCAACTTCATTGCACCGCATTTTATCCCATATGGCTCGGTCTCTTTCTGCAGCGCGATGTGTGGGAAGCGTCGTACAGAGACCAACTTCGTAGATCTGGTGATGACTCATAGAAATGATTGAAAAAATATCGCTCTTGAACAGAAAGAAGGAATCCGGTAACAAACCCACGGCCTTTGGATCACGTGGTAGGCGGCGTAACTATTTCACCACGAGACCTCTTCTGATTCTCTGTCTTTCTGTCTTCTGCCTGTCTGTCTTATGTCTGTCTGTTTTATGTCTTTCTGTCTTTTGTCTGTCTGACTGTGCGTCTGTCTGTACATTTGTTGGTCAATCCGTTTGTCTGTTTTCACGTCTATTTGTTTGGCGGTTTGTATGTCTGTCTGCCAATCCGTCTGTTAATTCGCTTGCCTGTCAGTCTGTTTATCAGTATGTCTGTCTAGCCAAACGTCTGTTTATCTTCCAGTCTAATTCCTTTCTCTCTCTCTCTCTCTCTCTCTCTCTCTCGCTCGCTCTCTCTCTCTCTCTCTCTCTCTCTCTCTCTCTCTCTCTCTCTTTATTTCTTTATCTCTCTCTAAATCTTGTCTGTCTGTCTGTATGTCTCATCTCTCTCTCTTTTTTCTGTCTCTCTCTTTATTTATCCCTATTCCTCTGTCTCTCTCTAAATCTTGTCTGTCTGCCACCTCTCTCTCTTGATCTCTATTTCTCTATCGCTCTAAATTTGTCTGTAAGCCAGTCCCATCTCTGACAGTCTTGCTTGTTATGTCTTTCTCTCCCCCTCCCTTTCTCTCCCCTTGATGTGATCTCTCTCTCTCTCTCTCTCTCTCTCTCTCTCTCTCTCTCTCTCTCTCTCCTCTCTCTATTTCTCTTCCTCTGTCTGCCTTTTTACCAGACTGTCTCCCCCCCCCCCCAATCTATCTCTTTTAAATGTTAATATATCAAACACCTCCCCAATACCCTACCCTAATCTGTCTGTAAATGACCCCGACCCAACAACCACAGAAATACACACAGACGGCCTCGAGCAATTACCGAGAAAAGATGGAGTTAAACAAGGAATCTGAAGGGGTGTCGGCGAGACAGAAGGACTTTTTATTTTATTTAAGAACCATTCTCAGTTAACCTAGCTGGGACCAAACATAGCGCCTATCGATTACGCATTAGTAGTGTCAGGAGAAAGTAATCAATAACTGCGGCCGGAAAGAGAAAATCCGATTGGCATGGCGGCACAAAATGAAAGCGGCCTCAGGAGTCCGCGTCTCTGCCGACTTGCATAACTGCGTTAGACTGTGACCCGTGTAAACTTGACAGAGCCCCTCTCAGAAGCATGCCGGTATAAAGCTATTACTGCTCAGGGGCGATTTCGACGGATATTTGTGAACGGGTTCAGTTTGGTGCGGTGTTGCTGTTACCGAAGTCATTTCAAATGTTTTAGCTTTCTTAACGGAAATTCCTGTTTAAATATCGAGGGGAAACTCAAACGTCCGAGCGCACTCATACATATCACACATCACCATCACCATCACCATCATCATCATCATACTGATTCTTGCCAAATGGCGTAGGCTTTCATGTCTCTCCACAAAACTCGGTCCTTGGTGTTCTGTAATTGCCCCTTTTCTTTTGTTAACCACCTGTAATTACCTAAATGGCTTCTTTATCTACACCGTGTATTGTTAATGACCGTGAGGTTTTTGAAAATATTGCCGTTCCGTTTACTTTTTATATTGCATGAGTTCACAGAGGGTGAATACAAAACTTGGAACGGCGATATTTTCAAACGCGCCACAGTCATTAAAATACACCCTAAAAACGGTCTTTGAACGCATACGTCCGCCTTTCTGTCTTCTGTCTTTATATTTCTCCCTCTATCAATTCGTCTGCTTCTTTCTCTGTGTCTTTCTCACTGTCTGTCTATTTATCTGTCTAGTGAAAGGTATCAATCATCTCTAACCTAAAATTTCCTGCATACCTTCTTTATGCGCTTTAACTGAAAACCTTAAATGTTTACTTTTTATTTTATTTTTTTTTTAAATATACTCTGAAAAAATAAAGAACTAATGCATCATTTTGTGATGTAGTCACCACAGCGTTCAACGCAAGTCCTCCAGCGCCGATAAAGTGCTTGGATTCATGCAGAAAAACAAATTCGCTTGGTCACTGCTCGGTGTATCTGACCCGGTCGTGAACAGTCTGTCACAGAAGTCATACCATTTTGAAACTTCCTACTCTGCTCATACACATGCTGGACTGACAGGGATGCATCAGTATACTGGATCTGAATTCGCCGATGAATGTCTATAGGCAGGCTTGTCCATGGGAATGGGATGGGAATCCCATGGGAAACGTCCCATGAGAAGGGATGGTACGGGACAGCAAACATTTGTATTTCCCATGGGACAGTAGCCATGTCATAGCAACTATTTTTAAAACCTTTTTAAAGCCTTTTATCCTTCCTTTTTCTTTATGTACTTGTATCAATTCTTTATCTCGTGGTGGGACATCGGATAAATGAGTAAATGCGCGCATGCGATCATATTACCAACGTTTCAATGCCCATTAAAAAAATTACTCGCATTACTTTAATGAAGATGATGAAGAATTCTTAAACCACATTCCGAATATTGCTCAGATTAAAAGAATGCTGAACATACATGAGAAATTCAAAACTGTTGTTTTTTTTGACAAACTAGAAATTGATGGTGCTACATCTCATTTAATTTTGCTGTGAAACTTCCTCCTAGACTATCAGTTGTACAAAGTTATTGTTGATATTTACGAAGAAACTTCCAGCAGCATGGTGAAGAAATATTGTCAGAACTTTCAGAAAATTATTGGAGAAAAACTGTGGCCATATTGTGGCAGTTCTTTGGCTGTTACTGTAGCATTCCTTACTGGAGTTGACATTAAAGCCAAAATAGAAGACATGGTCAAGTCAGTTGTTACTAAGAAGAAAGGGAATGTGGACACCAATAAATGGACCAATGATTGGATCGTTATTTTCTAAGTCTGTTATTCCAACTGTTATTTCATTCATCAAAGATTTAAATCTTTCTTCTGAATCATCTGCTGTACGTGAAGTAGCAGGAATTGTAGAACAACAGCCGAAAAGTGATTTTGACTTATTTTTTTATCCTCCACCAAACAAAACATTTAAGTTTGATGACCCAGAAAAAATTGCCTTGAGGATGAAGTCACCATGTTTCAAAATTTACTGCAACCAACTTCACAACTATTAAATATAGGTTTTCACTGGTAACAGCAAGTGCGAAAATTGTCTTGGCCATACCAGTATCTTCAGCGGCAGTAGAGCACTTATTTAATGCAGCTGGATTGTTGTTGAGTAAGTTACGAAAACTGATGTTACCAGCTCTCGTTATAAACTCTTGTGTATATCAGATTTGCATGTAAGATGAAAATTGTGGAAATGGTTCAGGGATTACCTGGATTAATTGAATTATTAGAAACAGTCGATCAGCAGGAAACTGATAATGTGCTGAATGAGCAGAGTGACTCAGAAACAGAATGAGAGTGTCAGAATGACACTGAATTGTCTGTCATATTTAGATTAAACTTTGTTTTAATAAAATACTCTTGAATATTAAAATTAATAAATTCTGTTGTCTTACATGTCTCTTTGTACACGTAGTCCTATTTAGTAATCACTAACCCTAAACTTTCATAAATTTCATAATTTTATTGGAAATCCCGTGGGATGGGACAGGCAAAATTACCGTGGGATGGGATGGGAATAGGGCTGAAAAATGTGTCCCAAGGACAAGCCTGTCTATAGGTTTCACTGATTTAAAACGGATAAATAAACACGGCTCCAAATTGGTGCATGTCACTCCAAAAGTTGAGCCATGGCCGCTTGTCGGCATGCTGCATGATGATGGTGATGTCATCAGAATAGGTTCTGATATAACATTCCTGTACCTTCTTTCTACATTCAGTGACAGTGACGTAGTGCGTAAGATCCTCTTCATTACATGCATATCATGACCATCATGGGAAATTAGTCGATCGATCATATACGTTTCTCTACGAGCAATGTTTTAACCATTTGTTTTTGACCACATACCGAGCACGCTGCCGAGGGAGCACAGCGACAAACATGCGACTTTTCGAGTTGTTGGGCTAATTGGCAACACGTTTTCCACCGTATAAATGTTTATGTAAATGCACCCTGTGGGAAATCTCTGGCAGTGCTAAACGACCTCATGCATTGCTGTATTCGTGACATTGAGAATCTCGCGTGGGTGCCTTCTGTGTACTGATCCTTTACATAAACAAGGTTTTCTGTTGTTTCCAAAGATTAATATAAGGTTTCACTGAGGTGGAGTTGTTAGGCAAGTGGAGACTGGAGGAAGGTTTAGTTTTCGGCCTTGGGACCGCAAGTTATCTGTTTGGCTAGATAAGATTATATAAAACTGTTGTTTCTCCCGAATTTGCACCAATGAAACGAATACACAATTGAATTCAAAAAGCAGCAAAGCAAACACTATTTGCTGCTGAATCAGTCAACGGATATACCTACTATAACCACGGCTATACCTACTCCATCTGTGACAGAACTATTGTCACAGTACACCAAATTAAACTGTATTTATCAAGTCCAGTATGAACAATACCACACACGGAACGTCAATTAATAAATCAAGTTGCTGAACGCATATATATTTGGATGCAATAAAGAGGTAATCTTCAGGAAACCCCGCGCAGTCAACAGACCATACAGTTCCAAACTCGCCCGTCTCTCTACATTTGTTAAACTGCTGTCATAAAGTAAACAATGTAAAGACGTTTCGTTTGTTATATTTCACGAACAAATTTGGGGCGGTATGTTTACAACTTCGAATGGCGCATTGTTAACTAAGAGTTAACTGATTCACTGCCAAACAAAAATGTGGGTTTGAACCAAACAAAAATTCATGGTAGAAAACGGGACATAGGGGTGTGTTACAATAAGATGTATAAATGGTTAAAATTATAGCAGATATATTGTATTATATATCAAATTAAAGAAGTAAAGGCATTTGATAGGGTAGATAGAAACACGCTGTGGGAAATCCTTAAACAATATGGAGTGAGTACACATCTAACAAACCTATGTAGAAGTTTATACAACAACAGTGAATGCATAGTGAGAGCAACTGGAGAACACTCAGAACCCTTCACCATAAGATCTGGAGTACGACAAGGTTGTGTCCTGTCCCCTCTCTTGTTCATAACATATATAGACAACATATGTAAAGAAACAAGCCAAGCAGAGACAGCAAGAATACCGCATGACGAGAACACAGAAGAAGAACCATCTGCAAATCTAACCATTAGAGAACTCCTGTTTGCGGACGACCAAGCACTAATAGCAAAATCAGAAGCTGAATTACAAGACCACATGAATAGTCTAAACGAAATGTGTAGGGAACATAACATGAAAATTAGCACAAGCAAAACAGAGGTAATGACTATAACTAAAGAAGAACAAACAGCAACAATTCACCTAAACGAACATCCCTTGAAACAAGTAAAGAGCTTCAAGTACCTAGGAAGTATAATATCATCAAATTGCAGATCAGAAGACGAGATCGAAAATAGGTGCAATAAGGCAAATCAACTCATTGGACAAATGGCACCAATACTAAAGAACAAACATGTATCAATAACTACTAAGAAAGCACTTTACAACACAATCTTCCTACCAACTCTGTGCTACCAATGCCAAACCTGGACAATGACAGAAAAAGAGAAAAGAAAAATCACAACAACAGAAATGAGGTTCCTGAGAAGAATACTCAACGTATCAAGAAGAGATAAGATCAGAAATGGGTTCCAAATGTTGCTGTATGTAGCCGAGGCGCGGTGTTGGGGTGAGCGCCCAACATTGCTCAAATACCTCAATGGCTCGTGAATACATAACCTATGCAGCAAAAGTCCAACTCCTGGCCTTCACGTGGCGGGCCTGTTTAAACTAACAGGAGAAGGGGCGACGGCGAGTCTCTGGCGCCGGAAAATAACCAGTATGCTCTAGATGTGTATGCACGGACATGCATGCGCAGACAGGCGTGTGCGCGCGTACACATCTACACTCGAGTGAGACCACAGTCTGCTCTAGCAAAGAAAGGTGCTGAAGACGGAGGCAACCAGCCAAGAGGCGCACCACAGAAATCAGGATGCCACGCAATCACGCAAAATGGAATATGTCGACTACTGCTAATCGTTATGGTGCTCGCCCTGCTTTGGACCCCCAGGCAGGTGCAGTGCCGGGCCCTATGTCTCGAAAGGGTCCAACCCCAACTACTGGAGGTCCTTCTCAGATGTCCTGTGGAGCCAGGGGACATGAGAATAGGACGACTGGCCATACTAAACTAAGACTTAAAATAATGCACTGGAATGCGGAGGGAGTCAGCAACAAAAAAGTTGAATTAGAAAACATCCTGGACAAAGAGAAAGTAAGCATATGTTGCTTGCAAGAAACTCACCTCAATGAAAATATAGCCTTCAAAATCAGAGGCTACCAGTGTTACCGATCTGACCGAAAGAACAGGCGAAAAGGTGGGATACTGACCCTTGTAAGAAATAACATCATGGCTTCCCAAATCAAAGTCTACATGGAAGGGGCTGAGTATCAGACACTTAAACTTAAGACAGGTAATACAGATCTACATCTGATCAATTACTACTGTCCAAGTGACCGCCCACAGGCACTGGACACTCTACCACTAAAAGAAAAAATGATTGTGTGTGGCGATTTCAACAGCCACTCGCAGAGCTGGGGCTATGATCACATGGACCAGAGAGGAGAGAGACTGGAAGACTGGCAAGATGAGAATAGATTCATGTTGATTAACAAGCCGTCCGACCCACATACTTTCTACTCGAGATCATGGCACTCTTCAACTACACCTGACCTGGCTTTTCATTCACCAGACCTGGGGTGGAACATTACACGAACTGTTGGGAAACAACTTGGTGGCAGTGACCATCGGCCAGTCTTTCTAACCGTAGAAAATGAGCTTGTAAGTGAAAGCAGCACCCTCTCGAGGTGGAACTACAAGAAAGCAGACTGGGCAATGTACAACCATCGCATCAGCATACTGGTTAGAAACCTGAACACTGAGAAAGACATAAATAAAGCAGTTGAAGAGTTTGGGAAATGCATACTACAGGCAGCGCGAGAAACAGTACCAAGAGGAGCCCGTAAACAATATAAACCCTACTGGAGTAGTGAACTGGAACAGTTGCATAATGATGTTGAAGTGTGTAGAAAGCAAGCAGAGGCCACACCCAGCCAAGAGCACCACAATAAATTCCAGCATGCAAAAGCCAAATTTCAAAGGGCCAAGCTGCAGGCTAGACGGAAAAGCTGGCAGGAGAAAACGGAGTCTCTGAACTTTGAAAGAGACACAAGGAAATTGTGGAAGCTAATAAAACAGCTTAATGACGAGGGCACAGGGAGAAACTCAAAAATTGCACTACATAAAGATGGAAAAATCTTAACAAGAAAGCAAGCAGCTGACCATTTTGCGGACTCGTTCGCACAAGATAGCAATATCAAAATTAGTCCAGAGAATCAACAAGAGATTCGAGAGAAACGACAACATACAGGACAGAAGGAAATAGTACATGAGGTTCTGGAGGCACCCATCACAATCAGCGAACTGGAGCTAGCCATATCAAAACTGAAAATGAGAAAGTCACCAGGAGCTGATGGTATCTCCAATGAAATGATCAGGAACCTAGGAACAGAGGCCAAAACAAAGCTGTTGCAGATCTTCAATAACAGCTGGACCTTAGGCAGTGTTCCACAAGCCTGGAGAGAAGCAATCATGATACCCCTCCTAAAATCAGGGAAAGATGGTTCCATTGCCTCTAGCTACAGACCAATTAGCCTCACCAGCTGTCTCTGCAAAACACTGGAGCGCATCATCAATCACAGACTGCAGTGGTACATTGAAAGTAAAAACATCCTTGTGCCACAGCAGGCTGGCTTTAGGCAGTGCTACTCTACGGAAGATCAGACAACCTACCTCTCTCAAGAAATTGAGGATGCATTCCAAGAGAAGAAGCTGGTGCTTGCGGCATGGATAGATCTGAAGAAAGCCTTTGACAAAGTCTGGAAAGAAGGTCTGATGAAGAAACTGAGAAACTGCAAAGTCAATGGAAGAATGTACAAATGGGTGAAAGCATACTTGCACAACAGAAGAGCCCGAGTACAGATAGACGGACTCAAGAGCAAGAAAGTACTACTGCGTCACGGTGTCCCCCAGGGCGGAGTCTTGTCCCCCACACTTTTTCTAATCTTCATCAATGATCTTGTTGCTCACCTACCGCATGGAATTAAAGCGGCAATGTACGCCGATGACCTGGTTCTATGGAGCACAAATGAATATGCATCAGTGGCCACCAGATTGCTACAAAGAGCTGTAGATACATTTGCTGCATGGGCAAATAGATGGTGTGTCAGCATAAACACTGACAAGTGCAGCACCACCCTATTTACCCTCTCTCCAAAACAAAAGGCAGGGATCATCCAGATAAATGGAACACCCCTAAGAGAAGATAAAGAACCAACATACCTTGGAGTAACATTTGATGGCAAGCTGACATGGAGAAAGCACATCAACAAAGCAGTAGCAAAAGCCAGAAGGAAAATAGCCATCCTGAGAAAGCTAAGTGGAACCACATGGGGAGCCAGTACGAAAATACTTAGCAAAGTTTACCAACAGAGCATACGACCACACCTGGAATATGGGTCAACTGCGTGGTGTTCAGCATCAAATACCACACTACAAGAGCTGGACAAGGTGCAAAATCAAGCACTTAGAGTCACCACAGGAGGGATGAGATCAACCCCTATAGTGGAAATGGAGAAGATGGGGAGGACACAGGCACTGAGTGAGCGCAGAGATACGAAAACGCTAATACAAGCAGAAAAGTTCCTCAGCTTGCCAGGCCACCCTATGAATAACAGATTTGAAAACCTAGCTATGGGGCGGTTGAAAAGAAGTAGTTTTATCCACCAGGCCAAACGACTCTGCAGAGAAACCACTGATCTGCCCACAGTTGGTATCCCCCTAACAACTATTCCAGAGCGAACTCCATGGAAAGATGAGCATAGACTATCATTACAAATCCAGACAAAAGTGAGAGGAATATTTGACAAGGAAGAACAGAACAGTGTGCAGCGCAGAACAGCCACTCTCAGCTTCCTTGGTGAAGAATACCCACAGGACCTCTGGATCCGAGTCTACACAGATGGGTCAGCACAAAATGCTGTTCGAAATGGAGGAGCGGGAGTGTACATAGAATACCCAAATAATACTAGGGACACAGCCAGAGTACCGACAGGAAAGTACTGCCATAACTATGATGCCGAAATTGAGGCAATCAAGATAGCAACAGAGAAATTACTAAATAACAGCAATGGTACACAACCTGTGGTGCTACTAACAGATGCAAAATCAGTACTCGAGGCGCTCCTCTCTGGGAAATTGCCAGTACTAAGGACACTACTTTCTGAACTTAGCAGTCAGCATAAAGTCACCATACAGTGGATACCATCCCACTGTGGAGTACCCGGAAACGACAGAGCTGATCAATTGGCTAAGGAAGGAGCCAAAGAGGAACAGCCTGATGTGCCCGTTACATACCACCAAAAGAAAAGAATGATCAAATCAGTCAGAAAGCCACCAAAACCTGCTCAAGATGACTACCACATTATGGACAGACCAGAACAAGTCATTATTCTGCGCCTCAGAACAGGACACAATAGATTACGCAAACACATGTATACAAAATTCAAGATTGGTGAAACAGCCATGTGCACATGTGGATTGGCGTCGCAGACAGCAGAGCACATACTCCAAGACTGCCCAAAATATAACATATCTAGGCAAACCTTCTGGCCTAGAGAGACGACGGTGGAAGATAAACTCTATGGACCACTGTGTGAACTGAAAAAAACAGTTCAATTCATGCAAGAGACGACATTGCAGATATAGACATATTTCAAGCGAACGAAAGAAGAAGAAGAAGAAGATCAGAAATGAAGAAATCAGGACTAAAGTGGGGGTTAAAGCTGCTCTAGATTTTATTAGAAAGCAGGAGGTCAAATGGTTTGGCCATGCAAGTAGGCTACCAGTCAACAGCATGCCACAACAAGCAATGATGTACAGACCAGATGGAAACAGAGGAAGAGGCCGACCACGTAAACGTTGGACGGAGGGAATAACAGAATCCATGGGAATGTCGATATACGAAGCCCATAACCGGGCACTCTCACGAAGTTTATACTTCACCTCGACACCGCAAGGTACAAGAGGAACATGATGAGATGAGATGAGATCAAATTAAAGGAGATTGCACAAAGAACATGTCAGTGTTAATAATGAATTGAGAGGTTAAAAATATTATGACAATAGTGATAGGTATTGTAATAACAATTTAAATTAAAGGGGTCACAATGATGAAAAATTTCCACTTATTTCTTATCCGTTGAAGATAATACCGTTAAATTTACTGAATAATGATAAATACACTACTTTTCTTAACCAATATCTTAAGAACTACTCCATAACACCAATAACACACAATTAAAACATCGTACTTTTCACACACAATGGAAAATATCAGGAACACACGAAGCAGATTTGTATTTTCTATTGAGTTGTAATTATTATTCTTTTAAATTTAATTACTTAAATACTCTTCAGCTTATTTGTGATAGGCAAAGCAAACTTAGGGGCATAATAGTGACCCATTAGAGCAAGCATAATTCGACATGTGCCGTCATGTTATGACGAACCTTCACTATTAGTTCTAATTTCCATTATGACCGTGTGCTAAATAATTTAACCGAATACAGCACGTGGTGATACTTTTAAAAGCTTTCACAACGTCCTTTAAATTAGAATAACTATAATCTAAAATTGTTTAAAACGATACTTTTATGAAATTCTATGAGGTCGAGAACCAGTGGGCGTTGCCATTTCTAAAATAATTTTTAAAAAAACAAACACTTAAATACTTGTTTTGTCCTAAAGAAAACAAAGAATCCGTGCTTCTTGTCTGATACGTATCGAAAGGTAGAAAACTGTGTGTAAATTTACATTTAGTCGTCACTAAAAATTGCAGAAAATTAAAGAAATGAAACAAATAATACACTGCCAATACAAAGCCAACCTATCGGCTCGTGGCAGTCTAGAATAGTTTTATTAAGCCGACCTGGGAGTCTCCGTGGCGAAGTAGTCAAGCCGTTTGACTCGGGCTCCGAAGGTTGTGGGTTCGATTCCGGGCCGCCTTCGGTTCACGAGTGACATTTTTCGGAGACTCCAGTGGGTCGTCGCTAGAGCTAAGAAGTTATGATAAGAAAAGACACCGGAAAGAGACCGAGCCATATGGGATAAAACCCGTTGCAATGAAGTCGACCCTGTCGAATTTTAAGCGACTTTTTTTAAGCGACCTATTGTCTCGTGGCAGCCAATCAGTGGAATCAAACCCATTTCCACTGAGACAATACCCGAATGATTATTTGTCCACACCGTCGATAAATTCTTTCAGCAAGACAACTTCACGTGCATGTCATATCTTCCTGGTTTTATTGATACACACTATTTATTATAGCGTTGTTTGCAGTGAAACCTTCACTGAAACCACTTACTGTTGTATGTAAATGAGCAGTTACCCTGTTGTGAAGAAAGTAAAGAGGGTGGGGAAGTTTCATTCCAGCTTACTTAGGCACGCCTACCGTTTTCCTTGTCTTGTTTATAACTCAAAAGTCTAATGATAATTATAATTTAGCCTGTCCTGTGGCTAAGGGGTTACGAACGCAAGTCGCAGGATTTGGATACAGACCGATAGCGCTGGTTTTCATACAATAGTATGCGTGTCGGTAGTTCAGAAAGCAGAGGCAAACTACTGAAGATAAAATTGACAAGAAACCAAAAAACAGGCAAAGAACTTGTGGTTGACTGCCACGACCTGTGAAGACAGTACGACTAATGATAATTCAAGAGTTTAATTAATATTCACGATTCTAGTGATATCTCAAAAGCCTCGTGATAATTCAAGATTGAAAAGTCTAGTAATAATTCAAGAGTCATGATAATTAAAAAGTCTATTGATAATTATTGAAAAGTCTATTGATAATTGAAAAGTCTACTGATAATTGAAAAGTCCAGTGGTAATTCTAAACGCTAGTCATAATTCACAACTCTACTGATAATTAGTCTAGTGATAATTCAAGACCTAATGATAATCAAAGAGAATAGTGATAATTCAAGAGGCTTCTGACAATTCTCGATGATTAAAAATGCAAAGAATACATTGTGCTAGCAGTTCAAATAAGCCAACGAACAAGTCCTAGAGGAAACAAATAGAAACCGTAAACTGATTAGAGAAATTAGACGTAGATAGTCACCATTTTTGGGCACATTATGAGAAGAAATGAACTAGAAAACTTAGTGACAACGGGTATTATTAAGGAGAAAATAACAAGGGGAAGGCATGGAGATAAATATATGGATAACTTGGCCAAATGGAATAATCGAGACAAAAACATAGAGCTGATCCCCGATTCAGGTGATCGTTTGAGATGGCGAAACATTATCGCCCACGCCTATCGGCAAGGCACTCGGAGATAATGATGATTAAACAAGCTAGTTGTCATTGAAAAGTCCAATTAGAGGTTTCAATGATAATTCAATACGTTATTGTTCCTCTGGAACGCATTCCCGACTTGTTGGAAAGCGAAACCGTCCATTTGCAAGCATACCCTGAAAAGGCATCGCGTCTACGTTCTAATTCTGGAAAACCTGCCAGAGCAGTCATAAATTTCTCCTCTTGACCATTTCCAACTTGATGAGGAAATTTTCATGTGCTCGGCATAAATATGCAAACTCGTACTTTCTTGACCTTATCTGAAAAGACTATAAGCTGATTTACTAATTCAGGATCATGTTCGAGTGTCATTTCCACATGTGGCATTTTAACTATAAGTTGTCAGAAAATAACTGAACTAGGGTTTAGAGCCAGTGTTTCCCAACCTTTTTTGTGCTATGCCCCACCTAAGCCTTTCTAAAGTTCTAGTGCCCCCCCCCCCTTCAACATATGCATCATTTGTAATATTAAAAAGTTGAAATGTTCACTAAAGAAACTTGAATTTTTTTTAAAGAAGGGCTCACGGTTCCCAGAGGGACCAGAGCCGACACCCCCCCCCACCCCCCCCCCCACCCCCCCCCCCCCCCCCCCCAGGTCCCGCGTCCTTGTGTGTCGGTTGTGTTGGGTGAATTTTTTTTTTTTTTTTTTTGGTTTGGCGGTTACCCCAGACAAGCTGGTTCCCCCTTTTTTGTGTGGACCCTTAGTCTCACTGTGAGCTATTGCCCAAAGTGGTCCACCAGGCCCACATCTAAGGTGAAGATATGTGATGGGTTTTTATTTGATCATCCTGGCCCCCAACCAGACCAGGCGCACTACTGGGGGGAGACAGCAAATGTACCCGATCCTAGCCAAAGGACCGATAGGTTTTAGGAAGAAATCACTAGGAAATTATTGAGCAAACACAGTAAGTAAATTTTCAAAACATATAATGGAGAACTGAAATTCAAGTACAAAATAATTTTAATGAAAGATTTTTCTATATTATTTTAATTATTAGTAATTATTTAAATTTAGTGAGATCCTTGCGCTTGATGCTTGCTGCAAAGAGATTTTATGTCAGGTTCCAATTTAGTTAACTTCAGTCTCAAGTCTCCCCGTTTTGTTAAATCCAGCCGATTTCTTCCATTTTCGAATTGCCCCCCTTAACAGTCAAATTGCCCCCCTGTGGGGCGTGGGCCCCACGTTGGGAAACACTTTAGACAGACCACTGTCCTATAGGTTACCAGAACCTCATTATAGGCATACATAATGTCTCCCTCATCCATTAGAAAAGGAAACCAGAAACCGTTTTTAGCATCCGTTGAATAAAATCTACTGATTCCATCTTCGCCTTGAAGCTATGCCGCCATGTTTGTTTACTCACGTGACTGGAGCAGTCAGTCGGATTGGCAGAACAAATATTGAATTGTGTTGCCGCCGAAACCGATGCAAATATCGCAAACAAATTTGAGTGTTGTCGTTTAGTTTCGGTGATTAGCACAACCCCGCGTGAAACCGAAACTGACCGGTATCGTGAATGACTGATGTTTCTCTGTTTATGATGTTTCTTGGTTTGTGATGTTTTTGTGTTTGTGATGTTTCTCTGTTTGAGATGTTTCTGTATTTGTGATGTTTTTGTTTATGTATTTATGATGTGTGTTTTTTTTTTTTTTTTTTGATGATTCTCTATTTGTGACGCTTCTCTGTTCGTGATATTTATATGTTTATGATGTTTCTACTTGTGACGTTTCTCTGTTTGTGATGTTTCTGTGTGTGATGTTTCTGTGTGTGATGTTTCTCAGTTTGCGATGTTTCTCTCTGTGTGTGTGTGTGTGTGTGTGTGTGTGTGTGTGTGTGTGTTTGGGGGGAGGGGGGGGGGGTTCCCTATGTGTGATGTTTCTCTGTTCGTGATGTTTCTATTTGTGGTATTTCTCCGTACATGATGTCTCTGTATTTGTGATGTCGTTTCTCTGTTTATGGTGCTTCCCTGTGTGTCATGTTTCACTAATTGTGATGTTTCTATATTCTTGATGTTTCTCTGTTTATATTTCTCTTTTTGTGATGTTTCTCTATCTTCGCCCGTGGGACTATGAGGAGACAGTGGTGGAGCAGACTGAAAAACCCGTATGTGGAGAGGAAGATATGTCGGCGGATCGGCAGGGATTCTAGACGAATCTCAAAACTGAAAGGGAAGACCAGGAGAACATTCAATAAGATGGCAGTGGAACGATTCACAGTATGAATCTTCGCTGGCTGTTGAACGTGGGGACGGAGCGCGTATGGGAATGTCCTTAATGCAGTGATGTCATTTCTTAGCTCAAGTCAACTCAACTCAACGCTGCTCTATTTGCGATGTACCTCTGTTTATGACGTTTCTCGATTTGACTTGTTTTTTGTATTTGTGATGATTTTGTATTTGTGATGTATCTGTATTTGTGATATTTCTCTGTTTGTGATGTTTCTGTATTTGTGATATTTCTCTATTTGTGATGTTTCCCAGCTTGTGATCTTTCTCGATTTGTCATGTTTTTCTACTTGTAATGTTTCTGTATTGTTGATGTTTCTGTCTTTGTGATGTTTCTCTGTTTGTGATGTTTCTGTATTTGTGATATTTCTCTGTTTGTGATGTTTCTGTATTTGTGATATTTCTATGTTTGTGATGTTTCTCTTTGTGTGATGTTTCTGATTTTGTGATGTTTCTGTATTATTTTATGTTTCTATATCTGTGATGTTTCTGTGTTTGTGGTATTTCCCAGGTTGTGATGTTTCTGTATATGTGATGTTTCTATATCTGTGATATTTCTCTATGTGTGATTTTTTTGTATTCGTGATGTTTCTCTGTTTGTAATGTTACTATATGTGTGACCTTTCTCTATATTCTGTGATGGTCGCAGCTCTACACGTTGGCAGAATTCTAGTTGGATTGTCATCATCATCATCATCATCATCATCATCATCATCATCATCATCATCATCATCATCATCATCACCATGTAGAAGGTGCATTGTAGGATGTCGCTCTCATCACGGCCCCTCGAGAAGTTTCTCGATCTCTGGCCAACTTACCCGCTTCATCCACGCTCATCATCATCACCCTCATCACCACCCTCATCACAACCCTCATCACCACCTCATCATGACACTCATCATCACCCACATCATCACGTTCATCTTCACCCTCATCATCATCCCTCATCACCACCATCATCATCGCCATTATCACCACCTCATCATGACACTCATCATCACCTCATAACAACCCTCATCACCACCTCATCATGACACTCATCATCACCCTCATCATCATCACCCTCATCATCATCACCCTCATCATCATCACCCTTATCACCACCCTCATCATCATCCTCATCACCACCTCATCATGACACTCATCATCATCTTCATCACCACCCTCATCACCAACTTGATCATTACCCACACCATGACCATCATTACCACCCTCATCACCACCTTGATCATCACCCACACCATCACCCTCATCACCACCCATTATCACCATTATCACCACCTCATCATGACACTCATCATCACCCTCATCATCATCATGACACTCATCATCACCCTCATCACCACACTCATCATCACTCTCATCACCACCTTGATCATCACCCACACCATCACCCTCATCACCACCCATTATCACCATTATCACCACCTCATCATGACACTCATCATCACCCTCATCATCATCATGACACTCATCATCACCCTCATCATCATCATGACACTCATCATCACCCTCATCACCACACTCATCATCACTCTCATCACTACCCTCATCACCCTCATCACCACCCTCATCTCCACCTTGATCATCACCCACATCATTACCCTCATCACCACCATCATCATCATGTTGAAGGTGCTTTAAGGACGTCGCTCTAATCACGGCCCCTCAAGAAGTTTCTAGATCTCTGGCCAAATTATCCGCTTCATCCACCCACATGCCCAATGTGTTCGCAATATAACTTGTCCAATTTCGTGCTGTTTGACCCTTGACTCTTCACCCAGGAACCTTGCTTTCCATCATTGTTCTTTCCAAACAACAGTTACCTTTAACATTGCCGAAGTACAGGGTGTATGTTTAATGACTGTACAGTGTTTGAAAATATTGCCGGTCCAAGTTTTATATTTACTTATTATGTTGCATGAACTGTACAGAGGGTGAATACAAAATTTGGACCGGTAATATTTTCAAACACTGCACAGTCATTAAAAATACACCCTATATTTCACTTTCAGAGACTTGATACTGTTTAGGAATCCGGTTTCTTCGATGTTCATTTCTTGTAGAATGTCGAAATTGTTTTTTCATCATGGTCCACGATATTATAAAATTTTTATATGTATCATTTAAGATCAGATGTCCACAATTTTCTTCATTAGTGATGGCGAAATAGCCAAATACTTACATCCATACATTGCTACGGGCCGGTCAAATAGAAGGAACGAATTTTATTTTCAAAGGATTAAGAATTGGGCAAGCAGGCCCGTCTGACATTCCGCCCTTCTTATCTCTCTGGTTCTCATTCATTATTTCATTCATACATCACTTATGAAGCTAATCTTAGACAACAACGACAACCACAGAAACATTATGAATTATAAACGCATGAAAAATGTGCAATAATACATGACGCACTAAAATGAATTTTAACAGGCCAATTATAATTAGCTAAGGTAGATGTAATGTACCACAGTTAAGAGAAGACCATCTAGATATACACGGCCCTTTCGAGCCAAACTTTTGTGATAAATCCCGTTGTGTAATTATTGCTATCAAATAGTCTACTGAAAATTGTTTATATAGACTATGATATCCACTATATATATATATATATATATATATATATATATATATATATATATATATATATATATATATATATATATATATATATATATATATATGCGAAAAGTTATGACCTCGATAGTAACAGTTTCAAACTGCCATCTGCCACGGACAAAAGTATGACAAATACATTTAATAAGAGAAGCAGCGGCTGCAACAGTATATAACAATATACAAACAGTTAGGTATATGTAGCTTCTGCGACAAGATGAATCCATTGTAAGGTATGTACATTGTGTCTGTGTTTAGATGTCTCATCTTTTCCCAGGGGCTACGTATACTTAACTGTTGGTATTTCTTATGACAATTACAGTTATTCTTCTTCTCCTTCCGAGTTCTCCTTTTGAAGAGAATGTGTCGCGCCTAGTTAATCGCATCAAGCGTCAGATAGACCTCATCAAACGTGTATTCGACCACGGAATGCATTTGTGTCATGTTTACTTCCTCCAAGTAGATCTCATCCAAGGTGACGGACGTTGTATAACCATGGTTAAGTTTTAGATAGATCTCATCCAAGGAGACGGACGTTGTATAACCATGGTTAAGTTTTAGATAGATCTCATCCAAGGTGACGGACGTTGTATAACCATGGTTAAGTTTTAGATAGATCTCATCCAAGGTGACGGACGTTGTATAACCATGGTTAAGTTTTAGATAGATCTCATCCAAGGAGACGGACACTGTCTAACTGGGGTTAAGTTTTAGATAGATCTCATCCAAGGAGACGGACACTGTTTAACTGTAGTTAAGTTTTAGATAGATCTCATCCAAGGAGACGGACACTGTCTAACTGGGGTTAAGTTTTAGATAGATCTCATCCAAGGAGACGGACACTGTCTAACTGTAGTTAAGTTTTAGATAGATCTCATCCAAGGAGACGGACACTGTCTAACTGGGGTTAAGTTTTAGATAGATCTCATCGAAGGAGACGGACACTGTCTAACTGGGGTTAAGTTTTAGATAGATCTCATCCAAGGAGACGGACACTGTCTAACTGGGGTTAAGTTTTAGATAGATCTCATCCAAGGAGACGGACACTGTCTAACTGGTGTTAAGTTTTAGATAGATCTCATCCAAGGAGACGGACACTGTCTAACTGGGGTTAAGTTTTAGATAGATCTCATCCAAGGAGACGGACACTGTCTAACTGGGGTTAAGTTTTAGATAGATCTCATCCAAGGAGACGGACACTGTCTAACTGGGGTTAAGTTTTAGATAGATCTCATCCAAGGAGACGGACACTGTCTAACTGGGGTTAAGTTTTAGATAGATCTCATCCAAGGAGACGGACACTGTTTAACTGTAGTTAAGTTTTAGATAGATCTCATCCAAGGAGACGGACACTGTCTAACTGGGGTTAAGTTTTAGATAGATCTCATCCAAGGAGACGGACACTGTCTAACTGGGGTTAAGTTTTAGATAGATCTCATCCAAGGAGACGGACACTGTCTAACTGTAGTTAAGTTTTAGATAGATCTCATCCAAGGAGACGGACACTGTCTAACTGTAGTTAAGTTTTAGATAGATCTCATCCAAGGAGACGGACACTGTCTAACTGGGGTTAAGTTTTAGATAGATCTCATCCAAGGAGACGGACACTGTCTAACTGGGGTTAAGTTTTAGATAGATCTCATCCAAGGAGACGGACACTGTCTAACTGGGGTTAAGTTTGAGATAGATCTCATCCAAGGAGACGGACACTGTCTAACTGGGGTTAAGTTTGAGATAGATCTCATCCAAGGAGACGGACACTGTCTAACTGGGGTTAAGTTTTAGATAGATCTCATCCAAGGAGACGGACACTGTCTAACTGGGGTTAAGTTTTAGATAGATCTCATCCAAGCAGACGGACACTGTCTAACTGGGGTTAAGTTTTAGATAGATCTCATCCAAGGAGACGGACACTGTCTAACTGGGGTTAAGTTTTAGATAGATCTCATCCAAGGAGACGGACACTGTCTAACTGGGTTAAGTTTTAGATAGATCTCATCCAAGGGAGACGGACACTGTCTAACTGGGGTTAAGTTTTAGATAGATCTCATCCAAGGAGACGGACACTGTCTAACTGGGGTTAAGTTTTAGATAGATCTCATCCAAGGAGACGGACACTGTTCTAACTGGGGTTAAGTTTTAGATAGATCTCATCCAAGGAGACGGACACTGTCTAACTGGGGTTAAGTTTTAGATAGATCTCATCCAAGGAGACGGACCACTGTCTAACTGGGGGTTAAGTTTTAGATAGATCTCATCCCAAGGAGACGGACACTGTCTAACTGGGGTTAAGTTTTAGATAGATCTCATCCAAGGAGACGGACACTGTCTAACTGGGGTTAAGTTTTAGATAGATCTCATCCAAGGAGACGGACACTGTCTAACTGGGGTTAAGTTTTAGATAGATCTCATCCAAGGAGACGGACACTGTCTAACTGGGGTTAAGTTTTAGATAGATCTCATCCAAGGAGACGGACACTGTCTAACTGGGGTTAAGTTTTAGATAGATCTCATCCAAGGAGACGGACACTGTTCTAACTGGGGTTAAGTTTTAGATAGATCTCATCCAAGGAGACGGACACTGTCTAACTGGGGGTTAAGTTTTAGATAGATCTCATCCAAGGAGACGGACACTGTCTAACTGGGGTTAAGTTTTAGATAGATCTCATCCAAGGAGGACGGACACTGTCTAACTGGGGTTAAGTTTTAGATAGATCTCTTGGCCGGAGACGGACACTGTCTAACTGGGGTTAAGTTTTAGATAGATCTCATCCAAGGAGACGGACACTGTCTAACTGGGGTTAAGTTTTAGATAGATCTCATCCAAGGAGACGGACACTGTCTAACTGGGGTTAAGTTTTAGATAGATCTCATCCAAGGAGACGGACACTGTCTAACTGGGGTTAAGTTTTAGATAGATCTCATCCAAGGAGACGGACACTGTCTAACTGGGGTTAAGTTTGAGATAGATCTCATCCAAGGAGACGGACACTGTCTAACTGGGGTTAAGTTTTAGATAGATCTCATCCAAGGAGACGGACACTGTCTAACTGGGGTTAAGTTTTAGATAGATCTCATCCAAGGAGACGGACACTGTCTAACTGGGGTTAAGTTTTAGATAGATCTCATCCAAGGAGACGGACACTGTCTAACTGGGGTTAAGTTTTAGATAGATCTCATCCAAGGAGACGGACACTGTCTAACTGGGGTTAAGTTTTAGATAGATCTCATCCAAGGAGACGGACACTGTCTAACTGGGGTTAAGTTTTAGATAGATCTCATCCAAGGAGACGGACACTGTCTAACTGGGGTTAAGTTTTAGATAGATCTCATCCAAGGAGACGGACACTGTCTAACTGGGGTTAAGTTTTAGATAGATCTCATCCAAGGAGACGGACACTGTCTAACTGGGGTTAAGTTTTAGATAGATCTCATCCAAGGAGACGGACACTGTCTAACTGGGGTTAAGTTTTAGATAGATCTCATCCAATGAGACGGACACTGTCTAACTGGGGTTAAGATTTAGATAGATCTCATCCAAGGAGACGGACACTGTCTAACTGGGGTTAAGTTTTAGATAGATCTCATCCAAGGAGACGGACACTGTCTAACTGGGGTTAAGTTTTAGATAGATCTCATCCAAGGAGACGGACACTGTCTAACTGGGGTTAAGTTTTAGATAGATCTCATCCAAGGAGACGGACACTGTCTAACTAACTGGGGTTAAGTTTTAGATAGATCTCATCCAAGGAGACGGACACTGTTTAACTGGGGTTAAGTTTTAGATAGATCTCATCCAAGGAGACGGACACTGTCTAACTGGGGTTAAGTTTTAGATAGATCTCATCCAAGGAGACGGACATGTAGTAGTGTCAAATGAAGTAACAAGACTTGATCTGTACTAAAACTTTATACTTTATTCTCAAGATGACAAGCCGTGTCTTCTCAGCTGGACTATCGGATGTTGACTGCCCTTCACAACAACAATACGTCACGATTGAGCATCTCTCTCCGCTTTCACTCATAATGCTCAATCGTGCTGTATCTCTAATTCCCCACTAGATCCTAATTATAACCCAAACTACACATACTGTTACACCTCCCCATGTTTATTAAAGAATTTTCCTTATAAAGGAAACATCTTTACTCCTAATCCCCTTACTCTATTCCCTCTTTTTCCTCTAATCTTCCATAGTTCTTCTAATCCTCCCTAAACCAACTCCAATTTAATTTAACATTCTATTTCTTTAACTCTTTCCCCAGCTATATAATCAACCCACTTCTTCTTCCATTTTACCTCTATACCTCGTACCATGTACTGTAACCCTTTTTTAACTTACCATTTCTACTCTTCTTTCATTTCCCCAAACTATATAGCAATCCACTATATACTCCTTGGCTCCTCAAGTTCCTATATAAAATATGCATATTATAAACAAAATGGCTCGTAAAATCGTATTTGTACAACTGGCATTAGGAAATCACTCGCATTTCTCAATACAAGACAACCCGAACAACGAGAACAACGTATTTAGGAGAAGTAAAGAAGGGGTGCACCCAGTAAAAGGAATAAATAGTCAAGATAAGCACAAAGAAACGCATATTCCACACAACCACATTTACCTCCTTTGCCAATAAAAAAATTTGTACAATCAAATTTTTTCTTATAAATACGTCATACAAAAATAGATCTTTGTTTTCTATAAACCAAGTTGATATAATGTTTTACAAGCTTTATATATACAACCCTATATGAAATAGAACTTTTTACGTAAGTTTCAAGCCTTATATCTTCAACATTTAAAATTTCCAACCACAATCTTGTCCAAATTGCGTTATCTCACCTTTTAGCATGAGATCCTGTTCAATTTTTATGAACACCTTTAATATAATTAAAGCTGGTTTTTCACAGCACCTATTTCTTGCCCCCTTCATGTCCCATGATCTGCCCTTTATCCCCCTATGTATTTCTTCTATATGCTGCTATTCACAGTTTTTCCCTTAAACTTCTATCTAGTTATACTCTACCTATATATTCGAAGCTTTTCAAACAACCTAACCTTCCCAACAGCCTATGTCTCCATACCCTCCCTCAATAATTTTATAATTCCTTTCTGAACGAAAGGGCTTTTTTTTTTTTTTTTTTATAAAGCCCCCTGTATTTGAAAAGTTAACTAATATTCTAACCAAACTTAAAACCAATTCATTAACCACATCACTTAATCTATCAATCCAACTGTTTACGCAAAACTAAATCAAAACAAGGCGTCACAATTATCCAATTAAAACACATTTTCAAAATTAATATGGCATGCATTTTATCAACCCAAAAGCAAATATTATATCATTATTAGACACTTTTACGGTCCAATAGTGTTTTACTCAAAGCACTATAAACTCAACGATCCTAACTTACTTAAACTAACTTTTTATAAAACCAAACCAAGCATGAAATAAAACATAATACATATACATATAGCATTGAAACATAGTCTCAATAAAATAATCAATTAACAACCACCATTGCCCAGTTACACGAAAATAAAACTCCAAGTGAATAAACAAAGATTTTCCAAGTAAACTTTCTTAAAATTATTACGTATAGTGGCCCCAACAACCATACTAATAATGTACCAGATCTCTATTTATTCAGGCCATTCCATTTATATATTTCCTAACTCCATTCTCATTTTCCTACCTCATCATAGCCAATTGCTAACCAGAGACATACTTCCCAGTATATCAATAATACCAAAAACTCCCCACCAAATTCTCTATAAAACTTCCTACAACTCTCTGTAAGCGAACCGCTTTTAAATTTAAATTGTTCATTAAAATTATGATTGACAAAACTGAAGATATTTCCCTTATCCCCTATTTCACATTCTCACAGAAAAGATATGTTAGATTGAGTTAGTGCGCACTTAGGAAAATAAGAAAAAGAAAGGAAAAGGTAAGAAGTAATCACACTTCTCTTTCCATACATACTTTATGAATAAAGTTTCAAAATTTATCTTCAGTTTCCGTCAATAATAATTGTTATTATCAAAAAAAATATTGATTCAACACTACTAGCTTTTCTTTTTTTTTTTTTTTTTTCCATTCCTCTCGTCAATTTCAAGTTTACCATTCCAAGTAAACCCATCAATTCAATGCTACATATGTGTATCTGTTACTTACAGACCAATATCCAAATCTTATAAGCATATCTGCCGATATCAATGATAACAAACAGTACAAACATTAATTCCTCCTTTTTCTAGCCAAACTCCAAACACATCATACTATCCGGAAAATCCTCTTAATTAATCACTGTAAACTACAGTACAAGTCCTCTTATCTATACTAATGTAGTATTCACCATCCACTCACCTATTTACTTGTGGCCCTACCTGCCAATTATTTCCCTTCAATTTGTCCAAGCTACTAAAAAAATCAACCACCAATTCCACCCCATAGAGAAATAACCAAATATATACATATACTTCATTCAAAACTACCTCCATATTGATTATAAAAATACCAAGAGTCATCTTCTTCATTTACAATTCTAACACTTATAAATTGCTATCTGCAATATTCTCTACTTATCTACTTCCTACGGTTCCACTTCTTCAATATCTCCAAATTTCTTTGAACCAATGCTAATTCTACATCAATGTCTTCTTCTTCGTACAATCCATTTGTTTCCTCCATACTACTACTACTTGACTCTGACTTTTCATCCATTTCTTCTTCTTCGTCTGTATGTCTCTCTTTAGCTGCCGCTAATCTCTTTTGTTCAATATCCCATCTAATTTGTCGATCACTATTCCTCAAGGATCTTTCTAGTAACGGCATATCCTCCCCGCTCGTTGAATAATCCCTAATTCTCCTCTGTCTTTTCACTTCTCTATCTCTTTGTCTATCCATTCTCCTTTTCGTTGCCTGTCTAGTGTTCCTAAACGGAGCACTTATTTCCTCTTCCATACTATCATAATGAGTCTCATTCAACTTTTCTTCTATTTCTTAAGGGAGTTCTATATGGTTTTAATCTAATCGGCGGATGGTCTCCCGTATCTATCTCCATTGTTACCGTTTTTGTCTTACCCAACTCTAAATCACTAATTGCAAACACATCCTGATTCTCCTTTATAAACTGTTCCAATACTTCTTTATTTTCTGGTGAAGTCTTTAACTGTGCCAACAATTCCTGTTCTCTTGTCTGTTTATCTAGTGAATGTATTTGTGCTGTATTTCTTTTGAATGGATGGATCAATTCATTCATTCGTGTGTTTCCTCTACTTCCGCGTCCGCGTCTGTTATTACTTCTTTCACTAGAAGACTGTGAATAATTAGTTCCTGGCATTTCTACTCTATCCGTTGCCAATAATTCACTAACGTTCTGTTCTATTTTTGCTACTACACACCCTCTGTATAATTTAATTTCTCTACCTGTGTTGTTAATCACCATAACTGGAAAGGTTAAGTGTTTATCTAACGCTATTATTCCATCCGGAACTTCCAAACCAGGCTCATCAATTATTTCCTCTTGTAATTCAGTGATTCTGACTGTTTTTGGTACTGTTTCTTCTTGTTCAGCTGTAGTAGATGCTGTTGTCACTTGTTTCCCATTCTCTATAGGTATTGGATAAACCGATTGTCTGACAATCTGTCCACCTGACAATATTTCTTCTGAACAATATCTCAGTTACAAAATATTCAAACCTGCACGTATTAGTTATTTCCATATAACCATGGTCTTAATGCCTTCATGAGACTTCTAGTTTTGTCCAGCGCTGCTTCAGTCTTTTGTTGTTTTTGTGTTCTACTTTCCAATAGATAAACCTCTTTCTTTTTAAAAGTATCATTTGCTCCCATCCTTGGAATTCGTCTCTTGGCTTTTGCTACTTTTCTGCCATATATACTGTTATCTTGTTCCGAAGAGTCACTAACTAAAAATTTGCCTGCTTGTCTACCACTAACCATACCGCACGAGGAAACATCTCGCTTCGAGTCAGGATCGTTCCTATTCATTCCTTTTAAATCTCTGTCTGGTGTACATTCTATACCAAAATCTGTGAGGTCTGAAGATTCTGATTCATAAGATTCCTCGGTTCCACATCCACGATTATACATGAGCAAAGTTTTTTCATTTCTAACTCTAACACTCTTTCTAATTTTCTTTCTGCTGTCTTCTGTCTTGGGTTGTCTAACTTTTGTACCTGTGTCTCTCTTTAATGCAACGGTGTTTCTCTTCGTCACTTTCAAGTCAATTGGCTTTGATTGAGTTTCTACCAACTCGGTTTGACTTCCCTTCGTTATCTTGTTGTTTGGTTGTATCTGGGTTTTCTTTCCCACTATATCAACTTGTGTCTGTGTGTTCCGTTCTACCACTTCAATCATCTGCGTCTGTGTCTCTCTTTCCTGTCTACCCCTACAAATTGAAAACACCTGTCGATCATCAGCTAAGGTTCTATTAGTCTGATGCTGATTTTCTCCCTTGTTTGACTTTGCGAGTGCATATCTCAATCTTCTGATTTCAAACCATTGATTTCGTAATGTTTTCTGCTCCTCACTATTAGATGGCCAGTTCCATCTTTTCTTATAAAAATGTCGTCTCTCTTCATACCTTCGTGTTCTCGTTACGTCGTTTACATTCCATCTGTGACAGTTTCTGTCGTTGTTATAAAGCGGTTGTTTTCTAAAGCAGGTTGAGCTTTGATGTGGCCTTGGCGTAATGGTATCATACTGGCCATTCGATTGGAAACCTCTACTACGTTGTCTTAATACTGCATCCAACCTTGCTATTGCCCCACTAACTCCAGTCAGTACCTGTGAAAAATCTTGGGGTTGCATCCTAAAATCTGTACTGGAAATTATCAAGCAATATACAAATATTTCAAACAATATTAACTTCAAATTCAGCAGCAATACTTAATATGTTCAATTAATTACTCTAATATTATTCTGTTGCCATGCCTTGTTGTTTAATCACCATATTAAGTCGGCCTACTGCTGTACCCACGCCTGTCAAAACCTGGGCCAAGTTATCCGGTTCCGCCATGCTGAAAAATACTGAAACAAAGCAAGCAACCAATCACACAATTACAATTTCCCAAATCCCAAACAGCACAGTTCAGTTGGTTATAATATTGTAAGATATTACATTAATCAGAGGAAGCATCAACAATATCCTGTCTGAGCATAGGAAGAATGAACCCTGTCCTCAATAAAAAAACTCAAATTTGTGGCAATCAGAAGGTTCCTTGTAGATATTTGTTTCTTAAACCACAATAATGTCCTGTACTCCACTCTAATTAATAAATTCGGAAGCTCACGGGAGACCTCGAAATACACAACTTTTACTCCGAGTCTATTTCCTTAATTAATCCGTCATCTTCTTTTACCAACTTACGGATTCAGTTCAACCAACCAGAGCCCGCATCAAGTGAAAGTCTCGGAATTCAGGTGGTGGAGTTCAGATATCACTTCTCTTCCCTCAGGTAATTTCGTCCTTCTCGTGGGCTGCCAGAAAATTTTCAACCCCTGGTTGGGTCACATCTCATGGGCTGCCAGACAATCTTCGACCCCCTGGTTGGGTCCCTTCCTTGATCTCAAGTGGGTACTTCATCGTCGTATGGAATGGGTCATAGGAATATAACGAGGCCCAAAAATGGATTAGGGGTGTTTGGGTCATAGGAATGAGAAGGCCCAAAAATGGATTAGTATCAATCAGCCAACGGCTAGTGATGAGCTGACCTTGAACGAGTTCTGACTTCCGATAAAATCTTGAAAGTGGCAAGGTTCAGGCAACGGCCAGGTTAGGCCCCTTATAAATGATACGATTCAAATGTTCAGCCACGGCTCCAGGAAACCCTTCTTGTCCCGGCAGTTTTGTCTGGATTCTTTAGTACTTCGCGTGGTAGGCCATTATCTTCATAATTTGTCTTACAGCATGCCGCCAGTGGATAGTTGTTGTTGGCCGGCCTAGATCAACCTCAGATTCTCGGTCCACGGCACCATTTATTACTTCTGTAGTAGTGTCAAATGAAGTAACAAGACTTGATCTGTACTAAAACTTTATACTTTATTCTCAAGATGACAAGCCGTGTCTTCTCAGCTGGACTATCGGATGTTGACTGCCCTTCACAACAACAATACGTCACGATTGAGCATCTCTCTCCGCTTTCACTCATAATGCTCAATCGTGCTGTATCTCTAATTCCCCACTAGATCCTAATTATAACCCAAACTACACATACTGTTACAGACACTGTCTAACTGGGGTTAAGTTTTAGATAGATCTCATCCAAGGAGACGGACACTGTATAACTGGGGTTAAGTTTTAGATAGATCTCATCCAAGGAGACGGACGTTGTATAACTGGGGTTAAGTTTTAGATAGATCTCATCCAAGGAGACGGACACTGTTTAACTGGGGTTAAGTTTTAGATAGATCTCATCCAAGGAGACGGACACTGTCTAACTGGGGTTAAGTTTTAGATAGATCTCATCCAAGGAGACGGACACTGTATAACTGGGGTTAAGTTTTAGATAGATCTCATCCAAGGAGACGGACGTTGTATAACTGGGGTTAAGTTTTAGATAGATCTCATCCAAGGAGACGGACACTGTTTAACTGTAGTTAAGTTTTAGATAGATCTCATCCAAGGAGACGGACAATCTAACTGTAGTTAAGTTTTAGATAGATCTCATCCAAGGAGACGGACACTGTCTAACTGGGGTTAAGTTTTAGATAGATCTCATCCAAGGAGACGGACACTGTCTAACAAGTTAAGTTTTAGATAGATCTCATCCAAGGAAACGGACAGTCTAACTGTAGTTAAGTTTTAGATAGATCTCATCCAAGGAGACGGACACTGTCTAACTGTAGTTAAGTTTTAGATAGATCTCATTCAAGGAGACGGACACTGTCTATCTGGGGTTAAGTTTTAGATAGATCTCATCCAAGGAGACGGACACTGTCTAACTGTAGTTAAGTTTTAGATAGATCTCATCCAAGGAGACGGACACTGTCTAACTGTAGTTAAGTTTTAGAAAGATCTCATTCAAGGAGACGGACACTGTCTATCTGGGGTTAAGTTTTAGATAGATCTCATTCAAGGAGACGGACACTGTCTAACTGTAGTTAAGTTTTAGATAGATCTCATCCAAGGTGACGAGCTCTGTCTAACCATGCTTGAGTTTAAAATAGATCTCATCCAAGGTGACGGCCGTTGTCTAACCATGGTTAAGTTTTAGATAGATCTCATCCAAGGTGACGGGCTCTGTCTAACTTGGTTAAGTTTTAAATAGATCTCATCCAAGGTGACGAGCTCTGTCTAACCGTGCTTAAGTTTTAAATAGATCTCATCCAAGGTGACGAGCTCTGTCTAACCGTGCTTAAGTTTTAAATAGATCTCATCCAAGGTGACGAGCTCTGTCTAACTGTGCTTAAGTTTTAAATACATCTCATCCAAGGTGACGAGCTCTGTCTAACCGTGCTTGTGTTTTAAATATATCTCATCCAAGGTGACGGCCGTTGTCTAACCATGGTTAAGTTTTAGATAGATCTCATCCAAGGTGACGGGCTCTGTCTATCTTGGGTTAAGTTTTAAATAGATCTCATCCAAGGTGACGAGCTCTGTCTAACCGTGCTTAAGTTTTAAATAGATCTCATCCAAGGTGACGAGCTCTGTCTAACCGTGCTTAAGTTTTAAATAGATCTCATCCAAGGTGACGAGCTCTGTCTAACCGTGCTTGTGTTTTAAATATATCTCATCCAAGGTGACGAGCTCTGTCTAACCGTGCTTAAGTTTTAAATAGATCTCATCCAAGGTGACGAGCTCTGTCTAACCGTGCTTAAGTTTTAAATAGATCTCATCCAAGGTGACGAGCTCTGTCTAACCGTGCTTAAGTTTTAAATAGATCTCATCCAAGGTGACGAGCTCTGTCTAACCGTGCTTGTGTTTTAAATATATCTCATCCAAGGTGACGAGCTCTGTCTAACCGTGCTTAAGTTTTAAATAGATCTCATCCAAGGTGACGAGCTCTGTCTAACCGTGCTTGTGTTTTAAATATATCTCATCCAAGGTGACGAGCTCTGTCTAACCGTGCTTAAGTTTTAAATAGATCTCATCCAAGGTGACGAGCTCTGTCTAACCGTGCTTAAGTTTTAAATAGATCTCATCCAAGGTGACGAGCTCTGTCTAACCGTGCTTAAGTTTTAAATAGATCTCATCCAAGGTGACGAGCTCTGTCTAACCGTGCTTGTGTTTTAAATATATCTCATCCAAGGTGACGAGCTCTGTCTAACCGTGCTTAAGTTTTAAATAGATCTCATCCAAGGTGACGAGCTCTGTCTAACCGTGCTTGTGTTTTAAATATATCTCATCCAAGGTGACGAGCTCTGTCTAACCGTGCTTAAGTTTTAAATAGATCTCATCCAAGGTGACGAGCTCTGTCTAACCGTGCTTAAGTTTTAAATAGATCTCATCCAAGGTGACGAGCTCTGTCTAACCGTGCTTAAGTTTTAGATAGATCTCATCCAAGGAGACGGACACTGTCTAACTGGGGTTAAGTTTTAGATAGATCTCATCCAAGGAGACGGACACTGTCTAACTGGGGTTAAGTTTTAGATAAATCTCATCCAAGGAGACGGACACTGTCTAACTGGGGTTAAGTTTTAGATAGATCTCATCCAATGAGACGGACACTGTCTAACTGGGGTTAAGATTTAGATAGATCTCATCCAAGGAGACGGACACTGTCTAACTGGGGTTAAGTTTTAGATAGATCTCATCCAAGGAGACGGACACTGTCTAACTGGGGTTAAGTTTTAGATAGATCTCATCCAAGGAGACGGACACTGTCTAACTGGGGTTAAGTTTTAGATAGATCTCATCCAAGGAGACGGACACTGTCTAACTAACTGGGGTTAAGTTTTAGATAGATCTCATCCAAGGAGACGGACACTGTTTAACTGGGGTTAAGTTTTAGATAGATCTCATCCAAGGAGACGGACACTGTCTAACTGGGGTTAAGTTTTAGATAGATCTCATCCAAGGAGACGGACACTGTCTAACTGGGGTTAAGTTTTAGATAGATCTCATCCAAGGAGACGGACACTGTCTAACTGGGGTTAAGTTTTAGATAGATCTCATCCCAGGAGACGGACACTGTCTAACTGGGGTTAAGTTTTAGATAGATCTCATCCAAGGAGACGGACACTGTTTAACTGGGGTTAAGTTTTAGATAGATCTCATCCAAGGAGACGGACACTGTCTAACTGGGGTTAAGTTTTAGATAGATCTCATCCAAGGAGACGGACACTGTCTAACTGGGGTTAAGTTTTAGATAGATCTCATCCAAGGAGACGGACACTGTCTAACTGGGGTTAAGTTTTAGAAAGATCTCATCCAAGGAGACGGACACTGTCTAACTGGGGTTAAGTTTTAGATAGATCTCATCCAAGTAGACGGACACTGTTTAACTGGGGTTAAGTTTTAGATAGATCTCATCCAAGGAGACGGACACTGTCTAACTGGGGTTAAGTTTTAGATAGATCTCATCCAAGGAGACGGACACTGTATAACTGGGGTTAAGTTTTAGATAGATCTCATCCAAGGAGACGGACGTTGTATAACTGGGGTTAAGTTTTAGATAGATCTCATCCAAGGAGACGGACACTGTTTAACTGGGGTTAAGTTTTAGATAGATCTCATCCAAGGAGACGGACACTGTCTAACTGGGGTTAAGTTTTAGATAGATCTCATCCAAGGAGACGGACACTGTATAACTGGGGTTAAGTTTTAGATAGATCTCATCCAAGGAGACGGACGTTGTATAACTGGGGTTAAGTTTTAGATAGATCTCATCCAAGGAGACGGACACTGTTTAACTGTAGTTAAGTTTTAGATAGATCTCATCCAAGGAGACGGACAATCTAACTGTAGTTAAGTTTTAGATAGATCTCATCCAAGGAGACGGACACTGTCTAACTGGGGTTAAGTTTTAGATAGATCTCATCCAAGGAGACGGACACTGTCTAACAAGTTAAGTTTTAGATAGATCTCATCCAAGGAAACGGACAGTCTAACTGTAGTTAAGTTTTAGATAGATCTCATCCAAGGAGACGGACACTGTCTAACTGTAGTTAAGTTTTAGATAGATCTCATTCAAGGAGACGGACACTGTCTATCTGGGGTTAAGTTTTAGATAGATCTCATCCAAGGAGACGGACACTGTCTAACTGTAGTTAAGTTTTAGATAGATCTCATCCAAGGAGACGGACACTGTCTAACTGTAGTTAAGTTTTAGAAAGATCTCATTCAAGGAGACGGACACTGTCTATCTGGGGTTAAGTTTTAGATAGATCTCATTCAAGGAGACGGACACTGTCTAACTGTAGTTAAGTTTTAGATAGATCTCATCCAAGGTGACGAGCTCTGTCTAACCATGCTTGAGTTTAAAATAGATCTCATCCAAGGTGACGGCCGTTGTCTAACCATGGTTAAGTTTTAGATAGATCTCATCCAAGGTGACGGGCTCTGTCTAACTTGGTTAAGTTTTAAATAGATCTCATCCAAGGTGACGAGCTCTGTCTAACCGTGCTTAAGTTTTAAATAGATCTCATCCAAGGTGACGAGCTCTGTCTAACCGTGCTTAAGTTTTAAATAGATCTCATCCAAGGTGACGAGCTCTGTCTAACTGTGCTTAAGTTTTAAATACATCTCATCCAAGGTGACGAGCTCTGTCTAACCGTGCTTGTGTTTTAAATATATCTCATCCAAGGTGACGGCCGTTGTCTAACCATGGTTAAGTTTTAGATAGATCTCATCCAAGGTGACGGGCTCTGTCTATCTTGGGTTAAGTTTTAAATAGATCTCATCCAAGGTGACGAGCTCTGTCTAACCGTGCTTAAGTTTTAAATAGATCTCATCCAAGGTGACGAGCTCTGTCTAACCGTGCTTAAGTTTTAAATAGATCTCATCCAAGGTGACGAGCTCTGTCTAACCGTGCTTGTGTTTTAAATATATCTCATCCAAGGTGACGAGCTCTGTCTAACCGTGCTTAAGTTTTAAATAGATCTCATCCAAGGTGACGAGCTCTGTCTAACCGTGCTTAAGTTTTAAATAGATCTCATCCAAGGTGACGAGCTCTGTCTAACCGTGCTTAAGTTTTAAATAGATCTCATCCAAGGTGACGAGCTCTGTCTAACCGTGCTTGTGTTTTAAATATATCTCATCCAAGGTGACGAGCTCTGTCTAACCGTGCTTAAGTTTTAAATAGATCTCATCCAAGGTGACGAGCTCTGTCTAACCGTGCTTGTGTTTTAAATATATCTCATCCAAGGTGACGAGCTCTGTCTAACCGTGCTTAAGTTTTAAATAGATCTCATCCAAGGTGACGAGCTCTGTCTAACCGTGCTTAAGTTTTAAATAGATCTCATCCAAGGTGACGAGCTCTGTCTAACCGTGCTTAAGTTTTAAATAGATCTCATCCAAGGTGACGAGCTCTGTCTAACCGTGCTTGTGTTTTAAATATATCTCATCCAAGGTGACGAGCTCTGTCTAACCGTGCTTAAGTTTTAAATAGATCTCATCCAAGGTGACGAGCTCTGTCTAACCGTGCTTGTGTTTTAAATATATCTCATCCAAGGTGACGAGCTCTGTCTAACCGTGCTTAAGTTTTAAATAGATCTCATCCAAGGTGACGAGCTCTGTCTAACCGTGCTTAAGTTTTAAATAGATCTCATCCAAGGTGACGAGCTCTGTCTAACCGTGCTTAAGTTTTAAATAGATCTCATCCAAGGTGACGAGCTCTGTCTAACCGTGCTTAAGTTTTAAATAGATCTCATCCAAGGTGACGAGCTCTGTCTAACTGTGCTTAAGTTTTAAATAGATCTCATCCAAGGTGACGAGCTCTGTCTAACCGTGCTTGTGTTTTAAATATATCTCATCCAAGGTGACGAGCTCTGTCTAACCGTGCTTAAGTTTTAAATAGATCTCATCCAAGGTGACGAGCTCTGTCTAACCGTGCTTGTGTTTTAAATATATCTCATCCAAGGTGACGAGCTCTGTCTAACCGTGCTTAAGTTTTAAATAGATCTCATCCAAGGTGACGAGCTCTGTCTAACCGTGCTTAAGTTTTAAATAGATCTCATCCAAGGTGACGAGCTCTGTCTAACCGTGCTTAAGTTTTAAATAGATCTCATCCAAGGTGACGAGCTCTGTCTAACCGTGCTTGTGTTTTAAATATATCTCATCTAAGGTGACGGATGTTGTCTAACCGTGGTTAAGTTTTAGATAGATCTCATCCATGCTACGAGCTCTGTCTAACCGTGGTTAAGTTTTAAATAGATCTCATCCATGCTACGAGCTCTGTCTAACCGTGGTTAAGTTTTAAATAGATCTCATCCATGCTATGAGCTCTGTCTAACCGTGGTTAAGGTTTCTTTTCTAACAGTCTTGCCAGCGTGGCGAGCTTACGGCCTATTGTTATGATGGCCAGCTGCTTTGGCTTATGCGCATTTAACCGTCTGTGTTTCTCCTTTACTCGAAAAGGCTAATTACCCATTCTCACTGTGCTTTCAGTAAGCAATGGCAAACTACTGAACGTAAACTTGCCAAGAAATCACAAACAGCCAAAAAAATATGCTGGGAGTGACTGCGACGTCCTGTAAAGGATATAAAATTAACTGTTTTAACACCATGTATTAGATCAAAGACATGTAGTATTGTTAAATACCATTGGTTTCTGGGAATATTACCTGACCTTAGCTACAGTGAATGAATCACATAAAAACGAGAATTAAACGGTAACCGTTACTAGAAGACGATGACATGCAACAACATGGGCGTTGCGGCGGAAGCCTTCGTAAGAACAGGAAAAAAACACACAAACCAACACAGCTACAGGAAAATAGAGATCAACACGTTGATTATCTGAATCCTTATTGTGGGTTGGACACGTCTTTCGTTGGATCCGCGTCTGGGAACGAACCCTGTACCTCATGAACTTGAGGCGGACACCATAACGTCTCGGCCACACCCCCTACCCAAATACAGTTGATGAGAGCAAGTACCTGGCTGGAGTCGAGATCTCCTGGTTGCCTGAAAAGGCTCCGCAGTTGATATTTATGTGTATTATAGATACTAGAAGACACACAAAAAGTTAGCTGCATGGCGATTACAGGACGTTACAATCAACCTCAAACTTTATTGACTGTTTGTGCTGTTCTATGCAATTTGTCAGAAATATTGTCATTGTTGCAAGTCCTTTGTATGACATTGGGATCTTCCCTCTTTCTCTCTCACTAGCTCTCACTCCCTCTTACTCCGCCTCTCTCCCTTGCCTCTCTCTCGCTCTCTATTATTTCCACTTCACAGCGCTGTTTTGGTCATTTCTATTCTCTCTCTCTCTCTATCTCTCCTTTCTCTGCCCTTCTCTTTCTCTTTCTCTCATTTCTTCCCCCTTTCTCTAACTGTCCCACTCTCCTTTCGCTGCCCCTCTTTTTCTCTCATCTCTTCCCCCTTTCTCTACCTGTCCCACTCTCCTTCTCTCACCCCACTCCCTCCCTCTCTCTCTCTCTCTCTCTCTCTCTCTCTCTCTCTCTCTCTCTCTCGCATTTCCGCCTCACCCTAGCCATCATCATCTCTCAATAATCGTCCTAGGTACAAACACAAATACTATTGACTTGTCCAAGTGTCTTTCCATTACAGTAATTTCCATAATTAGCTTGGCACAATCCTTGTTCACATCCATGTTATCTTATTATAGTTATATGTAAGCCAGTTTCACTGCTTAGTTTGTGCACATGAGAACTCCCGCCTGGAATAATTGGAAATATTTGGCCCAGATAGTGACTCTATGTTGTTTATGAATGAACGCTTTAATGAGTCAAAATCCGTGGCTTAGGATTTAGTGAACTCTGTTGCGCAATTCACCGAAACATCAGATCGACCGTTCGAAATCAGCCGCAGATCATATCAGAATGGATCGATGTGTGTTGATATTGAGGGAATGGGCGTCGCCCGTGAGGAGCGACTAGCCGAGTGACTAGAACTGTTGGCTCCAAGTTGAGAGACTCGAGTTCAAAACCTCGGTAAGGTGGAGGGCTTTTTTCTGTGAGAGGCAAAATGAAAACGCTAACCTGCTCTGTTCGCAATGACTGCACTAGCTAGGTGGCCTTAATTCCTCAGGCTCAAGAGCCCCTCCCCCCCCCCCCCGCCCCTCTCCTAAACCGAACGTAATGACAGAAAATGACAACAAAATGTCGTCTGTTCATGAGGCAGTGGCAAACTGCTGAACATACAAATTGTCTTGTTAATCATAAACAACAGATACAGTTACGAACCGACATAACTGCACTCAGGACATTCCCATACGTGCTCGGTCTCCTCGCCAGTGAAGAGTCATACTACTAATCGTTCCAACCGCTATCTGATGGAATGTTCTCCTGGTCTTCCCTCTCAGTTTTGAGATTCTTCTAGAACCCCTGCCGATCCCCCACAATCTCATTCTTTCCGTATATGGGTTCTCAGTCTGTTCCCCCGCCTTCTTCCCCTGGTCCCACAAGCCCCTTTTTCTATAGACAATCTACCACCAAGAGGTGCATTCCCTGCTAGCCTATCAGTCTGTTCATTCCCTCGCACTCCCGCGTGGCCAGGGCAAAATATCCATACAATTATCACAAGCTGTGACCTCAGAAGCGACGGTAGCCATTCCACACGAAACATTCCCGTCTCCACCTTACTAAGCATACTCTTTGAATCAGTAGTGAATACAATATGTGTTGCAATAGTCACCTCTAGCCAACAGAATGCTGCTATTACTGCTTCCACCTCTATTCTCATGCTGGAGGTTGTAGTCTCATATGTCAGACTCTCCTTTTTCAAGACTCGTCCATTAGCCTTTGCAATAAAACCCCCAACCACTCCGTCTGTTTCTCACCACTGACCCATCGGTGTAGATGACTATGTCACCTTGATGTGTGTTGCTCTGGATCAGTTGTTGAACCTCAAACTCTGTGCGGCCTGCTGCCCATTCCATGCACTCACGACCCAGTGTTACTATTACATTGTGCCAGTCCGTCATGTCTTCCGGAACTTCAACCCACTCTTCAACCCACATCATGTATAAGGACCCACAACCAACTTTTAACAGTAATGGCATTAGAACCCCCATCTAGGTGGGGGTTTTCTTAACATTTACATGGGTTCCCAGATCGATCCAGTTCGTGCAATGTAATGAGAATCTCCTTGTGTGATCTCTAGGGGGAGATAGAAGCTCTTATGGATATATCCGTGTCCAAATGAGATGATCCTTAATCCAAACCTAAACTAAACCAATTACAGCGTCTGACACGTGTGTATTTTTGCTATCCTTGTGAAGTATTTGTGATTCCCCAACTCTATTTCAGTTATTTTGTGATCTCTAGGAGGAGATATTAGCACTTATGAATATATTCATGTCGAAAGGAAATTATCCTTAATCCAAAACCAAATCAAACCAATTGCGTAAAACATACGTTGTACTTGTGTTATATTTGTGAAGCAATTGTGAATACTTTACCCAACTCTATTTTCAGTCTGGTGGTAATGGTGTGGTAGTTGATGCCCCAACACTGAACACAACATCAGTTCCGGGTATTATGACATCATCATGACGTGTCTACAGCCTCACAAATACCGTCTCTGGCAACGTCGGGGCAATCTCAAAGTTACGAACAGGTCGATGAAAAAAGAAAAACTATTCAAAGTCGGATATATGGATTTGCTTTTCACAATGATTGGCAAAAACACTGAGTATGTATGTTTATAAATTTTCCTTTTTTAAACCATGCAAAAACATGGACTATGTATCCGTATATATTGTATTTACTTAACCTATGTAAACACTTTGAGTATGTATGTTTATATATTGTCCTGTTTTAACCTATGCAAAATTATTAAGTATGTATCGTTTTACATTGTCCTGTTTAACCCATTTACAAACATTAAATATGTTAGTTAGTTAGTTAGTTAGTTAGTCGTGGTTCCAACATCACGGCAACGGGTCGTCCCCATATTGCTCCGTTCCTGTGCCAGTGAATACCACATATATGTATCCTCATACACTGTTCTTATTTTTAACACACGCAAAAAACATTAAGTATGTGTGTTTTTATAAAGAAGAGCGTCAGGCAAGGTTGTGTATTGTCTCCTGATTTGTTCTCATTGTACAGTGAATATATAATGAGATCTACAGACAGTATGCCCGGGATCCTGGTTGGTGGACATAATATAAATAACTTGCATTATGCTGATGACACCGTCTTAATAGCAACAAGTCAGAATGATCTACAGGAAATGATAGATACAGTGATTGTAGAAAGTGAAAAAAAAAATGTGCCTTAGTTTGAATAATAGAAAGACAGAAGTCATGGTGATATCAAATAAACAGATTGTGCCTAAATGTGCAATTAAAGTACAGGACATTATGTTGGGGCAAGTGCAGGAATTCAAATATCTAATCACTGAGATAAAGAGCAGAATAGGACAAGCAAAAAACTTTTTTCTCTTTATGCATATCACTTACAGGACGTTGTAGTCAACATCAGCATTTTTCAGCTGCTGTTGATGTACTAGGCAAGATTACGCTCAGTAGTTTGCCATTGATTTCTGAGCGACCGGCTCGCATACAACGTAAGTTACCAAAGAGGCGAGATCCGCTACCGATTCTTGCGCAGGTTACGTTACTCACAAGAACATAAGCAAAAACTGCATTCTATCAAATTAAGAACGTTTTGTGCAATAAGTCTCTGTCTTTGAAAGTTAGAAAAAGAGTTCTTGCGTGTTACATAGAACCAGTTTTAACACACGGCTGCGAATCCTGGACAATTAGTAAATAGACGAAACAATCTATGGAAGCCTTGGGGATGTGGTTTTATAATATAATTCTGAACATTAATTGGACAGCCATAATGAGCAATCAGGACGTTTTAAGGGAAGCTGAGTCGCAAAGACAACTTAACACACACATCAGAAAGAGGCAGTCATCTTTTTTGGCCACGTTATGAGAAGACAACAACTGGAACATGTTGTGACAACCAGAACGATTTTCGGAAAGAGAGATAGAGGAAGACAGTGTGAGACATTTATTGACAGTCTTATGTCATGGCACGGAAGGGATTCAACACACGAATTGGTCCACGACGTCAGAGATCGTAATTTGTGGAGAGGCATGATCGCCCACGTCAGCCGGCAAGGTACTGGATGATGATCATGTGTGTTTTTATGTTGTCCTTTTTAACCCATGCAAAAACATTAGGTATGTGTGTTGTTATGTTGTCGTTTTTTAACCCATGCAAAAGCATTTAGTGTTTGTGTTTTTATGTTGTCCTATTTTTTAACCCGTGCAAAAACTTTAAGTATGTATTTGTGTGTGTGTGTGTTCTTTTCAATCTATGCAAAACATTAACTATGTATATCTGTATGTTTTATGTTGTCCTTTTTAATCTATGGAAAAACACTTAGTAAGTATCCTTATATATATATATATATATATATATATATATATATATATATATATATATATATATATATATATATATATATATATATATACACACACACACACACACATATTGTCTTTCTTTTAACCAATGCTTATTTATTATACATTTCTGAGGCCTATAGGCAGTGGCGGACTGTCCAGGGTATCGGCTTACCTGATGGCAAGTGGGCCCTATTGAAATGGACAGCCGTTAAATATTAAGCATTAGGTTAAAAATGTTTAATGTCCCTTTAGTACAGTGGTTCTCAACCGGTGGGGCATTCCTCCCTCCTCCCCCCCCCCCCCCCACGGGGGAGGGGAATTTTAAGGTTCCCGGGGGAAGAGGGGGAAATAAGATTATTTCAAGATCGCGTTAATACAAGGACCGATTACTTGGTATTGTTTTTCCCTTCATACTTTACGGTTCTGTACGTCTCACCCTTCTGAAGTACGTTTATAGGGAGGAAATACAAAAGGGGGAAATGATATTCTGAAAATATGGTGAAGCGGGGCACGGGCCAAAAAAGGATAAGAACCACTGCTTTAGTAGCTTTGTCTCCTGTCAACCAGTATGTTTAGAGAGTCGGCCACTGCCTGTAGTACTCTTTAAGTGGATTTGGGGGAAAGAAGAACTGGTTAATGACTTCAGACAAAGACAGTCCCCATTCTTTGGGCGAGTCATGAGAACGGGAATGGAGGATATCGTCACAATTGGAAAGCTGGAGTGGAAGAGGGGCAGGAGGAGACCAGAGAAGAAGACGCTGGACAGTTGTCATCATAGCACGGAGGAACATCAGAATTGATTGGCAGCACACGAGACAGAAGGCTGTGGACAGACATGATCATCAACGCCACACGGAATGGGATATAAGAAGACTGGCAGTACACGAGACAGAGGGCTGTGGACAGACATGATCATCAACGCCACACGGAATGGGATATAAGAAGACTGGCAGTACACGAGACAGAGGGCTGTGGACAGACATGATCATCAACGCCACACGGCATGGACTATAAGAAGACTGGCAGTACACGAGACAGAGGGCTGTGGACAGACATGATCATCAACGCCACACGGCATGGACTATAAGAAGACTGGCAGTACACGAGACAGAAGACTGTGGACAGACATGATCATCAACGCCACACGGCATGGACTATAAGAAGACTGGCAGTACACGAGACAGAAGACTGTGGACAGACATGATCATCAACGCCACACGGCATGGACTATAAGAAGACTGGCAGTACACGAGACAGAAGACTGTGGACAGACACGATCATCAACGCCACACGGCATGGACTATAAGAAGACTGGCAGTACACGAGACAGAAGACTGTGGACAGACATGATCATCAACGCCACACGGCATGGACTATAAGAAGACGGAGTGGATTTGTAGGAATCATATTCCTATTACATAGGTGTGGATTCAGGTGAGTAATAAATGGTAGTAACTAAGTAAAGGTCCATGTTTCACGCATTAGGTGTTTGGAGCATATGATTCTAGACTCATAGTTTTAATAGGCACACGTTTGGACATGTCAGATCACTCCCGCCACCTTTACTTCCAAAAACCTTTCTTGGTACCTTATATTTATACTGCCTGTCTTCCCTCTAACCTTATTTCTTTCTGTTTCTGACAATGCCAATCAATATTTGTGAATTTATTTCTCAGGCTTAGTTTCTGTAAAACTTCTGAACGTAACCTTGCCAATAGATCACGACAGCAGCAAATGCTGGTGTTGACTGCGACGTCCTGTAAAGGATATGCAACTAACTTTAACTTTAGTTTCTGTAACTTCAGAGCAGCAATAGAGACCTTGAAACATGCAGCAGAAATGTTGATAGAAAAATATAAAGATGTTTCTACACACATGATGCGAATTAACTTATTCCAGTATTGAAGAGGTGAAAGAGTACAGAACTAATAGACTAAACAGCAGCACTATGTGAAGAATCTTTGGCCGAACTCCGTGGACTGCCATCGTAACTAACAACGATTACCTGAAATAAACTATCATATGGTGCTATCAGATGGTGCAAATGAAACTAGAACATTATATTCAACAATAAGAATGAGACAAACAGCTTTCTGTGGTCTTGTGATGAGAAGAGAGGCATTGGAGAACATCATGACGACTGGAAAGATCGAGGGGAAGATGGGCAGATCAAGAAAGATTATGGTGGATGGACTGAGACTGTGGCATGGAGGAATATCATCAGCAGAGTTTATCCAGAACACCAAATACCGAGATCTGTGGAGAGACATGAGCTTCTACGCCAGCTGGCAAGACATTTTATGTTGATGTGAAGAATGCTATAAATCCAGAAAGGTTGTATTACAGTGGATCCATTCCTAGTGCAACTTACCTGGAGATGAAGAAGCGGACAGATTGGCAAAGGAAGGTGAAAGACTCTACTTCTGTCTGATACAGGCATAGCCTGTGATGAGTCCAAGAGATTATAAGAAGCAATTAAAGAACCAACTGAACATCTTAGCATCCAGGCCACCATAAAAATAAGTTAGTTGCATATACTTTACGGGACGTCACACTCATCCCCAACATATTTTGGCTGTATGTGATGTCTTGGCAAGTTTACGACTGGGTCGACTTCATTGCACCAGGGTTTATCCCATATGGCTCAGTCTCTTTCCGCAGCGAACTGCCGAAAGTGTCGCACAAAGCACGAACTCCGTAGCTCCAGCGACGACCCCCAAGAGTCTCCGGAAAAATGCACGCGTGAACCGAAGGACGCGGACCAGAATCTAACCCACAACCTTCGGATCCCGAGTCAGACGGCTTGACCACTTCGCCACGGAGACTCACAGACTTTTAAATGATTTTTTTTGGCAAGTTTACGTTCAGTAGTTTGCCATTACTTTCTCAACGACCGGCACTCATACCATTTCATGAAAACTAACGCGAGATGGTCTGCTGCCGAATCGCCCGCAGCAGTTTTTCGAAAGCGGTATGTAGAATTATGATCTGCGACCGTAATCCCATCGCCACTAAGACTACAGGCCACCATGACGATGATGCATGTTACCAACTCAACCGAGAAGAACAAGTAACAATCTTGAGGCTCCGTACAGGACACACTAGTCTGAAATAGCACATGTTTAACTGAATCAGCCCTGATTGATTGGGGTGTATTTTTAATGAACGTGCAGTGTTTAAAAATATTGCCGGTCCAAGTTTTGTATTTACCTATTATGTTGCATGAACTTTACAGAGGGTGAATACAAAACTTGGACCGGCAATATTTCCAAACATTGCAGTCATTAAAAATACACCCTATATATCGCTAAATGAGACTTCTCATTTTGGACAGAGTGGCAATATATTGCCATACTAGTGTCATCGTATTATTTTGTCTCGTGGTATCTTCCTCAGTTTTAATGCCCAGTGAATGGAATTTTATATATTATAATAGCTGTTCATTTATTTGTGTACCATGTTTGGTCCAAACCCACTTTTCTGTGCGGCACTGAATGAGTTAACAAACTAAAGATAGGAGATACTGATGAATGTAACAGTGTAAGATGAGAGATTAACGTTTGGTACAGAAGTGGTCACCTTAAGCAGAATAGAGAAAACTATTTTGACCTCCATTTGATGAGAAACTTTGTGGAGATATAGAAATATCAACACGCTCAAGTTGATTGCTGCCTTCTTTGCATTTTTTCATATTGACGTGTGAATTTGTACGAAGCAGAAGAACAGCAACAACAATGAAGAATAAGAAGAATAGTGGTAAGGATAATGCTAAATATAATGGCAATAATAATTATGGTGATGATTATATTATTAGTGATATTGCAAGTAAAATAGAAATAATGGTGACAGTAATGATGTCGCTGATGACGATGAGAATGATCATGATTATATGGATGATTAATGTGGAAATGGGGATCAGCATGGCCGTATTGATAAGAGCACTCGTTTGTAAACATCAGATACCGTGGTAGCGGGTTAAACCCCAACCCCAGTCATATGGATACAATTGTTGACTTCTCATCCTTGACTTGGGAACGTACATTACTAGTACCTCAGAAGTCTGAGTGGGTTCGCTTGAGGCGAGAGACACTGGTAATAGGGAAAGCTAATCCACACACAAAAATCAGCCCAGTGCACTAGAAGTAGTAAAGTTCATCATGGATTCAAAGCTAACTAACGCCAAAAACAAACTACACTCGAGTTCACAGCGAGTGAACTAAATTTTTTTTTTAATGATGACTATGGGGGTGACAATGATGATAAGGAAGGTGATGCTATTGATGTATAATATAATGAGTATAATAATAATTCTAATTATCTTAACAATTATTCACCTTTCAGGTATCCTTGACGAGCAGTCAATCACCTTAATAGCAATAACTCTATTGTCACAGTTCGTCACTGGCCTGGTTCACAAACCACTTATCATCGCAAACATCTGTTCCCATTACGCTGCTCGTTTTCCCCATCCATAACGAGCTCCGTCAATTGCGAAAATGAACCTGGCAGACGCGGATAACCGTGTAATCATCAACGTGGGCGGTATACGACACGAAACTTACAAAGCCACGCTAAAGAAAATTCCAGCTACTCGTCTTTCCAGACTAACAGAAGCCCTGGCTAATTACGACCCAGTTCTCAATGAATACTTCTTTGACCGTCATCCGGGAGTATTCGCCCAGATCCTCAATTACTACCGCTCAGGGAAGCTGCATTACCCCACAGACGTTTGTGGACCTCTCTTTGAGGATGAGCTGGAATTCTGGGGTCTGGATTCCAACCAGGTGGAGCCCTGTTGCTGGATGACATACACGCAGCACAGAGACACGCAGGATGTGCTGGCCATTCTTGATCGGCTAGATTTGGATACGGACAAGCCAACAGAGGAAGATATTATGAAGAAGTTCGGGCTGGAGGAGGAGTATAAAAGCGGGGAGTTGAACTGCTGGCAACGAATACAACCCAAGATCTGGGCTCTATTCGATGAACCATACTCATCAACATCTGCAAAGGTGAGTTAAAATGGAATACAGGCTGAAAGGCTTTTTTTCGTATTTTTTTTTTTTTTTTGTTAAATAATATTTTATTGTTAAATTTATACACCATATATATTTACTATTTCATTGTTAACCTGAAAACACCCTTCACAGAACTGTCCTTGCATATATACTATTTCATTGTTAACTAAAAACACCATGTACTAAACTATCTGTGTGTATTTAATATTTCATTGTTAACATGAAAACACCCTGCACAGAACTGTCCGTGCATACATAACGTTTCAATGTTAAACTGAAAACACCCTGTAATAAACATTATCTTTGTGTATTTAAAATTTCATTATTAACATGAAAACACTCTATACAAAACTGCCTTTGCATATATATATTTCATTGTTAAACTGGAAACGCCCTGCAGAAAACTGTCTTTGTATTTTAATTGTCGTTTTTCTGTGAAAGATAGGTTAGCATATATAAATTGTTACTGTACCGGGTGCACTTTTTGGCTGACCAGTGAGATGGTTCAGTGGCCTGAGCTGAGAGACTCTTGCATGCTAACGTGTGGCGTTTGCAATTGCACCTTTCTTATTTACAATAACGTCAATAGCATTGATGGTGTCTGTATTGAAATACATAATAAACAATATGAAAACGACAAGGTGCAGTAATTATGGATAGGAGTAAAAGACACATAATGTCGCAGTAGAGGCAGTAAAACTATTGGTAGCAACAGCAGAACTAAAAAGTTAGTTGCATATCCTTTACAGGACGTCGCAGTCAATCCCAGCATTTTTTAGTGTTTTGTGATTTCTTGGCAAGTCTACGTTCAGTAGTTTGCCATTGCTTTCTGAACCACCGGAACTCATACCATTGTATGAAAACCACCGCAAGGCGGTTTGTTTCCAAATCGCCTCAGGCTGTGCTTCGAACGCGGTGGGTGGGATTGAGAGTAGTAATCATAGTGGCAGTATTTGTAGTAGCTACTGACACAAAAAATAATAATACTAAAAACGAAGAGGAATTGAAGGAAGAAGAAGAAGAGACAGAAGAAGATGATGATGATGCCAATGATGATGAATAGAAGAAGAAAGAGGCGGATGAGATAGATATAGAGGTAGATACTGATAAAGAACACATTCCTTTCAAGCGCACTTATATCCATTTTAAACGCACTGATAATATTAATTGAAATAACAACGATTCTATTTGCGCTATTTTTGAATTTTAATTACTTTTTAAATGATTCTCATATACGCAGCAACAAACAGATAGCAAACGGCATTACATTAGATAAAATACCTTGGCAAAATAAAGACTAACATAAATTTTTATAATTGCAAACGTTCTTCAAACTAGATAGTTAGTAAAGCAACATATCATCCTCATTTCACAATGAATGTTTAATCCATAAGAGCTCAGATCTCCAACTCAGTATCTCCCAAGGCCTGTAGCGACTGACGATACCAGTTCTTTGATGGATGGCTATTCTTCTTTGGCATCCCACAGGACCATCTTGTCTAGCTTCACGCCGTTTGCATTCCACTTCTTGGAGTCTGGTCAAAATCTGCAGCATCACCTCCGTCGCTTGAGTCATTTATTCGTACTGCCTCCCAGAGGGCGTTCGGGAAACCAACCTGGTCCGTTGCTCATCCGCTCCCCCAAATTAATCAAACCCGTCCGCCTAACTCCTCGCCCGATTCCTCTTACAGCCGTGAGTTAATCCAAACCGCGAAGCCATTCTGTTTTTGATTTGTCTTGTGTTTGATACATGATCATTGTACATCGGTAATATCGGCCGGTCTCCCTGGCCTAGAGGTTAACGTCTTTCTCCGTAATCCCGTATATTCTCGTGAGTAACGTAACCTGTGCGAGAATCGTTAGCTGTTCTCACCGCGTTGGTAACTTGCGGAGTATGTGAGCCGGTCGCTCAGAAAGCAATGGCAAACTGCTGAGCTTAATCTTGCTTAGTACAACAACAGCAGCTGAAAAATGCTGATGTTGACTGCAACGTTTGGTTAATTATTTTTGTACAGTGTACAGATAGCAATTCTCACAGCAACCCTCTTTAGTCGCCTTTTTCGTCACATTTCCCCCTTCCCCACCCCTCATGATTTCTTCATTTACAAATTTCACTTAAGTTCTTTGAATGACAGACCAGGTGGCAAAGACTGTCTCAGAATCTCTGCATTGTCTCTATATTGGATCACCATAGTGTACAAGTATTTGCTGCAGCGCACCATGAACGTAACATTGTACTTGTTCTTCTTGATCTGGACAGAGTTAGCATCTTTCCTTCTGGCTGTGAGCAGAAAATATTTGATCTCTTTAATCTATTTAGGCATGATTGCTGTGAATATTTTCCTTTTGCCGGTGGAACAAATATCTAAACGCTTGTTCCGACACGCTTCAAAGTGATTTAGTAAATTATTTCCTTCACCTTTCGCGCCCCGGTAACACATGGGCACACATCTTCAGAATCACATATGTTATACGTATTATTTTTGGGTTACTTTCCTCATTTTGAAATGTGACATAGGCAGCGCCCTGTTCAGCCAGCACTTGTCGATTTCTAGCTGACGATAGATTTTTAATGTGCATAAGGTGTACACAGGTCCTTATAGTTGTTAACCTTCTTCCCGATAACACATACGAGAGGGATTCACATAAAAATCTTTGTGTGTGTGTGGAAATATTCTGAAAAAGCAAAGAATAAATATATAATTTTTCGATGTAGTCACCACTGCGTTCAATGCAAGACCTCCAGCGCCGATAAATTGCTTGGATTCCTGTAGACAAATCGACTTTGAGGTCACTGCTCAGTGTGCCTGACCCGGTCGTGAAGAGTCTGTCACTGAAGTCACGCCATTTTGAAACGTTCTACTCCACCCATACACTTGCTGGACTGGCAGGCATACATCACCATACTGGACCTTTATTCGCCGATGAATTTATATAGGTTTCACCCCTTTACTGATTTTTAAAAGAAAAATGGATAACGGAACGCGGCTTCTCTTAAGTGCATGTCCAAAATGGGTCAGCCATCTTTAAACTGTCCTTATGACGTCACCGTATTCGTCTGCATCGTGATGTCACGTGCTTAACCCTCTTGACAGTCAACAATATTTCCGGATTACAAGACAATGGCATAGTTATTGTAATTTCTATAACAGTTTTAAGGTTTTCATTTGACGCTCCCCCGTACGTCCAATAATCCGCGATCAAGACGTGTCGTTCACATTTGATCTATATTAAGATCTATTAGGGGCGTTCATTTGAAACCCGTTCCAATGGCTTTATTACAAAAGTATGAAAGAAACATTAGCAGGTGGGATAGAATTCTTCTTTGCGTTCATCCGGAGTGCCGAAACTCTTGGGCCAACACATCCGACTTTTAGCGTGCATTTTTGACTGTTTAGCATTCCTGTGGGACTCTCACTTTTGTGGTGGCGTCTACGTCCCAGCTTGTCAAATTGGAACGGTCGAGTGCTTCACGATCAACCCTCAAGGGAATGCAGGGACAGTCCATGGCATTTTCCGCCATCCAGGGTAGCTTCCATAGTTGCAGAGCCGACACATAGCGCCCTAGTGCTGGACTCACCGAGGGAATCGTCACGTCCTGCTCATGGCTGCTTTAATTCCTCACTTCAATGTATTGGGCATTTCGTTCACCACGGGCTTTTCCCGCACAAACCAGACCGATCTACAGACGTTATCCACTCAGTGAGTTTTCGATTCAGACATGTGCTTGTCGCTGTGCTAGTCAGAGCTGTTCCGGGCACAACGGGCATTCGGAAAACTAGCTAGTCAGAGATTTTCCGGACATGATAGGCATTCGGAAAACTAGGTAGTCAGAGCTGTTCCTAGCACGAAAGACATTTCACTCGGACGTAATTGCGTAGTACCAATTTTTATTTTGCCACCCATATGACGGCACTTCCGTCTTCGGCGGGCATTTTTTAATGAGGTTAGCCTTTCTCGGGTTTCGAGGCACGTTAGACTCTTACTGTTTTGATGTCTCCCACATCTTAGCTGGTCAAGGTAGAACGGTCAAAGACATCACGATCAACCCTCAAATGAAGGCAGGGGCAGACCATGCGCATTCCCCACTATCCAAGGAGGCTTCCATAATTGCAGAGCCGGCACATATTGCTCTGAGACTGGGCTCACCCAGGGAATCGCCATATCCTGCTCATGGCTGCTTTAATTCCTTACTACCATATATTGGGCATTTCGTTAGCCACTCGCCGCTCCCCGCACAAACCAGGAACGGTCAGTCTGCGGACGAAATCTACTAGGTAAGTTTTAGCTTCGGAGTTCCACGCGATGGATTCGCTAGCCAAGCGTTCCATTTCGTTTTAATGAGGCGTTTTTCACCTTTGACTGCACTCACTCTATGAGTATAGATATAGACATTTTCCGCAACTATTTCGTGCGGCTGGGGTGCTTTTCTACCTTTAGCACTCGCTCACGAGGTAGGCTACATGTGCTGCCGGCTCAGCACCTTACCCCCGGACATCAGTGAGCGATAGACGGCCAGCCCTCGCATCCTGGGATTCCTCATATCCCCCAGCTGAGAGCCTTCGAACAAGTATCTGAGCTAAGCATGTAGCGTGCTCAGTATCTCACCTCCGTTTTGCAGTATGTGGGTATCGGCCCGGCTCACACATCTAGGGGTTAGTGGCTTAGAGGCGTTCAGCCATATCTCTCAGATGGTAGCCTTGTGGTATGTGTCTGGACCAAGTATTAGTGGCTGCGTGCACCTGATTTGAGCTTTTGACTGCTATCCTCAGTCTACCTACAGAGTAGCAGGTTGTGTCTCTTTTAGTCTATCCGTATCTCAAGAGCTGTCCGACGTGTAGTTGTATATCCATCGACATAGCACTTGGGGTCACTGGGACACTCAAGCAACCCCACCGCGGCAAGGTGGAGACAGATTCGGGGGCGGGGGTGGTGGTTGAATTAAACAAAGCATTCATTTTGAATGAATTATGCACCATGGGTTGGTAAGAGGAAGTCGCCGTAGGCATTCAGGCAAGCATCCCATTGCTTAGGTAGGCGGCGAATGCAGTCCGCAAAAAAAAAAGGATTGTGGTTGCTCAATGAACTAAGTGTTTACCGCGTTCATTACGTCTGTATCTGTGTGAAATCGTTGCCCCTCGAGAGCTTTTTTTTTAGAGGTCCGAACAAATGAAAATCACATAGTGACAAATCAGGACTATAGGCTGGATGTTGCAGAATTTGCAACTTCTTCCTTGATATTGCTTCCTGCACAATCTTTGCGACATGCGGACGAGCATTATCGTGCAAAAATATCACACCGCGAGAAAGCATGCCGGGTCGTTTATTCTTGGTGGCTTTTTTGCATCTTGTCTAGTGTTTGCAAGTAGTGGGTAGAGTTGATGTTGACACCAGGTTCTTTAAAGTCGGTCAACAATAGCCCTTCATCTTAACAAAATGCGCTCAGCATAACCTTACCAGCGTAAACCTGTAACTTGAATTTTTTGGCTTTTGGTGATCCAGTATGCTTCCATTGCATGCTATCTTTTGCTGCTCGGCTCAAAGTGGTGACACCATGATTCATCGCCTGCAACTATGCGGAAGAGAAATGCATCACCCTCCACTCTGTAACGCAGCAAGTGGTTCAAACACCATCCCATGCGTTCCTCTTTTCGGTGGTTGGTCAACATCCGTGGTACCCACTGTGAACACACCTTCCGATATTGCAGTTTCTTACGAACGACCTTTTGAATTGTCCCAATTGACACATCAAGTTATTTCGCTAGCGAACATATGCTTCGACAATGGTTCATCTGTACTGCTGTATCACTTATGGCGATGGTGTTTTTCTGTTGCGACAATATGCGCTTGACCCGGCCATAGAAGATCTGTCGTGAACTGACGTCCTTTCCGAAACATTCGTGCCCAGTCTGTCACTGTGTTCGACACACATTTATTACCGTACGCTGCCTGCATTCTTCGATGAATGACCACTGGTCGACATTCTTCAAATGAAATAAACTGAACCACCGCTCTTTGAGCTTCTTTTGGACGGCTTTTGGATCAACCCGGCCATTTTCTCAACGGTCAGAAACAGAACCTGTGTATCATAGGACGATAAGCACGTGCTCTTTTATTCATTGGTCAGTACTTATCACATGACTATGACATGATCCTGTTCAACGTATGCAATTACACGCGGTGCTGCACGAACGGATTTCAAATGAACGCCCCTTATATATTGTTGGGGGGGGGAGGGGGGGGGGTAGCGAGTAGTGCTCTTGGTGATTCGATCCCTAGTGGAGACGTGGTTAATTGTTCTGAACAAAACGGCTCTTGAGTCGACCCAGCCTCATAAAATGGGTTCCAGACAAGTGTCTGGACAGAAAAGGCGACGAGGAAACTGCCCATATCATCTTATATGGCGTAGACTAGAATACGTGACGATCAGACACTTAATACCCCAAAAGTCAGTCAGTCAGTCAGTCAGTCAATTAGTCGCGGTTCCAACTTCACGGCAACGGGTCGTCCCCAGTATTCTCCATTCCTGTGCTAGTGAATATCACTCAAAATGTTCCTCACTGCCCAATGTCAAATGTGGAATAGACAGAAGTTTTGGCAGGTCAACAGCCCGCACAGATACCCTGTATATAATGCCGCCGCCATAATGCCACCACAATAGTCATCCACGAAAAGTACAGTTCATCGTCGATGAAATCGGCAGTCACGAGAAAGACTTCATTGACCCGGGTTTTATCCCACAAGAATGGGTCTTTTTCTGCATGGCGCCCGGCTGAAAGTTCCGCACAAAGCACGAATTCCGTAGCTCTAGCGACGATTCCCAGGAGTCTCCTGAATAATGCACTCGTGAACCGAAAAGGCAAACCAGTCAATTCAGCAACAGTCGGCCTCCATCGTTGCGAACATGCAGTTCATTGTACAAACAACAGCGGACAGATGTAAAAGTATTCCACACGAATTTCTCAGCTCACAGTGTCGCGCCACACACTCACTCAGTAGCAGGGTGACGGAACCATGTACTACCAATCCAACATGAGGAAAATGCGAACGCAAACCGTAGCCACAAGCATAAACACTCCAGGCGCCTTAACAGTTCAATGCCTATCCGCTATGTTGGGGACCGGAAGTCGATACCCTAATAGTAGCATGTGTTAAGTGCCTTAACCTTTACAATCCCGCACAAGTTAACGGCGGACTTGGTCTCTTGGGGGGGGGGGGGGTGTTAAAATAAGTCTCTCATATTAGAGCAGTGGTTCTCAACCGGTGGGGATTTCACCCCAAGGGGGCACTTTTAGGGTCTCCATGGGGGGAATTAAGATTATTTCAAGATCGCGATAATACAAGAACCGATTACTTGATATTGTTTTTCCTTCCATACTTTACGGCTATGTACTTCTCGCCCTTCTTAAATTCGTTTTATAACGTGAGTAAACCAGCAAATCACGTTTTATGTAAACGACTAGCCTTGTTCTAGTATGTGTTATTAAATTTAGCTTCTATTTTTACGTATACTGTGTACGGGCGGGAGGAGGGGGGATGTATAGGGAGAAAATACGAAAGGTGGGAATGACATTCTAAACATATGGTGAAGGGGTGCATGGGCCAAAAATTGGTGAGAACTATTGTATTCGATTTGTAATGTTAAATTCTCCTTAGGGACACTCGAAATGAGAGTACAGACTGTGCTGTTAGTTAAATGATTCTCGGGTCGTTAAACCCCTTTTATAGCCTCCCATATTTCAGCAGGAGAGCTTTGGGTTATAGTTTCAAATATACCATTTGTCAAATGTTAGTCTTAAGTTTATTGTACCCTTCTCCTCCAGTTGCGAAAACTCGCCCAGGCTTACCAAACTCCACATAGATTGGCTCTATACGTTCAAAATAGTCATGTTAACATCAGGACTAATTAGGAAAAAAAAACATGACATAAGAAATAAAAAGTTAAGTTAGTCGCATATCCTTGACACGACGGCGCAGTCAATCCCATGCGTTTTGTTTTTTGGCTGTTTGTGATTTCTTGACAAGTTTATGTTCAGTAGTTTATCATTGTTTTCCGAACGACCACCACTCATCTCATCATATGAAAACCAACGCAAGACGGTCTGCTTTTAAGTCGCCCGCAGTGAAAACAGGTTTAAAATTGCTGACGTATGCAATTGGAGTAGACTAGTGCTGGAACATGGGAAACTTAACGTGCTAACATGTTTGGCTACAGATGATTTCTAACCTTTTCCATAGTTCTCTTTAATATTAATAATTTACCCTGTTAACGATGACACCTTCTTTTTGGAATAGTACTTGGTTGATCCTCGAAAAATACTTGCTGCTCATTGTCATTTGAATGTTGTGGACTTGAATACTGCTGTGCTTCTAGTTTTTTATTGTTATTTTTCTGTGGCCTAGTCTGTCTTGATACATTTATTGTTCATTAGATTCTACAAGTAACAGTCAATACATATTATTGTGTGTCGTCTGTTAGTTCAGTACTTGGTTCATATATTTCTAAATATCCGTCTTCACTGTGTACGTAACAGCGGCTTGTTTAATTCCCTTTTACATTTTATTTTGTAACTTTTATTCCGCTTACTTCAAACTCATGTATAGTCCATACATGCTACTAAGTATAGTGCACTGGAAGTATTGTTTTTGTGTAGATTAACTCTCCCTATTACCAGTGTCCCTCGATATCAGGCGAACTCACTCCGACTTCTGAGGTACTTGTAATTTACGTCTCCATCTCAAGGAAGAGAAGTCAGCATGTTAGTCCTAATGACCAATGTACAAGTAAGTCGCTGAACCCGCTACCTCGGCATAAGCAGATAGAATTTTAAGAATGAGGGGTCGTATCCATTAGAACATGTTGATACCCATAAGGAAACATGTAAAGGACCGGTTTAACACATATTGAGGACTCTTGGACATTTGATACTAACTTCATATGAATACATATCAGTCAATACTTTAGAGTTGTGATTGGAATCACAACCCCATATGTACACAGACCAGTCAACACTGTAGATTTTATGTGGTTGGAATCATAACCCCATATGTAAACAGACCAGTCAATACTTTAAAGTTGTGGTTGGAATCATAGCCCTATATGTACACAGGCCGGCTTCGTGGCTTAGAGGTTAGCTACTTTTCTCCGTAATCTCGTATACTCTCGTAGGTAACGTGATGACGGTGAGAATCAGCAGTGGTTCGAATCGCATCGGTAACTTACGGGGTATGTGAGCCGGCCGCTCAGAAAGCAATGGCAAACTACTGAGCGTAATTTTGGCAAGAAATCAACATACAGCTGAAAGATGCTGGTGTTGACAGCGATGTCCTTCCTGTAAAGGATATGGAAAAAAAAATATGTACACAGACCAGTGGACACTATAGTGTTGGTGTTTTTAGAATCATAACTCCATATGCACACAGACCCGCCAGTCGATACTTTAGAGTTGTGGTTGGAACCCCATATTTACACAGACCCGTCAACCATGTGGAGTTGATGTGGTTGGAATCACAGCCCCATATGAACACATACCAGTCAATACTTTAGAGTTGTTGTGGTGGGAATCATAGCCCCATATGAACACAGACCTGTCGACACTTTAGTGTTGTGGTTGGAATCATAGCCCTATAGTGTTCACAGACCAGTCAACAATGTACAGTTGATGTGATTGGAATCATTTTTTTTTAGCATATCCTTTACAGGACTTAGCTGTCAACACCAGCATCTTTCAGCTGTATGTTGATCTCTTGGCAAGATTACGCTCAGTAGTTTGCCATTGCTTTCTGAGCGGCCGGCTCACATACCCCGTAAGTTACCGATGCGATTCGAACCACTGCTGATTTGAACCGTCATCACGTTACCGACGAGAGTATACGAGATTACGGAGAAAAGTCATAACATCTAAGCCACGAAGCCGGCCAAAAATAGCAAACACAAATTTGACAGCTTTCAGTTTGATATTTGCGTCTCTGAGGATTCCGATGTCTCCAGATCGCCATTGAAGTAACTTTTCATAATTCTTACACATGTATTGGTAACAGTGTCTTTTGATTTTTGTTTGATGGCGAAGCTTTTCTGGCCGCAAAGTCTGGCTTGTGATTGTGTTCTCGTAACGCCGGCAAATTCCACTTTCAGTTTTTGTTGATTTATTCGCTGCATTTGTACAGATTAACTGATGTGTAACTCATTTATATCGTTTCTTATTATACTAAATCAATATTCGGTTATTCTCTTCTATTTCTTCTACTTCTTGTTCCTTCCTCCTTCTTCATTTCTTCTTCTTCTTCTTCTTCTTCTTCTTCTTCTTCTTCTTCTTCTTCTTCTTCTTCTTCTTCTTCTTCTTCTTCTTCTTCTTCTTCTTCTTCTTCTTCTTCTTCTTCTTCTTCTTCCCTTCTTCTTCTTCTTCTTCTTCTTCTTCTTCATACTCCTCCTCCTTCTTCTCGTTGTATGGCGTTGGTGACCATGTCTGTCATGTCTGTTCACAGTCATCTGTCTCTCGTGCTACCAATTCTGATACTAAGGTTCCACTATGCCATGATATCAAACTGTTCAGCATCTTCTTTCTTGTTCTCCCCTTGCCTCTTCTCCGTACCAAACCTTCTTGCGCCGTTAGGCCGACACATCCGTCTTCTGCGGTCGCTTGTTGACCGGGTTAGGCTTCCCGGGTGTTTCGAAGGATATTCGACTCTCACTGATGTGGTGTTGTCCACATCCCAGCTGGTCAAGTTAGAACGGCCAAATACATCACGGTTAAACCCTCAAGGAAAGGCAGGGGCCGACCATGGGCATTCCCCACCATTCAAGGAGGCTTCCATAATTGCAGAACCGACACATAACGCTCTTGTACTGGGCTCACGAATGGAATCGTCGCGTCCCGCGTATGGCTGCTTCACTTCCTCACTTCCGTATATTGGACATTTCGTTCGACACTGGTGGCTCCCCAGGAACGGACAGTCTGCAGATGACACCTACTCAGCGTGCTTTCGGTTAGGACTTTCAACGACTTCTGCGGGTGTTTGTTGACTGGGTTAACCTCCCCTATTTTTTCGAAGGATATTCCACTCTCACTCGTTGTACTTTTTGCTTTGTACTTGTGTATCAGCGCCGTTGGGCCGACACATCCACCTTCTGCGGACATTTATTGACCGTGTTCAGCTTTTCGGGTGTTTCGAGGGACGTTCGACTCTCACTGTTATGGTGTCATCCACATTATAGCTGGTCATGTTAGAACGACCAAAGACATCATGGTGAACCCTCAACATCCACTAAGCAAGCTTTAGGTTCGAACTTTCCACGAAATACAGATGCTGCCGGCTCAGCATCTCCCTCCTTGCAGCAGAGGGTGAGTAACGGCAAGGCCCTCACATCAGGGGGATATTGACTTAGAAGCGTTCAGCCATATCCCTCAGCTGAGAGCCGTAGAACAAATGTCTGGACCACGCATGTAGTAGGCTCATAGGATCATGCATCTAACCTCCATTCAGCAGTGAGTGAGTAACGGCCAGGCCCTTACATCCCGGGGATGTTGACTTACAGGCTTTCAGCCATATCCCTCAGCTGGAGGTCGTAGAATAAATGTCTGAACCAAGGAATTTAATGAGCCATGTACGGTTTCACCGTGAGACAGTGTGAACTTAGACATGCATGGCTTAATCTTTGAGACAAGCATATGACTACTGGCAAGATCAACCAGATATCTATCGCACAAACGGACTATTCACGTACACGCAGGCCAAGAGTAGCAATCGCTCAGCGCGCTCCCTCGGTGCCCTGTGATACATGCAAAACAACTGGACGCCTACCGACGAGCTTTCAAGCTACGCCAGGTAGGACTGACCGACTAGCTATGCCAGCTTACTAACTGCAGGCCCACTACTCAACACGAGAGAGTGGGCCTTATCGAGACTTGGTCGAACTTTCGTACAAAAATTGCATTTTCGCCCGCTCAAAACGTGACTCTTTTGTTTAATTGTTTATTATTTAGCTAAAATTGTTCATAATTAATCTATGGTAATTGTAGCAGTCTGTGCTTTGTATAGTATTTGCGACTGTTAAATCATTTAGAAATCTTCTGTTGATGAGAATGTAATCAATCTGATTTTTGATCTTATAATCAGGAATCCTCGATGTCCATAATCTCCTTTGGTGATGTTAATACGAAGTGTTTCCGATAATAATATGATGCTCGTTTATCCACGCACAAGTCTGCAACCTCCTTCATTCTGTTCCCCTACTATGCACCCGCCGTATTGATTTCCAACTTTGGCATTCAAGTCATCCATTATGATATTTAATTCTAACTTCTTGCATTTCTTGAAGGAATTTTTAAATCGTTATAAAGTTAATCGATGCTGCCATCACTGTTGTCTGCTGTTGGTAAATCATGACCCAGTGGTGTGGGACAAATTCGATTCATCATTACCCAGTGGTTTGGGACAAATTAGATTCATCATGACCCAGTGGTTTAGGACAAATTAGATTCATCATGACCCAGTGGTTTGGGACAAAATCGATTCATCATGGCCCAGTGGTTTGGGAAAAATTCGACTCATCATGACCACGTGGTTTTTGACAAATTCGATTCATCATGACCTAGTGTTTTGGGACAAATTCGATTCATCATGACCTAGTGGTTTGGGACAAATTAGATTTATCATGACCCAGTGGTTTTTGACAAATTAGATTCATCATGACTCAGTGGTTGACAAATTAGATTAATCATGACCCAGTGGTCTTTGACAAATTAGATTCGTCATGACCCAGCGGTTTTTGACAAATTAGATTCATCATGACCCAGTGGTTTTTGAAAATTATATTCATCATGACCCAGTGGTCTTTGACAAATTAGATTCGTCATGACCCAGTGGTTTGGGACAAATTCGATTCAAAATGGCCCAGTGGTTTGGGACAAAGTGGTTTGTAGAATGAAGAACTGTAGCCCCACAACAGTCGTTGGAAATTTATCTCTACCACAAAAAGTCGCTTCAAAGTCCACAGGGTCGACTTTATTGCACCGGGTGTTTATCACATATGGCGCAGTCTCTTTCCGCAACGCGGGAAGCTTCGCACAAAGCACGAACTCCATAGATCTGGCGACGACTCCCAGGAGTCTCCGAAATAATTCACTTCTGAACCGAAGGACGCGGCCCGGAATAGAACCCACAACCTTCGGATCCCGAGTCAGATCTCTACCATAAGCCAGTTGTAATGCTTGTGTTGCTATCATGTATAAATTATCTATCGCATATGGCATTCCTTGGTGTTGTTAATTAGTTTTATTTGTGTGTGAGAGGATCATTTCAAATAGGGATATGTTTGATGTTTTCTGAGGGTGATTCTAATTAGTAGGATGAAAATAGCTCAAGTTTTATGGTTATTGTAAGTTCTAAGCATTTTATAATTTCAGATGTGAAGCTCATTAAGTGTGTGACTATTGGTTTCGGTTAGCAGAATGCTAACTAAACGTTAGCTGTTAGTATCACCATACAGTGCCATCTCCGCACTAAGCATCTCCATACTAAATGACCGTTTTAACCAGAGCCCGACTCAATCTGTCCTGCGTCATTGCAGTGCACTCACATGATTAGTATATTGTGCCAAGACGACTACATTTCTATACCCTTGTGAAAGAAACAAGAATGTTAAAGGCAAGACGACGAGTTGCATTGCATCGGGTATTATCTCATTTAGTTAGGTCTCTTTCCGTGGAAACGGCCTGCCGAAAGCGTCACACAGAGCACGAACTCTGTAGTTCCAGCGATAATCCCCATCCTCCTCCGGGACGCTCTGAGAAAAATCCGCTCGTGAACCGAACAACATAGCCCGGAATCGAACCCACAGCCTTAGGAGCGCGAGTCAAAGGGCGTAACTACTCCACCACGGCGACTCATCTATACCCTCAAGTGAGTAAAGTAGTTGACTTGGTGGAATAGTGATCAGTTCACTTTCTTGCAAAGACACTCGCTAAGTTACATTCCTAGCTATATCGGATGTGTAGTTCCAACGAGTTTGACGCTATGGTAGACCAATCCTCCATATTATTATTATTATTATTATTATTATTATTATTATTATTATTATTATTATTATTGATAAGAAAGGGGCAAAGAGCTTTTTTAAAAAATTTATTATTTTTATTTTTGGTCATGTGATGAGAAGAGGGGCATTGGAGAACATCGTGATAACGGAAAGATCGAGGGGAAGAGAGACAGAAGCCGACCAAGAGAAATGATGCTGGGTGGATTGAGACAGTGGCATGGAGGAATATCAATAGCGGCGTTTACCCAGAACACCCAAGACAGTAGAAGCAATCCCTGTCTTGGCTTCCTGTTTATCTTCAACATGGAGAATGACAGTAGAAGCAATCCCTGTCTTGGCTTCCTGTCTACCTTCAACATGGAGAATGACAGTAGAAGCATTACCCTTCCTTGTGTACCTGCTGCAACCAACAAGAGGAACGACAGAGTCCGTGTGTTTGGATACTTGTCTACTTCCATCATGAGGAACGACATTATAAGCAGTCCGTGCGTTTGGATACTTGTCGACTTCTAAGAAGAGGAACGACATTATAAGCAGTCAGTGTCTTTGGATACTTGTTGATTTCTAAGAAGAGGAACGACATTATAAGCAGTCCGTGCGTTTGGATACTAGTCGACTTCCAACAAGAGGAACGACAGTATAAGCATTCCGTGTGTTTAGATACTTGTCGACTTCTAACAAGAGGAACGACATTATAAGCATTCCGTGTGTTTGGATACTTGTCGACTTCTAACAAGAGGAACGACATTATAAGCAGTCTCTGCCTCGGGTACCTGTTTACCTCTATTATAGAGAATGGCAATAAAACAGTCTTTTCTTTTTGGCGCTCACTCGCTTTGAACTCAAGCATAGTCACACACGCTACTTCTAATAGTACTTGACTGAATTGTGTGTGTTGATTAGTTTCCCTATTACCAGTGTCCCTCGCCATCAGGCGAACCCACTCCGACTTCTGAGGTACTTGCAATTTACGTGCCCAAGTCAAGGATAAGAAGTCAACATTTTAGTTCAGTTGACCAGCTTAGGGGCTGACGCAAATTGCGAGCTATCATTAAGAAACTCAGAGGGTACAATGAAGATCATATTTGTTTGAGGGAGTCTCCGTGACAAAGTGTTTCCGCGGCCTGTCTAGCGGTGTGAATGTTGTGGGTTGGATTACGGGCTACATCATCCGGTTCACGAGTACATTTTTTAGACACTCCCGTGGGTCGTCGTTGGAGCTACGGAATTCGTGCTTTGTGCAACGTTTTCGACAGGCATTCGATATGTGTATAGTTCTCTCCATGAGCTTCCCCTGCTGAAAGAGACCGAGCCATATGGGATGAAAGCCGATGTAATAAAGTCGACCCTCTTGTCTTTTCTTCATATTTGTTTCACAGACCACATAACGCCTTCAACTGTGTTCACAATTTCTCGTAGATTCGGTTAATGTAAACAACGGGCGGCGCCGGAAGAAAAATGGAAAGTACAATATTATCTTCTGCGTAAAATCAAGATAAGTTGCTTGGACAGAGAAAGAGTTAATATTTTCTTGAACACCGTCTGTAGATCTGATTGCCTTCTTGCTTGTGAAAGAAAGCGCTTTTGTTTTTGAGAATGTTTTCCTCTGTGATATGTATTTTAAGATATGTATACAGATGGGATCATCTATTTCTCCTTTGTTTTCCCATTTTAGCATCTCATCTTTATCTTTTTCTCTTATCGTATTTTTTTTCCGGATGTGTAGCTGTACACTTTTATTGTTTGTATTTTTTCCCATTTTATTCCTTCTATGCCTGATATATTTTAGTTGAAAGTATTTCCCTCTCTTTTTTTTTTTTAAATATATAATTATCTATTTTTGCTTTATGCTGTATTTGTTCATGCTAAATTCTTTCATGGTCTCTGAAATTGTTTTAACTATAACAAATTATTCTATCGTCAAGCATGTGGATTAGCTTTCGCTATTATCAGCGTCCCTCGCCATCAGGCGAACCAACTCTGACTTCATTAGGTACTTGTACTCTACTCCAAGTCAAGGACGAGAAGTCAACATTTTAGTCCAACTGATCAGTGTAGGGTAGGGGTTGAACATATAACTTCAGCATCAGCACACCGGAAGTTTTAAGAGCGAGAGCTGTTATCCATTCTGCTACCTCCTTTTTTGCATCTGTTCCAATACAACTGTTGCTTGGCCTGTTCTGCTCTTAGTCACTGCCAGGAGTTGGGAAGAACCTGGAGGTAACAGAGATGTGGTTTCCGAAGCACAATTTGATTAAGGTTTAGACTCACTTTGAGTAACTAACGACCATTGCCTGGGGGAGGTTAATGCTTGTAGAACATGGAAATAGTTAGAAATGTGTGACTCCTGCGAAAACAAGTGAGAGATAAACAAAAACACTGTAGATACTTTACAAGGAACGCAAATCTGGTAAATGGAAATCAGTGTAAAACTAACAATGATAATAATAATAATAGTAATAATAATAATAATAATAATAATAATAATAATAATAATAATAATAATAATAATATAAACATAACTGATGTCCATTTGGAACCATGGGAACGCCTAAGGAAAAGAACATTTACAAAAATGAACGTGCCAACGCAGATTAAGGAGAATAATTCCAGTAAGAATTTTGCCGAAAGGCCTCTGGTTTACTGATTTGTCTGCTTTTACCTAGGAAAATCTTAATTAACACCTGAAATGTTAGAACTATGTATACATTTTTTTAAAAAAAACATAAGTGTTTGACAAATGAACTGTTATAAAGTTATCGTTTTGGACTTATATGAGACAAGATAAAAGGAACCAGCAAGAACATCTAATGGCAGTGGAAATGTGGTTTCTGAGGAAAATGCAAAGAATACCATGGACAGACAGAAAAACGAATGAGCAAGTCCTACAAGGAAGAGTTGAAACCCGTAAACTGATTAGAAAAAATTAGACGTAGACAGTCAAAACTATTTTGGACACGTTATAAGATAAAATAAATTAAAGAACTTGACAACATCTGGCAAAATTGAAGAGAAAAGAACAAGCGGAAGGCAGAGAAGTAAATATGTGGATGGCTTTGCCGTCTGGCATGGTCGAGACAAGAACAAGGAGCTGATCAACAACTCTACTGATCGTGTGAGATGCCGAAACATGATTGCCCAAGTTTATTGGCTGGCATGTGATGATGATGAAACACAGCTTGAGAACACCGGTGAAACAGTGCTGCTATCGGGCTACATACACAAAAAGTGTGCTTCATAGTGAATGCGAGCAATTGAAAAACTCTAAGCGAAGTGTGGGTCAGCTTGATATAATTACAATTAAGTTACAGAGGACGCTGCGATGATAAGCTTTCATCGGCGAACAACAACATAAACCAGACTACAATAACACAAAACAATGACACACGTTACTGTAAATTAGCTATATAAGGCATAATGATATGCAACAATGTGAAATAAACATACGTTAGCAGAATGACATATGACATCAAATATGTGGTAATTAACTCATCGTGATCATTATCAAGTGTCCTGACGACAGGACGTGGGCGATCTTGCTTCTTGTACATCCTACGATCTTCAACAATACGTATCGATTTATGTTCTGTCACATGTCCATGCCATGACAAAAGGGTGTCAACAAACTTTTCTAGTTGTCTTCTTCTATCTTTTTCTTTCACACATCTTTCTTGGTCATAACGTGGCGAAAAGTTACATGGGAACAGTGAGAGTTACTTACCAATTATAAAAAGAGACAGTGAGTTATTTATCATTATACAAAGGCATCGCTCGTGTATCGACAGGGTCGAGATAGACAGGCGGTTGCCAACTATGTGCAGGGCGAACTAGATCGAATTTCCTCATGGTGTGCTGATGCCGATGCCCTTGTCAACCCTGCAAAGGCAACGGTTACATGGTTCTCACTAAACAACCATATTGTGAAAACAGACCTGCCGGCAGTAAGAATGGATGGGAGCATTCTGAGTAGAACCCAGTCAATGACATATCTTGGCGTGAGGCTTGATCGTAGCCTGTCCTTCAGAGATCATGTCGATTATGTCATAACGAAGGCTCGAAAAGGTTTGGCAGCAATGAGAGTCATGGCGAGTGCCAATATCGAGCAAAGACTGCTATTACTTCTGTTCCAGGGACTTGTGCTTTCACGCATCGAGTATGCCCTGGCCATCCTCACTGTCAGCCCTACACAGATTGGAAGACTTGAAAAGGTACAAAACGAAGCCATGCGCATCATTTTGGGCTGCACGAGAGACACCAGCTGTGTAGCAATGAGATACCTCCTTGACTTCCCGACAATGGAACACAGGATCAAGATCTGGAGAGCTCGTGCATACTTAAAAATAAGTGCAGATGAGCAGCACCCTCTGCATGACGCTGTATTCAGAGAAAAGGGTGACAGGCTAAAGAGGGGCAAATCATGGATGGGTCGGGCGGAAGATGTCGTCGGACAGGTCTGCAGTCTTACCAGTATCAACCCCGGCAAGGAATGGGTGCCGGTGCCTCCAGCTTTTAAGTGTACCTTCTCCTGCATTATCACACTCGACAGACGGTGCAGAGAGCAGAACCCTGCCGCTGTCAATGCAGAGGTTAACGCGCTCATCTATGATCACTCAGATAGCCCCGAAGTGCTCATCTATACAGATGGATCTGTTGTAAAGCAGCAGAGAAGTGCGTGGGCATTTACAGCCCGCTCAGCGGGCCGAACCGTTCAAGAATCCAGTGGTGCCCACTCCATGACCACGAGCAGCATGACGATGGAGGTGATGGCAGTTACACAGGCTTTCATATGGCTGGAATCACAGCATTATACCAACGTGTGTGTACTAAGTGATTCAATGAGCATGATTCAGAAGGTCGAAGCTGGATCTGTACGTAGACAGTGGACTGAGTCGCTGCGGAAGTCTGTTGTCCGCAAAGTCACCTTCATCTTCGTCCCGGGACATGCGGGAGTTGAGGGAAATGAACGAGCTGATAAATTGGCTGGCTCTGCACCCCCTGTAGATGGCCAGCCCATGGATCGTGCCGATGTTATTAACGCCCTTAAAGATATGGCGAGAACACAGGATTTTGACGCCAGTGATTCCACATCGCTTTCCAGGATGAAAGACCTGGGAGTAAGAATCGGCACAGCCAGACGCGAGAGGTACATCGGGAAAACAAAGCGCCTCGTCAACCAACACAGAACTGGCACTATTAGCCACCGGGCGCTGATGCATATGCTGGGGGGAGGATCTGAGCACCTATGGACATGTCCGGAGTGCAACGAAGATACCCCAACTGATAACTAACTAACTAATCGTGAGTTACTTATCTAGTACACAAGAGCATCGTGAGTTACTTATCTAGTGTACAAGGGCATCGTGAGTTACTTATCTAGTGTACAAGGGCATCGTGAGTTACTTACCTGTTAGACAAGGAGATAATGAGTTATTTAATACTGTACAAAGAAGTCGTAAGTTATTTATTTTTTATTCAAGGGTAGCGTGAATTACTTACATATTTTACAAAGAGGTCGTGGGTTACTTACCTATTATACAAATGGATCCTGACCTACTTACCTATTATTCAACTGGATCGTGAGTTACTTACCTAATTTACATGGGGATTGTGAGTTACTTACCTAATTTACATGGGGATCGTGAGTTACTTACCTGTCATACAAATGGATCTACTTACGTATTATTCAAGGGGATCATGAGTTACTTACCTGTTATTCAAACGGAGCTTGAGTTACGTACCTGACATACAAATGGTACATGAGTTACTTAACTATTTTTAAGGGGATCGTGAGATACTTATCTGTCATACAAATGGGGCGTGAGCTACTTACCTGTCATACAAATGGAGCATGAGTTACTTACCTATTATTTATGGGGATCGTGAGTTACTTAGCTGTTATACAAATGGAGCGTGAGCTACGTACCTGGTATACAAATGGACCATGAGTTACTTACCTATTATTCAAAGGGATCATGAGTTACTTACCTGTTATACAAATGGAACATGAGTTACTTACCTATTATTTATGGGGATCGTGAGTTACTTACCTGTTATACAAAGGGTTCGGGAGTTACTTACCTAATGTACAAGGGACCGTTTGATACTTATCTGTTATACAATTTGGTCGTGGGTTTCTTACCTAGTATAACAGCGGTTGGTTCGTAATCAATCAATCACGTGGCACGCCGGAAAGCGTGGGCGGTCATGACTCGCCATTTCACTCGATCACCAGAGTCGTGGATCAGCTCAGTGTTCCTGTCTCGACCATGCCATGTGGCCAAGCCATCCCTTATTTACTTCTCGGTCTTCCCCTTGGTCTGTTCCCTTCGATCTTGCCAGTTGTCACTATGTTCTCCAATCCATTTCTTCTCATAACATGTCCAAACAATTTTGGCTGTCTACGTCTAATTTTTCTAAACAATTTACGATTTTCATTTGTCTCCTGTAGTACTTGGTCATTGGTTTTTCTGTCTGCCCGTGATATTCTTTGCATTTTCCTGGTATTCTTTGCATTTTCCTGGTATTCTTTGCATTTTCATCAGAAACCACATTTCTGCAGTCATCAGATGTTTTTCAGCTTGACTGCTCATTGTCCAAGTTTCACATCCATACAAAAGAACAGGTTCGTAACTCGCCTTTAATCAAGGGAATGGCGTCTGGAAGGCATGCTGGTCCAGTACTGTCTGCTATTTTCTATGGCCAGCGCACGTGCTGACAGCCAACAGTATCGGCCATGTTTACAATCCCAGATCTCTTGTACCTATCTTTCGCAAACAGTCGACCTGCTGAGGAACATGATAGGGGATTCTGACGTTTAAAGTCATCATTGACAGACTTTTCCAATAGTCAAAAGGCGTGTTTGACTTTCAACCCCGTCACATATTGAAAAAGGGGGTGCCGTAAAAAGCACTTTTTTTCATGTTCCTTTCCAGAATTTATTAAGTTATTTTGCTTTCATTTTCGTTGGATTACTATTCTGGGATTGTGATAGTACTTGAGTAATTTTTTTTTCCCGGCTAAGTGATGTTGCTGTTGTTTTTTGTTTCGTTTTATTTATTTATATTTTTATGTGTTCTTTTATAAAGGATTTGATAGAAGCGTTTGCTTGTATCTCTGTTTGTCGTTTCTTTTCTAGTGATTTATTGTGTTCATTCGTGTTCCGCCTTGTTACTACCAAAATTTGAAACCCAGGAGCAGGGTTTGTTTGTGATTTCTTGGCAAGTTTACGTTCAGTAGTTTGTTGTTACTGTTTGTTGAACGATCGGCACTCATAGCATTGTATGAAAACCATCTCAAGGCTTCTTCTTTCAAATCCCCTGCAACTGTTATTCGAACGCGGTATGCGTGATTGCGAATTGCGTCCGTAACTCCTTCAACACAGCGCCGGCTCGGTGAATAAATATAGAGTGTATTTTTACTGACTGTGCAGTGTTTGAAAATATTGCCGGTCCAAGTTTTGTATTCACCCTCTGTAAAGTTTATGCAACTTAATAGGTAAATACAAAACTTGGACCGGCAATATTTTCAAACACTGCACAGTCATTAAAAATGCACCCTATAGTAAAGAACCGTTTAACAAGCCTCAATACCTTTTGTGATTGTGGTTTGCCCCATATTTCTCTAGACCAATCAGCGCTCGTTGGGATAATGTGGTCAGTATTACGCCGGCCGCCATTACTTTCCGGGACACTCCTTGGGACCCAATGAAGCTCAGGTCACGTTTTGTTTAAAATCTGTCCTGGTGGGGATTTGGCCACCATTGCATGAGATGTAAAGAGTTAAAATCCCGTCTTCTAAAAAACACAATGAACCTACCTGATTATTCATTATACTTTATTTTTGCGCTCACTGGCTTTGATCTAGCGTAATACATACACACTATTTATAGTAGTAATGGACTAAATGTTGCGTGTGGATTAGCTTTCCCTATTAACAGTGTCCCTCGCCATCAGGCGAACCCACTCCGACTTCAAAGGTACTTGTAATTTACTCCCCAAAGTCAAAGACGACAGGTCAGCATTTTATTCCAGCTGTTCGGTGTAGGAGTTGAACTGCTTACCTCGGCATCAGCACAACGGATGTTTAAGAACACGCGTTCTTACCCATTCGGCCATGCGGACCAGCACCAGTATTACTATTCGTTATATGAAGTGGCCTTCGGATAGCTAAGAGACAAAATATTGTCATATTTAAAAGAAACTAGTTAATATAATTGTACATTTGAAAGAAACGAGTTAATATAATTTTATAATTAAAAGAAACTAAGAGTTAACATCTATATCTATAAAACAGAGTGTATGTATGTTTGTGGGTTTGTGGGTCTTGGATGCGTTCGATAACGGTACATCCGATTGAGATGAAATTTTCTACACGTCTTCCTTTCATTCCTGTGCAACCGACTATAATAATTTCTTAATGTAAAATCTTCTACTTATTTAATAACATTTACTTTTCCATTTTCATTATATAATGTCTATATAGCAGGGGGACTTCACTCTAGAAAAGTTATTTCAAGGGGCATAACTTTTAATAACATTTCTATATACTTTATAGTCATATTGTTGGACTTACCTGCACTATTGTTAAACTCTTTGTCTATAGTTATTTTTAGGCATATGAGTTATATTAAATAATGATATAATCTTTAAGGTATTTTTAAAGTTTGCATAAAAATAATGCATTATGAATAACATTTTAACCCATCTTTTTCTGCTTACAAAACTTATCAACTGTCATGTCGGTGATTAAAAACAGTTTTCATTAAAAATAATGAATGGTGTGTGGAAGGACATTCTTTTAAGTTACTGTGCGCCAGGAGCTGGGCGAAACCACGCCGGGTCAGATAGATAGACAGATAGTCGGGAACGGAAGCTTATTTGACTACTTATATGAATGAATTAAATGACATGCTCCCCACCAGGGACTGGGTGAAGCCGGGCCGGGACAGACAGACAGACAGATAGACAGACAGTCGGGAACGGGAGAGCTTATATGACTACGTATATGAATTAAATGAGATGCTCCCCACCAGGGACTGGGTGAAGCCGGGCCGGGTCAGCCAGACAGACAGACAAACAAGCAGACTGATAGATAGATAGATTCCCTCCAGGGCCTGCGCGAAGCCGGGCCGGGTCAGCTAGTAATTTTATATTTAACACACACACAAAAACAGTACTTCCTCTCACACTCTTACACAGGAAGTAGAACCACTGCTTACATCATTCCTCCACCAACAAAAGATCGTTTCTTGCACGTAAAGAAACTTCCGGACATCACCTGCAGATCTTTTGCAGAACCCTTGTTTAAAATCTGGCATTAAACGGATATACAGTGCAATCGTTTCGTCTATTTTTTTATCATGAGGTTTATTTGCGATTGATAATTAACAATAAAGGTATATGTTTAGTCTGAGTTTAAAAGAGCGCCAATCCCGGGTTTTCGTTAGAGCAACAGGTACGAAGAAAAGACAGGTTTTGTTGAAGATATTGGCACAAAAAAGCTATACAGTAAGATATGTGGGATGGGTGTCAGTGTTAATTTGGTATGTTTGTGTATCCGGGTATCATCATCATCTAGTGCCCTGCCAGCTGGCGTAGGTGTTCATGCCTCTCCACAAATCTCGGTCTTTCAATCAATCAATCATGTGCCATGCCGGAAAGCGTGGGCGGTAATGACTCGCCATTTCACTCGATCACCAGAGTCGTGGATCAGCTCAGTGTTTCTGTCTCGACCATGCCATGTGGCCAAGTCATCCAGGTATTTACTTCTCTGTCTTCACCTTGGTCTGTTCCCTTCGATCTTGCCAGTTGTCACTATGTTCTCCAATCCATTTCTTCTCATAACATGTCCAAAAAATGTTGACTGTCTACGTCTAATTTCTCTAAACAATTTAAGATTTTCATTTGTCTCCTATAGTACTTGGTCATTGGTTTTTCTGTCTGTCCATGGTATTCTTTGCATTTTCCTCAGAAACCACATTTCTGCAGCCATCAGATGTTTTTCAGCTTGACTGCTCATTGTCCAAGTTTCACATCCATACAAAAGAACAGACTCTATGTAGCACCTCAACACTCTTTTTCTCGTTTCACTCTTTTTATTGGTCAGTATGTTTTTCATCTTGCTAAAGGCTACTTTCGCCATGGTGATTCTTGTTCTAATCTCTTCAAGGCATCTCTCATCAGATGTTATGACTGTTCCGAGATCATTGTACCGATTCACATGTTGAAGAATATTCCCATTTGCTTGTATATTCCATTGTGGTATTTCTTCCTTCCTAGTGACGACCATAATCTGTGTCTTTTTACAATTTAATTCTAATCCCACTTGATCACTGTGTGCAACAAACGCATCTACTAATTGTTACAGATCCTGCTCATTGTCTGCAATAAATACTGTATCATTTGCATATCGAATGTTATTAATGTTTCGTCCTCCAATGCTGATTCCATTTATATCTTCTGCATTTCTGAAAATATTTTCACTGTATAGGGAAAAAATATCTGAAGACATTACACATCCCTGCCTAACACCTCTCTTAATAGGCTGATATTATCTCACTTCATTATCAATCCTTATGGCAGCTTGTTGTTTCCAATATATGTTTTTAATAAGTCTAATGTCTTTCCCATCAATTTGTAGATCTGCAAGCATATCTACCATGTTGACATGTCTTACTCTATAAAGCAAAGATGTATATCTTTGTTTACTTCTATAGAACGTTAAATAACTGAACGCAGCATATACACAGCATTTACTGTACCCTTTCCTTCTACAAACCCACATTGGTCTTCCCCTATTTCAGGTTGTATTTTCTTCCTCACTCTTTGCATGATTATTAGTAGCAAAATCTGTGTGATGAGACTCATTATACTAATTGTTCTATGTTGATCACATTCCAAGGCTCCTGATTTCTTTGGGGTTGCAATAAATTCAGAATTACATAATTCAGGAGGTATATCTCCTGTATCATATAATGAGTTCAGCAGTCTGGTGACTTGATCTATTCCATATTCTTCTAAAGCTTTAATCATTTATGTTGTGGTGTTATCTGAACCGGGGGCCTTGCCAGCTTTCATATGTTTAAGAACATTTCGAACCTCCATCTTCAAAACTGGCGGTCCCTCATTATTAAATCGAATATCATACTGTTCATCTCTGTTATCATCATACAGGTTTTTCACATAGTCTGACCATACATGTAGAATCTGATATTTTTCTATTATGATTTTGCCATCTTTAGTGTTTAGACTGCCTGCTGATGTACGTGTTGTTTTATTAGTAAGTTCCTGAATTCTTGTATGCACTAATTTGGTATTTTGACTGTTATGTTTTTTTTTTTTTTATTTCTAAGCAATTTTTCTCAAGCCATGCTTATTTTGCTTCCTTACATAATATTCTGACGTGTCTGTTATTTTCTTCATATTTGACAGAATTAATTTTGTCGAGTCTTCTTGTTTCCATTAGTTGTAAAATTTCTTCAGTCATCCATTTCTTACGACCCTCCTTCTTTAATTTTGGAATAGTTGTTTCTGCAGCCAAACTGATTGAATTCTTCAACATTTCCCATTGGTCATCCACATCCTGGAATAGGATCTCTAGATCAGACAATATATCAAATCTGTTCTGTACTTCTATGTTGAATTTGTTTTGTACTTTCTTGTCGTTACTCAATGTACACAAATCATATTTAGTGTTTCCTGTTTTATACTTGACTTTCTTTAACTTTATCCTCAATGTTCCTGTAAGTAATCTGTGGTCACTATACCAATCAGCACTGGGTACTGTTTTTGCTATTGTTAGCGCATTTCTAAATCTTCTGCTAATCAAAATGTAAGCAATCTGGTTTCTAATCCTGCTATCAGGACTCCTCCATGTCCATAATCTTCTAGGGTGTTGCTTAAACCAGGTGTTTCTTACAATCATTTCCTGCTCTTTAGACCACTCTACAAATCTGTATCCTCTTTCATTTCTCTCTCCTAAACCATAGTTTCCTACTGTGTATCTATCACCTTGATTTCCTACTTTTGCATTGAAGTCCCATATTATGATGGTTAATTCTGAATTTTTACATTTATTTAAAGCAAACTCTATGTCATTATAAAATTCTTCTACACTATCTTTGCTGGATTCTCGTGTTGGGGCATATACTTGAATAACATTTATGCCAAAAGGTCTGCCGCTTAATTTAACTAGTAGAACTCTGTCTGACACGGCCCAATATCCTTAAACAGATTTTGATGTTTGCCGGTTCATAATAATTGCTACCCCCCTTTGTTGATTTTCTCCTCCAGAATAAATAATCTGAAAATCTTCATCTATCTTGATGCCTGCTCCTGTCCATCTTGTTTCGCACATCCTAAAATATAAATTTTCTCTCTTTCCATTTCTTGTTTGATGTTATGTAATTTTTTGTCGTCGTTTAACGTCTTAACATTCCATGTTGCTAATTTTAATGTCTCTGTCCTTGTCTTGCGATGTTCTGTCTTTAAGCGAATCATAATGAACTAGCCAGCCCCGTGGCTAAAGGCTTGCGAACGCGGTTCGCGAACCAGGTACCAGGCGTTCGAAGCTCAGCTGCAACCGATTTGTGCAGCAGACCGTTTCGCGTTGTGTTATAACGTGCTGGTATAGGAGCTGGTCGTTCAGAAAGCAATGACAAACTACTGAACATAACACTTACCTAGTAAAGCAACAGCAGCTGAAAAATGCTGGTGTTGACTGCAACGTCCCGTAAGGGATGAGCAACAAAATTTAAAAAATTAAAAATGAACTAGACACTTTTAAAGAAGGTAGTTTGCCGTTGTTGTCCTTCTTGGCAGGGACCATACTGGCCGGGTGACCGTAGCCATTGTCTCGTGAAAGAGATCTTCTGCCTACCGTCGCGAAACTTGAGACCATAACCAACAACTATTTGTTTACTGCCCTCATAATTTCATCCACCACCTGCCTTCCGTGGCTTCTTTTGAACACTTCCAATAAATGTCTTTGGTGTTCTGGATAGTTTTTAGTGTTAGTCGTTGGATCAACATCACGGCACACGGTTTAACCCATAAGTGCTCCGTTTTCCTCCTAACTCAAACCTGAGTCTGTAGAAACTCAGCTCAATGCACGAACTCCGTTGCATCGGCGAGGATCCTGAAATACTTTGGGTAGATTTTAAACTCGAAATTTTGCCCGGGCAGCACCGTTAGGCTACTCTTTTTCGATTTCCAACTGCCAAGGGATGTTTTACGTGCGCAACAATACACACGGGCGTCCGATCTCACTACCCAGAGACCAGGGGAAATTTTATTACTGGAAGTCCAGGTGGATTTTTTCAATAAATCCCGGTCCTCACCGGGGCCTGAACCCGGGACCTCCAGCACTCGAGGTGGACACCATACCTCGAGACCACTCAGTCCCCCTAAAAATTAACTGACCCTGACGTGATTTGAACACGCAACCTTCTGGTCTGGAGTCAGACGCGCTACCGTTGCGCCACAGAGCCTGTATAAACACTGCTGATGATATTCCTCCGTGCCACCGTCTCAATCCTTCCAGCATCATTTCCCTTGGTCGCCTCTGCATTTCTTTCCCTTTCCAGTTGTCACGATGTTCTCCAATGCCTCTCTGCTCATCACAATTCTCGTGCTCAATTCTTGACCCTTTGAAAATAAAGTGTTTTCGTTCGTTCGCTGATTCTTTAACATGACTAAAGAAAGCTGTTTATGTAATGTTGTATATAATGTTCTAGTTTCAATAGCCTCTTTCAGGCAATCTTGTTAGTTACTCTGGCATTCCTATGAATTCGCAACATTCGTCTCAGAAACCACAACTCTGTTGCTTCCAAGGTCTTCCTAATTTGTTAATCCGGGTACAGAGAAGGTAAACTGTGAAGAACTATTTTCCACACTTTCTATTGTGTTGGTTATATCGTATTAACCACATTTGTATAGATCAGTTGATATTCGATGGATGAGATGATAAATATCACACACAACACAATTACTTACCAGAAGATTTCCTCCTTCTTCTTTCGTACTTCATGTCCCATTGTGACATATGCATATATGTGACAAGGTTGTGTCCTGTCCCGTCTTTTGTTCATAACATATATGGACAACATATGTAAAGAAACCAGCCAAACAGAGACCGCAAGAACACCGTATGACGAGAACACAGAAGAAGAACCATCTGCAAATCTAATCATTAGAGAACTCCTCTTTGTGGACGACCAAAAGCTGAATTACAAGACCACATGAATAGTCTAAACGAAATGTGTTGGGGACATAACATGAAGTAGCACAAGTAAAACAGAGGTAGTGACTGTAACTAAAGAATAAAAAACAACAACAATTCACCGAAACGAACATCCCTTGAAACAAGTAAAGAGTTTCCAATACCTAGGAAGTATAATATCATCAAACAGCAAATCAGAAGACGAGATCGAAAATAGATGTAATAAGGCACACCAGCTCATTGGACAAATGGCACCAGTACTAAAGACCAAACAAGTATCAATAACTACTAAGAAAGCACTTTACAACACAATCTTCCTACCAACTCTATGCTACCAATGCCAAACCTGGACAATGACAGAAAAGGAGAAAAGAAAATCACAACAACAGAAATGAGATTCCTGAGAAGAATACTCAATGTAGAGATAAGATCAGAAATGAAGAAATCAGGACTAAAGTGGGGGTTATAGTTGCATTAGATTTTATTAGAAGGCTGCAAGTCAAATGATTTGGCCATGCAAGTAGGTTACCAACTAACAGTATACCACAACAAGCAATGATGTTCAAACCAGAGGGAAGCAGAGGAAGATGCCGACCACGTAAACGATGGACACAGGGAATAACAGAGTCCATGGGAATATCGATACATGAAGCCCATAATCGGACACTCTCCCGTTTTTATACTTCACCTCGAAACTACAAGGTACAAGAGGAACATGATGAGATGAGATGAGTTACATATGCCCTCAACCAACTCACCCCAATCTGCCCAGTATTTATTTATCCCATGCAGCCCCAATCATGCCCTCCCCATAGTATTCATTTCTGTCTCTATCTCTCCTCTCTGTGTGTTTTAGGTCTTTCTCTATTTCTTTCGTCTTGTGGATACCAGCCTTAATGGCTATACTATTCTCAGGTTTGCCCAGTGTCCAGATGCTGCGTCTTTTCTTAACCTTTCGATTCTTTGGTTATTTGTATAGTTCTCTCCATGAATTTCCCCCCTTTGATTGATTTATATTTGTGTAGATCTCACGATGAGCTCCCCGGTTTGTTTTATTAATATTTGTACAGTTCTCTCCGTGAGCTCCACCTTTGACTAAGAGATTCCTCCTTTGATGATTGATATTTGTGTAGTTCTCGACATGAGCCCCACCTTAGATATTGATATGTGCGAGTTCTCTCCATGAGGTTCCCCATTTGATTGATTGATATGTCTAAGTTCTCTCCATGAGGTTCCCGATTTGATTGATTGATATGTGTGTAGTTCTCTCCATTAGCTTCCACTGTGATTGGTTGCTATTTATGTATATCTGTCTCACTGAGCTCCCATTTTGATTGATTGACATGAGTGTAGTTCTCTTCATGAGCTCCCCTATTCATTGTTTGATGTAAGTTTAGTCCTCTCCGTGAGCTCCCCCTTTTATTGATTTATATGTGTGTAGTTCTCTCCATGAGATTCCCCATTTGATTGATTGATGTTTGTGTAGTTTGTCCATGAGCTCTCGATTGATTGATGCTTGTGTAGTTCTCTCCATGAGCTCCCGATTGATTGATTGATGTTTGTGTAGTTCTTTCCATGAGCTCTCGGTTGATTGATGGATGTTTGTGTAGTTCTCTCCATGAGCTCCTCTTTTGATTGATTGCATCGAACCCTGGTCCGACCACATGTCATCGATGTCATCAGAGTAGCCTCCTAACGACTATACTAACTTATTTAATAATACCAACAATGCTCAGTGGTAATCGACTTAATTGGTCAGTTTTCGTATTCAAAATATGTGCAATTATTTCTGGCGATGCTGGCACCGTGGTGAAGGGGTTACGAACGCCATTCGCAATCCCGCATACCGAGTTAGAAACACAGCTTTTGGCGATTTGGTAGCAGACCGATATTCGCTGGTTTTCATACAATGGTATGAGTACCGCTTGTTCAGAAAGCAATGGCAAATTACTGAAAGTAAACTTGCCAAGAAATCACAAACAGCCTGAAAATTATCGGCGTTGACTGCGACGTCCTGTAAAGGATATGCTACTAACTTTATAAATGTCAGGTGATAAATATATAGAATATTTCGCGATCTAATTAACCACGTAGGATCTGTTTTAATAACTATAAGCAAAAGAGATTATGAATTTTTTTTTTTTTTTTTAAATGTATATGTAAGGTGGTTCGACCCCCGCTCGTGACTTGCGGGATACTGAGCCGGCCGCTCAGAAAGCAATGGGAAACTACTGAGCGTAATCTTGCCAAGAGATCAACATACAGCTGAAAGATGCTGGTGTTGACAGCTAAGTCCTGTAAAGGATATGCTTAAAAAAAAAAAAAAAAAAAAAAGAAATATGCAAGGTAGAGACAGGTAGGAAAATAAAGTAACCGAACATAAGTGTTGTTAAAGTTCTTGACAATGCTCCACTGCATTGACTGGCACCTTGCCGTCTTGACAGAAGATAGTTTGAAAATGAGGTTATATAATAACTAACTCTCCATAACGCAAAGCCTGGGCTGAGTTTAGAGACCATATGTTGGCCATGAAGCATGATCCCTCTCTTGGCCTGTCTAGTTTACTCCAGAGGAAAGGTAACACTAATATATCTGGAACAAGACAAGCTGGAGAAGCTGCCGGATCAGCAAAGCAATGCTCTAACTGTCCGCCTATCGGAACTTCCATCCTGGACCAGCTGCCGACCAAGGCTTAGGGGCGTATCTGCCCTGCCATGACATTTAGTCTTTAAGTTGCATTTCCTCGCACCAGGATAGGGCTTGTACCCTCTCAAGTCCACTCCTCAGCCCGAAGCCGTTGGCATAATGTGGGGTGTCGGGTTTGGTGAGTGCCGCCCAACATTCGATGCTAACAGAAAGCAGGTAGTACCGTCTACTGTCATACAATAGCACAGTCATATCTGACTAAGACCTGACGAACCCCACTGTACTGTTTTATAATAATTATACTTCTAATTTATTTAATATTGTCTTAAATGTTAAAATGGCCACTCTGGTATAATATTTTTTTCATGCTTTGAACTCAAACGTAGTCATACATGTGCTACTACTTCTAGTGCACTGGACTGATATTTGCTTGTGGGTCAGGTTTCCCTATTACCAATGTCCCTCGCCATCAGGAAAACCCACTCCGACTTCTGAGGTACTAGAAATGTGCGTCCCCAAGTCAAGAACGAAAAGTCAACATTTTTGTTGAACTCTCCGGTGTAGGGGTTGCTTGCTTGCTTGCTTGCTTGCTTGTGTTCGTTGGCTTGAGCTCCAACGTGAAGTCCTGTATGTCGGATGAAGGCAATCCTGTTGTCCAACATCAGTGTGATGTCATACAGGACCTGAGGTTTGCGTGAGTATCCGTTGTCCCATGTCTGGCTTATTGGTGTGCAGACTGGTGGTTCCTCGCCATACAGGCAGACACTCTCCGACTTCGGAGGAATCGGCGATCCTATTGACTTCAGCCAGGACCCCGAAGGGACCTGTTACCCAGGACGCTCGGCGAGGACGCGTCAATAGGTCTTGGCCAGTATATAACCCGGCCCTGGTGCCTTGGAAACACCTCTGCGTCCCGGTGTAGGGGTTGAATCCGCTACATCGGCATCAGCACACCTGATGTCTAAGAACTAGCGCCTTTATCCATTCGACAATGCTGACCTCAGTTATAAGCCATGAATGCAAGAGATTAAGCAGTTTTTTTTTAGAACTACAACAACCGTTCATTCTTGTACCAGCTTAGAATCTAATAGGATAACTTGTTCATAGAAGTGTTTAATCTTTGTTTAAACAACGAATCCAACAGGAGTCTGAAAGCTAAATTTGTCTATAACTTTTAATACATCAATAATTGTTATATAAATTATTACTCCCTCATGATTTGTTGTTTTTGTTTTTAGATCAGTAAAGGCCCCTTTACATGTCTTAGTTCTTATTGGGCATGTAGAGCTATAGTCTGTCTAGAAATGAATGCCTTCATTCACGATCAATTATTTTGAAAACTGTTGCATCGTTATGAAATTTTTCCTGCCATCTTATATTCACCCCCACCCAAGGAATATGTCTTTGATATGTCCAAAAGCAACTTAACTCATGGAAAGCGGCGACATTTCTTTGATGTTTTTGGTGACAAACTAGTGATTTCTCGCTAACAAATTTGTTTTACAGTAATGCCCCGTTCCACTATGCGAGGCTCTTGCCATAAGGCCAATCCCATGTCCTACGAGAAAATTAATTATTCAACGCTAATGTTTCCGTGTGAAGACGTAATACATTTAATAATGTGCTCTTCAGCTCTGATCCGTAAATTATATACCGCATATAAACAAACTTTGAAATCTGCTGTACAGTCTCCAGAAAAAAAATTGTTTTTGATGGGTGGACATAATGGTCAGGTTATATGCTAAATCTCATTATTTCCCTCAGTTGCTTACTGAGATATGGAATTTTATATTGGGGCAGACAAAAGTAAACAGACTATAACTCCATATGCGTTTAGACCAAACAGCACTCTGTTGGTGATGGGTTGTTATCAATTTCACAGGTGTCGCCATTAGTTCCCGCGACATTTCTGATACCGATCTTAGCTGGTGTGGATTCGAAGTCATGACCACTAGGCCGACAGGCAAGTTGCTAGCCACAACGTGGTCGCGGTTAATATTTCCTTCTAACTTTTAGGTCCTCAATCGCTCCTGTATGGACTGATCCATCCATCCATCATGTGCCATGCCGGTAAGCGTGGGCGGTCAAGTTTTGCCATCTCACTCGATCACCAGAGTCGTGGATCAGCTCCATGTTTCTGTCTCGACCATGCCACTTGGCCAAGCCAACTAGGTATTTACTCCTTGGTCTTCCCCTTGGTCTCTTCCCTTCGATCTTGCCAGTTGTCGTCAAGTTCTCCAAGTGATTTCTTCTCATTACGTACACGGTGTTAGACCTGTATTTTAACATCGGTACTCCGGGAGTTGCTTGCTTGTGTTCGCTGGCTGTGAACTCCAGCGTGAAGTCCTGTATGTCGGATGAAGACATCCTGTTGTCCAACATCAGTGTGATGTCATACAAGACCTGAGGTTTGCGTGAGCATCCGTTGTCCCATGTCTGGCTTATTGGTGTGCAGACTGGTGGTTCCTCGCCGTGCAGACAGATACTCTCCGACTTCGGAGGAATTAACGATCTTACTGACTTTAGCAAGGACCCCAAAGGGACCTGTTGCCCAGGACGCTCGGCGAGGACGCTTCAATAGGTCTTGGCCAGTAAAGAACCCAGCCCTGGTGCCTTGGAAACACCTCTGCGTCCCACTCCGGGAGTGATGTAGACAGTGTCACAGCGACTGCCTTCATTTGCCAAGTCATTTTCCACGACTCATTTTGGACTGGTTCGATCTGCAAGCTCAGGTCAATTTAAAAGAACACGGCTTGATGAGAATTCGAACCCGTGTCCACCGGGTCGGATCGCAAGTGTCTAGCCATTACACTACTGTAGCGCCATTTCGTATATCGTCCTGTCTATCATTTGCACCTTGCTGTCTTGATAGACGATAATTTGTTACATTGTGTTTCAAAAGGACATAATAACTACGACTCATGGTGGTAGCGAATGTGACTGAAAAGACCGATTCGCGCCGAAAGTGTTCGTCCACAGTAGATGCATGTGAACACGTTGTCATTTTCACCATCATGCACTATCTTACGTCTCACATGCTCGGTGTGTGACTTATCTGCAATCATTTTCTCCCTTGCCTTTATTCCATTTCTGATATGTTCCCTCCATGCAACACGTTCAGCGGCGAATTGCTCCCAATGTGCTTTATCAATACCTGTATCAATCATGCCCCGCTTACACACATCTTTGTATCGTAGTAGAGGCCGACCCTGAGATCTCTTACCCATCTGTAATTCACCAAACAATATGTCCTTTGGTATTCTGCCATCACCCATCCTCCTAACGTGTCCTATCCATCTAAGTCTACGAAGACTGAGCATGGAACAAACCGTCACAAATACTGACCTTTCCAATACTTCAGTATTTGTGATTTTGTCTTGCCACTTAATACCAAGTATTCTTCGCAGACACCGCATATGAAACCTGTTTAAACGTTTCTCTTGGTGTGAGTAAGTTGACCAGGCTTCACTGCCATAAAGAAGAGTACTAAGTAAACAGGCTTGATAGACAAGGACGTTTGTTTTGGTATTAATCTTCCTGTTCTCCCAGACTCTTTTCTTTAACCTGTTCATTGTTGTTGCCGTCTTACTAATACTGATGTTGATGTCCTGATCTAGGGATAATTTGCTATTTACTTCTGATCCTAGATATGTAAAATGGTCTACTATCTCCAGTTCGGCCTCGTCAATAAAGATTGATGGTACAACATGTGACATAATCTGTGTCTTAGTTTTGCAAATTGTTAAACCAAATTTAGAACAAGCATTGGAGAATGCAGATAGTAGGCGTTGTAATTCTTCCTCAGAGTATGTCACATCATCTGCAAAAAGCATCTCTCTGATCAGTATCCTCCTAATTTTGGTCTTGGCCTTCAATCTCTGAGCATTGTAGAGGCCGCCATCTGAGCGTGAGTGAATGTATATACCACCGTCCTCATCACGAAAGGCATATTTCAGTAGAAGTGAAAAGTGTATTCCAAAGAGGGTGGGAGCTAGTACACAACCTTGCTTAACTCCACTCTTGATTTCAAACTCTTCTGAAGTTGTACCATCAAACTTCATTATACCCTTTATGCCTGTGTGGAACGATTCCACAATGGACAGAAGAGTTGGTGGGCAGCCAATCTTCTTTAGTGCCTTGAATAGACCCTCACGACTGACCAAATCAAATGCCTTTGTGAGGTCGATGAAGGCAATAAACAGTGGTTGATTCTGTTCACGGCATTTTTCTTGCATTTGTCGCAATGAGAATATCATATCAATTTTAGACCGGTTCTGTCGAAAGCCACACTGTGATTCGGGGTAGACTTGATCTCCTAGGACTTGAAGTCTGCGCAGAACATTTCTGGTAAATACTTTTCCAACAATACACAGAAGTGAGATACCCCTATAGTTGTTGCAGTCGATCCGATCGTTATTGTACTTGTACAAGATGCTTGAATCTTTGAATTCCTGTGGGACTTGTCCTTCTCGCCAGCATAGCTCTGTTAGCTGGTGGATCTGTAGAGTGAGTGTGTCATGCCCACTTCTGATAACCTGTACTGGAATCCTATCCTTACCTGAAGCCTTGCCAGATGCACGTTCATTTATAGCACACTTAACTTCTGTTATGGTGAGAAATGTGTCCAGGTGGTCAAGAGTTGCCAGGGCCTCTATGGCGTTGAGGGCATCATCCGCTAGTTTGGTCTCACTTGATTAGAGCTCCAAATAGTGCTCGACCCATCTATCCATCAGCTGTTTCTTATCAGTGTTGATTTCTTCAGTCAAGGTTTTCAATTTTTTTTTTATCCTGTCTCAGGATATTGCGGTCAACATCAGCATCTTTCAGCTGTATGTTTCGCTAGGAAATTAAACCACTTCCACACAGTCTGCCTAAGGAAGCTACTGAAGATTAAATGGCAAGACAAGATCCCAGACACTGAAGTCCTAGAAAGAGCGTCCATGCCCAGTATCCACACTCTACTGATGAAGAATCAGATTCGTTTGGCTGGTCACTTGACTCGCATGCCAGATCACAAGCTCTCTAAACGAATTTTTTACAGCGAACTGTGTTGTGGTAAACGCTCCCAAGGTGGCAAGAGGAAACGCTTTAAAGACACTCTGAAAATCTCTCTGAATGCTTTTGGAATTCATCATGACACCTGGGAGACTTCAGCCAGAGAACGAAATTCGTGGCGTGCATCATTACACAAGGGTGCAGTCATTTGTGAGGCAACCAGGACTGCAAGAGCTGTGAAGAAAAGATAGAACAGAAAAACCACTGCAGAAAATCCTTCTCCAGAAACGTCAAGCATTCTTTGTCTACATTGTCAAAGAACATTTCGAGTCAAAATAGGCCTTATCAGCCATCTTAGAACCCACGGCTCAATACTTTCAACCCCACTGGATGAAATGAATGGTCATCATCATTCTTGATGGACAAACAACATTCAGCTGTATGTTGATTCCTAGGCTAGATTACGCTCATCAGCACGCCACGACTTTCTGAGCGACTGGCTGCATACTCTCATAAGTCACTGGTGCGACTCGAACCGCTTCCAATTCTCGTGCACTCACGTCAACCACGAGAGTATTCGGGATTGCGGAGAAAGCTGGTAACCCCTCGGCCAGGGAGCCGGCTAAGGTATTCAATGGTGCACTTATTTTGATCATTGGACCACAGGCTGTCTTTATCCCTTCATGCATGCTTCTGATGTTTTCCTTAACAGTTGCATTTTGAATGGACTCACATAACTTGACCCAATAGTCAATTTTACTCACTGCCTGGCAGCATTTTGCACATATTTCCTAGCTTGCTTCAGCTCACGTTGTATTTTTCTTGTTTCTTGAGAGAGCTATCCTCTTTTTATCAATCAGGGGCTGCAGTGTCTGGCTGTTTGCCGCAAACCAGTCCTGCCACTTATGATCCACAGTGCCGTAAACTCCTACCGCTGTTTTTTAAAAGAGTGTCCTTAAGTTTATCCCACTTTTCACTTGCAGTACAATTTTCTGATGTATCAGTGAAAGCGTCTTCAAGTTGCTGTTGGAACGATCGTGCGTGTTAATAATATTAATCCTGGGGCTAATTTGTGTTTAGCTGTCTGTATAGATTTTCTTTGGTCTCAGCCTAACCCTTGCAACAACCAAAGAATGATCTGTATCACCGTCAGCACTGTGGTAACTTCGAGTTAATGATGTATGGTTCAGATGTTGTCTCCGTGTGATAATGAAGTCCAGCTGATGCCAATGGCTGGATCTTGGATGTTTCCATGTGACCTTATGCATCTCTTTTGTTTTAAAAAAGGAGTTTGTAATACATAGGTCATTTCTAGTGCAATGCTCCAGCAGCCTTTGCCCATTATCATTCATGCGACCGATGTTGTATTTTCCATGGCACACTGACCATGAACTCGAGTCCTTGCCCACACGAGCATTGAAATCACCGAGCATATAAATGTAGTCGGATTTTGGAACTGCCTTGATCACAGTCTAACTCCTCATATAACAAATCTTTCATATCATTTGAGGAAGTGAGCGTCGGTGCATATGCAGTGATAATGGTGGCAAAACCACAAGAGGTTGCCAAGCGCAGGGATAATAATCTTTCATTACCTCCAACTGGAATTTCAATCATTCCCAGTAGCGAATTTTTCACTGCAAAGCCCACACCATGTTGCCTTTTTTCTGCCTGCTCTCTACCGCCCCCTTCCCCCGAAAAAGATGTAATTGTTTTCCCTGAGTGACCCTTCCTCGGCGAGACGAGTCTCCTGCAGGTCAGCATTATCAATGTTAAGACAATTGAGATCGGCATCAATCACGGCCGTTTTTCTCACATCGTCAATATTCGTCAGATCAGTGGAAAATCCTGGACACATGGTTCTCACGTTCCAGGTTGCAAGCCGTAGCTTGAGGTTTATTTTTTTTTTTTTTAAATAGTACCTGATACATTGGTTTTACAGCTTACGAATCAGATTTTGTCCTAGTCCCAAGCACACATTGAAGCAGGCAGGCTGTGGCGGATCAGCACCCAATTGGCCGGGGGATGCCCAACTTGAGGCGGGCAGTAGCTGATCATTGACACCTGTAGATGTTTCAAACCGCCAGAGTCAACCCCTGGCGCCCCATGTCTTCGCCAGTTGACAAGGACTTATAATCCATAACTACTACCTCTCGCTTTGATTCCGAGACCGTTTAAGACCAGGAATTAAGTGATTGCCTCTCCATAGCTCAAAGCCTGGGCTAAAATACAGAGATCATGTGTTGCCCATGCAGCATGATCCCTCTATCGGCCTATCTAGTTCACTCCAGAGTAAAGGTGACACCAGTACATCTGGAACAAGACAAGCTGCAGAAGCTGCCGGATTAGCAAAGCAATTCTCTAACTGTCCGCCTGTCGGAGCTTCGATCCTAGACCAGCTGCCAATCAAGGCTTAGGGCCTGGTCTGCCCTGCCATGACATTTTGTCTTTAGGTTGCATTTCCTCGCACCAGGATATGGCTTGTACCTTCCCAATTGCGCTCTTTCGCCCGAAGCTGTTGGCACAATGTGGTGTGTCGGGTTTGGTAAGCGCCGCCCAACATTCGGCGCTAACAGAAAGCAGGTAGTACAGTCTGCTGTCATATTGCAGCTCAGTCATATCTGAATAAGACCTGTCTAGTGTAGCCATTATGCTACCGAAGCGCACATTCTAACTGTGTACTGTACTGTCTAGTTATTATGCTACCGTAGCGCACATTCTCATATTGTACTGTGAAGTGTAGCCATTAGGCTACTGTATAGCCCATTCTTACATTGTACTGTGAAGTCTAGCTATTATGCTACCGTAGCGCACATTCTTATATTGTACTGTGAAGTATATCCATTGCGCCACCGTAGAGCCCATGCTTACATTGTACTGTACAGTGTAGTCATCACACTACTGTAACACCCATTGTTAAATTTTATAGTGAAGTGTAACCATTACGCTACCTTAGCGCCCATTCTTACATTGCACTCTGCAGTCTAGCCATTACGTTACCGCAGCGCTCATTTTTACATTGTACTGTGCAGTGTAGCCATTTTGTTACCGTGGCTACCATTCTTACACTGTACTGTGCTCATATTTCAACATATGCCTTCTAGCTTGTCCCAAGCTATACATTAATGTACACTTACTGTTACATTTGGGAGTCAAAGTGTCCCACTGGCTAACGCCTGACACGCTTGTCTGCCTGTTAATCATGTGTTCGAATCCCTCTCCATGAAAATATATTTATTTTCCCAGTAACATCTTAGGTCGCACAACTCTAGATTAGATACCAGGAATTTTCCCAGGAAGTAAAGTCTTCCTGCGTAATATTTGACCACATCACTGATCGACTGTCAATCTGGCAAAAACATTATGGCGTGAAAAGGATCACTTTTTATTTACTGTAAAGAAACTCTTATTTATTCATAAAGAATTATTGCATGTGTACATTCCCACGCTATAGTTGGATATCCTCTACGGTTGTTTTTCTCGTATTCTGTGTGGTTAATTGTTCGACGGTTTTCCCTAAGCCTCGGTGAATAGAATCTAAAACGAATTGTTCTAAGAAGAAGAGGACGAGGTGGAGGAAGAATGGGGAGGAAGATGAGAAAATGAACGAATAGGCGGAGGGAGAGAAGGGGTAGAAGAAAGAGGAGAAAGAGAAAGAAGCAGTTCGAAGCAAATAAATCATTATTACTAAAATATGTTATATCACGAACATGTGTATGTTTCGCATTTGTTACGAGTTACAAATAACACTCTCAAAAATCTCAATTTAAATACAGCGCAACAAATATGCCAGATTTCCCAATACATGCGAACCAAACAGTATTTTCGTAATCTAACATAGAGACAAGTCGTTACGAAACGCTGGTAAGTTAAATGATTGCGTATCTTAGAGCATTTGGTAATTTATTTATTAATTTCTTTGCTAACATTCGTGAATTTCATAACTGTCGTCATTTCTCTGTGTAGGAAGTAACTGATTTATCTCTCTCACTCTCTCTCTCTCTCTCTCTCTCTCTCTCTCTCTCTCTCTCTCTCTCTCTCTCTCTCTCTCTCTCTCTCTCTCTCTCTCTTCTCTCTCTGTCTTGCTCTTTCTCTCTCTGTCTCTTTCTGTTTCATCCTCGTTATTTATCTGTCTCTCTCTGTGTCTCTATCTCTGTCTCTCTAAATCTGTAGCTCTCTTTCTCTATCTCTGTGGCTCTCTTCCTCTTTTTCTCTGCCTGACTGCCTGCCTGCCTGCCTGCCTGCCTGTCTGCCTGTCTGTCTGTCTGCCTGCCTGTCTGTCTGTCTGTCTGTCTGTCTGTCTTTCTGTCTGTCTGTCTGTCTGTCTGTGTGCGCGCGAGTGTATGTATTAATTCTTTTTTCCCCGAAAATAACATTAAAGCAATGAATTATGACATTAACAGACCAGGAAATTAACAGAAATATATGTTCGCGTGGGCTATGGGTATCGTGAACCCGCGCTATTGTAGTGGCCAGTCGCTCGCCTGCCATGAACTTGCGCTTTTGTAACTCGCCTGCAATAAACCCGTGGTATTGTAACTCGCCTGCCATGAACCCGCGGTTTTGTAGTGGCTACACACTCGCCTGCCATTAACCCGCGGTATTGTAGTGGCTACACACTCGCTTGCCATTAACCCGCGGTATTGTAGTGGCTACACACTCGCTTGCCATTAACCCGCAGTATTGTAGTGGCTACACACTCGCCTGCCATAAACCCGCGGTATTGTAGTGGCTACACACTCGCTTGCCATTAACCCGCGGTATTGTAGTGGCTACACACTCGCTTGCCATTAACCCGCAGTATTGTAGTGGCTACACACTCGCTTGCCATTAACCCGCATTATTGTAGTGGCTATACACTCGCCTGCCATGAACCCGCAGTATTGTATTGGCATACGATCGCCTGCCATGAACCCACAGTATTGTATTGGCATACGATCGCCTGCCATGAACCCGCAGTATTTTAGTGGCTACACACTCGCCTGCCATGAACCCGCAGTATTGTAGTGACTATACAATCGCCTGCCATTAACCCGCGGTATTGTAGTGGCTATACACATCGCCTGTCATGAACCCGCATTATTGTAGTGGCTACACACTCGCCTGCCATGAACCCGCATTATTGTAGTGGCTACACACTCGCCTGTCATGAACCCGCATTATTGTAGTGGCTACACACTCGCCTGCAATGAACCCGCATTATTGTAGTGGCTACACACTCGCCTGCAATGAACCCGCATTATTGTAGTGGCTATACAATCGCCTGCCATGAACCCGCAGTATTGTATTGGCATACGATTGCCTGCCATGAACCCGCAGTATTGTAGTGGCTACACACTCGCCTGCCATGAACCCGCAGTATTGTAGTGGCTACACACTCGCCTGTCATGAACCAGCATTATTGTAGTGGCTACACACTCGCCTGCAATGAACCCGCATTATTGTAGTGGCTACACACTCGCCTGCAATGAACCCGCAGTATTGTAGTGGCTACACACTCGCCTGCCATTAACCCGCGGTATTGTAGTGGCTACACACTCGCCTGCCACTAACCCGCGGTATTGTAGTGGCTACACACTCGCCTGCCACTAACCCGCGGTATTGTAGTGGCTACACACTCGCCTGCCACTAACCCGCGGTATTGTAGTGGCTACACACTCACCTGCCATGAACCCGTGCTATTGTAGTAACCAGACGCTTGTCTGTCCCATGAACCCGCGGTATTGCAGTGATCAGACGCTAGCCTGCCATGAGCCCGCGCTATTGTAGTGACCAGACGCTTGTCTTCCTTATTAACCCGCGCTATTGTAGTAATCATACGCTTCCTTGCCCCATGAATCCGCGCTATTGTAGCGACCAGAGGCTCGCCTGTCATTAGTTTAGTCGTTTGTTTAGTCGTTGGATCAACATCACGGCACTGATGGTGCTCCGGACATAAGTGCTCCGTTTTCCTCCTAACTCAAACCTGAGTCTGGAGAAACTCAGCTAAAATGCACGAACTCCGTAGCATCAGCGAGGATCCTGAAATGCTTTGGGTAGATTTTTAACTCGAAATTTTGCCCGGGCAGCGCCGTTAGGCTACTCTTTTTCGATTTCCAACTGCCACGGGATTTTTTACCTGCGCAACAACACACACGGGCGTCCGATCTCACTACCCAGAGACCAGGGGAAATTGTATTACTGGAAGTCCAGGTGGATTTTTTAAATAAATCCCGGTCCTCACCGGGGCCTGAACCCGGGACCTCCAGCACTCGAGGCGGACACCATACCTCGAGACCACTCAGCCCCCCACTCGCCTGTCATAAACTCACGCTATGGTAATTTCTAGACGCTCACCTATCATAAACCCACGCTATTGTAGTTTCTAGACGCTCGCCTGCCGGCTCTGAGATCGTGGAGTCGATCTGCATCGGGGCTGATTCAAATTTCTAAAACTAGATCTGGATTTCCAGGTCGACCCAGCTTACACTGGTTACCAAGAAATATCTTGGGAAGTAAAAGCGGCGGTGTGACACTGATCACATCAGCTACCCAGTGCCGGTTGGTCTCTAAAATATGGGTCTAGCACCTTTTACCCAATACGTCTTACGACGTGTTAAAGGGCCCTTTGCTTAGGAGGGTCATGCCTATATGCATCCAGGTCTTTCCATGGCGTTGTGCCTTACGCGCTTTCGACGTTGAAGCAGAAAATATGTAATAGACCATATTGACGCATAATGTACCAAGCAACGTGTGATACGTTGACTGGAAGCTCAACGATTTCGTAGCCCTTTCCTGTTCAAGACCGCTGTTACATTAACCCACACTTTCGCTGTTATTTTAACTCCTTGACAATACCTTGCTAATTGTTATTTTCACTCATTGCCTACATTTTGATAATTGTTATTTTCACTTTTTCTGTCCCAGTTTTGCATTGGAGACTCTCTAACCTCTAACAATACCTTGCTAGTTGTTATTTTGACTGTTCTCCCAGTGTTGTCTTGAAACTCTTCAAACTCTAACAATACTTTGCTAATTGATATTTTAACTCCTTGCCTACATTTTGCTGATTGTTATTTTGAGTGCTGTCCCAGTATTGCCTTAGAGACTCATCAAATTCTAACAATACTTTGTTAACTGTTATTTTGACTTTTGTCCCAGTGTTGCCCTTGAGGTTCTTCAACCTCTAACAATACTTTGTAAATTTTTATTTTAACTCCTTGTCCACATTTTTCTAATTATTATTGTGACGGCTGTCCCAGTGTTGCCTTGGAGACCCTTCAAACTCTAACAATACTTTACTAATTGTTATTTTAACTCCTTGCCTACATTTTGCTAATTGTTATGTTGACTACTGTCCCAGTGTTGCCTTGGAGACATTTCAAATTCTAACAGTACGTTTGCTAATTGTTTTTTTTTAACTCCTTGCCCATATTTTGCCATTTGTTATTTTGACTTCTTCTGTCCCAGTGTTGCCTTAGAGACTCCTCAAACTTTGACAATACTCTGATAATTGTTATTTTGACTGCTGTCCCAGTGTTGCCTTAGAGACTCCTCAAACTTTGACAATACTCTGATAACTGTTATTTTGACTGCTGTCCCAGTGTTGCCTTGGAGACTCCTCGTTGACAATACTCTGATAATTGTTATTTTGACTGCTGTCCCAGTGTTGCCTTGGAGACTCCTCATTGACAATACTCTGATAATTGTTATTTTGACTGCTGTCCCAGTGTTGCCTTAGAGACTCCTGAAACTTTGACAATACTCTGATAACTGTTATTTTGACTGCTGTCCCAGTGTTGCCTTGGAAACTCCTCATTGACAATACTCTGATAATTGTTATTTTGACTGCTGTCCCAGTGTTGCCTTGGAGACTCCTCATTGACAATACTCTGAGAATTGTTATTTTGACCGCTGTCCCAGTGTTACCTTGGAGACTCCTCATTGACAATACTCTAATAACTGTTATTTTGACTTCTTCTGTCCCAGTGTTGCCTTAGAGACTCCTCAAACTTTGACAATACTCTGATAATTGTTATTTTGACCGCTGTCCCAGTGTTGCCTTAGAGACTCCTCACACTTTGACAATACTCTGATAATTGTTATTTTGACCGCTGTCCCAGTGTTACCTTGGAGACTCCTCATTGACAATACTCTGATAACTGTTATTTTGACCGCTGTCCCAGTGTTACCTTGGAGACTCCTCATTGACAATACTCTGATAACTGTTATTTTGACCGCTGTCCCAGTGTTACCTTGGAAACTCCTCATTGACAATACTCTGATAACTGTTATTTTGACCGCTGTCCCAGTGTTACCTTGGAAACTCCTCATTGACAATACTCTGATAATTGTTATTTTGACTGCTGTCCCAGTGTTACCTTGGAAACTCCTCATTGACAATACTCTGATAATTGTTATTTTGACCGCTGTCCCAGTGTTGCCTTGGAGACTCCTCATTGACAATACTCTGATAATTGTTATTTTGACCGCTGTCCCAGTGTTGCCTTGGAGACTCCTCACTGACAATACTCTGATAATTGTTATTTTGACCGCTGTCCCAGTGTTGCCTTGGAGACTCCTCAAACTTTGACAATACTCTGATAATTGTTATTTTGACCGCTGTCCCAGTGTTGCCTTGGAGACTCCTCATTGACAATACTCTGATAACTGTTATTTTGACTGCTGTCCCAGTGTTGCCTTGGAGACTCCTCAAACTCTGACAATGCTCTGATAATTGTTATTTTGACTGCTGTCCCAGTGTTGCCTTAGAGACTCCTCAAACTTTGACAATACTCTGATAACTGTTATTTTGACTGCTGTCCCAGTGTTGCCTTGGAGACTCCTCATTGACAATACTCTGATAATTGTTATTTTGACTGCTGTCCCAGTGTTGCCTTGGAGACTCCTCAAACTTTGACAATACTCTGATAACTGTTATTTTGACTGCTGTCCCAGTGTTGCCTTGGAGACTCCTCGTTGACAATACTCTGATAATTGTTATTTTGACTGCTGTCCCAGTGTTGCCTTGGAGACTCCTCATTGACAATACTCTGATAATTGTTATTTTGACTGCTGTTCCAGTGTTGCCTTGGAGACTCCTCGTTGACAATACTCTGATAATTGTTATTTTGACTGCTGTCCCAGTGTTGCCTTGGAGACTCCTCATTGACAATACTCTGATAATTGTTATTTTGACTGCTGTCCCAGTGTTGCCTTGGAAACTCCTCATTGACAATACTCTGATAACTGTTATTTTGACCGCTGTCCCAGTGTTGCCTTGGAGACTCCTCATTGACAATACTCTGGTAACTGTTATTTTGACCGCTGTCCCAGTGTTGCCTTGGAAACTCTTTAAACTCTAACAATACTTTGCTAATTGTTATTTGGACTGCTGTCTCTGTGCTGCCTTTGAGATTCTTTAATCTGTAAAACAAACTTTGCTAATTGTTATTTTAACTCTTTGCCCACATTTTGCTAATTGTTGTTTTGACTTCTTCTGTCCCAGTTTTGCCTTGTGGACTACCCAAACTCAAACGTTACATTTTATAGTAGCGGCGACCAGAATGAGTTAACGTAACATCTGTGTGGGAGACAGAGTTAAGCAAGTTTACTCCTTTGTTAGCTTTCTTTGGCATCATCGAGAATATGTGTTTAGAATTAACATTTCTTTGAGTTCACAACCACACGCCGTTTATTTCAATACCCACATTCTTCTCTGCCCTGCTGTCGTGCCGCATCAGATTTTTATTGGATGATACAACATCACGCGTTACATACGTCACAACATAAATTATGTCCAAGAAAATGTAACGAGTATAGCTATATACAGTAGACTCTGTGACTATGTTGCAGTGAACGAGTTTAACAATTCTCCGACATAGGGGTTACAACTGCAATATCCTGCATAACACTTTCAAAATACAGCTGCGGGCTATTTGAATGCAGACCGCCTTGCGTTGGTTTCCATACAATGGTATGAGTGCTGGTCGTTCAGAAAGCAATGGCAAACTACTGAACGTAAACTTGCCCAGGAATCACAAACAGCTGAAAAATGCTGGAGTTGACTGCTACGTCCTGTAAAGGATATGCAACTAACTTAACCCATCCGAGTATTTGAAATCAGTTGCTGGTGATTTGAAAGCAAACCACTTTGCGTTGATTTCGGTGGTATCAGGCGTCGGTTGTGCAGAAAGTAATGACACACTACTGAATGTAAAAATTGCCCAATAAATCACAAGCCGCTAAAACTTTGTGGGGTTGACTGCGACGCCCTGTATAAGACATGGATTAACTTTCAACAGCTATGTATTGAAGCACGGTAGCGCTGTGGGTAGGGCTCGTGCCTGCGGTTCCTGTGGTCATGAACTCAAAACCTCACAGGAGGCGGGGAGTTTTTTACTAACAATTGACCTGGTCTCAGTCTTAAATGCGCACCAAGAAATGACATCAGAAGTAAATGCGCTTCATGAGATACAGACCACATATCCCATTCAGTGCTGAATTATAGATAAAATATATGGGGCTAACAGCTTATGTTCTATGCTCCCGACAGCGGGGACAAGGTTTCTTCACTTTTATCTTATCAATCAACCAGTTGCCGTCTCCACAATGAAGTTTGGCTGCAATGGATTTCCAACACTTTCTGTCTCTCGCCTTGATTGTACATTCTGTCCGACTGCTGTTTGTACATCTCTTGATGTTATCTTCCCACTTGTATCGTTGTCTACCTCTTGGTCACTTGCCTTCACAATTACCCTCCAGTATGGTTGTATGGTTTTTATAAGAGTGGTGTGTCTTTGAACGTAGCAGAACTATTTCACTTGCCTTTTATACGCCTGTCTAGAAGGTCAGTTCAGTGTCATTACTATGCACATATTTTGTAATTACTGTAAACCATGCATTTTACCCAACTCTCATGTAATTACTGCCAATCATGTGATTTACGAAACTTTCTTGTACATGTATTTCACCTGTTGTGAAAATCACTGCTAAACATTTCAACATTTTTAATTTTTACAGCGCCCAATTTTATCCAGGGTAAGTTTCATTACCTCACAATCATTGTCGCCTCATTACTGTGTCCATTTTTTTTTTTTTTTAATCGACATATATTTTAATATTGTTTTCATTATTTACGTCTTTCAGTCAGCCCAGTTCCTGTAGTCGTGTATATATGTGTGTTCGTATGCGTGTGTTTTCTTTTTTTTTTTCTAACGCACCACAGTAGTCAGGTGGCACTAGTATCTAGATCACTAATAGTAGTTGTCCTTAGTTTGAAAATATGTAACGGTCAAATGGCTTCAAACAAAAATAAATAAATAAAAAAAAATAAAAAACCGGCTGCCGCAAACCAGTTAAATGATCAGACATCTGTAAACTGACACGCAACACGCGCATCATATAAATATACATACGTTTACGTAAGACAAACACACTCATCAACACTACATTAATTTACATATCTGATAGAACTACCCACAAAATTGCATAGTCACTTCTCGTAACAATGCATGTACATTGTGAAAAGCTTCCGTTCTCGCGGAATGTCTTTTATAGGAACTCCTAAGATTCTTGAAGCGGAACTTTAGTGTGAAACCCTGCTTGCAAAAGATTACGGCTTAATAAATATTGCTCAAAGGTAATTGGCATTTAAAGGCGATTAACAAAAAATTTAATTCTTAAAGCTTTCTTCTTCATTAATTTCATACGCATATTCTTCCCCCACATACAGTCGCGTCTGCGACTCTCTCTCACTCTCTCTCTCTCTCTCTCTCTCTCTCTCTCTCTCTCTCTCTCTCTCCCCCCCCCCTTTCTCTCTTTCTCTCTCTCACTCTCTCCCACTCTCTCTCTCTCTCCCTCTCTCTCTCTCTCTCTGTTAGGGAGATTTTAAAGGCCAAGTTTCTCTTATAAACTGCTGTTCATATATTCTATGTCAGGTCATAAAGAGATTAAACGACCAGTTCCTTTCCTCAGGCCTTCTCGTGGCTTTCCTGCTCAGATTATGCCCAAAAAATAATCCGGCACCCATTTTACCAGACTGGATCGATCCCAAAGTACTGGTTGGAAAAGTGTAATCCTAGAATTCCTGGGTTTTGAACTCTGATTCTTATTTTGGCAGACTAACACACTCACTCCTGCGCCATTAGGCTTCGATTTGAAAACCTAGGCGTCTGATTAAATAATTGCCAAACATGTTTCTTTCTTTTCTTTACGTTTAAAACGTTTTTATTTTATTTATTAAACAGGAAAGGGTCGTGTTGAAAGTAGATTTAACTGTCTTTAGAAACACATCTGTGTATTTAGATTATAATCTACTTAGCAGATTCAGTGCAGACCTCTCTAATGTATATTCTTATCCTGTAGAAAGAGCGCACCTCTATAATGTATATTCTTATCCTGTAGAAAGATCGCACCTCTCTAATGTATATTCTTGCCATGTAGAAAGAGCACACTCTCCAGTGTATATTCTTGCCCTGTAGAAAGAGCACACCTCTCTAATGTATCTTCTATCCAGTAGAAAGAGCACATCTCTGTAATGTATATTCCTGCCCTGTTGAAAGAGCACACCTTTCTAGTGTATATTCTTGCCCTGTAGATAGAGCTCACCTCTCTAATGTATCTTCTATCCATTTGAAAGAGCACATCTCTCTAATGTATATTCTTGTCCTGTAGTAAGAGCGCACACTCTAATGTATATTCTTGCCATGTAGTAACAGCACACCTATCTAATGTATAGTTTTACCTTGTAGTAAAAGCACACCTCTCTAATGTATATTCTTGCTCTGTAGAAAGAACACACCTCTCTAATTTATCTTCTGGCCAATAGAAAGAGCACATCTCTCTAATTTATATTGTGGCCCAGTAGAAAGATCACATCTCTCTCATTTATCGTTTAGTTGTTAGATTCGTAGCATATCTCTCTAATTTATCTTGTGGCCCAGTAGAATTAGCACATCTCTCTAATTTATCTTGTGGCCCAATAGAAAGAGCACATCTCTCTCATTTATTTTGTGGCCAATAGAAAGGTCACATTTCTCTTATTTATCTTCTGACCCAATAGAAAGAGCACATCTCTCTCATTTATCTTTTAGTTGCTAAATTCAGAGCATATCTCTCTAATGTGTAGGTTTATTTTGCGCACACATTAACACTCAATTACATTTACGCTCACACTCTCACGGTTAAATATCTAGTTGCTAAATTCAGGGCGTAAATTAATTTGTTCTATCTTAACAATTACTAGTACAAACACACACACACAAACACACACACCACCACCACCACCACCATCACCAGCATCACCATCACCACCACCACCATCATCATCATCACCCTCATTAATTATCTACTTGTTGGACGTCGAGCACACGTTTATCTTATTTATGGGTCTATTTTGCGCACACATAAATACTCCCTAACATACACACCCACACACCCAGTCGTACTAATAATTGCTACCTGATTTCGCCTGGTGCCGTTTTCAATCACTTGTATTTCCGGGTGTAGAACGTCACGTGTTTGTGTGTAGGTACTATTTTTATCACTCGTCGCCATAGACTGCACCTATATGTTAGATGTTTGTGTCACATTAATGCGGTTGATTTTGTTTTTCTTTATCGCCTGTCTTTAGATGTTTGTGACTGGTTTGTGAACAAACTGTCACATGGTTGTGTAGTGCGTGGCAGAGCATAAATAGTCCTTTTGCTGTTGCGCCTTAGCGTCTCAGCCACTGCTTTTGAAATCTTTTGTTAACGTTTTACCACATGTCATTTGTGTGTGTGTCTTTTCTTTTTTCCTATCTGCAGAAAAGAGACACCATAAAAAATGAGACATTCAAAACAATGTTTTCCCGTGATGAATATGAATAACGAAGACACAAAAAATAGATTGCACGATTTATTGCCTGGCATATTTCGCTGCATCTCGTCAGGTACATACTGCAGAAATCACACAACTTACGTGAATTAATTAGATAAATCCTTCAAACTGAAATATACACATGTTCGCACAGTAATGTCGATTGTCTATCACGGTAATTTTAAACTGACTAACATGTCTTTCTGCTTGCACAAGGACGGCTTACGAAGGTTGATTAGTATAGCTTCAGCAAAGCTAGCTTCCGAGGAGATGACGTAATGCAACGTCTGAGGGACCGGCTCACCACAGCAGTCGAGCGAACATTCTGTGCTGCAGCTCTAGTCATCAGGTACAGAAACACACCGATCCCAGTCCCAGCAGTAAAAGAACCTGTAGCTTTGTACGCCAAATCAAATTGTATTTACCAATTTACATGCAGATGCGAGGCCATCTACATAGGCAGAACTAAGCGACTGTTACATCGCAGGGTTTCGGAACATATTCCGAATTGGGTGGACAAGATACTACACACAGAAGATGGTAGTCTAGGCAGGCCGACACATCGGAACAATCCGGCTTCATCGGTCGGGAGACATGTGCTCGAGAGCGGTCACGTGGTTGAAAGAGACAGTGCCTTCCGTGTGTTGTTCAACACACAAAGTAGTCGATTGTTAAAGTTTGCTGAAGCTATACTAATCAACCTTCGTAAGCCGTCCTTGTGCAAGCAGAAAGACATGTTAGTCAGTTTAAAATTACCGTGGTAGACAATCGACATTACTGTGCGAACATGTGTATATTTCAGTTTGAAGGATTTATCTAATTAATTCACGTAAGTTGTGTGATTTCTGCAGTATGTACCTGACGAGATGCAGCGAAATATGCCAGGCAATAAATCGTGGAATCTATTGTTTGTGTCTTCGTTATTCAAAAATCAGACAGTTAAAACATAGCTTTCAACTGGAGTGATTAGTTAGCATATTTTGCTTGCATGGTCATAGAAAACATGGTTAACTAGATTTATAAAATGTCATTTTGAATTCAAGTTATGTTGATTGATAAATATTGTCATGAATAATAATTACGAAATAATCAATATCCCAAACGTCAATTTCTCTAAACAGAACGCACACTTATATATATATATATATATATATATATATATATATATATATATATATATATATATATATATATATATATATATATATATATAACAGCACACACCCATGCATCATTAATCTGAGAAAGCTAATTGGGAAACAGTATATTTTATGCAATATTTAAATTGTTGACAATCGGATTAGGAGCAAAATTAGAATAGCTAATTAGGATATTCGATAATAATGAAGTTGGAAACAAAATTGGAAAAATAAATATGTGTCAAATATGAGACAATATATGGAAACTATATTAATTATAAAAATAGTTACTTGTAACAAATAGCCGAAATTAAAATGAGAAATAAAGGAAGTGTAAGGCAAGGATGTGTTGTCAACGGATCTCTTCTCCCTCTTTAGCAAAATATATTCATTCTAGAGACTAAAGACAGACCAGGTAAACGAGTTGGAAACTATAATACAAGCAATCTGTGTTACGTAGATGGCACATTAGCGAAGAGGCCAAATCAGTATTGGACTTTATAAATAGACAGCTTAGAGAACAGGAAAATAATAATAGAACACGATAACAAGTTTGTTCGACATTGTTTTGAATATTTACACCGGGTCTCCTATATTTGTTTACCCAGGTGTGTAAATTGTTCACACTCACAGGACTTTCTTTGAATATAAAGAAAAAAGAAAGTTGTTTTAACAATGATACAGTTAGCAGCAAGATGTGAAATCATAAGAGAAGGAAACACAGTCGAAAGGGCGCAAAAAAAAAAGCAAATCGAATAGTTTAAATATGTGGAGGACATTGTAGTACCGGATGGAAGATGCGTTACAGAAAGGACGATCTTAATAGGCTTAGATACAGCTGCATTACATAAAAGGAAAAGTTTCTTATGTAATAAGCCACTTTTACAGAATCTCAGGGGGAAAAAACACACACAATTTTATGGAGCTTGTTCTGCTATATGACAGAAAATCTTGGAATGTAAACGAACAAATTAGGAAGAGATTGGAGGTCTCACATACATCGTTTTCGAAACGGACACATAATCTGACTGATACTGGCAGAATTAGTACCGGAACTTTTCGCTGGCTGATGAAGATGAGGACGGAGCATGTATGGGAATGTCCCGGGTGGTATAATGTTGGTTCTTGACTTAAGCTCAACTCCACTCGTTGTTGAGACAAATGTTGCCAATACCCCAGATTGCCAGAATAATTAACTAGGATTTCTGGAAAAAAAAACAAAAAGGTTAATGAAAGTAGAGCAATATACACAACAATAAGAAAGAGACAATCAATGTTTTTCTTGGTTTGTTTGTTTTTTAAATTATTTTCTTTTCATATAAAAAGAAGAATGGCATTGAAGAACAACGTGACAAGTGGAAAGATCATTTGTATAAGTGGCTGCGTCAAACCACGAGAAAATATGCGGCATGCTTTAAGTTTGTGGTATAGATGAAGATCATCAAAGATCTGATCCCGAACATCAAGGAGGCACAGGAAAGACAGTAACACCAGGGAGGTACAACGAAGACAGCACAAAAAAGGAGGTACGGTGAAGACAGTACCACCAAGAGGTACGGCGAAGACAGTAACACCAAGGAGGTACAGCAAAGACAGCACCACCAAGGAGGTACAGCGAAGACAGTAACACCAAGAGGTACGGCGAAGACAGTAACACCAAGAGGTACGGCGAAGACAGTACCACCAAGGAGGTACAGCGAAGACAGTACCACCAAGGAGGTACAGCGAAGACAGCACCACCAAGGAGGTACAGCGAAGACAGTAACACCAAGAGGTACAGCGAAGACAGTAACACAAAGAGGTACAGCGAAGACAGTAACACAAAGAAGTACAGCGAAGACAGTAACACCAAGGGGTACAGCGAAGGCAGTACCACCAAGAGGTACAGCGAAGACACTAACACCAAGAGGTACACCGAAGACAGTACCACCAAGGAGGTACAGTGAAGACAGTACCACCAAGGAGGTATAGTGAAGACAGTACAACCAAGGAGGTACAGCGAAGATAGTAACACCAAGAGGTACAGCGAAGACAGTAACACCAAGAGGTACAGCGAAGACAGTAACACCAAGGAGGTACGGCGAAGACAGCACCACCAAGGAGGTACAGCGAAGACAGCATCACCAAGGAGGTACAGCGAAGACAGTAACACCAAGAGGTACAGCAAAGACAGTAACACTAAGAGGTACAGCGAAGACAGTACCACCAAGGAGGTACTGCGAAGACAGCACCACCAAAGAGGTACAGAAAGAAACACCGAGAGGTTCAGCTAAGACAGTAATACCGCAGTGGTACAGTAAAGACAACAACACCTTGGAGGTACAAGTAAAGAAAGTTACACCAAGTAGGTACAATTAAAGACAGTTCCACCATGGAGGTACGACTACAGATAGTTACACCATGGAGGTACGACTACAGACAGTTATACCATGGAGGTAAAATAAAGACAGTTACACCATGGAGGTATTATTTAAGACAACAAAACTAAGGAGGTACAAGTAAAGACAGTTAGACCATGGAGGTACAAGTAAATACAGCAACTTCATAGCGGTACGGTAAAGACAGTAAGATTCGTAACTGATTTAGGTTATCAAAGACAAGTGAATATCTTCGTAATGCCATGACACCAACAACAAGTTAGCATCTTTAGAATGTAGGTAACAAATACAAGTTGGTATGTTTATATTGTCGCATTAATGTAACAGAAAAGTTATCAACTGTATGATGTCACGTTGAGGTAACAATGGAAAGTTGCCACCTTTATGTCACGTTAAAGTAAAAAAAAAAAGAAGTTAGAATCATTATAATGCCACGCTGGGATGCCAAAAACAAATTAGCCTCTGTATAATGTCACGTAGAGGTAACAATGAAAAGTTGCAATCTTCATAATTGTCACGATGAGGTAACAATAACAATTTGGAACTTATATAATGTCACGTTAAGGTAACAAAGATAAGTTAGCATTTTTACAATATCACTTTACTCTAACAAGGACACGTTAGCGCCTGTTACGTTAAGACATCAAAGCTAGTTAGGATTTTCATAATGTCCCGGAAAGACCTAAAATGACATTTATAATATCATGACAAGTTAACATCTTTATAATCACTTGCAATGACTAAAAAAAAACTGATATTTTAACCGAATGCGAAAAAAAATCAACTTACTTTATAATACAGGTATCATTTTTAAAACAACGGGATAATTCCCAGCATAAGCCATAACATTACCAACATCCTCGACAAATTCAGAAACTTCAACAAAAAATCGACAAAGAATGGTAAAGAATTAACTAAAACAAATCTTAGACGCCCAATGTCATCATCCTAGGATCTTACAGGACGTTGCATTGAAACCCAGCTTGATTTTCTGGGCGAGTTTACGTCCACTAGTTTGCCACTGCCTCCTGAACACAAAGTCAACGTTTAAGTCAAATTGACCGATATAGAGAATGAATCCACCAGTCGTCATTACCGCACAGGAAACTTAAGAGCGAGAATGATTAACCTTTCAGCCCTTTAGATTGTATAGCAATTTATAAAAATCCGTCAGTGAGTATATTCTTTCAAAGTGTTGCTTTTTCACACTTCTAGCTTGGTAGGTAGCGTGTATTTGGTCTAGTTCTGCATTCATGTATGTATTCTGTGTTAGATAGTCCATTACTCACGAGTTGTAGCGTGAGACACGTCATGACGGCATTCATGTTTTCACCATTTCGTAGATGTGTTTTGTATTGTTTTTCAGCAATGTGAATTGTGTATTTATTAGTGATAGTGAATTTAAGGCAATTATGGAAATTATATTTTTTATGTTTAGTTTATTAAACAAAATATTGTTTATATAAATTTGCAGCTCTTCAAACAAAATTGTTTGTAACCACCATTTTTTCCCGTTTGTAATACTTATTATAAACATGGCAAAAATGGCGGTTTTGTAATTCTTCTTCTAAAGGGCTTAATTTGAATCACGGTAAGTAAAAAGTAATGGTTATTACAACAACAACAAAACTTGGTATGCACAAGTGTAACATCTAAATGCATGGAACAAGTCTGAAAGAAATTCAATATATTTAATTATTTGGGTACTTTAATAAAAGCAAATGGAAGACGTTCATCATTTGCCTTGCCGATAAGCGTGGGCGGTCATGTTTCGCCATCTCACTCGATCACCAGATTTGTGGATCAGCTCAGTGTTCTTGTCTCGACCATGCCACGTGGCCAAGCCATCCAGGTATTTACTTCTCTGCCTTCGCTTGTTCTCGTCCCCTCAATCTTGCCAGTTGTCACTAAGTTCTCCAATTTATTTCTTTTCATAACGCGACCAAAAAATTGTGACTGTCTGCGTCTAATTAAAAGATATATTAAGGCAGTTAGATGTAGACTAGTCTAATGAATGACAGCATTTGATAAGATGAAGGATATTCACTGCAATTATTGTTTGTCAATCGAGGCGTTGAAAAGAGTTCTTAAAAGCAATATTAAGCCAATTCTGATGTATGGAAGTGAATCATGCGCAATTAGCAGACAAGTGAGGACTTACGTGGATCCTGCGTAGACGTGGTTTTATTCAAGAATGAAGAAAAACCCTTGGATGGTTACAAAGAGCAATGAAGATATCGTGACAGAAAGGAGGTACGGTGAAGACAGTACCACCAAGAGGTACGGCGAAGACAGTAACACCAAGAGACCTGGTTACTTACATCAGGAGGATACAGTCCACATTCTTTCGACATGCCATAAGAATGGGACAGTTGGCGTATGTCTATGGACAGGAAGGCTGGAGGAGAGAAGAAACAGTTCGGGAACATGAGAGAAGATAATGGACAGTCTGACATCATGGCACGGAGGAACACCAATATCAGAAATGATTGGCAGCATGCGATACAGAAGGTTGTGAATAGATATTACCACCAATGGCACACGGCATGGACTAAACAGAATACTTCTTCTAGCGCTTACCATTGCTGTTTTTAATTTAAATGGCTGTGTATCGGAAAATGAAAGAAAGTTCTGTAGACCATAAGTGAACAATTGTCTTGAAAAGATAATTAACATTTATTTAGGGAGAGACGGAACTAAATGTTGCTGTGCTTTGGAAGCAAAAGAAATATTATCATGTCTATCATGTATTCATTACATTAACAAGTCTTTTCTCATGTAATGTACGCAACAGAGTAATTATTTGCATTAATTTTGAACGTGCATATGTCATCATTAAGTTTTCCAGGCATCAATAGTTTCTTACAGCTTGCTGTGGGAGATAATCTTTTGAATGTAATTACAGAAACTAACATTAAAACAATAACATATAGTCTAATTGTATCAGTCATAATTAGAACAATAACTGTTACACCATCCATAATTACAACAACCACAATTAGCGCGGCTATATTCAGAGAACAACATTAGGGCTACCTTAATTAAGTCAACCATAACAGCATCCACATTTATGGCAACATTTAGGGCAACCACAACTAAGGCAACCACAATTACAGCAATTATTATTACAGCAACCACAATTACTGCAACAAAAATTACGGCAACCACAATTACAGCAGCCACAGTTACAGCAACCGCAATTACAGCAACAAAAATTACAGCAACCACAATTACAGAAACCACAATTACAGCAACCACAATTACAGCGACCACAATAACAGCAACCACAATGACAGCAACCACAATTACAGCAACAGAATTATAGCAATCACAATTACAGCAACCCCAATTACAACAACCACAATTACAGCAACCACAATTATAGCAACCACAATTACAACAACAATAATTAAAGCAACCACGATTACAGCAACCACAATTACAGAAACCACAATTAGAGCAACAAAAGTTACAGCAATCATAATTAGAGCAACCACAATTAATGCAATAATAATTACATCAACGACAATTACAGCGACTACAATTATAGCAACTACAATTACAGCAACAACGATTACAGAAACAATAATTAGAGCAACCACAATTACCACAACTACAATTGCAGCAATTATAGCAACCGCAGTTACAGCAATTACGATTACAGCAACCACAATTACAGCAATTACAATTACAGCAACTACGATAACAGCAACAATAATTAGAGCAACCACAATTACATCAACCACAATTACAACAACCACAATTATAGCAACCACAATTACAGCAACCATGATTACATCAACGATTATAGCAATTACAATTACAACAACCACAATTACAGCGATCACAATTACAGCAACCACAATTACAGCAAACACAATTATAGCAACCTCAATTCCAGCAAGCACAATTATAGCAACCACAGTTATAATAATAATAAATGTTTTGCATATCCTTTACAGGACATCGCTGTCAACAAAAGCATCTTTCAGCTGTATGTTGATTTCTTGGCAAGATTACGTTCAGTAGTTTGCCATTGCTTTCTGAGCGGCCGGCTCACATACCCCGTACGTTACCGATGCGATTCGAACCACTGCTGATTCTCACCGTCATCACGTTACCCACGAGAGTATACGAGATTACGGAGAAAAGTCGCTAACCTCTAGGCCAGGAAGCCGGCAACCACAGTTATAGCAACCACAATTATAGCAAACACAATTACAGCAACCACCATTACAACAACCACAATTACAGCAATCACAATTATAGCAATCACAATTATAGCAACCACCATTACAACAACCACCATTACAACAACCACCATTACAACACCCACAATTACAGCAATCACAATTATAGCAACCACAATTACAGCAAGCACAATTACAGCCACCACAATTATAGCAACCACAATTACAGCAACCATAAGTAAAGCCACAATTACAGCAACCATAAGTAAAGCCACAATTACAGCAACCACAATTATAGCAAAATGTACCCAATTTTATGGCCATATTAAAATTACTGATGGATTTGTACACAATAAAATGATAAATGCCCTCAGCAACTCACAAGCGTGACTATCTGTATCTGGGTAAAGTAATATATTCTGAGATACACCAGGCTACGCCTTCACGGGTTGGCCAAGTAGAAATACTCTTCACTGGATTGTGAACATAAATGTGGACACCGAAAGGAATAGTAATATTCCGTCCCTCAAATTCCCCTTGTTTAAGTCAGATGCATTGAATTATTGGCGCAGATATCACAGTTCCGCAGCAAGCGAACATTACGAGAAAAGTGTGTTTCTCGCGAGAAACAGGAGAGACAGAAGATGCTAGTTGGAAAATTTCCTTCATCCAGCAGAGGCCAAGGTTGCAATTCACAAATTCACCATTCACCGATAGATAGAGCCGGTTACCTTGGACGGAATCTGTGTTGAGGAGAAAACCCGTACACAAACGCATGCCGAAGTCACACACACTGACCTGTGGTGTGCATAACTAGGTGTGACACACTATCCTTGAAAGGTGAGCGAAGATGAGGAAGGCTAAGAATTCACCAGTTATTTAGACTAAACATATTTTGTTGCGGATGCCGTGGTAGCTCAGTGGCGGGCAAGCTTGCCTGCTGACTCGGTGGTTAAGTGTTTGAATTCCGGTCGAGGCGAATATTTTTTTAGCTTAACATGTTCAGCGCCAAACAAAAAGTGGGTTTGGACCAAACAAAAATGGATGGCGGAAATTTAGAGTAGGAACATGGAATGTTAGGGCATTAAATGAGCTAGGAAAGTTGAACAATGTTCTAAGAGAAATGGATAGCATGAAAATGAATATACTAGGCGTTAGTGAGATGAGATGGATTGGATCGTGCAAAACTATAGCTGACAACCACACAATAATGTATTCTGGAGGGGATACACATAGACGAAAAAAAAAAACAGCCAAGTCACTTAATGGATACTGGTGTATTTTACATAGAGTTATTTTGGTCAAAATCAAAGGCAAACCAATAGATATAAATATTAAACAAGTATATGCACCAACAACAAGCAGTAGTTATGAAGAAATACAACACTTTTATGACGAAATAGAAATGGCGATGGCTCAAATTGGATCACAGGAAATAAACATAATACATGGAGATTTTAATGCAAAAGTAGGAAAGGGGAAAATGGAGGATGTAGTGGGGAATTGTGGTTTAGGTACAAGAAATTAAAGAGGGGAAAAGCTAATAGAATGGGCAAATAGCAATGATAAGATAATTGGAAAACGTGGTTTAAACACCATAAAAGACGACTATACACATGGAAAAGCCCTGGTCAGAAAATACGCAACCAAATTGACTACATATTAATTAATAAAAGATTTAGAAATGCTCTAATTAATGTAAAAACAATGCCTGGCGCCGACTGTAATAGTGATCATGTACCACTTTTTTTTTTTTTTTTTGCATATCCTTTACAGGACATCGCTGTCAACACCAGCATCTTTCAGCTGTATGTTGATTCTTGGCAAGATTACGCTCAGTAGTTTGCCATTGCTTTCTGAGCGGCCGGCTCACATACCCCGTAAGTTACCGATGCGATTCGAACCACTGCTGATTCTCACCGTCATCACGTTTACCTACGAGAGTATACGAGATTACGGAGAAAAGTCATAACTTCCAAGCCACGAAACCGGCACTATGTGAACATATAAAAGTAAGATTAAAGAGAGGGAAAAAATGGTTAGGAACATGAGACTTAATAAAGAGGTTCTGAAAGTAGATAAAGAAATTCAAGAACAATACATAGTGACTGTGAAAAATAGGTACAATGCAATAGCTAAAATACAGAGTATAAATGAACAATGGGAAATGTTAAGGGACTCCATTCATCAAACTAGCAAAGAAATATTACCGGAGAGAAGTCAAATAGCTAAGAAAAAATTGATGAATGTAGAAATCTTAATGCTGATGGACAAAAGATAACAGAGTAAAAATGACAAACAAGAATACGCTAAGATAAATAAAGAAATAAAAGATAAATGTTGGAAGGCAAAAGAAAGTTGGTTAAATGACCAGTGCAAAAAAATTGAATTGAATGCCATTAAAGATACAAAAACTATGCACAGACAAATCAGTGAGCTCACGGGAAGAAAAATAAGAATAAATACAGGGTGTTTGAAATCAAAAACAGGAAAGATATTATTGGAAGAAGATGCTATAATGAAGAGCTGGAATGAGTATATAAGAGAATTATGTGATGGGGAAAGGGAAGAATTAACAGAAGAAAGTAACTTAGAAGGTCCACCTATTCTAAAAGAAGAAGTCGCTGACGCTATGAAATATATGAAGAAAGGAAAAACAGCTGGACCAGATGAAATCACAATAGAGAATTAGAAGTATTGGGAGAATTTGGAGTAGCTATATTAACCAAAATGTTAAATGATATTTACAGCAGTGGATATTTACCCAGTGATATGCTGAAATCTGTATTTATAGCTATACCAAAAAGACCAGGAGCAATTGAATGTGAAGATTTTCGTACAATTAACCTCATAAACCATATCACTAAGCTTCTGCTCAGAATCATAATGAGAAGAACCAGAAAGAAAATAAAAATGGAAATTAGTGGAGAACAGTATGATTTGTGGAAGGAAAGGGCACAAACAATGCAATATATACATTACGGACACTAATAGAAAGGTCAACAGAGAAACAGAAAGACATATATTTATGCTTCATAGATTATACAGGACATCGTAATTAGAGCATTTTCTAAATCTTTTATTATATTTTCCGTTTACTTAATTTGATAAAGTAAAACATGATGAACTGATTAAAATGTTGGAAGATATCAACATTGATGGGAAAGATTTAAGAATAATAAAGAATATTTACTCGAACCAAGTAGCAGCAATTAAAATTGGAAATAAAGAGGGTAGTTACGAACACATAAAGCTAGGAGTACGACAGGGATGTGTCTTGTCACCAGATCTCTTCTCCCTATATAGCGAAGTAATAATGAGAGAGATCAAAGAGATGCCAGGAATACTAGTTGGAGGTTATAATATAAATAATATACGCTATGCAGATGACACAGTATTGGTGGCAGATAAATCAACAGACTTACAACAATTGTTGGACACTGTAGTAACAGAGAGTGCAAGGAAAGGACTCCCCTTGAATATCAAGAAAACAGTAACAATGGTGATATCAAAGAAAATGGTGACACCAAAATGTAACATAAAAATAGAAGGAAAAATTCTTAACCAAGTGGATAATTGTAGATACCTAGGGACATTTATAACATCAGATGGAAGATGTACAACAGAGATTAAAAGCAGAATATGGCAAGCAAGGGCCGCATTTCAGAAAATGAGGAGTATCTTGTGGCGGGCCTATTCTCGCTGGTCGCGAGATCCGCACAGTGGAAGTATGGGAGATTTGCTTGCAAATAGACAGGCAATATCTCCTGCGGTAGCTATGGCGGACCTATTCCCGCTGGTCGCGGGGACCGCTATAAGTCAGGTGGGGAGTCTGACGATAGTGCACGCTTTACACAGGTCCGGACACTTGTGACTGACAGATGTGCGCGCCCTCATGGTCCGGGCTCGTACAAGGCCCTCATCTGTGGGACATGGCTGAACGTCTCTAAGCCGGGTCCCTTGGGTGTCAGGGTCTGGCCATAACTCGCCACCGGCTCTTGGTGGTGAGGTCTCGGTGGATTGACGCTGAGCCGCCAGCGTCTGCAGCCTACCTTGTGCCAGACGTATTGGTTACCCATTCCTCTGGAATACACAAGACTAGGCCGAGAGAGGGGTCATGTCGTTTGGGCATCACATGATCTCTGAAGCTCTGCCCAGACATTGTGATGGAATAGTGGCCACATTCCACTCACATACTTTAGTCTGTCAAGACTGAAAGGTGTCTACTACTACTAGGTCACTATCACTGAGTATAAGAAAGAAAGTGCTGAAATGCTATATAGAACCAGTTTTGCTGTATGGCAGTGAATCTTGGAATGTAAATGAACAAATTAAGAAGAAATTAGAAGCGAAGCAACAGAGATGTGGTTCCTGAGACGAATGTTGCGAATTCCTTGCACTGCCAAAGTAACTAACAACGACTGCCTGAAACAGGCTAATGAAACTAGAACACTATATACAACAATAAGAAAGAGACAAACAGCTTTCTTTGGTCATGTAATGAGAAGAGAGATATTAGAGAACATCGTAACAACTGGAAAGATCGAGGGGAAGAGAGGCAGAGGCAGACCAAGAGAAATGATGCTGGATGGATTGAGACGGTGGCACGGAGGAATATCAGCAGCAGAGTTGATCCAAAAAACCAAAGACCGAGATCTGTGGAGAGCCAGCCTACGCCAGCTGGCAGGGCACTTGATAATGGTGAGTGAGGATTCACTGTTATGACCTAAGAGTTGTTTATATGGTAGCAGACACGCTGTATTATATATGAAATTAAAGCGGGTTGTTTAGAGAAAACTGCTATATTGATATTTTAATTGAGACAACATTTCGCAGTGACACCATTTCCGGGATATATAAGCCCGCGGCAGATACTGGAAGCCGATTAAGACGATAAATCATCCCATGGCAATTGATCAGTTTATAGTCCTTGACTCCCAGTTGGACCCAGCCTAAATGTTCGTACACGAACAATATTCTAAGCAGTAAAGGTGTCCAAAGCCATGTTGACCACATCAACAACCCAGTGCCCGAATTATCCATTAAAATGTGGTGTTAGCAACATATACCCTAACGTCTCAAGACGTGTAACCGGGTCGACCTGGGAGTCCAGATCAATTTTTACATACTGCATCTTTATGTAACTGATCTCATGACCACCGGGCCGGTAGACGAGCGTTTAAGCCATAGATTTAATGTTTAATCACATTTGTTTTACAGATCACTTGATAATCGCTGTTAATTAACTAAGGACATGCGTTGTCTTGAATCTGTGTTAAGAAAAGATCATGTGAAAGATTAAGTCACCTGCATGTGTTGTGTTATCTGAATGCATCTTTCTCAAGCTGGCGATGCAAGCTGCTGCTTGGATCATTTATCATCATGCTATTTTAGTATAGAAGTTAGTTGCATATCTTTTACAGGACGTCGCAGTCAACGGCAGCATTTTCTGGCTGTTTGTGATTAATTGGCAAGTTAACTTTCAGTAGTTTTCTTTTTTTTATTTTTTTTTGGTCTTAACTAACAACACTCTTACTAATGTATGAAAACCAGCGTAAGGCCATCTGCTTCCAGTTCCTCCGCTGCTGTGTTTTGAACACGATATGCGGGATTGTGAATTTGCTTTCGTAACCCCATCGCCACCGGGCTCCCTGGTCTAGGGGTTACACGACTTTCTTCGTAATCCCGTATACTCTCGTAAGTAACGTGACGTGCGCGAGAATTGGTAGCGGTTCTCTCCGTGTAGGTAACTTACGGGGTATGTGAGCCGGTCGCTCAGAAAGCAATGGCAAACTACTGAGCGTAATCTTGCCAAGAAATCAACAATCAGCTGAAAGATGATGATGTTGGCAGCGATGTCGTGTAAAGGATATGCGAACAAAAAAACAAAAACAAAACACCCATCGCCACACCTACGACACATCCAAGAGTACAAATGCTATATGTCATGGCAAAATGCGCAACATGAACCCTGGTGCCTTGGAAACACATCTGCGTCCCACTTGACTTACTTATAGAGTGTATTGTGTTAGTCAGTCAAAATGAACACCGTAAACTCAGAGACGTTTCGAACAAATATCATATGTCTATATTTCGGCTCTTTGTGTCAACGGCTGAAGACGAGAATAAGGAAATCTCGCGAGGTTGCGGTAGTTACTGGTGTAATTGTTACTGCCCATGCCAGCTTGGCTTTCACATACGGCATGAAACCGTCACAGAGGAGTTCAGCTTGACCGAATGGTTAAGAGTGATCATTTGTAAACATCCGGTGTGCTGATGCTGAAGTCGCGGGTGAACCCCTAAACCGGTCAGTTGGACTAAAATGTTGACTTCTTGTCCGTGACTTGTAAATTACAAGTACCTCTAAATTCGGAGTGGGTTCGCATAATGGCGAGGGACACTGGTTGTATGGAAAGCTAATCCACACGCAAATAATCAGTTCAATACACTAGTAGTAGTAGCACAAGTATGAACTATGCTTTAGTTCAAAGCGAGCGAGGGAAAGAAAAAGACACTGCAGTTTCGTAAACAAACCTTTGTTCTTGCTGTAAAACGTATATAAAAATATTTAACAACTGTAGAGAATATACCATAGGATTAGTAAATTACGAATAAAAGGTAAATGGAAAAATATAACGATGATTAATGTACATGCACCTACTGAAGAGAAAGAAGATGATATTAAAGAAGACTTTTATAATGATCCGGTAGATGTCATAGAAGAAACCCCCAAACAGGACATCCTGATTGTGCTGGGAGACTTCAATGCAAAAATAGGTAGAGAGCAAACTAATAAAAAAGTGGCCGGTATGGAAAGCCTACATACAACTTCAAATGATAATGGATGGAGAGTCATCAACCTGGCAGAAGACAAAGGACTGCAGATTAGCAGTACCAGACTACAAAGAAAGGATATACACAAACAAACTTGGAAATCATGTGACAAGAGAACCTATAATCAAATAGATCACATTTTAATTAACAACAGAAATGCATCAAACATACAGCAAGTCAGAAGTTATAGAGGAGCTGAGTGCCACAGTGACCACTTCCTCGTTGGAGCAAAATTTAAAATAAAACTTAAGAGAGCTTTCTATACTAAATTACAAAGATTACACCCAACATATAACAGAGAAAAACTACAAGACATTACAGTCAAAGAGAAATTTACAGATGAAATAAAATGTAAACTTGAAACTCTGCAAAACCCTTTGGAGGAAAGCGTTGACCAAACTTGGTTGAACATTAAGAATACAATTCAATCTACCGCAGAAGAATGTCTCGGTGTGTTAACCACGCATAGAAAAAACAGATGGTTCAATCAAAAATGTGAAGAAGCAGTCATTAGGAAGAAGAATGCCAGACATATAAGGTTAAATGGCATCAATAACATCCAAAAGTAAGAGCATTATAGAAATGAATGTAAAGAGGCTACACAAATAGTCAGACAGCAGAAGCGAGAATATATGAGTAATATAATCAAAGATATGGAAACTAATCACCAGAAAAATGAATCCAGAAATTTTTTTAAAGAACTGAAGTCAATGAAACGAGGGCACCAACAAAACACATATGGTTTAAAAGACAAAAATGGGAATATGATAAATACCAATGAGGAAATGTGCAACACATGGAAAGAATATTTTATTGAATTACTAAATTGTGAAGCTCCAAGTAACATTTTCCCACAGGGCGAGGTTCTAACATGCGAACCACAAATTGAAGAACCTACATTTGAAGAAATCCTATATATAATCACACGACTTAAAAACAATAAGGCAACTGGGACTGATGGAATTGCTGCTGAATTTATAAAGGCAGGTGGCCATGCATTACATCTAAAGCTATACGAACTAATAATAAAGATCTGGAGGACAGAAGAATTACCCCATGACTGGAAAGAGTCATTATTGATACCTATCTTTAAGAAAGGAGACAAGTCCCAATGTGGAAATTATAGAGGAATATCACTACTGTCCACAAGTTATAAGATACTATCCGCAGTATTACTAAATAGACTAAAACCATATTCAGAAGACATATTAGGTGACTACCAGGCAGGTTTTAGACAAAACAGATCAACAATAGATCAGATATTTATCTTACGACAAATAGCCGAGAAACATTGGGAATATAAAAGAGATCTCCATAACATTTTAGTGGATTTTAAAAAGGCTTATGATAGTGTCCATAGGAATAGTCTATGGAATGCTATGCAGGAATTTGGAATACCAAGGAAGCTAATCAACATGACCAGACTATGCATGGAAGATACTTATAATATAGTAACATATAAAGGCATGAAATCAGACCCCTTCCAAATAACATCTGGCTTGAAACAGGGTGATGCACTATCGCCGCTACTCTTCAATCTGGCTCTAGAGAAAGTTGTAAGGAAGGTAAAGGAGGAATGTGATATTGGAGGAACATCCAAGCTGCTTGGTTATGCAGATGATATAGATATTATAGAGCAAAGTGAACAAAAGACATTGGAAATATTGACTCACTTAAAGGAAAAAGCCCAACAGATGGGGCTGGTTATCAACCAAGATAAGACAGAATATATGGTAATTTCAAGAGACGGAATGGCTAAAAACTCTGGCCATATACAAATAGATAATATGACCATTAAAAGAACGGAAACATACAAATACCTGGGTACAATCTTCAACTGCTCCAACATCATAAGGGAAGAAATACAAACTAGAATCAACTCTGGAAATAAGATATACTATGCACTACAACATCTACTAAAATCAAAGGCGCTATCTCGTAACACCAAAATCACAATATACAAAACACTGATCAGACCAGTTGTGCTGTATGGCTCTGAAACCTGGAGTACAACGAAAAGAGACGAAGCCTTGTTACAAACCTTTGAGAACAAAATTTTAAGACGCATCTTTGGACCCATTAGGGATACACATAGTGGAGAGTGGAAAAGAAGAAGTAACAAAGACATTTATGATCTGTTTAAGTCCCCGCTAATCACTGGTATCATGAAGGCTAATAGACTACAATGGCTGGGGCATATAGAAAGAATGGAAGATAATAGGGAAACAAAACTCGCTTACACTCAGGAAATAAATGACCGCAGACCCCGAGGTAGACCAAGAAGGCGGTGGAGAGATAATACATGTACAGACCTACAAGCACTTGGAATCAACGACTGGCAAGAGAAGGTCCACCAGAGAGACGAATGGAGACGGATTTTATTTGCAGCAAAGAACCTCAATGGCTCGGAACGCTGAAGAAGAAGTAGAAGAAGAAGAAGAGAATATACCATAAAATCTCGAGTATAATGCGAAATAGCTATACTCATTTTTTGTCCGCTTAAACAGTGTTGTGTATTGTATGCGCGTACTAATACACGCACACGCATATGCACACACACACACATACACACACACATATATATATATATATATATATATATATATATATATATATATATATATATATATACTAGCTGACCCGGCCCGGCTTCGCCCAGACCATGGTGGGGAGCATCTCATTTAATTCATATAATTAGTCATATAAGCTCCCGTTCCCGTTCCCGACTATCTACCTGTCTGTCTGTCTGTCTATTATTAGAAAGAGCACTTGAAAGATCTTTACATCTTCCCCCAACAATTAACTTGGGTAAATGGAGCGTCTCATTTAATTCATATTCGGCCCCTGCTCCCGTTCCCGTTCCCAACAAAGACGACCCGGCCCGGCTTCGCCCAGCTCCTGGCGTTGAGCATCTCATTTAATTCATATTCGGCCCCTGCTCCCGTTCCCGTTCCCAAAGCGGGGAGCGTCTCATTTAATTCATATTCGGCCCCTGCTCCCGTTCCCGTTCCCAACAAAGACTACCCGGCCCGGCTTCGCCCACCACCTGACAGGGAGCATCTCATTTAATTCATATTCGGCCCTGCTCCCGTTCCCGTCCCCAAAGCGGGGACCATCTCATTTAATTCATATTCGGCCTCTGCTCCCGTTCCCGTCCCAAAGCGGGACCATCTCGTATAATTCATATTCGGCCCTGCTCCGTTCTCCGTTCCCTGTCTGTCTGCCTATCTGTCTAATAATTTATTGTTGCAGTTAGAACAACCTTAGATAAACAAAGACCAACTCAAAAAGCATTAGAAAGAGCACTTGAAAGATCTTTACATCTTCCCCAACAATTAACTGGGTAAAAGGAGCGGCGGCAGAAGCAGCAGAAGAAGAAGAAAAAGAAGGAGGAGGTAGAGGAGAGAGGAGGAGGAGGAGGATTAGGAGGAGGTAGGAGGAGGAGGGAGGAGGAGGAGGGATGATGAGAGGAGGGATGATGAGAGGAGGATAGAGGAGGAGAGGGTTAGGAGAGGAGGAGGAGGGAAAAGGGAGGAGAGGAATGATGAGGAGGTGGGAGGAGAAGGAGGAGAGAGGAGGAGGGTGAGGAGGAGGATAAGGGGGGAGGAGGAGGAGGGAGGAGGAGGGAATGATGAGGAGGAGGATAGAGGAGGAGGGAGAGGAGGAGGAGGTGGAGCAGGAGGGAGCAGGAGGAGGGAGTAGGATGAAGGAGGAGGAGGGGGGAGGAGGAGAAGGGAGGAGGACGGAGAGGGAGGAGGAGGGAAGAGAAGGAGGAGGGAGGAGGAGGAGGGAGGAGGAGGAGGGCAGTAGGAGGAAGGAGAGAGGAGGGGGAGGAGAAAGGGGATGAGGAGGAGGAGGAGGAGGAGATGAAGGGAAGGAGGAGGAGGGGAAGAGGAGGGAGAATGATGAGGGAGGAGGAGGAGGGAGGAAGGAGAGGGGCAGGACGGAGAAGGAGGGGATGAGGAGAAGCGGCGGAGGAGGAAGGGAGAAGAGGGGGAGGAGAAATGGAGATGGGGGAGGAGGAGGAGGAGAGGGAAGGAAGGGAGGAGAAGGAGGATGGGGGGAGAAGAAGGAGGATGAGGACGACGAGGTCGGAGGATTATAACGCATATGCCTGTCGATAACTTGTAGCGAAAAGGTCCACCTATTGAGAAATTTGCAATAATTTTACATATATAACAATGCTATTAGAAGTTATGTCCCTCGCTATATATATATATATATATAATATACATATATATATATATATATATATATATATATATAATATATATATATACATTATAATGTAAATTAAATATTAAATAATATTAAGTAAATAACTGTTTGTACTCTAAAATAAATATGACAGTTGGCAGCACGGGAATGAGTGGAAGACGTGTAGACAATTTCATCTCAATCGGATGGACCGTTCGCGAACGCATAAAATACATACAGACATACATACATACATTCTATTTTATATATAAGATATATAAAAGGAGCTGTGGCTTAGAGGATAGTTATACGCGCAGTTAATAATTTCCCTACATACCAGATTGAAAGTTACAAATCAGATGCCGGCGGTTTGGAAGCAGACATCTTCGCGTTGATTACCATGGCGTGAGGCGTCTGTCGTTCAGAAAGCAAAGGCAAACTATTGAACTAAAACTACCTAGTAAATCACAAACAGTCAATAAATACTGGCGTTGATTACTACGTCCTGCAAAGGACGTGCGACGGCCTTTTAAACTCGAATTTATGTAATTTTTAATATTGAAAATAATCTACGTTAGAAAATCTGTGAAATTGGGGCGAAATTGAATCTGTGGAGTGGTTTCTTATGTGTCAAGATATTGTTTTAGCAAATTATTTCAAACAATTATTTTGAGTATTATACAGGGATTTCCATTTTAAAAGGGAAATGTAGTATAAATCAAGCATGCGTGTTATTCTCGAGATCTTCGGTATCTGCTTATTTATAATCGAAGCGTCCATACTTAACATCTTTATGCCTTACTAATCTTCAATATTTCTTAAGATGGGGTTTCAAAGAATAACCTATCACCCAACCACACATACTAAGTTAAAAGTTAGTAGCATATCCATTTCAGGATGTCACCGTCAGCCCTAGCATTTTTTGGCTATTTGTAATCTCTTGGCAAGTTTACATTCGGTAGTCTCCCATTGATTTCTGCGTGACCCGCACTCATACCATGTTTATCAAACACTAATGCAAGACGGTCTGCTGCCAAATCGCCCGCAGCTGTGTTTCGAAAGCGTAATGGGTGATTAAGAATTGTGTCCGTAACCTATTCGCCAGAGCTCCGCCACACATATAATAAAGATGGAGCAAATCAGAAGTAAAATACATGACGGTATGTGCCAGTATCAAAGAGTTAACATCAAGGAGTCCAAAAGGCGTGAGAATCAACCGGATTTTATCCTACATTTTAATTTAGTTGCATGTCCTTCACATGACGTTCAGTAGTTTGCCATTGCTTTCTGAACGACCGGCACCTATACCTTTTTTCAAAAAAAACCAGCACCGCTGTGTTTCGAACCTGTACATACGGGATTGCGAATCGCGTCATTAACACCTTAAACACTGAGACCGGGTTGATCCTACACAGCTCGGACTCTTTCTGCAAAGCAGCCTCTCAAGCGTCGTAGAGAGCACGAACTTCGTAGCGCCATCGGAGAAAACTGCAGTCGTACGCCAACTGACAGAGTCCGAAAACGAGCTCAAGAACTTCGGGGCGCGAGGCAGAGGGTTTAACCACTTATGTGAGTGTAAATAACATAATGTAATTTAAAGAAGGGTGGCAAACGAGTGGACAATAGCATGGAACCAGAGCGGGAAGTGACGACATACAAATAAATAACAAGCAAAATACACGTAGGTGTGGGTACAATATTAGAGAAAATGCAGTTTAAAGAACAGCAAACAAATGACCGTGAATTCAAAGCTTAACGGGAAGTCAAGCAGACAGATTGAAGAATGCTAGGGAAAACAGTTGAATAATGAAAACACACACAATATATTGAATAATTTATTGCCTGGCATAATTCGCTGTATTTCGTGATGTGCGTACTGCAGAAATAATTCAACATATATTAAATCAAAGTAATAGATCCTTTTAGCTCAAATACTCAAACATACTGCCATATGTTTCACGAGGTTTAAAGATACTCTCAATTTTTTTTTAAATTTATTTACATGACTGCGGTTATCCCACGTGTATAACAAATACCTCTGCAAATTACATGACAAACAAGCTAAACACGGTTCAGAATAAACAACTTGTGAAGCTCTAACTAGGCATGGTATATGTTGTTGTATTCCATCAACCTTAGGATGTTCCATGTCTTCAGTCATTAACAACACTTAGTTAATTGGGTTAATTGAGCATTCTCTTTCAAGGCATACTTGCAAAAGTGTTGTCCAAAGTTTCTTTTTATTGTAGTGCATACTTGGCCCACAGACAAGCAATTGATGCATTCACACAAAACTTTAGAGAAAACATGTTTTACCATTTAAAAAAAAACACACACAAACATGTCCCGAAGTAGGTGCAATGGGTTTGTGGTGCGATAGGGCAATCACATGTTGTAGGCCTGAATGCACAGAAGAATAGGCTTCCAATCTTTCACCCACTTAGCAGGCGAAGTTTTCCATATCTTTAAAATAATTTACGTCAGAGTCATTTGACAGCCCTGGACTAAGGCAGAAGCGGAAGAGATCTGCAAAAGCACACATTTAGACTCCGGAGGATGTAGGAATTTGAAGGTAGAGCTATGTGTAGCACGTAGAAGCACATCAGACCACTGGCTCAATTGGAGAAACATAATTGGGAGCTTTATAAACAACTAGTTAAAAGGTTCGGCCGTATAACCAGACTACCAACTAACAGTATACCACAACAATCATTGATGTACAGACCAAATGGAACCAGAAGAAGAGGCCGGCCTTGTAAACGATGGGCAGAGGGAAAACAGTCCATTGGAATTTCGATACATGAAGCCTATAAACGGGTACTCTCCCACAGTTTATGCTTCACCTTGACACCACAAAGTACAAGAGAAACAAGATGAGATGGGTTAATGATAATAAGCTGCTGAATGACTGATCAACATGGGAGGAAAAATGTGAGTGGTAAACATTCAGTATAAGGCAGTATTGTTTCTCGCGTTGGCATGATTGCCACATTGTACGGTAATCGCCTTTTGACGTAAATATGTAATGTATACTTCAGATAGTAAGATAGTTTAAAACTTGTATCTTAATACAATAGAGACTTTTTTTTTTTCGTTTCAATATGTTACATCAATATACAACTTAAACTTCATAGATATTGAAGTAGTATAAATCATGCATTCAATCATGTGCCATGCCGGAAAGCGTGGGCGGCCAGACTCGCCATTTCACTCGATCACCAGAGTCGTGGATCAGCTAAGTCTTCCTGTCTCGTCCATGCCATGAGGCCAAGCCATCCAGGTATTTTCCTCTCGGTCTTCCCCTTGGTCTGTTCCCTTCAATCTTGCCAGTTGTCACTAAGTTCTCCAATCCATTTCTTCTCATAACATGTCCACAAACTTTTCACTGTCAACGTCAAATTTCTCTAATCTATTTACGATTTTCATTTGTCTCCTGTAGTACTTGGTCATTGGTTTTTCTGTCTGTCCATGGTATTCTTTGCATTTTTCTCAGAAACCACATTTCTGCAGCCATCAGGTGTTTTTCAGCTTGACTGCTCATTGTCCAAGTTTCATATCCACACAAAAGAACAGGTTCTATGTATCCCCTCAACACTCCTTTTCTCATTTCAATTGACATCTTTTTATTGGTCAGAATGTTTTTTCATCTTGCTAAAGGCTACTTTCGTTCTAATCTCTTCAAGGCATCTCCCATAAGATGTTATGACTTTTCCGAGATAATTGTACCGATTCACTTGTTGAAGAATATTCCCATTTACTTGTATATTACATTGTGGCACTTCGTTCTTCCTAGTGACGACCATAACATGTGTCTTTTTACAATTTAATTCCAACCCCAGCTGCTCACTGTGTACAACAACTGCATCTACTAATTGTTGCAGATCCTGTGCATTGTCTGCAATCAATACTGGTGCTCATCTACATATCTAATGTTATTGATGTTTCGTTCTCCAATGCTGATTCCATATATATCTTCTACCTTCCTGAAAATATTTTCACTGTATAGGGAAAAAAGATCCTGAGACATTACACATCCCTGCCTAACACCTCTCTTAATAGGCTGATATTGACCCACTTCATTATCAATCCTTGTGGCAGCTTGTTGTTTCCAATATATGTTTTTTTATAAGTCTAATGTCTTTCCCATCAATTTGTAGATCTGCAAGCATATCCACCATGTTGACATGTCTAACTCTATCAAAAGCCTTTGTGTAGTCAATAAAACATTAAAAAAATGTTTTCGATGTCCTTTACAGGACATCGCTGTCAACATCAGCATCTTTCAGCTGATTGTTGATTTCTTGGTAAGAAAGATTACGCTCAGTAGTTTGCCATTGCTTTCTGAGCGGCCGGCTCACATAGCCCGTAAGTTACCGACGCGATTCGAACCACTGCTGATTCTCACCGTCGTCACGTTGCTTGCGAGAGTACACGGAGAAAAGTTGCTAACCTCAAGGCCAGGGGTAGCATAATTACCACTGTCCACCGTGCTGGCTTTTTGAGTAAGGTAGTATATCCTTCTGTTAGCTCAGTGAGCAGGTTTAAGTTCCGTTGTTTACAACGGAATCCATAAAGGTGAACATAAATCACAAAGTGAAAATCCCCCAAAACAAGAGACAATAAAAAAAATATATAATAATAAAATAAACAGATGTATTCTAGAGTACAATACACGACGTTTCGATTATATAAATCTTCATTAGTGACGGGACAACTCAGATAGATCTAAAGAAATAACCAGATCTAAAGAAACAACAGATTTAAAGACAAAACATAACATTATAAATAATATTAAAAGACAGCTCCTTCGTTGTCTGTTTCGGTGTAGTGACATCGAGCCTTCTCGGATAAATACGATAAACCCAGAGGGGCCGTCTGTACGATACGCACGGTAAAAGCCCCTCGTCTTTAGAAGTCGAAAAGAGCTGGCCGAGTTATACTCTAATACATTTCACAGTTGAGTTGAGTCAAGAACCGACATCACTACACTCTGGGCATTTCCATAAGCGCTCAGTCCTAATCTTCAACAGCCAGCGAAGAGTTTCAATACCCATGGTGCTCATTGCAATCCGATTATATGTTCGTCTTGCTTTACCTCTAAGTGACGACTGTCAGTTGGATCCTAGACCATCCCTTGCTGCTGCATCCTCTCGAGACCATGACAGTCTAACTGTTCTGCAATATTCACATACTCCCAGAGGTCCTTCACCACATTTGCCCTATCATGCATCAAATCATGCCTTAATGATGCGGCACCATCCAATTTGTCTCCCTGTTCATTTCTAACACACCAGAGTGTCCCGGGGACAAGATCCACCGAATACTTACAACCCGCGATCTCTGAATCGTCTCATGCCATTATATACGAAGCATGCCAGTCATGACCTTTGCCAGCATACTTTGTGAATCAGTCACATTCACAACACGCGTATACATTTGGTTTTCCCAGCAGCGGAAAGCTGCAGTAACCGCCTCCACCTCCATTCTCAAATAGATTTCACAATTAAAGTAAGTTACCCACAAAACTTGGAGCAGAGTTTGAACAGTGGCTAGCACGTTTGTCAACGGCCCCAATGGACGTGTGTTCGAATCCCCATCGAGGCGAATTTTTTTTTTTTTTTTTTTTTTTTTTTTTTTTTTTTAAATAATTGTTGTTGGCTAGTGCACTTACATATCAACTATCAACCTTACTGAAACATCCAAACATACCCATGCCCGCAAAACGACAGATAATAAACAGCATATTCACACCAAACCTATGCTACCAATCTCAAACCTGGACTTTATCCAAATTACACCTTCACAAAATCAACACCTGCAAAATAAGATGCCTGAGGAGAGCTGCCAACTTAACAATCCAAGACCGAGTAAGAAATGTTATTATCAGACAGACTGTGGGATCAACACCTTGTGCCACATTTATTGAAAGACAGAAGATCAAGTGGTTTGGCCATGTCGTTAGAATGCAACACCAACAACTACCATCACTGGCCTTACATCAAAGATCATCTGCGACGAGACCACGAGGACGTCCAAGAAGAAAATGGATTGACGACATCAGAGACATTGTACAACCACACGGAATGACACTATCCAGCGCCGCCCACCGGGCGCTGGAGCGCAAATTATTCCTCCCCACGGCGCTTGACGGCAGAAGTGGAAGATGATGATGATGATGTTGGCTACATTGTCAATCTAGTCGAAGATGGATAGTAGGACATGTCCTGGGAAGTAAAGGCGGCGGGAGTTATATTCACCACATCACCCATCATGTGCCCATTGTTCTATACCGATATGGGACGTGCACCATATACCCAATACCCATGAAAAGCGCGCAATAGAATCCTGTACTTGTTACTGTTAACCAGTAAAATTAATATTGTATAATTTGGGTGATTCCGGAATGCATACGCGGGGAAGTCAATAAGTAAATCACAAATGGCTGTAGAAAAATGACTAAATATGATAACAACTTAAAACCAGTTTATTTTTATACTTACATTGTCTCTTTATTTCTCAACATAATTTCCACCCAATATTGATGCACTTATCCCATAATGTTATCAGTCCTCCCAAACCGGCTACATAGAACTGCGTGCTCTGTTTTCTAAACCACGTTTTCACTTCACATACATCTTCGGCGTCATTCGCGTCCTTGAGAAAATTTTTCTACTCAGCTATGCACCGCTTTACGGGACAAACATTTGTCACCATAAACAGGAAGCATTTCCTTATGAATGTCCTTTGCAGGCAATCCTTTTGGCCACAAAAACGAACAACAGCACATTGCTCTTTGGTTGTACATTCCGTAAGTACAGACGACATTATGTTTATGCGCTGCGCATGTGCATGAGACTCCTAATGAAAACACCAACTACATTTACCTGCCATCCCACAGAACTGTGTGACTTACTTAGTGACTCGCTCTCGTACATTTGTTTCCTCGCCGCTAACACGGAGTTTGTGCACAGCGCTCAGATTTTCCTGATGGAATCTATGGGAAGAGAATGGAGCACTTATAAAGATATCCGTGTGTCAGCAAAGTGATCCTTAACCAAACACCAAAGCCAAAGCGTATGGAAACCACCAATAGACAGCGTTCTACGCTCCATAGAAAGGTGTACAACTGGCACACACATGGAGAACATGAAAAGCCCGTCCAAGCGAAATATGGATATACGGTATCTTCACCATCATCGTTATGTACCTTGCCCAAAGTTGTATAGCAGTCGAAATAAAGGTCTTGTCCAGAAAACTCTTCGTTTCCTGAAGTTGAAAGACCATCACCATCACCATCACCATCACCATCACCATCACCATCACCATCACCATCACCATCACCATCATGTGTCATGCCGATAAGCGTCGTCGGGGTACGCTATCTCACATGATCGCCAGTCTTGTATCAGGTATTTGTTACGTCTCAATTAAGCTATATAGCTAAGCCATACCGGTATTTATGTCTTTGTCTTGTATCAGGTATTTGTTACGTCTCAATTAAGCTATATAGCTAAGCCATACCGGTATTTATGTCTTTGTCTTGTATCAGGTATTTGTTACGTCTCAATTAAGCTATATAGCTAAGCCATACCGGTATTTATGTCTTTGTCTTGTATCAGGTATTTGTTACGTCTCAATTAAGCTATATAGCTAAGCCATACCGGTATTTATGTCTTTGTCTTGTATCAGGTATTTGTTACGTCTCAATTAAGCTATATAGCTAAGCCATACCGGTATTTATGTCTTTGTCTTGTATCAGGTATTTGTTACGTCTCAATTAAGCTATATAGCTAAGCCATACCGGTATTTATGTCTTTGTCTTGTATCAGGTATTTGTTACGTCTCAATTAAGCTATATAGCTAAGCCATACCGGTATTTATGTCTTTGTCTTGTATCAGGTATTTGTTACGTCTCAATTAAGCTATATAGCTAAGCCATACCGGTATTTATGTCTTTGTCTTGTATCAGGTATTTGTTACGTCTCAATTAAGCTATATAGCTAAGCCATACCGGTATTTATGTCTTTGTCTTGTATCAGGTATTTGTTACGTCTCAATTAAGCTATATAGCTAAGCCATACCGGTATTTATGTCTTTGTCTTGTATCAGGTATTTGTTACGTCTCAATTAAGCTATATAGCTAAGCCATACCGGTATTTATGTCTTTGTCTTGTATCAGGTATTTGTTACGTCTCAATTAAGCTATATAGCTAAGCCATACCGGTATTTATGTCTTTGTCTTGTATCAGGTATTTTTTACGTCTCAATTAAGCTATATAGCTAAGCCATACCGGTATTTATGTCTTTGTCTTGTATCAGGTATTTGTTACGTCTCAATTAAGCTATATAGCTAAGCCATACCGGTATTTATGTCTTTGTCTTGTATCAGGTATTTGTTACGTCTCAATTAAGCTATATAGCTAAGCCATACCGGTATTTATGTCTTTGTCTTGTATCAGGTATTTGTTACGTCTCAATTAAGCTATATAGCTAAGCCATACCGGTATTTATGTCTTTGTCTTGTATCAGGTATTTGTTACGTCTCAATTAAGCTATATAGCTAAGCCATACCGGTATTTATGTCTTTGTCTTGTATCAGGTATTTGTTACGTCTCAATTAAGCTATATAGCTAAGCCATACCGGTATTTATGTCTTTGTCTTGTATCAGGTATTTGTTACGTCTCAATTAAGCTATATAGCTAAGCCATACCGGTATTTATGTCTTTGTCTTGTATCAGGTATTTGTTACGTCTCAATTAAGCTATATAGCTAAGCCATACCGGTATTTATGTCTTTGTCTTGTATCAGGTATTTGTTACGTCTCAATTAAGCTATATAGCTAAGCCATACCGGTATTTATGTCTTTGTCTTGTATCAGGTATTTGTTACGTCTCAATTAAGCTATATAGCTAAGCCATACCGGTATTTATGTCTTTGTCTTGTATCAGGTATTTGTTACGTCTCAATTAAGCTATATAGCTAAGCCATACCGGTATTTATGTCTTTGTCTTGTATCAGGTATTTGTTACGTCTCAATTAAGCTATATAGCTAAGCCATACCGGTATTTATGTCTTTGTCTTGTATCAGGTATTTGTTACGTCTCAATTAAGCTATATAGCTAAGCCATACCGGTATTTATGTCTTTGTCTTGTATCAGGTATTTGTTACGTCTCAATTAAGCTATATAGCTAAGCCATACCGGTATTTATGTCTTTGTCTTGTATCAGGTATTTGTTACGTCTCAATTAAGCTATATAGCTAAGCCATACCGGTATTTATGTCTTTGTCTTGTATCAGGTATTTGTTACGTTTCAATTAAGCTATATAGCTAAGCCATACCGGTATTTATGTCTTTGTCTTGTATCAGGTATTTGTTACGTCTCAATTAAGCTATATAGCTAAGCCATACCGGTATTTATGTCTTTGTCTTGTATCAGGTATTTGTTACGTCTCAATTAAGCTATATAGCTAAGCCATACCGGTATTTATGTCTTTGTCTTGTATCAGGTATTTGTTACGTCTCAATTAAGCTATATAGCTATGCCATACCGGTATTTATGTCTTTGTCTTGTATCAGGTATTTGTTACGTCTCAATTAAGCTATATAGCTATGCCATACCGGTATTTATGTCTTTGTCTTGTATCAGGTATTTGTTACGTCTCAATTAAGCTATATAGCTATGCCATACCGGTATTTATGTCTTTGTCTTGTATCAGGTATTTGTTACGTCTCAATTAAGCTATATAGCTATGCCATACCGGTATTTATGTCTTTGCCTTCCCTTTGCTCTTGTTCCTATCAAGTTTGTCAGTTACCATTAGGTTTTCTACTTTATTTCTCCTCATAACATGCCTACATAACATTGATTGCCTACGTCTAATTGCTTTCCCTACTTCTTCCCTCTACATCTATGAGCGCCAACAATGTTTCTTTATGAAGTGTCTTAATGGGCTCAACGGATTGTCGAATTTATAATTTCTTTAATCCGTTCACAGTTTGCATTCCTTACTCAAATACTGATTCATTCTTTTTTTTTTTTTTTTTTTCTCTTTGTCAATGATATTCTCTGTGTTTCCCCCAAAAACGATATTTCCATCGCCATTAGATGTTTCTCATCTTGTCGGCTTATTGTCCATGTTTCGCATGCATACAGATACCATAACTGAGGCAATTAACATTACATGCGCAGGCACATACGCGAACTCTTTCCTCAACTGTGTTAATATACTAACAGTGCACACATAAAATATAGAAAGAGAAGCATCAACTAGTGACAAGACCACTTCCACTGGTGTTCTTTGAGTGCAATAATGCCAACTGTAGCTAAGTACTTGTTACCGTCTCGTGTTGTTGCAGCTGCTGAACACTAGCCGAGTGCGTGCATGTATAAATAATGAAGCTGATTCTTTGGTTAAGGCCCGTAACCATTTCCCCCAAACGAACAGATTCAGTGCCAAACAAAAAGTGTGTTTGGATCAAACAAAAAAATAAAAGACGGAACATGGGAAGTAGTGTTGTTTCACAGATATGGAGTAAAAATATTTAATATGGTTACAGACATGTTCTATTAAAATGCCATGACAAAATTTCGGCGATATATAAGCAGACGATTAATCAACCCATGCCACTCAATTAGGTAACCTATTGCGGGGAACAGTAGATATAGTTTACATTCGTACAGAGAGAGACAGAAAGTAGAGCGCTTAGGTCTTCTTATTCCATTGACATCGGATCCATGGCCAATGTTTGCCAACAAAGGTAAGATATCTGGCATTAAACTACACAGACAACTTTGGTGAGGTATAATAACAACGAGAAGTACAAGCGTTGATTTTCGAGAATTCGCTAGACGGTGACGCGGTCATCTACACAGATGGGTCGGTCGTCCGACATGTGAGAAGCTCATGGGCCTTTACAGCTCGGGCCGGAGGGAGAATTGTGAAGGAGGACTCTGGTGCTTTCACTGAAACCACAAGTAGCCTGACCATGGAAGTCATGGCAGTAAGTAAAGCAATAACATGGCTCGAGACACAGACATTCACCAGGTCTTGTTTCCTTAGTGACTCAATGAACATGATCAAGAGGATAGAGGAGGGGTCGATCCGAAGAGAATGGTTGCTGCCTCTGAAGCGGTCTCGGCTGGCAAAGATTAGTTTCATCTTCGTGCCAGGGCATGCGGGAGTACAAGGAAATGAGCGGGCTGACAAGCTCGCAGGTGAGGCTACTGTGGAGGGCGGACGCGCCATGGACCAGGCTGACATTCTGAATGCTCTACGTGATGTGAGACTTTTGCGAGAACCAAGTGATGACTGTGAATCTACAACAATGGCCAGACTGCGAGAGCAGCAAATTAAAAGAGGTGTGGCCAAACAAGAACACTACGCAGGAAGCCAAAGAAGATTGATAAACCAACACAGGACTGGCGTCGTTAGCCGCTACACGCTGCGGGATTTGCTGAGGAGGGGATCCGAGCACTTATGGACTGAATGGTTCGATGTGCAGCGAGGATGATCTGTCGACTAACTAACTAACTAACATAATAACAACGAAGGTATTGTACAATCTCCTTTGTTAGAGAAATTGCCACTGTCATCTACTGCCTCTTGTACCTTGCGGTGTAGGAGCCTAGGGAATTAAAACAGCTGGCTAGTGCAATCGCCGCGAACTGTGCAGGTTAGGGTTTTCTTTTTGCCCCAGACAGAAAGAAAAGAAAATCCATACCTTACCGAGGACTCGAACCCCGGTTTCCAGAAGGAGAACCCGGAATTTTTAGCCTCTCGGCTAGAACAGCAACAAATAGACAACGGACAAAGGAACTTTATTTTCAAAGTCTCAGAAACTGAGCACGCAGGCCCGTCTTACATTCGGCCCTTATTATATATTATTCATCACTTATCTATTGTGTATGTTACCTTCACATAAAAATGATTGCTGTAAACATAAACAATGTATTTTACCATGTTATGAGATAAGCATGCACACAAACACAAAAACTTTCACATATGCATAACCATATACATACATACCTTCATACACACATTCATGCTTACATTATTTACACAAACTCTCACAGTTATACATCCACTCAATAACACACAAATGCATACTCCCCCGTACACACATATACTCACTCACAGTCACAAACACCCTATAACTATTTACTCATACATACATATATTCTCTGTCTCAGTCTCCCTCTCCCTCTCCCAATCTCCCAATCTCCCTCTCTCTCCCCTCTCTCTTCTTCTCTCTCCCTCTCAATCTCCTCTCACTCCCAGTCCCTCTATCTCTCCCTCTCTCTCCCTCTCTCCCTCTCTCTTCCTCTCTCTATCTCTCTACCTCTGTCTCTCCCTCTCTCTATCTCTTCCTTCCCCTCTCTCCCTCTGTTTCTCTTTCATTCTATATCCCTGCCTGTCTATCTCTCCCTCTCTTTATCGATATCTCTCCCTCCCCTCTCTCACTGTCTGCATTTCTCTCTGTCTCCCTCTCTATCTCAATGGCGAGGGACACTAGTAGCTGGGAAAGCTAATCCTGTTCAATCAGTCCAGTGCATTAGAAAAAATAGGACGTGTATGGACTACGTTTGAGTTTGTTTGATTGTTGTTGTTGTTGTTGTTGTTTTTGTTTTTTTTTTGTGGGGGGGGGGCGTGGGGGGGGGGGGGGAGAGCGGGCGAACAAAATCAAAACTCTTAACGAGATCCTTACCAAATATCGCGAACTGGGGACTATAACCAACTACTACCTTTCGGTCGTTCTTCAGCTCAATCCGCCTCATACTTTTATTGTTTCATGTTGCCTTTGCAGATATTCCAACTTTCCAAAAGGTGAGCGATAGGCAAGAACCACAAAGTAACCCTCGTAGATGTGTTCTGATGGTCCTTCGATAGGCTAGTTAGTTAGTTAGTTATTCGAGAGATCATTCTCATTGCACATCGAACAGTTCAGTCCATTAGTACTCAGATCCCCTCCTCAGTAAATTCTACAGCGTGTAGCGGCTAACGACACCAGTTCTGTGTCGGTTTATTAATATGGCTTCCTGCATAGTGTTATTGTTCGGCCACACCTCTTTTAACTTGCTGGTCTCGTAGTCTGATCATTGTTGTAGATCCACAGTCATCACTTGGTTCTCCCAAACGGCGTATTTCTAGTACAGCATTCAATATATCAGCCTGGTCCCTGGCTCGTCCGCCCTCAACAGTAGATGCTGCTGCAAGTCTGCCAGCCTGCTCATTTCCTTGTAAATCCTCGATAAGCGTGGCAAGACAAGACATGCTCTGTTGCGATGGATGTAACATTTTGTTGCTGAAATCTAACTCATGTTTCTAAATGTAAAGACAAAAGTCAACGTCAGAAATTATGAGATATAGGTCTGCATGACCGAATGGATAAGAATGCGTGTTCATAAACATGTCTGTCTGTCTGCCTGCCTGCCTGCCTGCCTGCCTGCCTGTCTGTCTGTCTGTCTGTCTGTCTGTCTGTCTCAGTTCCCTTTCATGTATCCATCTTCTTATACTTCTCCTCCTCTTCCTACACTTATTCTTCTTACAACTCCTTTTCTTCTTTCTCCCATACGTCTTCTTATTTTTCTTCGTTTTCAAAAACTGCTTGCACTACTCTTAGTGCTTCTGCTGCTATTACTATTACCACTGCTACTACTATTACTACTACTACTACTACTACTACTACTACTACTACTACTACTACTACTACTACTACTACTACTACTACTACTACTACTACTATTACTACTACTGCTATGACTATAAAGCTGCTGCTGCTGCTGCTGCTGCTACTACTACTACTACTACTACTACTACTACGATTACTAATATACTACTACTATACTACGACTACGACTACTACTACTACTACTACTACTACTACTACTACTACTACTACTACTACTACTACTACTACTTAAATTTTAATAACGCCGTACACTCTTTGCTCATCTTCATTAGTGGTTTGTGTGTGCTGCATTTTATTTTCCTCGTATGTCTCTACTTGAGTCTTCATTTCTTTCTTTTCGTATGTAATTGTCCGCTTTTCTCCTGATCATTTCTACCACATTTTTTTTTCTCCTACCACATAACGTGTCTGTCCTACCACATATCGTTTCTGTCCAACCACAAATAGTTTCTGTCCTGCCATATATAGTTTATCTGCTACCACACATCGTTTCTCTGCTACTACATATCGCTTCTGTCCTACCACATTTCGTTATTGTCCTACCAATTATCGTTTCTGTCCTACCACATATCGTTATTGTCCTACCAATTATCGTTTCTGTCCTACCACATATCGTTATTGCAATACCAAATATCGTTTCTGTCCTACCACATATCGTTATTGTCCTACCACATAACGTTTCTCTGATACCACTTATCGTTTCTCTCATACCGCATTAGAGTGTTGTAACATTATTAGCATCTTCTGTTATCTATATGTCAACGAAAGTCTCCCATCATCATCATACACCGAGTTCTTTAATAATAAATCACCAGATACGACGGACGCGCGAGCGAAGTTAATAGTAAACTCCGCAGATAATGTAATAAACAAGGCAGGCCGCGAGTTCGACGCCTCGACTCGTCGCTTGCCTCAGTGAGGGAAAGATTTGCCACCTCTTCCTCCTTTCTCTAGGCCTACAAAATGTCACAGCGCAGATTGGTAGTAGGACAACTGCTACGGGACACACACACACACGCGCACGCACGCACGGGCGTCCACACACACACACACAATCAGATGTGGGAGAATATTCCCAGAACTGATTTGAACATATTTAAACCATTAAAACTTTGCTGCTGATGTTCCTCCATGCCACCGTATCAATCCTTTCAGCATGATTTCTCTTGATCGGCCTCTGTCTTTCTTCCCCTCAATCTTTCCAGTTGTCTCGATGTTCTCCAATGCCTCTCTTCTCATCACATGACCAAAGAAGGCTGTATGTCTCTGTCTTATTGTTGTATATAATGTTCTAGTTTCAGTAGCCTCTTTCAGTCAATCGTCGATAGTTACTCTGTCAGTCCAAGGAATTCGCAACATTAGTCTCAGGAACCACGTCTCTGTTGCTTCCAAGTTCTTCCCAATTTGTTCATTTACATTCCAAGATTCACAGCCATTCAGTAAGACAGGTTCTATATATATTTAGGTGTTAGTGAACACAGCTTCACTGTGACCCAACATACCGTATCAAGGGTTGGAAATCATCAGCAGGCGATTTGGGCGAATATCGCTTTGCGTTGATTTCGATGGTATGAGAGACGGCCGTTCAGAATGCGGCCGTTCAATGACAACTCTCTAAATATAAAGTTTCCTGATTAAATCACAAGCAGCCAGTAAATGTTGGGGTTGATTACAACATCTCGGAACAGGACATACAACTAACTTATGCATGTGTATTTGTGTGTATGTATGTCTGTGTGTCTGCCAATTTTTGTGTGTATGTCTGTCTGTGTGTCAGCCTGTATGTAACTCTGTGTGTCAGGTCTTAATCAGATATAACTGACGTACAAACCGGTTCTGTGGAGAAGGAGTAACGGACGCAACTCGTAATCCCGCATACCGCGTTCTAAACACTGCTTCGGGCGATTTGGCAGTAGACCACCTTGCGTTGATTTTCGTACAATGATATGAGTGCCGGTCGTTCAGAAAGAAATGACAAATTACTGATTGTAAACTTGCCAAGAAATCACAAATAGCCAAAGTATGCTGGGGTTGACTGCTAATGTCCTGTAAAGGATATGCAAATAGCTTGTAACTGTGTAACAGTAAGCGTTACTACCTGCTTTCTGATAGCGCTGAATGTTGAGCGACGCTCACCAAAACCTGATAGCGCCGAATGTTGAGCGACGATCACCAAAACCTGATAGCGCCGAATATTGAGCGACGCTCTCCAAAACCTGATAGCGCCGAATGTTGAGCGACGCTCACCAAAACCTGATAGCGCCGAATGTTGAGCGACGCTCACCAAAACCTGATAGCGCCGAATGTTGAGCGACGCTCACCAAAACCTGACAACTCACATTGTGACAACGACTTCGGGCGGAGGAACAATTGGGAAAAAAAAGAAGGGGGGGGGGGGGGTTAACACCTTATCCTACCTAATAAGTTAGTTGCATATCCTTTACAGGAAGTTGCCGTCAACACCAGCATTTGTTTTTGCTCTTGTGATCTCTTGGCATGTTTACATTCAGTAGTTTGCCATTGCTTTCTGAATGACCAGCACCGATACCATTTCGTAAAACATCAACGCAACGCTGTCTGCTGTCAAATCGCTCATTGCAATAAAATGTAACTTAAAGACTAGATGTCATGGCAAGGTAGCCCGGATCCTAAGCCTTAGTAGGCAACTGATCTAGGATTGGAGTTCCAACAGCGAACAGTTAGGTATTACAGTGCTTCTGCAGCTTGTCTTGTTCCAGATGTATTGGTGTTACCTTTCCTCTGGAGTAAACTAGACATGCCGAAAAAGGGATCATGGTGCATGGGCAACACATGGTCTCTACAATTCAGCGAAGACTTATGGAGAGGTATAACTTTATCCCTGATCCGCCTTCTTTTAAAGCAAAATGTAAGAATCGTCTATAAAGACTACAAGGTGCCATTGTGTTTATATATATATATATATATATATATATATATATATATATATATATATATATATATATATATATATATATATATATATATATATATATATATATATATATATATATCACAATACAGTTATTCATAATCACATCACGAGATACTGTAACCTCACATTGAATCAATCTGGCACGCTGTAAGAAAGTGAAGGAACCTTATTCCACTCTCATTTCATAATTCATGTTTTAACATGTATGTCTCTTCCTATTTTCAGCTATTTTAGTACAAATGAAATAATCACTATTGTTACAGATTGCAATACCCATATTATCATATAAATTAACGCTTTGCTTATGAATTTTTCTCTTTGCACGTTTGATTTGAATGCGCGTTATAATTCCTGCATTTTGCTGTCTTGCTTTGCATTTTTTTTTCCAGCTATCCTGCATGGTTTCTGTTGATGCATGTTGGCTGTTTGTTGTTCCCTTATGTTCATTGATATATTCTTAGCATGACATTTTACAATCGCCTTGGATGCATCTTTATGTAACATGTATGCGTATTTGTAGCCACCTCTGAAGTCGGAGTGGGTTTGCCTGATGACGAGGTACACTGGTAGCAAGGAAAGCTAATACACACGCAAAAGCCAGTCCAGTGCACTAGAAGTATTAGCTCATGCATGGACTACACATAAGTTCAATGCGGGCGGGAAAATAATTCTGTTAACCTGACTTAATGTTTTATATGCCTAATTTGCATGCTCTTCTCAGTGTTATTTTATTTGCAATGGTTACTTTGAAAGTAACACGCACTAGTGTGTATCACTGGCATGCCTGTTTGTGTTAGAATCAATTATCTTCGTGTTTCTCGGGGCATGCACTTTTGTTTATGTTGCATATCCCTTACAGGTCGTTGCAGTCAACACCAGCATTTTTTCAGCTGCTATTGATGTACTAGGCAAGATTACGCTCAGTTGTTTGCCATTGCTTTCTGAGCGACCGGCTCACATACCCCTAAGTTACCAACGAGGCGAGAACCGCTATCGATTCTCGTGCAGGTTACGTTCCTCACGTGGATATACGGGATTACGGAGAAAGACGTTAACTCCTAGGCCAGGGAGATCGGCTTCTTTATAGGCATGTCTTATTGTGATTGTAATTGTGATTTTATTAAGTGTTGACTAACACACATTTGCTGATAAGCTATCCGCGGATGTTTCTATTATATTTACATTAAACTATGTCGCTGTTTAGTACTAAAAATGTATTCTGCAACCAATCATAGAACACATATATATATATATATATATATATATATATATATATATATATATATATATATATATATATATATATATATATATATATATATATATAGGTCCTTGAAAGCTTATGATATGTGGTTGTATAGAACAATGCTGAAAAGTCCTTGAACAGCCAAAAATAAGTAATATTCAAGTGATAAAAGAAGCGAAGAGACAATTACATCGCAAACATCAGAAACAAACAATCAACATATTTTATTTTATCATGTTATGAAAACAAAAATAACTGGAACTCGCTGTGACAACTGGAGAGACTGCTCTCAAGATAGATAGAAGAAGGCAGCAGGAGAAGGTTCTTGACGGCCTTGTGTCATGGCACGGAGAGGGGTCATTGCAGGAAGTGTAACTTGCAGTTGGAGATGGCCAGATGTAAATAGGCACGTCAATAAGCAAGTATCTTGATGATAGTGATGATGATGATAATGATGATGGTAGTGATGATGATGGCGTTGATGGTGATGATGATTGTGATATTGATGATGATAATGATGGTGAAGATTACGGTGGTAATGATGAAGTTGATGATGATGATGATGATGATGATGATGATGATGATGATGATGATGATGATGATGATGATGATGATGATGATGATGATGATGATGATGATGATGATGATGATGATATTGATGATGATGATATTGATGATGATGATGGTGATGATGATGATGATGATGATGATGGTGGTGGTGGTGGTGGTTGTAGTGGCGCTGGTTGTAGTAGGGGTGATATAATGTGTTTATTAAATATTGCTTCAATGTACAGATTTAACAATTGCAGCATTAATGTACAATAACTGTTTACTAACATGTATATATTTGTTCTATTTATTGTTCTTGAACAATAATATACATATTTATTAGCATCGTTATATTTTGCACTGGCCACATTTAATCATTTAAAAACTAAGCTTGAATATTATATTTAGATATCTGCATAATGTCTATGATCACGTGTCAAATATACGACACAATTTTGAAATGTAAGTTTAGTCACAGTTGTCAAAAAGATACTAATTCATTTTTTTTTTAAATTCATATTCTATTTCCTTCAGTATTAATAACAACATTTTAATTGATGAACCCTTTTTAGAACTTTCTATTAAGTGTCGTATGGGTATTTAATGCAATTTCACAATCCGGGTTGGAAATTTTGAAGTAATTTGCTTTGCTTTGGCTTTCGCAATGGTTTTACAGGCGAACTTTTAGAAAGCAATGGCACAATACTAAACGTAAAAGAAGTTAGTTGCATTTCCTTTACAGGACGCTGCAGTCAACCCCAGCATTTTTTAACTGTTCGTGACCTCTTGGCAAGTTTACGTACAGAAGTTTACTGAACATAAACTTACCTAAATAACCATAAATAAATGTTGTAGTTGGTTGCGACTTCCTTTAAAGGACATGCAACAATTGTTGTTCTTTCCTGTGTTACATATTTCAGTCACGGGAATATCATGATATATGTGTAAATCTGATTGGTCAAACACTTTAATCAGTGTTATTATTTCTCACTTGGCGAAAATAATCTGGAGCAATGTATGGCCATCGTCAGATTAGTTAGCCCTAAGGAAGACCGAAGTTGAAGACGTGTGATCATGCGGAGGGCTTTGACGCCAGTGAATCCAGTTCGTTGTCCAGAATTAAAGACTCAGGAGTAAGAATTGGCTTGACCAGCACACGAGAGGAACATCGGAAGAATCAGGGGCCTCGTCAACCAACACAGAACTGGCATTATTAGCCGCCGGACGCTGATGCATATATTGGGGGAGGATCTTAACACCTATGAACTTTTCCGGAGTGTAAGAATGGTACCCCAACAGTTAACGTAGGATCAAATCACTCCACTGTTCTCCGTTCTCAGAACTTTTCTGGAGCTATGTACACCTTTGAGCTGGAATGTTCTTGCGTGAATATATTTGTTTTTCTTTTAGATTTATGTTTCGACGCAGGATTTTGTCTTTGACTTCCATAGTTGACATTGTGCCCGAGGAAGACTGCTTAGTATATTTTCAGTTGTCAATTTTGTTTTGTGCCTTTTATTCTGTCTTCATTTGACCTCTTCAAACCCACTCTTTGCAACCTGCTATAACATTGTCATCACCACAATGTTAGTTACTTGCATATCCTTTAGAGGACGTCGCAATCAACACCAGCATGTTTTGCTGCTGTGACCTCATGGCAAGCTTACGTTCAGTAGTTTGCACTACTATGCACCATGCCTAATAGCATGGACGGTAATAGTTCGCCATCTCACTCAATCCGCGGAGTTTTATATCAGGTGTGCGTTCTTGTCCTAATTATGCAAAGCGGGAAACTTTCCAGGTATGTATCTCTTTGTCTTCCCTTGTTCTTAGTCCATCGCATTTGTCGGGTTGTCAGTTCGTTTTTAAGTTTATTTCTCTTCATCATCATCATCGAGTGCCATGTCACGTGGCGTAGGTGTTCGTGTCTCTCCACAGATCTCGGTCTGTGGTGTTCTGGATCAACTCGGCTGATGATATTCCTCAATGCCGCCATCTCAGTCCATCCAGCATCATTTCTCTTGGTCTTTCTCTGCCTCTCTTCAATTCGATCTTTCCAGTCGTCACGATGTTCTCCAGTTTCCCTCTTCTCCTCACATGACCAGAGAAAGTTGTGTCTTTGTCTCTGTCTTATTGTTTTATATAATGTTCTAGTTTCATTAGCCTCTTTCAGGCAATGGTCGTTAGTTACTCTGGCAGTCCAAGGAATTTGCAAAATTCGTCTTAGGAACCAAATCACATTTGCTTCCAAGTTTTTTTGTAATTTATTCATTTACATTCCAAGATTAACTGCCATATATCGAAACGTGTTTTATATATAGCACTTCAGCACTCTCTTTCTTACATTCAATGATAGTGGCTTATTGCATAAGACAAACTGTTCATTTTCTGAAATGCAGCTTTTGCTTGCCCTATTCTGTCTTTAATCTATGTGGTCGATCTTCCGTCTGATGTTATAAATTCTCCTCAAAACGCACCCAAAATGTTAACTAAATACGTGTAATATCTCTAATCAAAATATAGTCTTCACTGGTTTCTTCTAGAACTTTCTCATTTCTACTTCTCTCCGCTCAAGATATTCTTTGCATTTTCCTCAGAAACCACATTTCCTTTGCCATTTATTTTCATTCGTTCTCTTTGAGCTCAAGCGTAGTCCATACATATGCTACTATTTCTATTGCACTGTACTGACATTTGCTTGTGGATTAGCTTTACTTATTACCAATGACCCTCACTAGTATGATAATCCACTCCGACTTCAGAGGTACTTGTAATTTAAATCCCACAGTCAAGGACTAGAAGTCAATATTTTAGCCCAACTGACAGATGTAAGGGTTGCACAGGCTACCACGGCATCATCACACCGGATGTTTAAGAACGAGCGCTTTTATCCATTTGGCCATGCTGACCTCTCTTTACGACGTTGTTACGAACGCAGTTCGCAATCCCGCGTACCGCGCTCGAAACACAGCTGCAAGCGATTTGAAACACACCACCTTGTTCTGGTTTTCATAGAATGATATGAGTGCCGTCGTTCAGAAATAATGGCAAACTTCTGAACGTAAACTTGCCAAGAAATCATAAACAGCCAAGAAATGCTGGCGTTGACTACGACGTCCGTAAAGCATATACACCTAATTTTAACTTTAACAACACATCTGAAAAGTTATAATTTATATTCATTCGTTTCAGTTAAAAATTATGTTTCAGGGCAGTATGGTGCACGGTCAAGACATGAATGCAAAATATGGGACCCGCTCCCACTTTTTGGGGTGCATGAAATATGTGGTGCTAGTTTCATATTTGTACAATCCTATCGGAACTATTTCTGTGATGTCGTCAATATCACACTGATCGCCTTTACTTTCCAAACCATTTCCTAGTACTCATTATAAGCTGGTTCGAATTGGGAGACTAAGCCAATATTCTTTTAATCGCTGTGTCGATGGGGCTTCAAACACATGACCATCTGACCTGCAGGCTAGAGTGCTAACCACGGCGCTACCAATTCTCCCGGTTCACGCAATGTAACCTGTAGTTATTTAAGATTCATGTGCGGGGGGAATTAGCAGGATGATATGCTGGCAAGGAATGGTAGATTACTTATGGACCATGGAGAGGTGGTCGTGCACCTATGGGACCAGGTAGAGAAGGTGAGGGAACAGAATGAGAACCCGTATGTGGAAAGAATGAGATTGCGGGGGATTTGGCAGGGGTTCTGGACGAATCTCAAAACAGAGGGAAGACCAGGAGAACTTTCAATCAGATGGCCGGGGAACAATTCGTAGTAGTATGACTTTTCGCTGGCTGTTGAATGAGGGGGCGGAGCACGTATGGGAATGTCCTGAGTGCAGTGATGCCAGTTCTTGGCTCAACCCAATTCAACTCACGTTTAACTGTGCGTGTGGATGCCAGATAAAGAATGGGGTCTGTAATCACTGCTATGATTGGCTAAAGGTCGGACGTTACTATACAGTTATATTTGTTTCATAAACTCTTTCACGGACAATGGCCAGTTGTCGTAGGCACATCTGTAGATGTTATAATAAAATTACGCGTTGTGGACATATAGAAAGTGTCATGAAAATATTTTGAAAGAAATTACTCACAAAGAGAACTAGTTACTCGCTTCTGAAAATTCATTTACCAAATGCGTTGTTTCGTTTTGTCTAATTCACAGTTTATTAAAGTTCGTTCCATTTAAAATTACGTATAATATTACGGAATTATATTATACGGGAGATATCCAGAAATGACACAAATAACAAATGACGCTAGTATGCCGATATATCGTCCTTCTGTCCAAATAGGGGTGGGGCGGGGGAGGTTGCACATTTTGCGATATATTATCCTTCAACACTGAATAATTATGAAGTAATATAGGGTGTATTGTTAATGACTATGCAGTGTTTGAAAATATTGCCGGTCCAAGTTTTGTATTTACCTATTATGTTGCATAAACTTTACAGTGGGTGAATACAAAACTTGGACTGGCAATATTTTCAAACACTGCACAGTCATTAAAAGTTCATCCTATATAAGGAACATATCTCTGCATATGAACGTGTTAAGAAAACAGTCAATTAAGTGCCCTGGCATTTAGGTTATTGGTGTTCTAAGATGACAAGAGTGGAATCAGGTTCAATTTTCTCACCAGACGAGGCAGTTTGTGTTAAGTCACTGGTTAGCGCTTTGTTGGACGGTAGGTGTGAATCTATTTTGATCCCTTCGGGTACATAAAATAAGATCCTTAATACGACTACAACTAGTACTAGTGATAGTAGTAGTAGTAGTAGTAGTAGTAGTAGTAGTAGTAGTAGTAGTAGTAGTAGTAGTAGTAGTAGTAGTAGTAGTAGTAGTAGTAGTAGTAGTAGTAGTAGTAGTAGTAGTAGTAGAAGTAGAAGTAATAGTAGTAGAAGTAATAGTAGTAGTAGTAGTAGGTAGTAGTAGTAGTAGTAGTAGTAGTAGTAGTAGTAGTAGTAGTAGTAGTAGTAGTAGTAGTAGTAGTAGTAGTAGTAGTAGTAGTAGTAGTAGTAGTACTTCATCTTGTATTCTTACTACTACTAGTAATACTTCTGCTGTGACTGCTTCTGTGACTGACTACATCAATAGTAATAATAAATTTATACTCCCCTTCCTCCTCCCCTTCTTCTTCTTCTTCTTCTTCTACTTCTTCTTCTTCTTCTTCTTCTTCTTCTTCTTCTTCTTCTTCTTCTTCTTCTTCTTCTTCTTCTTCTTCTTCTCCTCCTCGTCCTCCTCCTTCTCCTCGTTCTTCTTCTTCTTCTCCTTCTTTCTCTTATTCTTCTCCTCCTCTTCCACCTCGTCCTCTTCCTCCTCCTCCTCCTCCTCCTCCTCCTCCTCCTCCTCCTCCTTCTCCTTCTTCTTCTTCTTCTTCTTCTTTTTCTTCTTCTTCTTCTTCTTCTTCTTCTTCTTCTTCTTCTTCTTCTTCTTCTTCTTCTTCTTCTTCTTCTTCTTCTTCTTCTTCTTCTTCTGCTTCTTCTTCTTCTTCTTCGTCTGTTTCTTCAAACCCTCGATAAAGCCTAACTTCGCAACCATCCCACCCATGCCCTTTTTACACTTGTTCATAAGTTGGTGGATTTCGCAACTAACGTTTATCACAGAAAGAAGGCAGCTAGTATGACGCCAACCCTCCTTATTTGCCCCTACGACATATATGGTAGGCTACAGAGTTAATATAGTTAATTTCATTTGTGGACGCCGATACTTCACAGGCGAAACCTATTTTACTGTTGTATTTTGTTCCCAGTGTAAGTTTACTTTTAATTTTCTGCCTTTGTTATCGACACCTTTTTTTCCCCCAGACTTTTAATTAATTTGTCCCAGACAGAGCTATCGAATGTCCTTGTATAGTCTTTGAAGCACGGATAAATACTTTTCTTCAGACAGTGTTTTCTGTCTGTGTTCTGGGCCATAATGTTTCTGTACTGTTCCACCTGTCTTTCGAAAGCCAGTCCGTTCTGAAACGATATCTACTACAGTGGTTCTCAACCCTTGGGAAATCCCCCCCCCCCTCCTTTCTCAGGGGAGAATTTTAGGGTTTTCATTGGGGGGGGGGGGGGGGGTGATTAAGATTGTTTCAAGATCGCGTTAATACAAGAACCGAGTACTTGATATTGTTTTTTCCTCCACATTTTACAGTTCTGTACTTCTCCCCCTTCTAACATTCGTTTTATAGCATAAATAGACCCGCAAATCACATATTATGCAGACGTCTATACTCGTTCTAGTATGTGTTATTAATTTAGCTTCCATTTTTACGTATACTGTCTAGAGGCGGGAAGAATTTATTGTGACGAATAATTAAAAGGGGGGTGGGGGATGACATTCTGAACATATGATGGAGGGGTGCATGGGCCACAACAGGTTGAGAACCACTGATATACTATGAAGGGGCTTCAAATGAAAACCTTACATGATTTTTTGGAGGGTGCATATATTCTAAAAAAGTAAAGAACAAACGTACCATTTGTTTGATGTAATTACTGCTGGGTTCAATGAATGCCCTCCAGCGCCAATAAAATGCTTGGGTTCCTTTGGAAAAATAATTCTCTAAGTCGCATGTGTACTCATGCTTTGCCTCTACATGGAACCGAAAAGTTTTGAAACCTCCTACTCCACCCATACACTTGCTGGACTGACAGGCATGCATCACCATACTGGACATTCATTCGCAGATGAATTTCTATAGGTTTCACCCCTTCACTGCCACACAACAACAAAATTCTGATAACAGAATGCTGCTACTCTTTGGTGCATGTCAAAAGCGGGTCGGCCATCTTTAAATTGTCCTATGACGCCATCGTGTTCTTTCACACCTTGATGTCACGTGCTTCACACTCTTGACATCCTTAAAAACAATATTGGCAGGCTACAAGACAATGACATGATTATTGTAATTTCTATAACACTTGGAAGGTTTTCAATTAAAGCCCCTCATTTATGTTGTATTCTTTCGTTTATTTCAGTAGTGCTACTTTAACTGTGCATTGCATAAATTTACTTCTTCTTATAGTCAATGCCGTGTGGCGTTGGTGATCATGTCTGTTCGTCTTCTCTTTCGTGTACTGCTAATTAATTCTTTAGATATTTCATGAGAATGGGAAAGCTGGAGTATTTCGTCACAATGGGACAGCTGGAGTAAATCGTCACAATGGGAAAGCTGGAGTATATCGTCACAATGGGAAAGCTGGAGTATATCGTCATAATGGGACAACTGATGTATATCGTTACAATGGGAAAGCTAGATAATATCGTCACAATGATAAAACTAGAGTATATCGCCACAGTGGGATAGCTGGAGTATATCGTCACAGTGGGATAGCTGGAGAATATCGTCACAATGATAAAACTGGAGTATATCGTCACAATGGGAAAGCTGGAGGGGAGGATAAGCAGAGAAAGGCCAGGAGAGAAGAAACCGGACAGTCTGACATGGAATGGAGGAACATCAATCTTAGAAGTGACTGGTCAGTACACGAGACAGAAGACCGTGGACAGATATTATCACCAATCCCACACGCCATGGACTATGAGAAGTTTGGCAGTACACGAGACAGAAACCTGTGGACAGATATGATACCTAACGCCACACGGCATGGACTATGTGGAGGGGAGGAAGAAGAAGAAGAAGAAGAAGAAGAAGAAGAAGAAGAAGAAGAAGAAGAAGAAGAAGAAGAAGAAGAAGAAGAAGAAGAAGAAGAAGAAGAAGAAGAAGGGAGAGGAGGAAAAGGAGAAGGATGAAGAGGAGGGGGAGGAAGGGAGGGAGAAGGAGGAGGGAAGGGAAGAAGGAAGCAGGTCTGCAGTGATATATTTGTTCATGTCTGTTTTGTAAACGAAAACTTTAAAGTGGGCAGGTTCTACCCCTTCAACTTTCCTCCAGTACTATACCGTCTAATGTTTTTGTGGTGTTTTTTTTTTCTCTCTTTTTTTTTTTTTTTTGGTCGGGGGGGGGGGAGAGAGGGGGGGGGGGTATCTTTTTGTCTTTGAACATGACCAAGCCAAACCGATACTTAAATATATGTCAGGTTAGACAGCCTTACTGCCTAGAACATTTTAAGGTGTCCATTTTATAAGGCTGTGTCAATTTATTTTTTACTATGCGTTTACATGAAAATCTCCCACGCGAGGAATTAAAGCCCTGGGCAGTAGGACCAACATACTAATCTACTAGCCATTAAGCCAGATGGACTGCTCAGGTTGTGGCAAGCGTTTCAAATAATGTATATCTTTAACCAACCGGTCTCTGTGGCTAAGGGCTTGCGAACGCGGTTTGTGAGCCCGTATACCCGGGTTCGAAACACGGCGGTGCTGGGTTTTTTTCGAAAAAGGTATAGGGGCCGGTCGTTCAGTAAGCAATGGCAAACTACTGAACGTAAAATTTGCCCAGGAATCACCAACAGCATAATTCCTGGGGCTGACTGCTACGTCATGTGAAGAACATGCAACTTAATTTTTTAGCCAAGCGGCTGTTTATTTTTATGACAGAATGCGTTAGATTAAAACGGTTTAACGTACAACTGCCGGCTTCCTGGCCTAGAGGTTAGCGACTTTTCTCCGTAATCTCGTATACTCTCGTAAGTAACGTGACGACGGTGAGAATCAGCTCAGAAAGCAATGGCAAACTACTGAGCGTAATCTTGCCAAGAAATCAACAATAAGCTGAAAGATGCTGATGTTGAAAGCGATGTCCTGTAAAGGATATGCAAACAACTTTTAACGTACAACTGATTCAATGTACACATGTTGGTTATATCTCCCTAACAGGACATTGCAGTAACCCCAGCATTGATGGACTGTTTGTGAATCGCAAGGCAATTTTACTTTCAGTGACGTCTCGTTGCTTTCTGAACTGCCGACGTTTAAACCGTTGTTAAAATTAACGCAGCTGGATCTGCTACCAAATCTGCTACTAAAAGTGTCGGAATCTATGGCTGGGTGGTAGTGAGCACAGTTATCCATCCAGCCCTAACGTATACGGCTCGATGTCCGCCGCCGGCATTTCGGAAGCAGCCCATTTTGTGTTGATTTTCCCAATGGTATGAGAGCCAGCCGTTCAGAAATATACGGCAAACAGTCCGTAAATACCAAATTAGATTGCGACGTTCAGTAAATGGCATGCAACTAACTTGAACAGATTTAGTGCCAAAGACAATGAAGGTTTCCACCAAACAAAAATGGATGGCGAAAAATGGGAACAAAAATGGATGGCGGGAAAATGGGAAATGGTGGTTTGTCACAGTTATGACCTTAAGTGTTATTAATATGGTAGTAGACGTCTCGTATTATATATCAAATTAAAGGAGGTTTCTTAGGGAAAACTACTGTATTGATATTTTAATTGAGAACATTTCGCAGTGACAACATGTCAGTGATATATATACCCATGGCAGATGCGAGGAGTCGCTTAAGGAGGTTAATCATCCCATGGCACTTAATCATTTAATATCACTAGCAGAGAAGAAGTTAAAGATACGGTAGAGAAGAAGTTAAAGACACGGTGGAGAAGAAGTTAAAGACACCCTAGAGAAGAAGTTAAAGACACCCTAGAAAAGAAGTTAAAGACACTCTAGAGAAGAAGTTAAAGACAACCTAGAGAAGAAGTTAAAGATACGGTAGAGAAGAAGTTAAAGACACGGTAGAAAAGAAGTTAAAGATACGGTAGAGAAGAAGTTAAAGACACAGTAGAGAGGAAGTAAAAGACACGGTAGAGAAGAAGTTAAAGACACGGTAGAGAAGACGTTAAAGACACGGTAGAGAAGAAGTTAAAGACACGGTAGAGAAGAAGTTAAAAACACGGTAGAGAAGAAGTTAAAGACACTGTAGAGAAGAAGTTAAAGACACCGTAGAGAAGAAGTTAAAAACACGGTAGAGAAGAAGTTAAAGACACTGTAGAGAAGAAGTTAAAGACACCGTAGAGAAGAAGTTAAAGACACGGTAGAGAAGAAGTTAAAGACACGGTAGAGAAGAAGTTAAAGACACGGTAGAGAAGAAGTTAAAGACACGGTTGAGAAGAAGTTAAAGACACCGTAGAGAAGAAGTTAAAGACACCGTAGAGAAGAAGTTAAAGACACGGTAGAGAAATAATTAAAGACACGGTAGAGAGAAGTTAAAGACACGGTAGAGAAGAAGTTAAAGACACGGTAGAGAAGACGTTAAAGACACGGTAGGATGGATGATGTCAGATTACTCACAACTGCCATCTAATCTCTCGCTGTTTTCCATCCCCAGATAATCGCCGTGATCTCTGTGTTTTTTATCGTCATATCTATCCTGTCGTTCTGCTTGAAGACACACCCGGAAATGAGGGTCCCCGTTCTCAAGAATGCCACTTCCCAAACAGCCAACGGCAGCTACACGTGGCGACTGGAAAAGAAAGAGACAGAGCCTCATGAGGCATTCTTCTACATCGAGTGTGCCAGTAACGCCTGGTTCACGTTTGAAATCATCATACGGTTTGTTGTGGCGCCAAACAAACTGGATTTTCTCAAGGCGCCTGTAAATATAATTGACATCGTCGCCACGTTGAGTTTTTATCTGGATTTCATGCTCACTGAGCTTAAACAGGAGAGTGATATGCTTGAGTTTTTCTCCATAATAAGAATAATGAGGCTGTGTAAGCTCACCCGCCATTCAGCTGGTCTGAAAATTCTCATACACACTTTCAAAGCCAGCGCCAAGGAGTTGATTCTGCTCATCTTCTTCTTGGTTTTAGGCATCGTGATTTTTGCTGCGCTCATTTACTACGCCGAGAGGATACAATACAATCCAGATAACGACTTCCACAGCATACCCGTTGGCCTGTGGTGGGCCATTGTCACAATGACAACTGTGGGTTATGGTGATATGGTGCCTAAAACATATGTGGGGATGTTCGTGGGCGCCCTTTGTGCGCTGGCAGGTGTCTTGTGCATCGCCCTGCCCGTACCTGTGATCGTTTCCAATTTTGCGCTCTTCTACTCGCACACGCAAGCCCGGTCCAAACTACCCAAGAAGAGACGGAGAGTTTTACCAGTCGAAGCACCACGACCAAAGGGAGGCAAGGCTCCGGGGATGGCTGGAAATGTACAAGGCGTTGGAGGACCACAGAACCGACGGATGAACGCCATCAAACACAATCATCCAGGTGCTTTAGATGTCAAGATGAATAGGATAGGTAATTGCACGTTTACCTGTTCAGTCCGTGTGTTTTGTTCTAGATTCGTAATTTCTTTCTAACATCTAGCTCAATCTTTACGTTGTCTTTTTTGCTCTGTGTTAATTAAGACAAGTAGCTGTTTTAACTGCATCTGTATTTGAGCTGTTTTTTAAGATAAATAGTTCTAACTGCATCTTTGTTTAATCTGTTCCACTAAGTACTTATGAATGCTGAAAATTATGTAAATGATTGTTGTGAAGTTACAATTTTGCTTCATTTCCTAACATTACAGTATTGTCATGCTTTATTTTTATTCATTGGTTATGCCGTGTTTAATGTCACAGACGGTCTGTGCCCATGTCGTTTAATGTCACAGACGGTCTGTGCCCATGTGTTGTAATGTCACAGACCTGCAATGGTCGTTATGTTGTGTACCACAGATTGGCTATGGCTGTGACGTTGAATGCCATAGACTGTCTAGGCACTGGCGTGTTAGTCATAGACTATCTATGACCGCGGCTTGTTATGTCATAGATTGTCTATGGCCGTGGCTGGTTATGTCATAAACTGTCTATGACCGCGGTGTGTTACGTCATAGACTTGTCTATCGCCGTGGCGTGTTATGTTATATACTGTCTAAGGCCGCGGCTCGTTACGTCATAGACTTGTCTATGGCCGCGGCGTGTTGTTATATGCTGTCTAAGGCCGCGGCTCGTTATGTCATAGACTGTCTATGGCCGCGGCTCGTTATGTCATCGACTGTCTAAGGCCGCGTCGTGTTACGTTACAGTCTATGACCACGGTGTGTTATGTCGTAGACTATCAATAGCCGCGGCGTGTAATGGCATAGACTGTCTATGACCATGTGGTTTAATTTTAATGACCGGTTATTACCATTGTGATATATGGCATCGACTGGTAATGGCGTTGTATGTCATAGACTGTTAGAACCGTCTACGGCCTGTTGTTTAATTCTATAGACCTCCAGAGACATCGTCAATCGTACGGATTAATGTCATAGACAGTCTATGCCTGTGTGTCTTCATGTCATAAACCTTCTATTAATGCGTGGATTATTGTCATAGCCCGCCTATGGTAGTGCCATTTCATAGGCAGTCTACGGCTGTGTGGTTTGTTGTCATAGACGTCTATGGATGTGTGGTTTTATGTCATAGACCGTCTATGGCCGTATGATTTCTTCGTATAGACTGTCTATGTATCAGTTATGGTTTCATGTCATTCATCATATGTGGCTGTATGTTTTCATATCGTAGATCATCTTTGGTAGTGCGATTTCATATCTTAGACTGTCCGCAGTGGTAACATTGAATTACATAGACTATAACCATGACGTGTTGCCATAGACTGTTTATGACTGTATGGTTATTGTCATAGTTCGTCTATGGACGTGTCATTTCATATCATATACTTCGGTGTTGGTGAATTTTAAATGCCATAAATTATAAGCGTGACGTGTTGTCATAGGCTGTGAGGTCTTAATTATAATAACAGCCATTGACGTAAGCGTTCGATGTTTTCAGTGTACACATCAAATATTCGTTATGTTAACTCGACGTCACATGTGCCCTGACTGTTCGTGTGACCGTGACATTTAACTGTTATGTTTTTTATTTGTATGCCTCTCATTCACACACCAGTGATACTTTCGATTGTTGTTATCCACCGGCCTAAACATGTTAAATATATATTATTCATGTGTCCATCCATCTCATTTCTTCACATACGACTATCTTATCCCAGTAAAATGTTTAGTTGGTGAAATATGGATTCAGTGCGAAGGTCGCAGTGGTTATGTCTTGAATACCTTGTTTTCAGTCATACTTGCTGTCCTCAGCGTGATAGAAATATTTACAATTCAAAAACAACAAGTAATTATATTGTAGTATCTTTTCTTCTATTGCTGCTACCTTTCTACTTCTGCTGCTACCTTTCTTCTTGTCTTGCTACATTACTTCTTCTGCTGTTAACATTCTTCTTCTGCTGCTACCTTTCTTCATGTTTTGCTAGCTTTCATCTTCTGCTGCTACCTTTCATCTTCTGCTGCTACCTTTCATCTTCTGCTGCTACCTTTCATCTTCTGCTGCTACCTTTCTTCTTCTGCTGCTACCTTTCTTCTTGTCTTGCTACATTACTTCTTCTGCTGTTAACATTCTTCTTCTGCTGCTACCTTTCTTCATGTTTTGCTACCTTTCATCTTCTGCTGCTACCTTTCATCTTCTGCTGCTACCTTTCATCTTCTCCTGCTACCTTTCTTCTTCTGCTGCTACCTTTCTTCTTGTCTTGCTACATTACTTCTTCTGCTGTTAACATTCTTCTTCTGCTGTTAACATTCTTCTTCTGCTGCTACCTTTCTTCAGGTTTTGCTACCTTTCATCTTGGACTGCTACCTTTCATCTTCTGCTGCTACCTTTCTTCTTCTGCTGCTACCTTTCATCTTCTGCTGCTACCTTTTTTCTTCTGCTGCTACCTTTCATCTTCTGCTGCTACCTTTCTTCTTCTGCTGCTACCTTTCATCTTCTGCTGCTACCTTTCTTCTTCAGCTGCTACCTTTCTTCTTCTTCTGTTAACATTCTTCTTCTGCTGCTACCTTTCATCTTCTGCTGCTACATTTCTTCTTCTGCTGCTACCTTTCTTCTTCTACTGTTAACATTCTTCTTCTGCTGCTACCTTTCATCTTCTGCTGCTACCTTTCATCTTCTGCTGCTACCTTTCTTCTTCTGCTGCTACCTTTCTTCTTGTCTTGCTACATTACTTCTTCTGCTGCTACCTTTCATCTTGCACTGCTACCTTTCATCTTCTGCTGTTACCTTTCTTCTTCTGCTGCTAACTTTCTTCTTGTTTTGCTACCTTTCATCTTCTGCTGCTACCTTTCTTTTTGCACTGCTACCTTTCATCTTCTGCTGCTACCTTTCTTCTTGCACTGCTACCTTTCTTCTTGCACTGCTACCTTTCATCTTCTGCTGCTACCTTTCATCTTCTGCTGCTACCTTTCTTCTTCTGCTACCTTTCTTCTTGTCTTGCTACACTACTTCTTCTGCTGTTAACATTCTTCTTCAGCTGCTACCTTTCATCTTCTACTGCTACCTTTCATCTTCTGCTGCTACCTTTCATCTTCTTCTGCTACCTTTCATCTTCTTCTGCTACCTTTCTTCTTCTGCTGCTACCGTTCTTCTTGTTTTGCTACCTTTTATCTTCTGCTGCTACCTTTCTTCTTGTTTTGCTACATTTCATCTTCTGCTGCTACCTTTCATCTTCTACTGCTACATTTCTTCTTGCACTGCAACCTTTCATCTTCTGCTGCTACCTTTCATCTTCTGCTGCTACCTTTCATCTTCTGCTGCTACCTTTCTTCTTCTGCTGCTACCTTTCTTCTTGTCTTGCTACATTACTTCTTCTGCTGTTAACATTCTTCTTCTGATGCAACCTTTCTTCTTGTTTTGCTGCCTTTCATCTTCTGCAGCTCCCTTTCATCTTCTGCTGCTACCTTTCATCTTACACTGCTACCTTTCATCTTCTGCTGCTACCTTTCATCTTCTGCTGCTACCTTTCATCTTCTGCTGTTACCTTTCATCTTCTGCTACTACCTTTCATCTTCTGCTGCTACCTTTCATCATGGACTGCTACCTTTCATCATGGACTGCTACCTTTCATCATGGACTGCTACCTTTCATCATGGACTGCTACCTTTCATCATGGACTGCTACCTTTCATCATGGACTGCTACCTTTCATCTCCCTCTGCTACCTTTCATCTTCTGATGCTACCTTTCTTCTTCTGCTGCTACCTTTCATCTTCTGCTGCTACCTTTCTTCTTCTGCTGCTACCTTTCATCATTAACTGCTACCTTTCATCTTCTGCTGCTACCTTTCATCTTGGACTGCTACAATACTTCTTCTGCTGCTACCTTTCTTCTTGTCTTGCTACATTACTTCTTCTGCTGCTACCTTTCATCTTGCATTGCTACCTTTCATCTTCTGCTGCTGTCTTTCTTCTTCTGCTGCTAACTTTCTTCTTGTTTTGCTACCTTTCATCTTCTGCTGCTACCTTTCTTTTTGCACTGCTACCTTTCATCTTCTGCTGCTACCTTTCTTCTTGCACTGCTACCTTTCTTCTTGCACTGCTACCTTTCATCTTCTGCTGCTACCTTTCATCTTCTGCTGCTACCTTTCTTCCTCTGCTGCTACCTTTCTTCTTGTCTTGCTACATTACTTCTTCTGCTGTTAACATTCTTCTTCTGCTGCTACCTTTTATCTTCTACTGCTACCTTTCATCTTCTGCTGCTACCTTTCATCTTCTTCTGCTACCTTTCATCTTCTTCTGCTACCTTTCTTCTTCTGCTGCTACCGTTCTTCTTGTTTTGCTACCTTTTATCTTCTGCTGCTACCTTTCTTCTTGTTTTGCTACCTTTCATCTTCTGCTGCTACCTTTCATCTTCTGCTGCTACCTTTCTTCTTGCACTGCTAACTTTCATCTTCTGCTGCTACCTTTCATCTTCTGCTGCTACCTTTCATCTTCTGCTGCTACCTTTCATCTTCTGCTGCTACCTTTCTTCTTCTGCTGCTACCTTTCTTCTTGTCTTGCTACATTACTTCTTCTGCTGTTAACATTCTTCTTCTGCTGCTACCTTTCTTCTTGTTTTGCTACCTTTCATCTTCTGCTTCCCCCTTTCATCTTCTGCTGCTACCTTTCATCTTGCACTGCTACCTTTCATCTTCTGCTGCTACCTTTCATCTTCTGCTGCTACCTTTCATCTTCTGCTGTTACCTTTCATCATGGACTGCTACCTTTCATCTTCTGCTGCTACCTTTCATCTTCTGCTGCTACCTTGCATCTTCTGCTACTACCTTTCATCTTCTGCTGCTACCTTTCATCTCCTGCTGCTCCTTTAATCATGGACTGCTACCTTTCATCTTGGACTGCTACCTTTCATCATGGACTGCTACCTTTCATCATGGACTGCTACCTTTCATCATGGACTGCTACCTTTCATCTTCTTCTACTACCTTTCATCTTCTGCTGCTACCTTTCTTCTTCTGCTGCTACCTTTCATCTTCTGCTGCTACCTTTCTTCTTCTGCTGCTACCTTTCATCATCAACTGCTACCTTTCATCTTCTGCTGCTACCTTTTTTCTTCTGCTGCTACCTTTCTTCTTCTGCTGCTACCGTTCATCTTGGACTGCTAACTTTCTTCTTCGGCTGCTACCTTTCATCTTCTGCTGCTACCTTTCATCTTCTGCTGCTACCTTTCATCTTCTGCTGCTACCTTTCATCTTCTGCTGCTACCTTTCATCTTGGACTGCTACCTTGCATCTTCTGCTGCTACCTTTCATCGTGGACTGCTACCTTTCATCATGGACTGCTACCTTTATTTCCTGCTGCTACCTTTCATCTTATGCTGCTACCTTTCATCTTGGACTGCTACCTTTCATCTTCTGCTGCTACCTTTCATCATAGACTGCTACCTTTCATCATGGACTGCTACCTTTCATCATGGACTGCTACCTTTCATCAAGAACTGCTACCTTTCATCATGGACTGCTACCTTTCATCATGGACTGCTACCTTTCATCATGGACTGCTACCTTTCATCATGGGCTGCTACCTTTCATCATGGACTGCTACCTTTCATCATGGACTGCTACCTTTCATCTTCTTCTGCTACCTTTCATCTTCTGCTGCTACCTTTCATCTTCTGCTGCCCCCTTTAATCTTCTGCTGCTACATTTCATCTTCTGCTGCTACCTTTCATCTTCTGCTGCTACCTTTCTTCTTCTGCTGCTACCTTTCTTCTTGTTTTGCTACCTTTCATCTTCTGCTGCTACCTTTCTTCTTGTTTTGCTACCTTTCATCTTCTGCTGCTACCTTTCATTGTCTACTGCTACCTTTCTTCTTGCACTGCTACCTTTCTTCTTGCACTGCTACCTTTCATCTTCTGCTGCTACCTTTCATCTTCTGCTGCTACCTTTCTTCTTCTGCTACCTTTCTTCTTGTCTTGCTACACTACTTCTTCTGCTGTTAACATTCTTCTTCAGCTGCTACCTTTCATCTTCTACTGCTACCTTTCATCTTCTGCTGCTACCTTTCATCTTCTTCTGCTACCTTTCATCTTCTTCTGCTACCTTTCTTCTTCTGCTGCTACCGTTCTTCTTGTTTTGCTACAATTAATCTTCTGCTGCTACCTTTCTTCTTGTTTTGCTACCTTTCATCTTCTGCTGCTACCTTTCATCTTCTGCTGCTACATTTCTTCTTGCACTGCAACCTTTCATCTTCTGCTGCTACCTTTCATCTTCTGCTGCTACCTTTCATCTTCTGCTGCTACCTTTCTTCTTCTGCTGCTACCTTTCTTCTTGTCTTGCTACATTACTTCTTCTGCTGTTAACATTCTTCTTCTGCTGCAACCTTTCTTCTTGTTTTGCTGCCTTTCATCTTCTGCAGCTCCCTTTCATCTTCTGCTGCTACCTTTCATCTTGCACTGCTACCTTTCATCTTCTGCTGCTACCTTTCATCTTCTGCTGCTACCTTTCATCTTCTGCTGTTACCTTTCATCTTGGACTGCTACCTTTCATCTTCTGCTGCTACCTTTCATCTTCTGCTGCTACCTTTCATCTTCTGCTACTACCTTTCATCTTCTGCTGCTACCTTTCATCTCCTGCTGCTCCTTTTATCATGGACTGCTACCTTTCATCTTGGACTGCTACCTTTCATCTTCTGATGCTACCTTTCTTCTTCTGCTGCTACCTTTCATCTTCTGCTGCTACCTTTCTTCTTCTGCTGCTACCTTTCATCATTAACTGCTACCTTTCATCTTCTGCTGCTACCTTTCATCTTGGACTGCTACAATACTTCTTCTGCTGCTACCTTTCTTCTTGTCTTGCTACATTACTTCTTCTGCTGCTACCTTTCATCTTGCATTGCTACCTTTCATCTTCTGCTGCTGTCTTTCTTCTTCTGCTGCTAACTTTCTTCTTGTTTTGCTACCTTTCATCTTCTGCTGCTACCTTTCTTTTTGCACTGCTACCTTTCATCTTCTGCTGCTACCTTTCTTCTTGCACTGCTACCTTTCTTCTTGCACTGCTACGTTTCATCTTCTGCTGCTACCTTTCATCTTCTGCTGCTACCTTTCTTCCTCTGCTGCTACCTTTCTTCTTGTCTTGCTACATTACTTCTTCTGCTGTTAACATTCTTCTTCTGCTGCTACCTTTTATCTTCTACTGCTACCTTTCATCTTCTGCTGCTACCTTTCATCTTGTCTTGCTACATTACTTCTTCTGCTGCTACCTTTCATCTTGCATTGCTACCTTTCATCTTCTGCTGCTGTCTTTCTTCTTCTGCTGCTACCGTTCTTCTTGTTTTGCTACCTTTTATCTTCTGCTGCTACCTTTCTTCTTGTTTTGCTACCTTTCATCTTCTGCTGCTACCTTTCATCTTCTGCTGCTACCTTTCTTCTTGCACTGCTACCTTTCATCTTCTGCTGCTACCTTTCATCTTCTGCTGCTACCTTTCATCTTCTGCTGCTACCTTTCATCTTCTGCTGCTACCTTTCTTCTTCTGCTGCTACCTTTCTTCTTGTCTTGCTACATTACTTCTTCTGCTGTTAACATTCTTCTTCTGCTGCTACCTTTCTTCTTGTTTTGCTACCTTTCATCTTCTGCTGCCCCCTTTCATCTTCTGCTGCTACCTTTCATCTTGCACTGCTACCTTTCATCTTCTGCTGCTACCTTTCATCTTCTGCTGCTACCTTTCATCTTCTGCTGTTACCTTTCATCTTGGACTGCTACCTTTCATCTTCTGCTGCTACCTTTCATCTTCTGCTGCTACCTTGCATCTTCTGCTACTACCTTTCATCTTCTGCTGCTACCTTTCATCTCCTGCTGCTCCTTTAATCATGGACTGCTACCTTTCATCTTGGACTGCTACTTTTCATCTTCTGCTGCTACCTTTCATCATGGACTGCTACCTTTCATCATGGACTGCTACCTTTCATCATGGACTGCTACCTTTCATCATGGACTGCTACCTTTCATCATGGACTGCTACCTTTCATCTTCTTCTGCTACCTTTCATCTTCTGCTGCTACCTTTCTTCTTCTGCTGCTACCTTTCATCTTCTGCTGCTACCTTTCTTCTTCTGCTGCTACCTTTCATCATCAACTGCTACCTTTCATCTTCTGCTGCTACCTTTTTTCTTCTGCTGCTACCTTTCTTCTTCTGCTGCTACCGTTCATCTTGGACTGCTAACTTTCTTCTTCGGCTGCTACCTTTCATCTTCTGCTGCTACCTTTCATCTTCTGCTGCTACCTTTCATCTTCTGCTGCTACCTTTCATCTTCTGCTGCTACCTTTCATCTTGGACTGCTACCTTGCATCTTCTGCTGCTACCTTTCATCATAAACTGCTACTTTTCATCTTCTGCTGCTACCTTTCATCGTGGACTGCTACCTTTCATCATGGACTGCTACCTTTATTTCCTGCTGCTACCTTTCATCTTATGCTGCTACCTTTCATCTTGGACTGCTACCTTTCATCTTCTGCTGCTACCTTTCATCATAGACTGCTACTTTTCATCATGGACTGCTACCTTTCATCATGGACTGCTACCTTTCATCACGAACTGCTACCTTTCATCATGGACTGCTACCTTTCATCATGGACTGCTACCTTTCATCATGGACTGCTACCTTTCATCATGGGCTGCTACCTTTCATCATGGACTGCTACCTTTCATCATGGACTGCTACCTTTCATCTTCTTCTGCTACCTTTCATCTTCTGCTGCTACCTTTCATCTTCTGCTGCCCCCTTTAATCTTCTGCTGCTACATTTCATCTTCTGCTGCTACTTTTCATCTTCTGCTGCTACCTTTCTTCTTCTGCTGCTACCTTTCTTCTTGTTTTGCTACCTTTCATCTTATGCTGCTACCTTTCATCTTCTTCTGCTACCTTTCATCTTCTGCTGCTACCTTTCTTCTTCTGCTGCTACCTTTCTTCTTGTTTTGCTACCTTTCATCTTCTGCTGCTACCTTTCTTCTTGTTTTGCTACCTTTCATCTTCTGCTGCTACCTTTCATTGTCTACTGCTACCTTTCTTCTTGCACTGCTACCTTTCTTCTTGCACTGCTACCTTTCATCTTCTGCTGCTACCTTTCATCTTCTGCTGCTACCTTTCTTCTTCTGCTACCTTTCTTCTTGTCTTGCTACACTACTTCTTCTGCTGTTAACATTCTTCTTCAGCTGCTATCTTTCATCTTCTACAGCTACCTTTCATCTTCTGCTGCTACCTTTCATCTTCTTCTGCTACCTTTCATCTTCTTCTGCTACCTTTCTTCTTCTGCTGCTACCGTTCTTCTTGTTTTGCTACCTTTAATCTTCTGCTGCTACCTTTCTTCTTGTTTTGCTACCTTTCATCTTCTGCTGCTACCTTTCATCTTCTGCTGCTACATTTCTTCTTGCACTGCAACCTTTCATCTTCTGCTGCTACCTTTCATCTTCTGCTGCTACCTTTCATCTTCTGCTGCTACCTTTCTTCTTCTGCTGCTACCTTTCTTCTTGTCTTGCTACATTACTTCTTCTGCTGTTAACATTCTTCTTCTGCTGCAACCTTTCTTCTTGTTTTGCTGCCTTTCATCTTCTGCAGCTCCCTTTCATCTTCTGCTGCTACCTTTCATCTTGCACTGCTACCTTTCATCTTCTGCTGCTACCTTTCATCTTCTGCTGCTACCTTTCATCTTCTGCTGTTACCTTTCATCTTGGACTGCTACCTTTCATCTTCTGCTGCTACCTTTCATCTTCTGCTGCTACCTTTCATCTTCTGCTACTACCTTTCATCTTCTGCTGCTACCTTTCATCTCCTGCTGCTCCTTTTATCATGGACTGCTACCTTTCATCTTGGACTGCTACCTTTCATCTTCTGATGCTACCTTTCTTCTTCTGCTGCTACCTTTCATCTTCTGCTGCTACCTTTCTTCTTCTGCTGCTACCTTTCATCATTAACTGCTACCTTTCATCTTCTGCTGCTACCTTTCATCTTGGACTGCTACAATACTTCTTCTGCTGCTACCTTTCTTCTTGTCTTGCTACATTACTTCTTCTGCTGCTGCCTTTCATCTTGCATTGCTACCTTTCATCTTCTGCTGCTGTCTTTCTTCTTCTGCTGCTAACTTTCTTCTTGTTTTGCTACCTTTCATCTTCTGCTGCTACCTTTCTTTTTGCACTGCTACCTTTCATCTTCTGCTGCTACCTTTCTTCTTGCACTGCTACCTTTCTTCTTGCACTGCTACCTTTCATCTTCTGCTGCTACCTTTCATCTTCTGCTGCTACCTTTCTTCCTCTGCTGCTACCTTTCTTCTTGTCTTGCTACATTACTTCTTCTGCTGTTAAAATTCTTCTTCTGCTGCTACCTTTTATCTTCTACTGCTACCTTTCATCTTCTGCTGCTACCTTTCATCTTGTCTTGCTACATTACTTCTTCTGCTGCTACCTTTCATCTTGCATTGCTACCTTTCATCTTCTGCTGCTGTCTTTCTTCTTCTGCTGCTACCGTTCTTCTTGTTTTGCTACCTTTTATCTTCTGCTGCTACCTTTCTTCTTGTTTTGCTACCTTTCATCTTCTGCTGCTACCTTTCATCTTCTGCTGCTACCTTTCTTCTTGCACTGCTACCTTTCATCTTCTGCTGCTACCTTTCATCTTCTGCTGCTACCTTTCATCTTCTGCTGCTACCTTTAATCTTCTGCTGCTACCTTTCTTCTTCTGCTGCTACCTTTCTTCTTGTCTTGCTACATTACTTCTTCTGCTGTTAACATTCTTCTTCTGCTGCTACCTTTCTTCTTGTTTTGCTACCTTTCATCTTCTGCTGCCCCCTTTCATCTTCTGCTGCTACCTTTCATCTTGCACTGCTACCTTTCATCTTCTGCTGCTACCTTTCATCTTCTGCTGCTACCTTTCATCTTCTGCTGTTACCTTTCATCTTGGACTGCTACCTTTCATCTTCTGCTGCTACCTTTCATCTTCTGCTGCTACCTTGCATCTTCTGCTACTACCTTTCATCTTCTGCTGCTACCTTTCATCTCCTGCTGCTCCTTTAATCATGGACTGCTACCTTTCATCTTGGACTGCTACTTTTCATCTTCTGCTGCTACCTTTCATCATGGACTGCTACCTTTCATCATGGACTGCTACCTTTCATCATGGACTGCTACCTTTCATCATGGACTGCTACCTTTTATCATGGACTGCTACCTTTCATCTTCTTCTGCTACCTTTCATCTTCTGCTGCTACCTTTCTTCTTCTGCTGCTACCTTTCATCTTCTGCTGCTACCTTTCTTCTTCTGCTGCTACCTTTCACCATCAACTGCTACCTTTCATCTTCTGCTGCTACCTTTCTTCTTCTGCTGCTACCTTTCTTCTTCTGCTGCTACCGTTCATCTTGGACTGCTAACTTTCTTCTTCGGCTGCTACCTTTCATCTTCTGCTGCTACCTTTCATCTTCTGCTGCTACCTTTCATCTTCTGCTGCTACCTTTCATCTTCTGCTGCTACCTTTCATCTTGGACTGCTACCTTTCATCTTCTGCTGCTACCTTTCATCATGGACTGCTACCTTTCATCATGGACTGCTACCTTTCATCATGGACTGCTACCTTTCATCATGGACTGCTACCTTTCATCTTCTTCTGCTACCTTTCATCTTCTGCTGCTACCTTTCTTCTTCTGCTGCTACCTTTCATCTTCTGCTGCTACCTTTCTTCTTCTGCTGCTACCTTTCATCATCAACTGCTACCTTTCATCTTCTACTGCTACCTTTTTTCTTCTGCTGCTACCTTTCTTCTTCTGCTGCTACCGTTCATCTTGGACTGCTAACTTTCTTCTTCGGCTGCTACCTTTCATCTTCTGCTGCTACCTTTCATCTTCTGCTGCTACCTTTCATCTTCTGCTGCTACCTTTCATCTTCTGCTGCTACCTTTCATCTTCTGCTGCTACCTTTCATCTTGGACTGCTACCTTTCATCTTCTGCTGCTACCTTTCATCATGGACTGCTACCTTTCATCATGGACTGCTACCTTTCATCATGGACTGCTACCTTTCATCATGGACTGCTACCTTTCATCTTCTTCTGCTACCTTTCATCTTCTGCTGCTACCTTTCTTCTTCTGCTGCTACCTTTCATCATCAACTGCTACCTTTCATCTTCTACTGCTACCTTTTTTCTTCTGCTGCTACCTTTCTTCTTCTGCTGCTACCGTTCATCTTGGACTGCTAACTTTCTTCTTCGGCTGCTACCTTTCATCTTCTGCTGCTACCTTTCATCTTCTGCTGCTACTTTTCATCTTCTGCTGCTACCTTTCATCTTCTGCTGCTACCTTTCATCTTGGACTGCTACCTTTCATCTTCTGCTGCTACCTTTCATCATAAACTGCTACTTTTCATCTTCTGCTGCTACCTTTCATCGTGGACTGCTACCTTTCATCATGGACTGCTACCTTTATTTCCTGCTGCTACCTTTCATCTTATGCTGCTACCTTTCATCTTGGACTGCTACCTTTCATCTTCTGCTGCTACCTTTCATCATGGACTGCTACCTTTCATCATGGACTGCTACCTTTCATCATGGACTGCTACCTTTCATCACGAACTGCTACCTTTCATCATGGACTGCTACCTTTCATCATGGACTGCTACCTTTCATCATGGACTGCTACCTTTCATCATGGGCTGCTACCTTTCATCATGGACTGCTACCTTTCATCATGGACTGCTACCTTTCATCTTCTTCTGCTACCTTTCATCTTCTGCTGCTACCTTTCATCTTCTGCTGCCCCCTTTAATCTTCTGCTGCTACATTTCATCTTCTGCTGCTACCTTTCATCTTCTGTCGCTACCTTTCTTCTTCTGCTGCTACCTTTCTTCTTGTTTTGCTACCTTTCATCTTATGCTGCTACCTTTCATCTTCTTCTGCTACCTTTCATCTTCTGCTGCTACCTTTCTTCTTCTGCTGCTACCTTTCTTCTTGTTTTGCTACCTTTCATCTTCTGCTGCTACCTTTCTTCTTGTTTTGCTACCTTTCATCTTCTGCTGCTACCTTTCATTGTCTACTGCTACCTTTCTTCTTGCACTGCTACCTTTCTTCTTGCACTGCTACCTTTCATCTTCTGCTGCTACCTTTCATCTTCTGCTGCTACCTTTCTTCTTCTGCTACCTTTCTTCATGTCTTGCTACACTACTTCTTCTGCTGTTAACATTCTTCTTCAGCTGCTACCTTTCATCTTCTACTGCTACCTTTCATCTTCTGCTGCTACCTTTCATCTTCTTCTGCTACCTTTCATCTTCTTCTGCTACCTTTCTTCTTCTGCTGCTACCGTTCTTCTTGTTTTGCTACCTTTAATCTTCTGCTGCTACCTTTCTTCTTGTTTTGCTACCTTTCATCTTCTGCTGCTACCTTTCATCTTCTGCTGCTACATTTCTTCTTGCACTGCAACCTTTCATCTTCTGCTGCTACCTTTCATCTTCTGCTGCTACCTTTCATCTTCTGCTGCTACCTTTCTTCTTCTGCTGCTACCTTTCTTCTTGTCTTGCTACATTACTTCTTCTGCTTTTAACATTCTTCTTCTGCTGCAACCTTTCTTCTTGTTTTGCTGCCTTTCATCTTCTGCAGCTCCCTTTCATCTTCTGCTGCTACCTTTCATCTTGCACTGCTACCTTTCATCTTCTGCTGCTACCTTTCATCTTCTGCTGCTACCTTTCATCTTCTGCTGTTACCTTTCATCTTGGACTGCTACCTTTCATCTTCTGCTGCTACCTTTTATCTTCTGCTGCTACCTTTCATCTTCTGCTACTACCTTTCATCTTCTGCTGCTACCTTTCATCTCCTGCTGCTCCTTTTATCATGGACTGCTACCTTTCATCTTGGACTGCTACCTTTCATCTTCTGCTGCTACCTTTCATCATGGACTGCTACCTTTCATCATGGACTGCTACCTTTCATCATGGACTGCTACCTTTCATCATGGACTGCTACCTTTCATCATGGACTGCTACCTTTCATCATGGACTGCTACCTTTCATCTCCCTCTGCTACCTTTCATCTTCTGATGCTACCTTTCTTCTTCTGCTGCTACCTTTCATCTTCTGCTGCTACCTTTCTTCTTCTGCTGCTACCTTTCATCATTAACTGCTACCTTTCATCTTCTGCTGCTACCTTTCATCTTGGACTGCTACAATACTTCTTCTGCTGCCACTTTTCTTCTTGTCTTGCTACATTACTTCTTCTGCTGCTACCTTTCATCTTGCATTGCTACCTTTCATCTTCTGCTGCTGTCTTTCTTCTTCTACTGCTAACTTTCTTCTTGTTTTGCTTTCTTTCATCTTCTGCTGCTACCTTTCTTTTTGCACTGCTACCTTTCATCTTCTGCTGCTACCTTTCTTCTTGCACTGCTACCTTTCTTCTTGCACTGCTACCTTTCATCTTCTGCTGCTACCTTTCATCTTCTGCTGCTACCTTTCTTCCTCTGCTGCTACCTTTCTTCTTGTCTTGCTACATTTCTTCTTCTGCTGCTACCTTTTATCTTCTACTGCTACCTTTCATCTTCTGCTGCTACCTTTCATCTTCTTCTGCTACCTTTCATCTTCTTCTGCTACCTTTCTTCTTCTGCTGCTACCGTTCTTCTTGTTTTGCTACCTTTTATCTTCTGCTGCTACCTTTCTTCTTGTTTTGCTACCTTTCATCTTCTGCTGCTACCTTTCATCTTCTGCTGCTACCTTTCTTCTTGCACTGCTACCTTTCATCCTCTGCTGCTACCTTTCATCTTCTGCTGCTACCTTTCATCTTCTGCTGCTACCTTTCATCTTCTGCTGCTACCTTTCTTCATGTCTTGCTACACTACTTCTTCTGCTGTTAACATTCTTCTTCAGCTGCTACCTTTCATCTTCTACTGCTACCTTTCATCTTCTGCTGCTACCTTTCATCTTCTTCTGCTACCTTTCATCTTCTTCTGCTACCTTTCTTCTTCTGCTGCTACCGTTCTTCTTGTTTTGCTACCTTTAATCTTCTGCTGCTACCTTTCTTCTTGTTTTGCTACCTTTCATCTTCTGCTGCTACCTTTCATCTTCTGCTGCTACATTTCTTCTTGCACTGCAACCTTTCATCTTCTGCTGCTACCTTTCATCTTCTGCTGCTACCTTTCATCTTCTGCTGCTACCTTTCTTCTTCTGCTGCTACCTTTCTTCTTGTCTTGCTACATTACTTCTTCTGCTTTTAACATTCTTCTTCTGCTGCAACCTTTCTTCTTGTTTTGCTGCCTTTCATCTTCTGCAGCTCCCTTTCATCTTCTGCTGCTACCTTTCATCTTGCACTGCTACCTTTCATCTTCTGCTGCTACCTTTCATCTTCTGCTGCTACCTTTCATCTTCTGCTGTTACCTTTCATCTTGGACTGCTACCTTTCATCTTCTGCTGCTACCTTTTATCTTCTGCTGCTACCTTTCATCTTCTGCTACTACCTTTCATCTTCTGCTGCTACCTTTCATCTCCTGCTGCTCCTTTTATCATGGACTGCTACCTTTCATCTTGGACTGCTACCTTTCATCTTCTGCTGCTACCTTTCATCATGGACTGCTACCTTTCATCATGGACTGCTACCTTTCATCATGGACTGCTACCTTTCATCATGGACTGCTACCTTTCATCATGGACTGCTACCTTTCATCATGGACTGCTACCTTTCATCTCCCTCTGCTACCTTTCATCTTCTGATGCTACCTTTCTTCTTCTGCTGCTACCTTTCATCTTCTGCTGCTACCTTTCTTCTTCTGCTGCTACCTTTCATCATTAACTGCTACCTTTCATCTTCTGCTGCTACCTTTCATCTTGGACTGCTACAATACTTCTTCTGCTGCCACCTTTCTTCTTGTCTTGCTACATTACTTCTTCTGCTGCTACCTTTCATCTTGCATTGCTACCTTTCATCTTCTGCTGCTGTCTTTCTTCTTCTGCTGCTAACTTTCTTCTTGTTTTGCTTTCTTTCATCTTCTGCTGCTACCTTTCTTTTTGCACTGCTACCTTTCATCTTCTGCTGCTACCTTTCTTCTTGCACTGCTACCTTTCTTCTTGCACTGCTACCTTTCATCTTCTGCTGCTACCTTTCATCTTCTGCTGCTACCTTTCTTCCTCTGCTGCTACCTTTCTTCTTGTCTTGCTACATTTCTTCTTCTGCTGCTACCTTTTATCTTCTACTGCTACCTTTCATCTTCTGCTGCTACCTTTCATCTTCTTCTGCTACCTTTCATCTTCTTCTGCTACCTTTCTTCTTCTGCTGCTACCGTTCTTCTTGTTTTGCTACCTTTTATCTTCTGCTGCTACCTTTCTTCTTGTTTTGCTACCTTTCATCTTCTGCTGCTACCTTTCATCTTCTGCTGCTACCTTTCTTCTTGCACTGCTACCTTTCATCCTCTGCTGCTACCTTTCATCTTCTGCTGCTACCTTTCATCTTCTGCTGCTACCTTTCATCTTCTGCTGCTACCTTTCTTCTTGTCTTGCTACATTACTTCTTCTGCTGTTAACATTCTTCTTCTGCTGCTACCTTTCTTCTTGTTTTGCTACCTTTCATCTTCTGTTGCCCCCTTTCATCTTCTGCTGCTACCTTTCATCATGGACTGCTACCTTTCATCTTCTGCTGCTACCTTTCATCTTCTGCTGCTACCTTTCTTCTTCTGCTGCTACCTTTCATCTTCTGCTGCTACCTTTCTTCTTCTGCTGCTACATTTCATCATCAACTGTTACCTTTCATCTTCTGCTGCTACCTTTCTTCTTCTGCTGCTACCTTTCTTCTTCTGCTGCTACCGTTCATCTTGGACTGCTAACTTTCTTCTTCGGCTGCTACCTTTCATCTTCTGCTGCTACCTTTCATCTTCTGCTGCTACCTTTCATCTTCTGCTGCTACCTTTCATCTTCTGCTGCTACCTTTCATCTTGGACTGCTACCTTTCATCTTCTGCTGCTACCTTTCATCATGGACTGCTACCTTTCATCATGGACTGCTACCTTTCATCATGGACTGCTACCTTTCATCATGGACTGCTACCTTTCATCATGGACTGCTACCTTTCATCTTCTTCTGCTACCTTTCATCTTCTGCTGCTACCTTTCTTCTTCTGCTGCTACCTTTCATCTTCTGCTGCTACCTTTCTTCTTCTGCTGCTACCTTTCATCATCAACTGCTACCTTTCATCTTCTGCTGCTACCTTTCTTCTTCTGCTGCTACCTTTCTTCTTCTGCTGCTACCGTTCATCTTGCACTGCTAACTTTCTTCTTCGGCTGCTACCTTTCATCTTCTGCTGCTACCTTTCATCTTCTGCTGCTACCTTTCATCTTCTGCTGCTACCTTTCATCTTCTGCTGCTACCTTTCATCTTGGACTGCTACCTTTCATCTTCTGCTGCTACCTTTCACCATGAACTGCTACCTTTCATCGTGGACTGCTACCTTTCATCGTGGACTGCTACCTTTCCTCATGGACTGCTACCTTTATTTCCTGCTGCTACCTTTCATCTTATGCTGCTACCTTTCATCTTGGACTGCTACCTTTCATCTTCTGCTGCTACCTTTCATCATGGACTGCTACCTTTCATCATGGACTGCTACCTTTCATCATGGACTGCTACCTTTCATCATGGACTGCTACCTTTCATCATGGACTGCTACCTTTCATCATGGACTGTTACCTTTCATCATGGACTGCTACCTTTCATCATGGGCTGCTACCTTTCATCATGGACTGCTACCTTTCATCATGGACTGCTACCTTTCATCTTCTGCTGCTACCTTTCATCTTCTGCTGCTACCTTTCATCTTCTGCTGCTACCTTTCATCTTGGACTGCTACCTTTCATCTTCTGCTGCTACCTTTCATCATGGACTGCTACCTTTCATCATGGACTGCTACCTTTCATCATGGACTGCTACCTTTCATCATGGACTGCTACCTTTCATCATGGACTGCTACCTTTCATCTTCTTCTGCTACCTTTCATCTTCTGCTGCTACATTTCTTCTTCTGCTGCTACCTTTCATCTTCTGCTGCTACCTTTCTTCTTCTGCTGCTACCTTTCATCATCAACTGCTACCTTTCATCTTCTGCTGCTACCTTTCTTCTTCTGCTGCTACCTTTCTTCTTCTGCTGCTACCGTTCATCTTGGACTGCTAACTTTCTTCTTCGGCTGCTACCTTTCATCTTCTGCTGCTACCTTTCATCTTCTGCTGCTACCTTTCATCTTCTGCTGCTACCTTTCATCTTCTGCTGCTACCTTTCATCTTGGACTGCTACCTTTCATCTTCTGCTGCTACCTTTCATCATGAACTGCTACTTTTCATCTTCTGCTGCTACCTTTCATCGTGGACTGCTACCTTTCATCATGGACTGCTACCTTTATTTCCTGCTGCTACCTTTCATCTTATGCTGCTACCTTTCATCTTGGACTGCTACCTTTCATCTTCTGCTGCTACCTTTCATCATGGACTGCTACCTTTCATCATGGACTGCTACCTTTCATCATGGACTGCTACCTTTCATCATGGACTGCTACCTTTCATCATGGACTGCTACCTTTCATCATGGACTGCTACCTTTCATCATGGGCTGCTACCTTTCATCATGGACTGATACCTTTCATCATGGACTGCTACCTTTCATCTTCTTCTGCTACCTTTCATCTTCTGCTGCTACCTTTCATCTTCTGCTGCCCCCTTTAATCTTCTGCTGCTACATTTCATCTTCTGCTGCTACCTTTCATCTTCTGCTGCTACCTTTCTTCTTCTGCTGCTACCTTTCTTCTTGTTTTGCTACCTTTCATCTTCTGCTGCTACCTTTCTTCTTCTGCTGCTACCTTTCTTCTTGTTTTGCTACCTTTCATCTTCTGCTGCTACCTTTCTTCTTGTTTTGCTACCTTTCATCTTATGCTGCTACCTTTCATCTTCTTCTGCTACCTTTCATCTTCTGCTGCTACCTTTCTTCTTCTGCTGCTACCTTTCTTCTTGTTTTGCTACCTTTCATCTTCTGCTGCTACCTTTCATTGTCTACTGCTACCTTTCTTCTTGTACTGCTACCTTTCATCTTCTGCTGCTTCCTTTCATCTTCTGCTGCTACCTTTCATCTTTTGCTGCTACATTTCTTCTTCTGCTGCAACCTTTCTTCTTGTCTTGCTACATTACTTCTTCTGCTGTTAACATTCTTCTTCTGCTGCTACCTTTCTTCTTGTTTTGCTACCTTTCATCTTCTGCTGCCCCCTTTCATCTTCTGCTGCTACCTTTCATCTTGCACTGCTACCTTTCATCTTCTGCTGCTACCTTTCATCTTCTGCTGCTACCTTTCATCTTCTGCTACTACCTTGCATCTTCTGCTGCTACCTTTCATCTCCTGCTGCTCCTTTTATCATGGACTGCTACCTTTCATCTTGGACTGCTACCTTTCATCTTGGACTGCTACCTTTCATCTTGGACTGCTACCTTTCATATTGGACTGCTACCTTTCTTCTTCTGCTGCTACCTTTCATCTTCTGCTGCTACCTTTCTTCTTCTGCTGCTACCTTTTATCATGAACTGCTACCTTTCATCTTCTGCTGCTACCTTTCACCTTGGACTGCTACCTTCCATCTTCTGCAGCTACCTTTCATCTTGGACTGCTACCTTTCTTCTTCGGCTGCTACCTTTCATCTTCTGCTGCTACCTTTCATCTTCTGCTGCTACCTTTCATCTTCTGCTGCTACCTTTCATCTTCTGCTGCTACCTTTCATCTTCTGCTGCTACCTTTCATCATGAACTGCTACCTTTCATCTTCTGCTGCTACCTTTCATCTTCTGCTGCTACCTTTCATCATGGACTGCTGCTACCTTTCATCATGGACTGCTACCTTTCATCATGGACTGCTACCTTTCATCTTCTTCTGCTACCTTTCATCTTCTGCTGCTACCTTTCATCTTCTGCTGCCCCCTTTAATCTTCTGCTGCTACATTTCATCTTCTGCTGCTACCTTTCATCTTCTGCTGCTACCTTTCTTCTTCTGCTGCTACCTTTCTTCTTGTTTTGCTACCTTTCATCTTATGCTGCTACCTTTCATCTTCTTCTGCTACCTTTCATCTTCTGCTGCTACCTTTCTTCTTCTGCTGCTACCTTTCTTCTTGTTTTGCTACCTTTCATCTTCTGCTGCTACCTTTCTTCTTGTTTTGCTACCTTTCATCTTATGCTGCTACCTTTCATCTTCTTCTGCTACCTTTCATCTTCTGCTGCTACCTTTCTTCTTCTGCTGCTACCTTTCTTCTTGTTTTGCTACCTTTCATCTTCTGCTGCTACCTTTCATTGTCTACTGCTACCTTTCTTCTTGTACTGCTACCTTTCATCTTCTGCTGCTTCCTTTCATCTTCTGCTGCTACCTTTCATCTTTTGCTGCTACATTTCTTCTTCTGCTGCAACCTTTCTTCTTGTCTTGCTACATTACTTCTTCTGCTGTTAACATTCTTCTTCTGCTGCTACCTTTCTTCTTGTTTTGCTACCTTTCATCTTCTGCTGCCCCCTTTCATCTTCTGCTGCTACCTTTCATCTTGCACTGCTACCTTTCATCTTCTGCTGCTACCTTTCATCTTCTGCTGCTACCTTTCATCTTCTGCTACTACCTTGCATCTTCTGCTGCTACCTTTCATCTCCTGCTGCTCCTTTTATCATGGACTGCTACCTTTCATCTTGGACTGCTACCTTTCATCTTGGACTGCTACCTTTCATCTTGGACTGCTACCTTTCATATTGGACTGCTACCTTTCTTCTTCTGCTGCTACCTTTCATCTTCTGCTGCTACCTTTCTTCTTCTGCTGCTACCTTTTATCATGAACTGCTACCTTTCATCTTCTGCTGCTACCTTTCACCTTGGACTGCTACCTTCCATCTTCTGCAGCTACCTTTCATCTTGGACTGCTACCTTTCTTCTTCGGCTGCTACCTTTCATCTTCTGCTGCTACCTTTCATCTTCTGCTGCTACCTTTCATCTTCTGCTGCTACCTTTCATCTTCTGCTGCTACCTTTCATCTTCTGCTGCTACCTTTCATCTTCTGCTGCTACCTTTCATCATGAACTGCTACCTTTCATCTTCTGCTGCTACCTTTCATCTTCTGCTGCTACCTTTCATCATGGACTGCTGCTACCTTTCATCATGGACTGCTACCTTTCATCATGGACTGCTACCTTTATTTCCTGCTGCTACCTTTCATCTCCTGCTGCTACCTTTCATCTTGGACTGCTACCTTTCATCTTCTGCTACTACCTTTCATCATGGACTGCTACCTGTCATCTTCTGCTGCTACCTTTTATCATGCACTGCTACCTTTCATCATGGACTGCTATCTTTCATCATGGACTGCTACCTTTCATCATGGACTGCTACCTTTCATCATGGACTGCTACCTTTCATCATGGACTGCTACCTTTCATCATGGACTGCTACCTTGCATCTTCTTCTGCTACCTTTCATCTTCTGCTGCTACCTTTCATCTTGGACTGCTACCTTTCATCTGCTGCTGCTACCTTTCATCTCCTGCTGCTACCAATGCAGCATATGCCCTCCACCAACTCACCTCAATCCCTTTGTGGACTTTTTCATGATAAGTTGAATTTCGCAGCTAAAATTTTCTTCGTGATGAAGTAGCCACTTTCACACCGACACTACTTTGTCGCTCCATCACATCCAGGGTAGGTTACAGTGTTACTGTTCTCTGTTCCATCACACCCATGGTATGTTACAGTGCTACTGTTCTCTGCTCCATCACATCCATGGTATGTTACAGTGTTACTATTCTCTGCTCCATCACATCCATGGTATGTTACAGTGTTACTATTCTTTGCTCCATCACACCCACGGTATGTTACAGTGTTACAATTCTGTGCTCCATCACACCCATGGTAACTTACAGTGTTACCTTACGGTGTCGAGGCGAAGTATAAACAGCAGGAGAATGCCAACCTATGAGTTTCATGTATCGAGATTCCCATCGATTACTGATTGGTCTATATAAATATGGGGATTGGCGTGATCTACTAAGTACGCTTCAAAGCATGACAGCGTTTTGTCTTTTACTCAAAGTAAACTAAGTACGTCCCAAAGCCTTTTGTGTTTTGTCTACAGTAAACTCAGTATGCCTTAAAGTGTCATAGCATTTGGTCTTTTACCCACAGTTAACTCAGTACGCATCAAAGTGTGATTTCCATATATCTTTTACTCACTGTAAACAAAGTACGCCTTACAGTGTGGTAGCCATATATATTTTCCCCATAGTAAAATCAGTACGCCTTACAGTGTGATAACCATATCTCTTTTACCTATAGTAAACTCAGTACGCCTCATAGTGTGATAGCATTTTGTCTTTTACCAAAAGTAAACTCAGTACGCCTCAAAGTGTGATATCATTTTGTCTTTTACCAAAAGTAAATTCAGTACGCCTCAAAGTGTGATAGCATTTTGTCTTGTCATCATAATCATCAAGTGTTGTGCCGGCTGGCGTAGGCGTTCATGGCTCTCCATAGATCTCGGTCTTTGGTTTTCTGGATCAACTCTGCTGCTGATATTCCTCCATGCCACCGTCTCAATCCATCCAGCATCATTTCTCTTGGTCTGCCTCTGCCTCTCTTCCCCTCGATCTTTCCAGTTGTTACGATGTTCTCCAATGCCTCTCTTCTCATCACGTGACCGAAGAAAGATGTTTGTCTCTGTCTTATTGTTGTATATAATGTTCTAGTTTCATTAGCCTGTTTCAGGCAGTCGTCGTTAGTTACTCTGGCAGTCCAAGGAATTCGCAACATTCGTCTCAGGAACCACATCTCTGTTGCTTCTAATTTCTTCTTAATTTGTTTGTCTTGTACCTATAGTAAACTTAATACGCCTCAAAGCGTGATAGCCTTTTGTCTTTTGCCTACAGTAAACCCGGTACACCTCGAGGAATTTAGAACGACCATTTACTGTTTTTTACCATTATTAATCACCACTTCAACTCTATTATATGGCGCGGAAGTCTAGACATTGACAAGCAATTAGAAAACCCCGGAGATGTGGAGATACAGAAGAATATGTTGTATTTCATGGAAACAAAAACAATCAAATACAGGGGTTCTATAAAAACTGGGAATGAAAAGAGTGTTGATGAATGAAATAAAAATGAGGCAAGTAAAATATTTCGGCCATGTTAAAAGACATAACACTCGTATAAAAAGCATACTGGAGGGCAAAGTTGAAGGCGAGCCAGCATCATTATGCAACGAAACAAGTGGGAAGATAGCATGAAGACATGAACGAACATCAATCTTACAGAATGTATAGTCAAGAAGAGAAACAGACAATGATGGAGATCTATTGCAGCCAACCTTTATTGTGGAGACTTCACCTGATTAATTGAATCATCACATACAATGGCAATAGAACTCTGAAAACCATAAATATAATTAGCCATTAACCTTTAAAGGTAACTTAATACTGAAAAAACAGGCACATTAGCGTTAGGGATAGGGAGCTACACTGATAATATCATGAGAGCGGTCGAATACGGGTTCGATCCTGTGTTGATCGTCACGACAAGTGAGCGAAAGATTGGATACCCATTCCTCCGTGTTTTCAACCTTACGAGATGTGACGGCCGCCTTTCCTCTGTGCAATCTGGCTTTCGAGATGTGATGGTCCAATCATATCAAGACTCATAGCAGGCTTTTGCTTCAAAACATGTTTTTTTGTGTTTAATACTGAAAGGCCGTGAAGCTAGTGTTCGAGGACTGAATTAAACTTACGCGGTGTCTGGACTAAATTAGGTGCCTGAAACGTGTACCGTTCGGGGCCTGAAACCTGTACTTGTACGCTTATCGTCATGGCACATGATACATATGCAACAGCACCATATGACGGGGTGGGCACACAACAACTCCAAGCCTCAACAAGTGCGCGACTCTGTCCAGACATTAAAAAAAACCTAACGAGAAAGGAATGAACACAATCAACCCATCAGAAGCCGGGAAATTGAAAACAAGCAGCCCAACAAACGAAAGACAAACTACAAGCTACACTATAAATACCCCAATTATATCCATGTTGACAACTCGAAAGCTGAAAGAGGGTATTCGTACCAATAATGTGATTGGATTTTATTGGCACATGATGATGGTGAACTCATCAAACAATCATTACTATAAAATAGCAACAGTCTGAAACAGAAGAAGTTATCGGCCTGGCACATGATGATGATCATTTCAGTTTCAGAGACATGACGCTATAGTTGAGCTAGTTTTCTTCAATAGCCATATCTTATTCAGGGTGTATTTTTAATGACTGTCGGGTTTTTTAAAATATTCCCGTTCCAAGTTTTGTATTCACCCACTGTGGAGTTCGTACAACATAAAAGGTAAATACAAAACTTGGAACGGCAATATTTTCAAAAACCCCACAGTCATTAAAAATACACCCCTGTAGAATAGCATCTCGACAGAACCGGTCTACCATTGATATGATATTCTCATTGCGACAAAAGCAAAAGAAATGCCGTTAATAGAATCAACCACTGTTTATTGCCTTCATCGACTTCACAGAGGCATTTGATTTGGTCAGTCGTGAGGGCCTGTTCAAGGCATTAAAGAAGATTGGCTGCCCACCAACTCTTCTGTCCATTGTGGAATCTTTCCACACAGGCATGAAGGGTATAATCAAGTTTGATGGTGCAACTTCAGAAGAGTTTGAAATCAAGAGTGGCGATAAGCAAAGCTGTGTACTAGCTCCCACCCTCTTTGGAATATACTTTTCACTTCTACTGAAATATGCCTTTCGGGATCAGGATGGTGGTATGTACATTTACTCACGCTCAGATGGCGGACTCTACAATGCTCAGAGATTGAAGACCGGGACCAAAATTAGGAGGGTACTAAACAGAGAGTTGCTTTTTGCAGATGATGCTGCAGTTACGGCCCACTCTGAGGAAGAATTGCAATGTCTACTATCTGCATTCTCCAATGCTTGTTCTGAATTTGGTTTAAGAATTAGCAAAAAGAAGACACAGACTATGTCATAAGGTGCACATGGGGTACCATCAATCTTTATTGACGACGCCGAACTAGAGATAGTAGACCATTTTACATATCTAGGATCAGAGGTAAATAGCAAATTATCCCTACATCAGGAAATCAACATCAGGATTGGTAAGCCAGCAACAACAATGAACAGGTTAACAAAGCGAGTCTGGGAGAACAGGAAGCTTACTGCCAAAACAAAAGACCTTGTCTATCAAGCCTGTATCCTTAGTACTCTTCTTTATGGCATTGAAACCTGGTCAACTTACTCACACCAAGAGAAACGTTTTAACAGCTTTCTTTAGAGGTGTCTGCAAAAGTGGCAAGACAAAATCACAAATACTGAAGTATTGGAAAGATCAGGTTGTGTGACAGTTTATTCCATGCTCAGTCTTCGTAGACTTAGATGGATAGGACACGTTAGGAGGATGGATGATGGTAGAATACCAAAGGCAATCTTTTTTGGTGAATTACAGATGGATAAGAGATCTCAGGGTCGGCCTCTACTACGATACAAAGATGTGCGTAGGCGGGACATGGTTGATACAGGCATTGATAATGCACATTGGGAGCAAGTCGCCTCTGAACGTGTTGCATGGAGGGCAAATATCAGAAATGGAATAAAGACAAAGGAGAAAATGATTGCAGATAAAGCACACACAGAGCGTGAGAGACGTAAAGTGGTGCATGATGGTGGAAATGACCATGTGTTCACATGCATCCACTGTGGACGAACATGTACAGCGCGAAACGACCTTATCAGTCACATTCGCCACAGCCAGGATTGTAGTTATGCCTTTTTGAAGCACAATGTAACAAACTATCGTCTGTCAAGACGACAATGTGCCAATTTATGTAATGTAAGAATGGCACCATGTTATTTTTTTTTTTTTTCCTTTTGTTCCACAGCATTCTTAGCGTTTTATCTTTAACAGATTCGTTGCTAGACAAGAAATAGATTTGGACCAAATATGGTACACTATCAAGAGTTGTTGAGTTGAGTCGAGAACCGACATCACTGCACCCAGGACATTCCCATACGTGCTCAGCCCCCTCGTTCAACAGCCAGCGAAGAGTCATACTACTAATCGTTCCCACTGCTATCTAATTAAATGTCCTCCTGGTCTTCCCTCTCAGTTTTGAGATTCTTCCAGAACCCCTGCCGATCCCCCGCAATCTCATTCTTTCCACATATGGGATCTCAATCTGTTCCTCCGCCTTCTCCACCTGGTCCCACAAGCGCACGACTACCTCCCCCTTGTCCATAGGCAAGATACCACCAAGAGGTGCAAATCAAATGAACAAGAATTATAATGTAAATTTCCCTTCACTGAGCATTGACATTTCCGGAGATACCACGAAACAAAACAAATAACACAATGTCCCTAGTATGACAATATAACTTCTTTCTGTCAAAATGGGAGGTCATATGTGGCGATATATTATCATTCATTCAGTCATCCATTCATTCATTCATTCATTCAGTCATTCATTCATTCAGTCATTCATGCATTCATTCATTCATTCGTTCATTTAGTAGTATGTCCTTTGCAGAACCTCGCTCCCATAACTACCCTCCTGAAAACTCCTCGATCACAAGCAAGATGTCCCGCGTCCGATACACCCATCTGGAGATCATCCGCCACATCCTGCACCCATCTTCTCTTTGGCCTTCCTCTTCCTCTCTTCCCAGGCATATACCCCTTCATTATTATTCTTTCCAAACTTTCATGACGTTTCAAGTGACCACAATAAATCAATTTCTTTGTTTTATCGTCTTTAATAGCCAACCCTCTTCAATATTCAGCTGTTGAAGTATGGATGCATTTGTTCTTTTCTTTATCTAAGATATTCTTAGAACCCTTCTATAACATTTAGAATTCAAAAGCATTTATGCGCTGTTCAGCTTGTTTAGTAAGTGTCCAGGTCTCACAGGCGTATTTTGCACTGGGAAAGATGCATGCTCTTAAAAATCTAATTTTCGTAGCTCTTTCTGTCCCACTCCATAATTTATTAAGTTGTTTTAGTCTTTGAAGTCTGTTAACGGCATCAGTTAATATTTCAGTTCACAAGCTATGTTTCCTTCTTCGGTGATTGCAAAATGTCCCAAGACCCACATCTGTATGTTGCTATACAATGGTCCAAGACTTACATCTGCATGTTGTCATAAAATGGACCAAACCTCACATCTGTATGTTGTCATAAAATGATCAATGGACCAAACCTCACATCTGCATGTTGTCATAAAATGATCAATGGACCAAACCTCACATCTGCATGTTGTCATAAAATGATCAATGGACCAAACCTCACATCTGCATGTTGTCATAAAATGATCAATGGTCCAAGCCTCACATCTGTATGTTGCTATAAAATGGTCCAATACTCACATCTGTATGTTGCTATAAAATGGTCCAATACTCACATCTGTATATTGTCATAAAATGGTCCAAGGCCCACGACAACCCTGCGTGTAAGCGAGTCCTTTACTGTTACTTTTATAACGAGAAAATGCCACGGTGTCATATTAACGGGATCCTACCCTTATTATATGTATGGCAGTAATATATTTACAAAACAAAACACACACACGCACACAAAACACACACAGGATTATATGTTTACTTCGTTGGCTTTGAACTTAAGCATAGTCCATACACGTGCTACTACCTCTAGTAGTTGCCACTACCAAGGAGTCCACTGTATTGATTTCCAGGCTTGTCCATGGGACACATTTTTCAGTCCCATTTCCATCCCATCCCACGGCAGTTTATGCCTGTCCCATCCATCCCATCCCATGGGATTCCCATGATAATATTAATATGGAATACAGTTCAAATAAAATTATGACATTTATGAAAGTTTAGGGTTAGTGTCTACTAAATAGGACTACATGTACAAAGAGACATGTAAAACAACAGAATTTATTAATTTTAATATTCAAGAATATTTTATTAAAACAAAGTTTAATCTAAATATGACAGACAATTCAGTGTCATTCTGACACTCTCATTCTGTTTCTGGGTCACTCTGTTCATTCAGCACATTATCAATTTCCTGCTGATCGACTGTTTCTAATAATTCAGTTAATCCAGGTAATCCCTGAACAATTTCCACAATTTTCATCTTACATGCAAATCTGATATACACAGAGTTTATAACGAGAGCTGGTAACATCCGTTTTCGTAACTTACTCAACAACAATCCGGCTGCACTAAATAAGCGCTCTACTGCCGCTGAGGACACTGGTATGGCCAAAACAATTTTCGTACTTGCTGTTAGCAGTGGAAACCTATGTTCATTTTCCCAATAATTTAATGGTTGTGAAGTTGGTTGCCGTAATTTTTCAAACATGGTGTCTTCATCCTCAAGGCATTTGTTTTCTGGGGTCATCAAACTTAAATGTTTTGTTTGGTGGAGGATAAAAAAATAAGTCAAAATCACTTGTCGGCTGCTGTTCTACAAGTCCTGCTACTTCACATACAGCAGATGATTCAGAAGAAAGATTTAAATCTTTGATGAATTAAATAACAGTTGGAACAACATACTTAGAAAAAGCTATCCATTCATTGGCCCGTTTATTGGTGTCCAAATTCCCTTTCTTCTTAGTAACAACTGACTTGACCATGTCTTCTATTTTGGCTTTAATGCCAACTCCAGTAAGGAATGCTGCAGTAACTGCCAAAGAACTGCCGCAATACGGCCAAAGATTTTCTCCAATAATTTTCTGAAAGTTCTGACAATATTTCTTCACCATGCTGCTGGAACTTTCTTCGTCAACATCAACAATAACTTTGTACAAATGATAGTCTAGGAGAAAGTATAACAGCAAAATTAAATTAAATATAGCACCATCAATTTCTAGTTTGTCAAATAAAAGTTTTGAATTTCTCATGTATGTACAGCATTCCTTTAATCTGAACAATATTCGGAATGTGGTTTAAGAATTCTTCATCATCTTCATTAAAGTAGTGTGAGTAATTTTTTTAATGGGCATTGAAACGTTGGTAATATGTTCGCATGCGCGCATTTATTAATTTATCCGGTGCCCCACCACGAGATAAAGAATTGATACAAGTATATAAAGAAACTAGCTGACCCTGCCCGGCTTCGCCCAGACCCTGGTGGGGAGCATCTCATTTAATTCATATAAGTAGTCATATAAGTTCTCGTTCCCGTTACCGACTATCTGTCTGTCTGTATGTCTGTCTGTCTGTCTGTCTGTCTGACCCAGCCCGGCTTCGCCCAGACCCTGATGGGGAGCATGTCATTTAATTCATATAAGTAGTCATATAAGTTCCCGTTCCCGACTGTCTGTCTGTCTGTCTATCTATCTATCTGTCTGTCTGTCTGACCCAGTCCAGCCCATGGTGGAGAGCATCTCATTTAAATCATATAAGTAGTCATATAAGATCCCGTTCCCGACTATCTGTCTGACTGTCTGTCTGTCTTGGTTAAATGGAGGAGGGAGGAGGAAGAGGGAGGTGGAGGAGGGAGGAGGAGGGCGGAGACAGGAGGAGTAGGGAGGAATAGGAGGGAGGAGGAGGGATTAGGAGGAGGAGGGGGAGGAGGAGGGAGGAGGAGGAGGGAGGAGAAGGAGGGAGGATGAGGGAGGAGGAGGGAGCAGGAGGAGGAGAGGGAGGAGGAGAAAGAGGGAGGAGGAGGAATGTGAAGGGAGGAGGAGGTAGAGGGAGGAGGAGGGAGGAGGAGGGAGGAGGGGGAGGAGGAGGAGGGAAGAGGAGGTAGAGGGAGGAGGAGGGAAGAGGGAGGAGGAGGAAGAGGGAGGAGGAGGAGTGAGGAGGTAGAGGGAGGAGGAGGAGGGAGGAAAAGGGAGGAGAAGGAAGAAGGAGGAGGAGGGAGGAGGCAGAGGGAGAAGGAGGAAGGAGGAGGAGGGAGGAAGAGGGAGCAGGAAGAGGGAGGAGGGAGAGGGAGGAGGAAGAGGGAGGAGGAGGAGGAAGAGGGAGGAGGAAGAGGAGGGAGAGGAGGGAGAGGGAGGAGGGGAAGAGGAAGAGGGTAGGAGGAGGAGGGGAGAGGAGGAGGAGGAGAAGGGAGGAGGAGGGAGGAGGTAGTAGGATGGAGAAGTAAGAGGGAGGAGGTAGGAGGAGGAGGAGGGACGAGGAGGCAGGAGGAGGAAGAGGGTAGGAGGAGGAAGAGGGGAGAGGAGGAGAAGAATGGAGAAGGAGGGAGGAGGAGAAGGAGGAGTGAGGAGGAGAAGGAGGAGGCAGAGGGAGAAGAAGGAAGGAGGAGGAGGAAGGAGGGAGAGGAAGGAGGGAGAATGAGGAGGGGAGGAAGGAAAGGGAGGTGGAGGAGGAGGAGGTAGAGGGAGGAGGAGGAGGAGGAGGAGGGAGGAAAAGGGAGGAGAAGGAAGAAGGAGGAGGAAGAGGAAGGAGGAGGAAGAGGGAGGAGGAGGAGGTAGAGGGAGGAGGAGGGAAGAGGGAGGAGGAGGAAGGAGGAGGAAGAGGGAGGAGGAAGAGGGAGGAGGAGGGAGGAGGAGGAGTGAGGAGGTAGAGGGAGGAGGAGGAGGGAGGAAAAGGGAGGAGGAGGGAGGAGAAGGAAGAAGGAGGAGGAGGGAGGAGGTAGAGGGAGGAGGAGGAGGAGGGAGGAGGAGGAGTGAGGAGGTAGAGGGAGGAGGAGGAGGGAGGAAAAGGGAGGAGGAGGGAGGAGAAGGAAGAAGGAGGAGGAAGAGGGAGGAGGAGGATGGAAGAAGGAGGAGGAAGAGGGAGGAGGAGGATGGAGGAGGGAGAGGGAGGAAGAGGGAGGAGGAGGAAGGAGGAGGAAGAGGGAGGAGGAGGATGGAGGAGGGAAGGGAGGAGGGGAAGAGGAAGAGGGTAGGAGGAGGAGGAGGGGCAGAGGAGGAGAAGAATGGAGAAGGAGGGAGGAGGAGGGAGGAAGAGGGAGGAGGGGGAAGGAGGAGGGGGAGGGAAGAGGAGGAGAGAGGAGGAGGGAGAGGGGAGGAGGGAGGAGGAAGAAGGAGGAGGAGGGAGGATGAGAACGCAGGAGGAGGAGGGAGGAAGAGGGAGGAGGAGGAAGGAGGAGGGGAGGGAAGAGGAGGAGAGAGGAGGAGGGAGGGGGAGGATGAGGGGAGGAGAAGGAGGAGGAGGAGGGAGGATGAGAAGCAGGAGGAGGGAGAGGGAGGAGGATGAGGAGGGAGAGGAGGGTGGAGAGAGGAAGAGGTAGAAGGAGGGAGGTGAGGAGGAGGGGTGAAGGAGGGGGGAGGAGGAGGAGGAATGATGAGGAGGGAGGAGGAGGAGAGGGAGAGGAGGGATGTGGAGGACGGAGGAGGAGGGAGGAGGTAGAGGGAGGAGTAGGAAGAAGGAAAGGGAGGAGGAGAGAGTGAGGTGGTAGGAGGAAGAGGGAGGAAGAGGAAGAGGGAGGGAGGAGGAAGGGAGGAGGAGGATGGAGAAGGTGGAGGTGGAGGGAGGAGGGGGAGGGGAGAGGATGTGGGTAGGAGGAGGAGGGGTGTGGAGGTGGAGGGATGGTGGAGGAGGTGGATGGAGGAGGGAGGGTGGTTTGGGTGGAGGAGGGAGGTGTAGGGTGAGGAGGTGAGTGAGGAGGAGGGAGTGAGGTGGAGGAGTGAGGAGGAGGTGGAGAGGGGAGGAGGAGGTTGGTGGAGGAAGTGGAGGGTGAGGGAGGTGGGAGTGGAGTGGGTAGGGGAGGTGGGGAGTGGAGGAGGAGGAGGAGGAGGAAGGAGGTAGTAGGATGATTGATTGCCATCCCACCAGGTTAATATGTTATCGCGGACCTCAGAGAGAAGTGTCTATGTAGAAGACCATTTCCTGGACGTACGTATTTTGGGAGGGGGGGGAGGGAGGAGGGAGGAGGAGGAAGAAGAAAAAAAAATACGACAGTTGGCTGCTCTGGAATGAAAGGAAGACGTGTAGAAAATTTCATCTCAATCGGATGGGCCGTTCGCGAGCGTATAAAGGACATACATACATACATACATACAGAGATACGCACATCCTAATTTATATATAAGACTAGCTGACCCTGCCCGGCTTCGCCCAGACCCTGGTGGGGAGCATCTCATTTAATTCATATAAGTAGTCATATAAGTTCTCGTTCCCGTTACCGACTATCTGTCTGTCTGACTGTCTGTCTGTCTGTCTGTCTGACCCAGCCCGTCTTCGCCCAGACCCTGATGGGGAGCATGTCATTTAATTCATATAAGTAGTCATATAAGTTCCCGTTCCCGACTGTCTGTCTGTCTGTCTATCTATCTATCTGTCTGTCTGTCTGACCCAGTCCAGCCCATGGTGGAGAGCATCTCATTTAAATCATATAAGTAGTCATATAAGATCCCGTTCCCGACTATCTGTCTGACTGTCTGTCTGTCTTGAGTAAATGGAGGAGGGAGGAGGAAGAGGGAGGTGGAGGAGGGAGGAGGAGGGCGGAGACAGGAGGAGTAGGGAGGAATAGGAGGGAGGAGGAGGGATTAGGAGGAGGAGGGAGGAGGAGGAGGGAGGATGAGGGAGGAGGAGGGAGCAGGAGGAGGAGAGGGAGGAGGAGAAAGAGGGAGGAGGAGGAATGTGAAGGGAGGAGGAGGTAGAGGGAGAAGGAGGGAGGAGGAGGTAGAGGGAGGAGGAGGAGGGAGAAGGAGGGAGGAGGAGGGAGGAGGAGAGAAGAAGAGGAGGGAGGAGGAGGAGGAGGAGGGAGGAGGAGAGGGAGAAGGAGGGAGAGAGGAGAAGGGAGGAGGAGGGAGGAGGAGGAGGGGAGGAGGCAGAGGGAGAAGGAGGAAGGAGGAGGAGGAGGAAGAGGGAGCAGGAAGAGGGAGGAGGGAGAGGGAGGAGGAAGAGGGAGGGAGCAGGAGGAGGAGAGGGAGGAGGAGAAAGAGGGAGGAGGAGGAATGTGAAGGGAGGAGGAGGTAGAGGGAGAAGGAGGGAGGAGGAGGTAGAGGGAGGAGGAGGAGGGAGAAGGAGGGAGGAGGAGGGAGGAGGAGAGAAGAAGAGGAGGGAGGAGGAGGAGGAGGAGGGAGGAGGAGAGGGAGAAGGAGGGAGAGAGGAGAAGGGAGGAGGAGGGAGGAGGAGGAGGGAGGAGGCAGAGGGAGAAGGAGGAAGGAGGAGGAGGGAGGAAGAGGGAGCAGGAAGAGGGAGGAGGGAGAGGGAGGAGGAAGAGGGAGGAGGAGGAGGAAGAGGGAGGAGGAGGATGGAGGAGGGAGAGGGAGGAGGGGAAGAGGAAGAGGGTAGGAGGAGGAGGAGAAGAATGGAGAAGGAGGGAGGAGGAGGGAGGAAGAGGAAGAGGGAGGAGGAGGAAGAAGGAGGGGGAGGAAGAAGGAGGAGGAAGAGGGAAGAAGGAGGAGGAAGAGGGAGGAGGAGGAGGGAGCAGGAGGAGGAGGGAAGAGGGAGGAGGAGAAAGAGGGAGGAGGAGGGAGGAGGAGGAGGGAGGAGGAGGGGGAGGAGGAGGAGGGAAGAGGAGGTAGAGGGAGGAGGAGGAGGGAGAAGGAGGGAGGAGGAGAGAAGAAGAGGAGGGAGGAGGAGGAGGGAGGAGGAGGAGGGAGGAGGAGAGGGAGAAGGAGGGAGAGAGGAGAAGGGAGGAGGAGGGAGGAGGAGGGAGGAGGAGGAGGAAGGAGGCAGAGGGAGAAGGAGGAAGGAGGAGGAGGGAGAGGGAGAAGGGGAAGAGGGTAGGAGGAGGAGGAGGGGAGAGGAGGAGAAGAATGGAGAAGGAGGGAGGAGGAGGGAGGAAGAGGAAGAGGGAGGAGGAGGAAGGAGGAGGTGGAGGGAAGAGGAGGAGAGAGGAGGAGGGAGAGGGAGGAGGAGGGAGGAGGAAGAAGGAGGAGGAGGGAGGATGAGAACGCAGGAGGAGGAGGAGGAGGGAGGAAGAGGAAGGAGGAGGGGAGGGAAAAGGAGGAGAGAGGAGGAGGGAGGGTGAGGAGGAGGGAGGAAGAAGGAGGAGGAGGAGGGAGGATGAGAACGCAGGAGGAGGGAGAGGGAGGAGGAGGATGAGGAGGAGAGGAGGTGGAGAGAGGAAGAGGTAGAAGGAGGAGGGAGAAGGAGGAGGGAGGAGAAGGAGGAGGAGGAGTAGGAGGAGGAATGATGAGGAGGGAGGAGGTAGAGGGAGGAGGAAGAGGAGGGATGTGGAGGACGGAGGAGGAGGGAGGAGGTAGAGGGAGGAGTAGGAGAAAGGAAAAGGGAGGAGGAGAGAGGAAGAGAGTGAGGAGGTAGGAGGTGGAGGAGAGGAAGGGGAGGAGGAGTAGAGGGAGGAGGAGGATGGAAGAAGGAGGAGGTAGAGGGAGGAGGGGGAGGGGAAGAGGAAGAGGGTAGGAGGAGGAGGGGAGAGGAGGAGGAGGGAGGAGGTAGAGGGAGGATGAGGAGGAGGAGGAAGAGGGAGGCGGAGGATGAGCAGGGAGAGGGAGGAAGAGGGAGGAGGAGGAAGAGGGAGGAGTAGGAG
>OY992895.1:42638480-42935980 GCA_963921405.1 Cepaea hortensis
ATGCCCTTATGTCTGGTGTCATTGGTAAACTTTTCGGAGACTCCTGTGGGTCGTCGCTAGAGCTACGGAGTTATGTGCTTTGTGCGACGCTTTCCGCGCTGCGGAAAGAGACCGAGCCATATGGGATAAAACTCGGGGCAATGAAGTCGGCCCTGTCGACTTTTCGACTTTTAAGCGACTTTTTTTTTTAGTCATTGGTCCTTCATATCTTCTCGCCTAAAAATGCCCTTATGTCTGATGTCTTTGGTCCTCATATCTTCTCGCCCAATGAATGCCCTTATGTCTGGTGTCTTTATTTCTCTGTATATTCTTGCCTAAATCATGCCCTTCACTAGCGCTGGCCTGGATGTAGGCACGGGTCTAACACATCTGCAGCTCATTTACCTGCAACCTGCGTCTGTCACTTAGGTGATACTGAAATATACAGTTTCATAACTTTTCGATATATGCAGTGGACGGTTCGCAATCAGGCTCGGGCGATGAGGACACAAACCTTTTAACGTTGATTTCGTTGGTATGAGACTTCGAACGTTCCTCTGCTTCTGTTGCTTCTTCTTCTTCTTCTTCTTCTTCTTCTTCTTCTTCTTCTTCTTCTTCTTCTTCTTCTTCTTCTTCTTCTTCTTCTTCTTCTTCTTCTTCTTCTACTTCTTCTTCTTCTACTTCTTCTTCTTCTACTTCTTCTACTCCTCCCCCTCCCCTCCTCCACCTCCACTACCACCTCCACCTCCTCCTTCTCTTTCTTCTTCTTCTTCTTCTTCTTCTTCTTCTTCTTCTTCTTCTTCTTCTTCTTCTTCTTCTTCTTCTTCTTCTTCTTCTTCTTCTTCTTCTTCTACTTCTTCTACTCCTCCCCCTCCCCTCCTCCACCTCCACTACCACCTCCACCTCCTCCTTCTCCTCCTCTTTCTTCTTCTTCTTCTTCTTCTTCTTCTTCTTCTTCTTCTTCTTCTTCTTCTTCTTCTTCTTCTTCTTCTTCTTCTACTCCTCCCCCTCCCCTCCTCCACCTCCACTACCACCTCCACCTCCTCCTCCTCCTCTTTCTTCTTCTTCTTCTTCTTCTTCTTCTTCTTCTTCTTCTTCTTCTTCTTCTTCTTCTTCTTCTTCTTCTTCTTCTTCGTCCATTTCAGACGTCATTATCAATAAATTCAAAAATACAGCAGTTTTCAAATAGAGCTTGTGGAACCTACAATACTTTTCTCTGTTCTGTTTATGTTGGGCACTCCTGCAACAAATATTTAGCTGTCAATGTTGGGCACTCCTGCAACAAATATTTAGCTGTCATTTTAACCATTCCGACATTTACTTCGCCCGTACAGAATACAATGGCAAACTACAAAACTTAAATTGCCTAGTAAATAACAAACTGCCAATAAATGCTAGGATTGGTTGCATCACCCTGTTTTTTTAACATCTACTTTATCCATAATGATAAGCCGGATATCTCAGTGACCCAGGAAGCAGAGATCCCTGTGTAATACCCATGTCTGAAATTATCTGTTTTATTTAACCCATAAACAGATCTAGGGTTATTATTACAGTCTAAAATTTGCATTAGAAGTTTCTCAAAGAAGGAAGCGCATAATAGAATGAGGTGTACATCTCTCCTACACCGTCACTTTATATAAGCGAAACCTAGCATGTTTGAAATCTTATTCGTACCCCAAGGGCAATATCTTCCACGGGTTTACCGTTTCCTTGCACTTCGTATCTGCAATTTCTCTGTGTTATCATTTCATTACTTTACATTTGTGTGTTACTCATCGTGTGTACTCTTGTGTTTTAACTTTAACGTAAGTTACAAATTGTATGTGTTTGTTTATATGGCGGTGCGTAAATTGTGTAACTGTTTGTTAATAAAACGAAGAGTGCTTTGTGTAACTATTCGTAAAACAGAAGATTAAGATTGTGGAACTGTTTGTTCATACAACGAAGAGTAAATGTTGCAGATGTTTGTTCTTGAAACGAGGAGTAAATTGAGCAACTCATTGTTCGATATATAACTAGTAAATTTATTTTACTATTTGTTTATTTAAAATAGAATACATTGTACAACTGTTTGTTCTTAAAAACACAAGTAAATTGTGCAGCTGTTTGTTCTTGAGAAGACAAGTAAATTGTACAACTGTTTGTTCTTGAGAAGAAAAGTAAATTGTGCAGCTGTTTGTTCTTGAGAAGACAAGTAAATTGTGCAGCTGTTTGTTCTTGAGAAGAAAAGTAAATTGTGCAGCTGTTTGTTCTTGGAAAGACTAGTAAATTGTACAACTGTTTGTTCTTGAGAAGACTAGTAAATTGTGCAGCTGTTTGTTCTTGGAAAGACTAGTAAATTGTACAACTGTTTGTTCTTGAGAAGACTAGTAAATTGTGCAGCTGTTTGTTCTTGAGAAGAAAAGTAAATTGTGCAGCTGTTTGTTCTTGGAAAGACTAGTAAATTGTGCAGCTGTTTGTTCTTGGAAAGACTAGAAAATTGTGCAGCTGTCTGTTCTTGAGAAGGCTAGTAAATTGTGCAGCTGTTTGTTCTTGGAAAGAAAAGTAAATTGTGCAGCTGTTTGTTCTTGGAAAGACTAGTAAATTGTGCAGCTGTCTGTTCTTGGAATTGTTCAGTATAATTGTTCATTATAATTGTTCACTATATATGTGTGTGCGTGTGGGAGCGCGAGAGAGAGAAAGAGAGAGAGTGGGTGTCAGAGAGAGGGAGAGAGTGAATGCGTGTGTGCATGCGTGTGTGGAGAGAGTGATTGAGCGAGAAATGGTGGGGGAATGTGTCAGTGCATGCATTCGTACGTATATGTGTGAGAGTGAGTGAGGGAGTGTGTGCGTGCGTGCATGCGTTCATGTGTACGTGTATGTGTGAGAGAGTGTGATTGAGAGAGTGAGTGTGTGTGTGTGTGTGTGTGTGTGTGTAGGATTGTGTGTTAGAGAGTGAGACAGTGGGAGAGTTGATGTGTTAGTGTGTGTGTGTGTGTGAGCGCGCGCATGCGTGTGAGTGTGTGTATATGAAAGAATACAGAGAGAGAGAGAGAGAGAGAGAGAGAGAGAGAGAGAGAGAGAGAGAGAGAGAGAGAGCTGAGCAGATGCATGTCATGTAACACGCATGTTATGTAACACGCATGTTATGTAACACGCGAATCCATATGTTTGTGTATTCTCATCTGTCATATTAGAAGTTAAATACCATTTGATTTTATCATGTATAATCTAAACTTATGTTCATTACTGTAGTTTGAGTGAGAGAGTGAGTGAGTGTGAATGAGAGACAGAATGAGTGAGAGTGAATGAGTGAGCGTGAGAGTGAATGAGTGAGCGTGAGAGTGAATGAGTGAGAGTGAATGAGTGAGCGTGAGAGTAAATGAGTGAGCGTGAGAGTGAATGAGTGAGCGGGAGAGTGAATGATTGAGCGTGAGAGTGAATGAGTGAGCGGGAGAGTGAATGAGTGAGAGTGAATGAGTGAGCGGGAGAGTGAATGAGTGAGAGTGAATGAGTGAGCGTGAGGGTGAATGAGTGAGCGGGAGAGCGAATGAGTGAGCGGGAGAGTGAATGAGTGAGAGTGTCTGTGTGTGAGTGAATGAGTGAGCGTGAGAGTGAATGAGTGAGCGTGAGAGTGAATGAGTGAGCGGGAGAGTGAATGAGTGAGCGGGAGAGTGAATGAGTGAGCAGGAGAGTGAATGAGTGAGCGGGAGAGTGAATGAGTGAGCGGGAGAGTGAATGAGTGAGCGTGAGAGTGAGCGGGAGAGTGAATGAGTGAGCGTGAGAGTGAATGCGTGAGAGTGAATGAGTGAGCGTGAGAGTGAATGAGTGAGCGTGAGAGTGAATGAGTGAGAGTGAATGAGTGAGCGTGAGAAGGAATGAGTGAGCGTGAGAGTGAATGAGTGAGCGTGAGAGTGAATCGAACGGGAGAGTGAATGAGTGAGCGGGAGAGTGAATGAGTGAGCGGGAGAGTGAATGAGTGAGCGGGAGAGACAGAATGAGTGAGCGTGAGAGTGAATGAGTGAGCGGGAGAGTGAATGAGTGAGCGGGAGAGTAAATGAGTGAGCGGGAGAATGAATGAGTGAGCGGGAGTGTGAATGAGTGAGCGTGAGAGTGAATGAGTGAGCGTGAGAGTGAATGAGTGAGCGGGAGAGTGAATGAGTGAGCGGGAGAGTGAATGAGAGAGCGTGAGAGCGAATGAGTGAGCGTGAGAGTGAATGAGTGAGCGTGATAGTGAATGAGTGAGCGGGAGAGTGAATTAGTGAGAGTGAGAGTGAATGAGAGAGAAAGAGAGAGAGAGTGTGTATGTGTGTGTGTGAGCGTACGCATGCGTGTGAGTGTGTGTATATGAAAGAATACAGAGAGAGAGAGAGAGAGAGAGAGAGAGAGAGAGAGAGAGAGAGAGAGAGAGAGAGAGAGAGAGAGCTGAGCAGATGCATGTCATGTAACACGCATGTTATGTAACACGCGAATCCATATGTTTGTGTATTCTCATCTGTCATATTAGAAGTTAAATACCATTTGATTTTATCATGTATAATCTAAACTTATGTTCATTACTGTAGTTTGAGTGAGAGAGTGAGTGAGTGTGAATTAGAGACAGAATGAGTGAGCGTGAGAGTGAATGCGTGAGAGTGAATGAGTGAGCGTGAGAGTGAATGAGTGAGCGGGAGAGTGAATGATTGAGCATGAGAGTGAATGAGTGAGCGGGAGAGTGAATGAGTGAGAGTGAATGAGTGAGCGGGAGAGTGAATGAATGAGCGTGAGAGTGAATGAGTTAGCGTGAGGGTGAATGAGTGAGCGGGAGAGTGAATGAGTGAGCGTGAGAGCGAATGAGTGAGCTGGAGAGTGAATGAGTGAGAGTGTCTGTGTGTGGGAGTGAATGAGTGTGAGTGAATGAGTGAGAGTGAATGAGTGAGTGTGAGAGTGAATGAGTGAGCGTGAGAGTGAATGAGTGAGCGGGAGAGTGAATGAGTGAGCGGGAGAGTGAATTAGTGAGAGTGAATGAGTGAGCGGGAGAGTGAATGAGTGAGAGTGAATGAGTGAGAGTGAATGAGTGAGCGTGAGAGTGATTGAGTGAGCGTGAGAGTGAATGAGTGAGAGTGAATGAGTGAGCGTGAGAAGGAATGAGTGAGCGTGAGAGTGAATGAGTGAGCGTGAGAGTGAATCAGTGAGCGGGAGAGTGAATGATTGAGCATGAGAGTGAATGAGTGAGCGTGAGAGTGAATGAGTGAGCGGCAGAGTGAATGAGTGAGCGGGACAGTGAATGAGTGAGCGTGAGAGTGAATGAGTGAGAGTGAATGAGTGAGCGGGAGAGTGAATGATTGAACGGGAGAGTGAATGAGTGAGCGGAAGAGTGAATGAGTGAGCGGGAGAGTGAATGAGTGAGAGTGTGTGTGTGTGAGTGAATGAGTGAGAGTGAGAGTGAATGAGAGAGAGAGAGAGAGAGAGAGAGAGAGTATGTGTGTGGTGTGTGTGTGTGTGGGACGCGCTGGCATCACTACTTTTACGTCACATACTTTTTATGTACACATTTTTCTCCATGTTTAGCCTTGTTTATGTTTACAACATTCATTTCACAATGTTTATTTTTCTTCCTATGTAAATGTATAATGCTCTTGATGAACGAAAGACGAGTGATTGGAAGGGCCGAATGTAAGACGGGCCTGTGCGCCCAATTTGTGACCCTAATAAAGTTGATTTGATTTGATTTGATTTGATTTGGAAAGACTGTTAAATTGTGCAGCTGTTTGTTCTTGAGAAGACAAGTAAATTGTACAACTGTTCTTGAAAAGACAAGTAAATTGTGCAAATGTTCTTGGAAAGACAAGTAAATTGTGCAGCTGTTTGTTCTTAAAACGACAAGTAAATTGTGCAACTGTTTGTTCTTGAGAAGACTAGTAAATTGTGCAGCTGTTTGTTCTTGGAAAGACTAGTAAATTGTGCAGCTGTTTGTTCTTGAAAAGACAAGTAAATTGTGCAACTGTTTGTTCTTGGAAATCTAGTAAATTGTGCAGCCGTTTGTTCTTAAAACGACAAGTAAATTGTGCAACTGTTTGTTCTTGAGAAGACTAGTAAATTGTGCAGCTGTTTGTTCTTGGAAAGACTAGTAAATTGTGCAGCTGTTTGTTCTTGGAAAGACTAGTAAATTGTGCAGCTGTTTGTTCTTGAGAAGACAAGTAAATTGTGCAACTGTTTGTTCTTGGAAAGACAAGTAAATTGTACAACTGTTCTTGAAAAGACAAGTAAATTGTGCAACTGTTCTTGGAAAGACAAGTAAATTGTGCAACTATTTGTTCTTGGAAAGACAAGTAAATCGTGAAACTGTTTGCTCATAAAAGATATTTCTGCTCTTAATCCACAACTCCTCCTTCAACGTTGCAGGACAACCCAGTGAGTAAACATCACGTGCAATCTGTCAATAGTTTGCTTACAGTTTCTCTGCTCACCACTCAGAAATGTCATTCCCCAAGTTTTATTTTCCCCATAACTTAAATTGAACAACATTCTATTTAGCATAAATTAATAAATTAAATATTTAGTTCACTGCGAATTATTTCAGTTTTTGTTTTAATCTTTTGAAAAACTAATTTTATTTCGTATTTATGGTTAAACAAACATAAATAATAACAAATAAGGTGGATTGAGATAGAGTAGATGCACGTAGTGTATATACTTTTTTGTTGTGAATTATCAACTTTTTTTTATCTTTTGGAACATTAATTTCATTTCGAGCTTAAAGTAATTTTATTTTAACAAATAAAAATAATAACAAATGGGGGGGGGGGAGGGGGGTTGAAAAGGTGTGGATACACGAGGAATAAGTTATTTTTTAAAAATTATTTAAGTGTTTTGTTTTAATCTTTTGAAACACTAATTTTATTTCGTTTTTAAATTAATTACAGTTAAACAAACAGAAATAACAATGAGGTAGGTTGAGTGGGGCAGATAAGCAAGGAATACAAACACTAAACACTATACCCTACAAAAACAACAGTAGCCATTCTGAAGTAACAAGATAAAGGAAGTCTCAAAGCATATATTGCAGCTGGGTTGTGAAAATTTAGGCCTTCACATATTCTAAGCCACGATCTATGTCAAATTGCCTTTCCATCCATGCATCATGTGCCATGCCGATAAGCGTGGGCGGGAATATTTTGTCATCTCACTCGAGCACCAGAGTCGTTGATCAGCTCCGTGTTTCTGTCTCGACCATGCCACGTGGCCAAATCATCCAGGTATTTACTTCTCTGTCTTCCCCTTGTTCTCTTCCCTTCGATCTTGTCAGTTGTTACCAAGTTCTCCAATTCATTTCTTCTTGTAACATGTCCAAAACATTTTCACTGTCTACGTCTAATGTCTCTAATCAGTTTACGATCTTTATTTGCTTCTTGAAGGACTTTTTCATTGGTTTTTCTGTCTGTTCGTGGTATTCTTTGGATTTTCCTCAGAAACCACATTTCCACAGCCATCAGATGTTTTTCAGCTTGTCTGCTCATTGTCCACACTTCACATCCATACAAAAGTATCGGTTCTATGTAGCACTTCACCATTCTTTTTCTCGTTTAAATTAATATCTTTTTATTGGTCAATATGTGTGTAATCTTGCAAAAGGCTACCTTCGCAATGGCAATTCTGGTTCTAACCTCTTCAAGGCATCTCCCATCAGATGTTATGATTGTTTCGAGATAACTATACCTATTCACTTGTTTAAGAATATGCCCATTTACTTGTTGCCTTTCCTTCCCAGACAATTCCCAGACAGTTAGTCAACATTATATGGTACCCATTTATATGGGACTACATCGATCCCTTCACGCATACAACATATGATGTGGAGTGACCAGTTACCTTCATCGTTGCCTTTCCATTCCCAGATAGTTCCCAGCTAATTCCCAGAAAATGGTCAGCATTATATAATACCCATTCATATGGGACCGCATCGACCCCTTCACGTATACAACAATTCCATCATCGTTGCCTTTGCATTCCCAGATAATTCCCAAAATATTCTAAAAGTTGTCTTGGACCCATTTTTATGGGTCTTAGTGGACCCCACAGCCGTATTGATCCGAAAAAATATAACCCAGTCACAATTGGGGATTAAACAAGCGTCAATATCGCTGCAGGCAAGCGCACTAACCGTATTACCACCACGACTTGTGATAAGCAGAGTATGTATTCGGTGTTTCTCTCCATGATCAGAAACTAACTTATTTATTAAAATTAACTTTGCCATTTCCTACTGCAGTTAACTGATTAAGTGCCATGGGGAAGTTTAATTGTCTTAAGCGACTTTCTGTATCTGTCAATGGCTTATATACAGCAGTTTGCCCTATGCAACGTCATTTAATTTATTATATAAACAAATTATCTGCTACCATATTAACAACGTTTAACTCATAACTGTAACAAATCCCTACTTCCAATTTTCAAAATCTATCTATGTTAGTTTGGTCCAAATCAACTGTTTGTTTTGCATTGAATATGTTAATACATACCTGTTTAAAATAATACATAAGTGCTGTTTAATGCAATCAGATCTTTCTATGGTTATAAACAACAACTAAATTTATACAGCATTTATGACGTCCCGATTTTAATACATCATACAAAACAACATACACCCGTGTGTTCCTCTTGCATTATTTTTTTATTCAAGCTGGGAGCTTTCAATTATTTTAAATTTATCCCTGCCCCGTTTGCGTCAATTGTGATCCTTAACTCGCCTGTGCCTCTTGTATCACTACTAGCTCTCACACCACCTCAGTGTAATAACTACACCATGTCTACATCATAAGTGTAATTATTGCGTCAGTCCAATGGTTGTGATTGTTGCGTCAGCCCACTAATTGTAATTATTGCGTCAGTGTCGATGTGCAAAGCTGTTGTTTCGTGTCAGCAGAACCCCGATGTTATTGCTTATTTGGTATCTGTGGCGTGCAGCCTGGTGTGCGAAGCGCCCACACCAAGTCACTGCTCACGATTTACTTGTGTGTGTTTTTGTATTTAACTGCATGTTTCTGCATAAAGCGCATTGAGCACATCCCCCATGCTAACAGTCGGCACCTGAGCACTGAATTGATGTATGTCGTGTTAACTGATTAAGTGGGATGATTAATCGTCTTAAGCGACTTCCTGTATCTACCATGGACTTAAAACCTCGAAATGTCATTGCGTTATAATACAACATGTCTGCTGCCATATTTACAACTGTTAAAGCATGGCAATGACACACCCCTACTTCCCATTTTCCGCCATCCATTTTTGTTTGGTCTAAATCTACCTTTTTTTTTTGGGGGGGGGGGGGGGGCACAGAATCGATTAGCATGATCTATTCTATATTCTAGAACAATGTAGATGATCATACATACACAATCACACACATACATACACATATATAATACATACCTACGTACGTGCACACATACACACACGCGCGCGCGCGAGCATGCATGCATGCATGCCCACCTACCTACCTACCTACTCAAGCATGCGTACACGCAGTCACGTACTCATCAACACATCGCACATTCATACATTCCGCCAATATTCTTTTGTTTTGTGTCGAGCAATTTCCTTTGTTCTCATAGCATAATAAAGAAGCAATGAGTCATATAGGACACATAGTGCCCCCTGTATAGGACATATGGTGCTGGGTGTATAGACATATGATGCTGGGTGTATATGACATATGATGCTGGGTGTATAGACATATGATGCTGGGTGTATAGGACATATAGTGCCTGGTGTATAGGACATATAGTGCCTGGTGTATAGGACATATAGTGCCTGGTGTATATGACATATGATGCTGGGTGTATAGACATATGATGCTGGGTGTATAGGACATATGATGCTGGGTGTATAGGACATATGATGCTGGGTGTATAGGACATATGATGCTGGGTGTATAGACATATGATGCTGGGTGTATAGGACATATGATGCTGGGTGTATAGGACATATGATGCTGGGTGTATAGGACATATGATGCTGGGTGTATAGGACATATGATGCTGGGTGTATAGACATATGATGCTGGGTGTATAGGACATATGATGCTGGGTGTATAGGACATATGATGCTGGGTGTATAGACATATGATGCTGGGTGTATAGGACATATAGTGCCTGGTGTATAGGACATATGTTGCTGGGTGTATAGGACATATGATGCTGGGTGTATAGGACATATGATGCTGGGTGTATAGGACATATAGTGCCTGGTGTATAGGACATATGATGCTGGGTGTATAGGACATATGATGCCTGGTGTATAGGACATATAGTGCCTGGTGTATAGGACATATAGTGCCTGGTGTATATGACATATGATGCTGGGTGTATAGACATATGATGCTGGGTGTATAGGACATATGATGCTGGGTGTATAGGACATATGATGCTGGGTGTATAGGACATATGATGCTGGGTGTATAGACATATGATGCTGGGTGTATAGGACATATGATGCTGGGTGTATAGGACATATGATGCTGGGTGTATAGGACATATGATGCTGGGTGTATAGGACATATGATGCTGGGTGTATAGACATATGATGCTGGGTGTATAGGACATATAGTGCCTGGTGTATAGGACATATGTTGCTGGGTGTATAGGACATATGATGCTGGGTGTATAGGACATATGATGCTGGGTGTATAGGACATATAGTGCCTGGTGTATAGGACATATGATGCTGGGTGTATATGACATATGATGCTGGGTGTATAGGACATATGATGCTGGGTGTATAGGACATATGATGCTGGGTGTATAGGACATATGGTGCTGGGTGTATAGACATATGATGCTGGGTGTATAGGACATATGGTGCTAGGTGTATAGACATATGATGCTGGGTGTATAGGACATATGGTGCTAGGTGTATAGGACATATGATGCTGGGTGTATAGGACATATAGTGCCTGGTGTATAGGACATATAGTGCCTGGTGTATAGGACATATGATGCTGCGTGTATAGGACATATAGTGCCTGGTGTATAGGACATATAGTGCCTGGTGTATAGGACATATAGTGCCTGGTGTATAGGACATATAGTGCCTGGTGTATAGGACATATAGTGCCTGGTGTATAGGACATATGATGCTGCGTGTATATGACATATGATGCTGGGTGTATAGGACATATGATGCTGGGTGTATAGGACATATGGTGCTGGGTGTATAGACATATGTTGCTGGGTGTATAGGACATATGGTGCTAGGTGTATAGGACATATGGTGTCTGGTGTATAGGACATATGGTGCCTGGTGTATATGACATATGATGCCTGGTGTATAGGACATATAGTGCCTGGTGTGTAGGACATATAGTGCCTGGTGTATAGGACGCTGGGTGTATAGGACATATGGTGCTGGGTGTAAAGGACATATGATGCTGGGTGTATAGGACATATGATGCCTGGTGTATAGGACATTTGGTGCTAGGTGTATAGGACATATGATGCTGGGTGTATAGGACATATGATGCTGGGTGTACAGGACATATGTTGCTGCGTGTATAGGACATATGATGCTGGGTGTATAGGACATATGATGCTGGGTGTATAGGACATATGATGCTGGGTGTATAGGACATATGGTGCCTGGTGTATAGGACATTTGGTGCTAGGTGTATAGGACATATGATGCTGGGTGTATAGGACATATGATGCTGGGTGTATAGGACATATGATGCTGGGTGTATAGGACATATGATGCTGGGTGTATAGGACATATGATGCTGGGTGTATATGACATATGGTGCTAGGTGTATAGGACATATTGTGCTGGGTGTATAGGACATATGTTGCTGCGTGTATAGGACATATGATGCTGGGTGTACAGGACATATGTTGCTGCGTGTATAGGACATATGATGCTGGGTGTATAGGACATATGTTGCTGCGTGTATAGGACATATGATGCTGGGTGTATAGGACATATGATGCTGGGTGTATAGGACATATGATGCTGGGTGTACAGGACATTTGTTGCTGCGTGTATAGGACATATGATGCTGGGTGTACAGGACATATGATGCTGCGTGTATAGGACATATGATGCTGGGTGTACAGGACATATGATGCTGGGTGTACAGGACATATGTTGCTGCGTGTATAGGACATATGATGCTGGGTGTATAGGACATATGATGCTGGGTGTATAGGACATATGATGCTGGGTGTACAGGACATATGTTGCTGCGTGTATAGGACATATGATGCTGGGTGTATAGGACATATGATGCTGGGTGTATAGACATATGATGCTGGGTGTATAGGACATATGATGCCTGGTGTATAGGACATATGATGCCTGGTGTATAGGACATATGATGCCTGGTGTATAGGAATATGATGCCTGGTGTATAGGACATATGATGCCTGGTGTATAGGACATATGATGCCTGGTGTATAGGACATATGGTGACAGATGTATAGGACATATGGTGCTAGGTGTCTAGGACATATGTTGCTGGGTGTATGGGACATATTATGCTAGGTTATAGGACATATGGGTCTAGGTGTTTAGGACATGTGGTGCCTGGTGTATCGGACGTATGGTGGTAGGTGTAGAGGACATATGATGGTAGGTGTATAAGACATATGGTGCTAGCTGTATAGGACATGTGGTGCTAGGTGTATAGGACATATGGTGCTAGGTGTATAGGACATGTGGTGCTATGTTATATTACATATTGTGCGATGCTAGTATCTAGAGAGATAAATCAGCACTCCCCGGGTGGTGGGTTCAGAGTCACACAGGCTGTCTTTACTTCCCATGACATGTCTTATTACCCATTGTACACTGGATCGGCCTTGGGAGCCAAGGTGACTTTAGGTAGGTAGGTGGGTAGTTAGGTAGGTTGGCAGGCAGGCACGTAGGTATGTAGGTAGGTAGTTAGGTAGGTAGGTAAACAGGCAGGCAGGCACGTAGGCATGTAGGTAGGTAAGTAGGTAAGTAGGTAGGTAGGTAGGTAGGTAAGCAGGCAGGCAGGCACGTAGGTATGTAGGTAGGTAAGTAGGTAGTTAGGTAGGTAGGCAGGCAGGCAGGCAAGCATGTAGCTAGGTAGGGAGGTAAGTAGATGGTTAGGTAGGTAGGTAGGTAGGCAGGTAGGTAGGTAGGCAGGCAGGTAGGTAGGTAGTTAGGAAGGCAGGCAGGTAGGCAGGCTGACAGGCAGGCAGGTAGCTAGGTATGTAGGTAGATATGTAGAGTTGGTAGGTAATTAGGTGTATATAAATATACGTGTGTGCCTATGTAAGGAAAAGAGTTAAAGACGCCTTCAGCACGGTGTAGCCATACGATACCAGACCAATATTTCATAGATAGATCAATCGGCACCCTGTACCTGATGTACTCGGTATATCACCGGCCGCCTTTATTTCCACGTCATTTCCTGGTATCTAGTTGAGGATGGGTCACCCTGCCCCCCCCCCTCCCGGATACACTGTATTAAATGCTCCCCCACTCGCATTCGAACCCATGGCAAACGGTCTGGCAAGCGAAGATCTAGTCTCTACTCTACCGCTGTTCTTGTGGTGCATGTGAGGCGAGTGTGAATATATACATGTGTGTGTGTGCGCGTGCTGTAGTGTGTGTGTGTGTGTGTGTGTGTGTGTGCACTGTTATTATTTAAACTGTATGTATATGTGTGTATGAGTGCATTTTTATATGCCACTGCTGGTCCCCCCTTTTCTCACTAGAAACGTGTTTTCATCTGTGTTTTTGCTTGTGACTTTCATCTGTTTTTGCTTGTGACTTTCATCTGTTTTTGCTTGTGACTTTCATCTTGCTTGTGACTTTCATCTGTTTTTGCTTGTGACTTTCATCTGTTTTTGCTTGTGACTTTCATCTGTTTTTGCTTGTGACTTTCATCTTGCTTGTGACTTTCATCTGTTTTTGCTTGTGACTTTCATCTGTTTTTGCTTGTGACTTTCATCTGTTTTTGCTTGTGACTTTCATCTTGCTTGTGACTTTCATCTGTTTTTGCTTGTGACTTTCATCTGTTTTTGCTTGTGACTTTCATCTGTTTTTGCGCGTGACTTTCACCTGTTTTTGCGCGTGACTTTCACCTGTTTTTGCGCGTGACTTTCACCTGTTTTTGTGCGTGACTTTCATCTTGCTTGTGACTTTCATCTGTTTTTGCTTGTGACTTTCATCTGTTTTTGCTTGTGACTTTCATCTGTTTTTGCGCGTGACTTTCACCTGTTTTTGCGCGTGACTTTCACCTGTTTTTGCGCGTGACTTTCATCTTGCTTGTGACTTTCATCTGTTTTTGCTTGTGACTTTCATCTGTTTTTGCTTGTGACTTTCACCTGTTTTTGCGCGTGACTTTCACCTGTTTTTGCGCGTGACTTTCATCTTGCTTGTGACTTTCATCTGTTTTTGCTTGTGACTTTCATCTGTTTTTGCTTGTGACTTTCATCTGTTTTTGCTTGTGACTTTCATCTGTTTTTGCTTGTGACTTTCATCTGTTTTTGCTTGTGACTTTCATCTGTTTTTGCTTGTGACTTTCATCTGTTTTTGCTTGTGACTTTCATCTGTTTTTGCTTGTGACTTTCATCTGTTTTTGCGCGTGACTTTCACCTGTTTTTGCGCGTGACTTTCACCTGTTTTTGCGCGTGACTTTCACCTGTTTTTGCGCGTGACTTTCATCTGTTTTTGCGCGTGACTTTCATCTGTTTTTGTGCGTGACTTTCATCTGTTTTTGCGCGTGACTTTCATCTGTTTTTGCGCGTGACTTTCATCTTGCTTGTGACTTTCATCTGTTTTTGCGCGTGACTTTCATCTGTTTTTGCGCGTGACTTTCATCTGTTTTTGCTTGTGACTTTCATCTGTTTTTGCGCGTGACTTTCACCTGTTTTTGCGCGTGACTTTCATCTGTTTTTGCGCGTGACTTTCACCTGTTTTTGCGCGTGACTTTCATCTTGCTTGTGACTTTCATCTGTTTTTGCTTGTGACTTTCATCTGTTTTTGCGCGTGACTTTCACCTGTTTTTGCGCGTGACTTTCATCTTGCTTGTGACTTTCATCTGTTTTTGCGCGTGACTTTCACCTGTTTTTTCTTGTCACATTCATCTCACTGTTATGTTCGTAATTGTTAACAAATCACTGTTGTCTTCGTAATTGTTAACGAATTACGTCAGGGCAGTGTTTTCGTGCCTATTTGTGTGTGATTTCGTGTGGTGATCTTTGAATGTTGGTTAGCTAATTTAACATATGTTCAAACACAATGCACTTCCTTAGCGAATTTAAACATAGGCGACGTAAACAAAATGTTTGCACGATTTCTTGCCTGACATATTTCGCTGCATCTTGTCAGGTGAATACTGCACAGTTATATATCATATCAAGTGAGAGTATTTATTCACTTCATATTATATATAACCCTGTATTATACAACTGATGACATTCAGTGAGATTGATATGTCAGGCAAGAAATCGTGAAATATTTTGTTAATGACTTCAATATTTACAATCACAGATTTTGTAACGAAAATACTGATTCTAAGGAAATGCATTACGGGGACAAATAACACTTTATAAATGTGTTATCTGTTCTACATCTGTTCTTTTAGTTTCAGTCCATTGTTTATGTTCATCTCTAGCATTTTGCTGTTGTCTAAGGAGAGTTCAAAGCATGAAGATCGGCTTCATTTCATCCGGTTTTATCTCATAGGGTTTGGTCTCATTCCACGAAACTTCCAACCGAAAGCGTCGCACAGAGCACGGATTCCATAGCTTCACCGACGACCCCCTGGGAATTTCCAGAAAAATTGCACTCATAAACCGAATGACAGAGCCGAAAGCGACCCTCTGAGAACAGGCTTCTTCGCCAAGACAATCCCATTTTGTTGTTCTGTTGTTGTTTTTTTGTTGTTTTTTTTTTTATTTTTTTTTTTTTACAAATGTAAAATATTTTTTTTTACTTATTCTGCACGTGCAAAGTTGTATCTCAATCCTACACATGGATTGTTACTAACAGATCCATTTATCACGTTGTCTTTTCTTAACTGTAATTGTGTAGTTGTACCTACGTCTAATGTTTTATGTGGGCATTCATGTTACTTTTTTCCCACCTATAGGCATTGTGTTTACTTTAAATCTTTAATATGTAATTACATTATATAGCACATACCAGCATACTGCGTGTGCATATGTGTAACAGCATTATTCCCCTCACATAGTATACATTTACTAAACGCAACATTACCAATATTCTCACTAAACGGGTTAACTTTCGCTAACGCGCATATTTTTAACGCATAGCTCACGGAGCTTTTACTCAGCGGAGGAAAAATACGCGATAGTTTAATATCAAGTTACTCCCACTGTTAACTCTTAAGTATCAAGAGATCAGTACTTTTGGCAGATATTTCTAGGCCACTTTGGGGAGGATAATTTCTACTTAAGTTTTTGTTTCGATGTCATTCAAAGAGGGGAGTTACACTTGGTTTTATTTCCTTTTACTCTGGTCATAAATGTTAAATATCCTCTTTATTATCACTTACAATATACATATAGTTTACAAAGCCGTGGTTACAATTAAATCTTAATATTTAACAGTGAATTACAAATCGGGAAAAATAAATCTTACACTAAAACATAACGTACCTTAAGAATTAATGTCAACAGCACATGCAGTACAATTATTGTTGACAACACCCAAAAGTACAAAGGGAGCAATGAACACTAATCAGAAAACTGTTTTTATCACCGTTTGTATTGTTGTCTGTGGATGTATGTTGTTTTCAGTGCCTTCTCTTGACAAACACGCGATATCCAATCTTTACAAATGTCTAGTGTTTAACTGGATCTTTTTTATGTTCACGAAATATTTTAGTATTCACACCTTTGCTTGTTGTTCTTATGCCGTAATTTATATGTGTTTGTCTTTTGTTTATTGCAGCATACTTGTGTGAATTTGATTGCGTTTCTTGAATATTATCATCCTTTATATTTGATGTTGTTATTGCTGTTCTGATAACATCATGTTTTCTCAGCTCACGGGGGTGCTCTGCAGGAACTGATGCCCTTCCGTAGTAAGTCCTCAACACAGACAATTTAAAGCTTTTACAAGATATTTAATGAAAGAAATAATGTGTAATTATATAAATATATATATATACAGAATTGGTGAGCATCTTGCAATAACCCGCATGCCAAACTAATATTCTTCCAGCCGTTTTATTTTAAATTTTAATCTGGTTTATGGTTCTTTAACCATATTTCATTCTCGGTTTTGGCTATCCTTGATTGATTTTTATTTTGCTTTCACTTACCTGGTTATTCTTTATCCTACCTGCCTTGGATCTTTATTTGGTATCCAACTGAATGCATGGCTGTACCTAACCTGCTCATATGATTTGTGTAAACTAAACCAGCATGCTAATTACAAGTGTTAATGATTTCATTGTTGCATTAAAATATTGCTATTAAGCTAAGCTATTTGTATATGATGATATTTTAACGAAGTTTTAATGACTATTTTAAAGAACTATTTTCTACATTAACTATATGTTTTAACGAAATTTTTCACTTATTATATTTTTGACACGTATGTCTTCTACCTAATAATATATTTAAGTGAACTTAACAACAGTTCTTCCGAAACTAATTGTACATGTTATTAAACCACTGTCTAGCTTATACGCTATATATTTTAACCAACATATCATACTATTTTCTAGCCTACTGATACATTTTAACACAGCTAGGATTCTATTTTCTAATTACTTACATATTTTAAAACATTTACAGTATTATTTTCTACATTACTTATTAGTTTTAACACATACAGTGTATCATTTTCTACATTGCTTGTATGTTTTAACACATGTAGGATACAATATTCTACACAGTTTATATATTTGACACATCAATAATATTCTTTTCTACACAACTCATATATTTTAACACTTCTAGGACTGTTTTTTACACTACATATATATTTAAACAGACCTATGATTCTGTTTTCTACACAACTCATATATTTCAACACATCTAGGGCTCTGTTTTTTACACTACTTTTATATTTTACTCATCTAAGATTCTGTTTTCTACACTACTAATATATTTTAACACATCAATAATATTCATTTCTACGCTACTTATATTTGTTAACACATCTTGGATACAATTTTCTACACTAACAACATAATATAATTTACGGACGATGCTTCTGCTTCGTCCGCTTTCAGACTCCAATATTAACCAGGTCAGCAAATCCCTGAAGAAGTCACATATGTCGCCTGAAAGGCGCAAATGTCGCATATCTACGATTAACGGGCACAACGCAGTTGCACGGACAACAAAAATTTCGGACGAACGAAGAAAAGGAAGAAGACTCCAACAAATATTGTAGTTAGTTTGAGGTTCATAATATTTCCGTAGTGTGTTGTGAGACATAAAATTATCTACTATGCATATAATATGTGTGTAGTACCTTATGATCAGATGCACATCATATGTGTGTAGTACTTTATGACCAGCGCCCATGACTTATTGACTTACTTATTTACTATACCATCAGAGCGTTATTAAATTTGGTTGCTCATACCATACACCATGCATACCATCAGGGCAAGATTAAATGTTGTTTGATCATTATACCGTACACCATACTTACCATTAGGGCGTTATTAAATGTTGGTTGCTCATGCTATACACCACACATACCATCAGGGATTCATTAAATGTTGGTTGATCATTTATACATTCTAATACCATTAAGGATTCATTAATTGTTGATTGCGCATGTACACCAGGCACTATACCTACCATCAGGGATTCATTAAATGTTGGTTGATCATGTATATCATACACTATAATACTATTCATTCATTCATTCTTTCATTCAGTAGCATGTCCTTTACAGAACCTCGCTCCCATAACAACCATCCGGAAAACCTCTCGATCATAAGCAAGATGTCCTGCGTCCGATACACTCATCTGGAGATCATCCGCCACATCCTGCACCCATCTTCTCTTTGGCCTTCCTCTTCCTGTCTTCCCAGGCATATACCCTTCTATTATTGTTCTCTCCAAAGTTTCGTGACGTTTCAAGTGACCGAAATATTTCAATTTTCTTTGTTTTATCGTCTTTAATAGCCAACCTTCTTCAATATTCAACTCTTGAAGTATGGATGCATTTGTTCTTTTCTTTACCCAAGATATTCTTAGAACTCGTCTATAACATTTATATTCAAAGGCGTTTATGCGCTGTTCAGCTTGTTTAGCAAGTGTCCATGTCTCACAGGCGTATGTTGCAATGGGAAAGATGCATGCTCTTAAAAATCTAATTTTTGTAGTATAATACTATTAGGGATTCATTAAACGTTGGTTGATCATGTATATATTATAATATCATTAGGGATTCATTAAATGTTGGTTGATCATGCCATACTCCATAAATGCCATCAGAGCAGTCAGTATCTCACTTAACATTTGCAGATTAATAACAACTCTGGATCTGCACATTAATTTCTGTACAGTATTGCAGCGATAGTTCAATGTACTATGTTACATCTCCTCTTTTTTTCGTTCTTCCCGTGTTTCGTTCTCCTTTCAAGGGAAGTGCTTTCCACCTAATCATCCTCATCAGAGGTAAGTTAGTCCGACTTCATCTTTCTCTTTCTAGATATCTACCCGTGGGTAAGTCTTCTTTCTTAGGAATTTGGCTGCTCAGTGGCCTTACGGGCTACTCTATTTAATGTCCAACTGGTGAGGAATTGTTAACTTGCCAACGGGACCTGCTGTTTTTCTGGCACTATTTACAGAAGGTTATTAATGTGATCTCACTACTCAAGTGATCAGGAGGACATGTGAGGTCATTAGACACCATTGGAGGACGGCATGGCGCTCGCTCTTAAACTTCCGGTGTGTTGATGGAAAGGTAGCGGGATCAACCCCTACATTATCAGTTGTGCTATAATATTGACTTCTCATCCTTGACTTGGGGACGTAAATTACAAGTAACTCTGAATTTGAAGTGAGTTGCCCTGATGGCGAGTGACACTGGTAATAGGGAAAGCTGACCCACACGCATAAATCAGCCAGTATGGACTTCGCTCGAATCCAAAGCGAACAAACAACAACAAAATTAGACACTAATGGTTCATGTAAAAATTCCGAGCCCTTTGCCGAGATTGGAATCCGGGGCCTTCTGAACCCGAGAATTACACTGTGACCTCACAGCCACGCCTCCACGTATATTTATGTTATATTTACCATGCATATTTTGACATCTTATTTGTATTGTCCTTGAAAGTTAAAAACAGAGTCTTTGCATGTTACATAGAACCAATGTTAACATACGGCTGCGAATACTGGACAATTAGTAAACAGGCGAAAAACTCCCTGGAAGCCTTGGAGATGTGGTTGTATGAAAGAATGCTGAATAGGACAGCCAAATTGAGCAATCTGGACATTTTGAGAGAAGGTAAGTCGTAAAGAAAACTTATCACAAACATCAGTAAGAGGCAGTCATCGTTTTTTGGCCACGTTATGAGAACACGAAAACTGGAACATGTTGTGACAATTGAAAAGATTTGCAGAAAAAGAGATAGAGGAAGACAGCGGGAGAAGATGCTTGACAGTCATGTGTCATAGCACGGAAGGGAGTCAACATACGAACTTTTCCATGCCTCGAAGATCACAATTTGTGGAGAGGATGAAGATGATTTGTATTAGCTGCTATACAGAAATATCTAATGTATCCATCTCTGGAAATGTATCGATCTCTCTCAGATAAACATGGTTGCCTTCCTCCTTGTATTACTCCAAATGTCCCTGTGAGCCTCCTCCTCTAATCTCCTCTATGTAACCTAGATAATTATTTTAGCCTGGTCTGCGACCTCACCCCATATTTAACCCAGGGTTCAGGGCGAACAGTTCCATAAATGACGCCACTATGGAAAGGGCAATAAGGGACAGTTTGCCTATCACGCCGACCCCGCCCGAATCAGTAAGAGGCTTTTGCACGACAGTTCAGCATATTTAGAGTTGGTGGGGACAAGTAAACAAAGCATAGAGATCGTTTAGGGGAAAAGTACATACTGAAGACCGGAAGGCTGTGGTTATTGAGTTCAATGAAATCAGTTAATAAGGAACTTGGTGATCTCTTTCTGTCTCGCTCGCCTCTCTCTCTCTCTCTCTCTCTCTCTCTCTCTCTCTCTCTCTCTCTCTCTCTCTCTCTCTCTCTCTCTCTCTCTCTTTCTGTCGCTCTCTCTCTCTCTATCTGTCTTTCTCCTTTTTATGTCTACTCTTTCTCTCTCCGATTCTCACTGTCTATCCCTGTCCCCTTCTTTCTATATGTATATGTTTATATATTGCTCTCTATCCAGCTATCTTTCGCTATATCTCGCACTGTCTGCCTCTCTGTTTATCACTATCTCTCTCTCTCTCTCTATCTATCTCTCTCTATCTATCTATCTATCTATCTATCTATCTACCTAGCTACTTATCCATCCATCCATTCATCCATCCATCCATCCATCCATCCATCCATCCATCCATTTATTCATTCATTCATTCATTCATTCATTCACCTATCCATCCACCCATCCATCCATTTATCCATCCACCCACCCATCCATCCATCCATTCACCCACCCATCCATCCATCCATTCACCCACCCACCCACCCACCTATTCATCCATCCGTCGATATGTCTGTCTACCTATCTGCCCATTCGTCAACCCATGTTTCCTCCCAGGCCCGGTACGGTCGATGTGATCTTAAGTAAAAATCCGTGACACATATACCATCTGCCGGCTCCCTGTCCGAGGAGTTAGCAGCTTTCTCCGTAATCCCGAATACTCTCGTGGTTGACGAGAGAATTGGAAGCGGTTCGAGTCGCACCAGTGACTTATGAGAGTATGGAGCCGGTCGCTCAGAAAGTCGTGGCGTGCTGATGAGCGTAATCTAGCCTAGGAATCAACATACAGCTGAAAGATGCTGTTGTTCACCGCAATATCCTGAGGCAGGATGAAAACTCGGGGGGGGGGGGGATATACCATCTGTAAACATCGTATACCTGTAGGCCCAGAAATTCAAGCCTACAGACATCTTTTCATAATCAAGTATTTTATATAATCCCCATTCCCTCGCCTTGCACTCAAAACACTAAGCTTCCTCTTGCTTTAACTGATTCAGCACCAAACTAAAAGTAGGTTTGGGCCAGACGTGGTACACAATCAAATTAAAAAGTAATATAATGTACATTTCCGGTCACTGAGTGTTCTTCTTCTTTCGTATGTTCTTCAGAAATCAGAAATATGTCGATAGCTGCAATGTTGTCTTTTGTGTGAATTGAACTGTCTTTTTTAGTTCACTCAGCGGTCCATAGAGTTTATCTTCCACTGTCGTCTCTCTAGAGCAGATAGTTTGCCTAGATATGTTGTATTTTGGGTAGTCTTTGAGTATGTGCTCTGCTGTCTGCGACGCCAATCCACATGTGCACATGGGCTGATTCACCTATCTTGAATGTTGTATAGATGTGGTTGCGTAATCTATTATGTCCTGTTCTGAGGCGCAGAGTAATGACTTGTTCTGGTCTGTACATAACGTGGTATTCGTCTTGAGTTGGTTTTGGTGGCTTTCTGACTGATTTTATCATTCTTTTCTTTTGGCGTTATGTAACGGGCACATCAGGCTGTTCTTCTTTTGCTCCTTCCTTGGCTAATCTATCAGTTCTCTTGTTTCCGGGTACTCCACAGTGGGATAGTATCCACTGTATGGTGGGTGACCTTATGCTGACTGCTAAGTTCAGAAAGTAGCGTCCTTAGTACTGGCGATCTCCCAGACAGGAGCGGGAAGACACCACGAAACACGACAAATAACACGATGACCTAGTACGACGAAATATCTTCCTTCTGTCCAAATGGAATGTCACATATGGCGATATATTATCATTTGACACTGAATCAGTAAACATGTCTGGCGACAAATCGCGTAATGCAATATTCTTCGAGTCGTCGAATGAAAGGCGTTGGTCACCTCAACTCTTCAACATGTTATCTAACAATTATAAAATCACCAGAACACGAAACCTCTCCGATAGTGCAAATTGTAGGATTGCCATTACCTATTTTATTCTCCGTTCTATCTTTTCCCGGCCTTAAAACTGCCACTGTATTTACTTCGTCTTCATGTTCCAAAATGGCAGATCCAATCTTCGTGCACCGGTAATGTCAGCTAGTGTATAAGTGGTTTTATCATTCTGCATTCAGGACACGGTGTAAACTTGTGTTGATGTTACGGAGGCATTAGTGGGGGAAAGGGGCGGGGGGGGGGGGGGACGCTGATGTTAATGCTAGATACATGGCAATAATCGGAAACAGCTGTTGGGTACGTTAAATTCGCGGAACTTTCATCTCGCCATGAGGACTTTTGTATCAGGGCTAAAGTGGTCTGAAATAGGTTTCCTCTACCGAGGTCGGAGGGCGGATAAGAAAAGGCAGTCACGCAATATTCTTTTTGCAAACTAAAACGAAACACTTAATTTAGAACAGATCACAACATCAAAGATATAGTTTTGTTTTTTCTTTGTGTTGTTTAATATTATTTTTATTATTTTTTTTTTTATTTTTTTTTAACGGTTAGATGCAGGTTTTGTTTACGTAACATCGCATTCACCCTCAGCAGTGTTTGGCTGTTTGTAATTATTTTAAGCAGTTGTACATTCACTAGTTGGTCATTGGTTTCTGGACTGCCGACGCATGCACTATTGTGAAAATCAACGCGAAGCGATCTGCTGACAAATTGTCTGCTGCTGACTTCTAACCAGGTATGTGAGTATTGTTCGACTACGTTCACTATCCGTAGGCCACAAACGTCGACATTGTTCACAGTGTGGGGTAAATAATGTGTCGTGAAAAGTATGTTAACCTATGACCTAACGACGTATGACCTCAAGAGGTTTATGTCCGTGGTGGTGTGTATGCTGGTTGCATGACCTAATTGCGACTTATGAAAGGATAGTTATCAGGCCTACTGCTGGAAGAAAACGAGCGAACTGTAATCGGACAAACCAAAATGGAAACAAACGCAGCAATGTTAAAGAACAACGAGATAGATTACTGATTAAACAATATGCACACTGAACATTTCCTGATTAAACAATAAAGATGAAGAAGAAATAGAAACAACGGAAAAGAGGACTAATCAGAATAACGGACACCAGAATAAAAGGGAAATGATGCAAGGAGATCCACAACAGCTGTGTGAAAGTCTAATAGCTCACACACATGTATCACTACCAGCCTGTGGATTATCTTTACCCAAGTCCTAACTCGTTATACATTGATCTCTACTCCGGAGTAAAACAATAAGAATGGGCAAGACACGGTGTATGAACAGTCATTGAACCACGATTAACAAGAAGAATGTTAGAAATAAATTAACATATAAGATTGAATCATAACATCGGGAACAAAAGAACAGGCAATTAGTGCGTTTCTACAAATACACGTACCGTGCAATACAAACACTAATGAGGAAGAGTGCGAGTTCTTCGAAGACGTCCATGATACAGTAAATGGATCACACAAAAACAAGAGGTAGATATTGAGCTTTACTAGAAAATGATTCAATCAATCAATCATGTGCCTTGCCGGAAAGCGTTGGTGGCCATTTCACTCGATCACCAGTGTCGTGGATCAGCTCAGTGTTCCTGTCTCATCCATGCCATGTGGCCAAGCCATTCAGGTATTTTCCTCTCTGTCTTGCTCTTGGTCTGTTCCCTTCGATCTTGCCAGTTGTCACCAAGTTCTCCAATCCATTTCTTCTCATAACATGTCCAAAAAATGTTGACTGTCTACGTCTAATTTTTCTAATCACTTTACGATTTTCATTTGTCTCCTTTAGGACTTGGTCATTGGTTTTTCTGTCTGCCCATGGTATTCTTTGCATTTTCCTCAGAAACCACATTTCTGCAGCCATCAGATGTTTTTCAGCTTGACTGCACATTGTCCAAGTTTCACATCCATACAAAAGAACAGACTCTATGTATCCCCTCAACACTATTTTTCTCATTTCAATTGACATCTTTTTATTGGTCAGAATGTTTTTTATCTTGCTAAAGGCTACTTTCGGCATGGCGATTCTTGTTCTAATCTCTTCAAGGCATCTCCCATCAGATGTTATGACTGTTCCGAGATAATTGTACCGATTCACATGTTGAAGAATATTCCCATTTACTTGTATATTACATTGTGGTACTTCGTTCTTCCTAGTGACGACCATAACCTGAGTCTTTTTACAATTTAATTCCAACCCCAGCTGCTCACTGTGTACAACAACCGCGTCTACTAATTGTTGTAGATCTTGTGCATTGTCTGCCATCAATACTGTATCATCTGCATATCTAATGTTATTTATGTTTCGTCCTCCAGTGCTGATTCCATTTATATCTTCTACATTTCTGAAAATATTTTCACTGTATAGGGAAAAAAGATCTGGAGACATTACACATCCCTGCCTAAAATGATTACAATTAACAAAATAAACATTGAGGCTAAAGTGTTCGTCATCGCAGAATAAACAAACACAAATTGCCACAACTACATGAAAATATCAGTATAAATGTCATTTATCTGTATCCTTGTTGTGGGCTTGCTACGTCTTTCAAACGATCAGCGTGTGCGTGTTATTCTAATATTACACTAAATAACATGGAGAAGCAAGACAACGTCATAGTTATGGTAGACTTCAACGTCATAGTTATGGTAGACTTCAACGCCATACTATGACACAACAGAACGTGAAATATCTTGAAGCTTTTGGGGACCAGCACTGGTACAAGAAATTATAATGGAAGGAGATTGATAGAGCTACGCAGTTAGCATGATATCTTTCTCATCTCATCTCATCATGTTCCTCTTGTACCTTGCGGTGTCGAGGTGAAGTATAAACAGCGGGAGAGTGACCGCTTATGGGCTTCATATATCGATATTCCCATGGATTCTGCTATTTCATCCGTCCAACGTTTACGTGGTCCGGCTCTTCCTCTGCTTCCCTCTGGTCTGTACATCATTGCTTGTTGTGGTATACTGTTAGTTGGTAACCAACTTGCATGGCCAAACCATTTGACTTACTGCTTTCTAATAAACTCTAGTGCTGCTTTAACCCCCACTTTAGTCCTGATTTCTTCATTTCTGATCTTATCTCTTCTTGATACGTTGAGTATTCTTCTCAGGAACCTCATTTTTGTTGTTGTTATTTTTCTTTTCTCTTTTTTCTGTCATCGTCCAGGTTTGGCATTGATAGCATAGAGTTGGTAAGAAGATTGTGTTGTAAAGTGCTTTCTTAGTAGTTATTGATACATGTTGTTCGTTAGTATTGGTGCCATTTATCCAGTGAGTTGGTTTGCCTTATTGCATCGATTTTCGATCTCGTCTTCTGATCTGCCATTTGATGATATTATACTTCCTAGGTACTTGAGACTCTTTACTTGTTTCAGGGGATGATATCTTTATAATAAATATTTTTGTTTTGGTTAAACACAAAAAATAACAGATATGCATCTGGTACTAATTGGACTATCCAGACACCAAAAGCCAAATTGACGTTATATTAACAAGAAAACACAGAAAAAGAGATATATAAGATGCAAGATCAGTGTCCAACTTACGTATAAACACAGATTATCAAATAATTATTACCATAATAACAAATACCTGGAGAAGAAAGCAAAGAACAGGCACAGACATGCCATGGGAATTAGTCAACTTCAAAAATATCCAAGTTAGGACAGTGAGGGAACATTTGGAAATGTTTGTAAACTTACCTTCATAAACAACAGAAGAAACATTGGGAATAGTCAGATCTAGTGTTGTAAACACTGCAAAACAAAAGCAGTAGCAACAACAACAACAACAACAACAACATGTGAAATAACTAAACAAAAACAGAGAACACGGATAAAGAAAATAAAAAGTTGGTGGGTCGACGAGGTTAAAGAAGCTGTAAAAGACAAAAATATATATATAAAGTGCGTGAAAACCAAACAAGATCATGATTATATCGAATAACAAGAAGACATGAAAATAGAGTAACAAAGAGAGAAAAACAAAGATTGGGCGAAATATGGAGAAGACAAAACCCTAAATAAAAACTATGAGGCAACTAGAAACTTCTACAAACATATTAATGACATGAAAATTTAGAACAGAACCTTTTGATCTAGCAGCAAATAATTAACAGTGGAAAGGAAGAACCAATTAGTGAACAAAAAGATGGAAGCAGTACTACCACAACTTCTGAACATCCCATCCGACACTACAGGAATCCAAGAAACATATTCGGATGCCGCTGAAGAACTAGAAGCAGACATACTGACAGAAGAAATCAGAAAAGCCACTAGACTAACTCCATTGAATAAGTCAAAGGGACAAAACGAAATACAAAATGGACCAATTAAAGCAGCAAGATAAGTAGGAAATGCATGGCTACGCAGACTGTTTAACTATGTTTGGGTAGAAAACAAACCACGAGAAGCGGGAAACGGCATAATTATCCCAATTTAGAAAAGAAAAGGAAACAAACGAAGACAGTAAAAGAGACTGCAAAACAATACAGAGGCATTTCCTTTTTGCGTCATACTGGAAAAATATTTTGCAAAAATCTTGAGAAAAGACTGCGACCCACAACAGAACAGCAACTAAGCGAAACAACTTGGATTTAAGAAAAACAAAAGACGCCATCTTTGCTCTTAGACAACTTACAGAAAAATCAAATGAATTTAATGAAATACTCTACATAGACGTTGTCGATCCAGAAAAGGCATTTGATAGAGAACATAAAAGCAAGCTATGGGAAATTCTAAAAATATATGGAGTGAGTACACATCTAACGAACCTACGTAGAAGCTTACATAACAATAACGAATGCACTGTAAGAACAAACAGAGGACACTCAGAACCCTTCACCATATGATCCGAAGCACATCAGGGTTATTCCTCCCCCCCCCCTCCCCCCATTTTATCTCTTTTTCATAACTTTCATAGACAATACAGTCAAACCTCGGTTTTGTTGCCCTCGGGTTTCGTCGGTTTCGGTTTTCGTTGATTATTTCCCGCGAAGAATTTGTCTCGGTTTTCGTCGGTTGCCTCGTGCTACGACGACATGCCAACATGACCTCGCTGCTAATGTTGCGAAAACAAAGGGACCGACGCGTTCTTCTGCTCAATGTTGCATTGTTTTTCGTTGTGTGAGCATCACTTGCTAATAATAAAATACGAGATCAACATTAAGATTGCTGAAATCGGTCGCATGTACGGGAATTCGCCATCCACGATAAGTTCCTATGTGGCGAAAAGGGAAAGCAATAAAGGAGGCTAATGTAGCGAAAGGCCTGAATGTGCTAACGAAACAGAGATCACAAACAATGGAAGATGTCGAACATACTCCAGGATTGCCCAAACTACAACATATCCAGGCGAACCTTCTGGCCTACAGAGACAACAGTGGAAGATAAACTTTATGGACCGCTGAATGAACTAAAAAAGACTGTTAGATTCATACAAGAGACGGCATTGCAGTTGTAGACATGTTTCAAGCGAACGAAAGAAGAAGAAGTATAAATAAAAAGCCGGCTTCGTGGCTTAGAGGTTATGTCTTTTCTCCGTAATCTCGTATACTCTCGTCGGTTAACGTGATGACGGTTCAAATCAGCAGTGGTTCGAATCGCATTGGTGACTTACGGGGTATGTGAGCCGGCCGCTCAGAAAGCAATGGCAAACTACTGAGCGTAATCTTGCCAAGACATCAACATACAGCTGAAAGATGCTGGTGTTGACAGCTAAGTCCTGTAAAGGATATGCTAAAAAAAAAAAAAAAAAAAAAAATAAAAAAAATAAATCAAAAACAGTTAGATGACGATTCTGATTTGGGGCGATCGAATGTAAAAAAAAAGCCAGACTGTTATATGCCGATCTCATTAAGAAAATGCCTGGGACGAGTGCTAATATACTTAGTGATTGTAAGGCCAGCAGTGGATGGTTTGAAAAATTCAACAAGCGCAGTGGCATATACAGTGTTACTAGGCACGGCGAAGGTGCAAGTTCGGACAAGTTTTGGACCGAAAGATAGTATTAAACATTATTCTCCATAAAATTAGATTTTTGGTGTGTGTTTTGGAGTGTCTAGAACGAATTAATTGGATGTACATTGATTCATGTAGAAATAATTGCTTCGATTTTCGTCGGTTTCGGATTTCGCCGATTGTTTTCGAACGGATTATCGACGAAAACCGAGGTTTGACAGTATATGTAAAGAAATCAGTAAAAAAGACACCGCAACAACACGCCATAAAGAACAGAACTCAGAAGAAGAACCAATTGCAAATTAAACCATTAAAGAACTCTTACTTACGAACGATCAAGCACTAATTGCAAAATAAGATGCAAAACTATAAGTCCTCGTAAATAGCTATAGTCTAAACGAAATGTGTAAAGAATATAACATGAAAAAATGTTCTTTCATTCAGTAGCATGTCCTTTGCAGTACCTCGCTCCCATAACGACCCTCCGAAAAACCTCTTGATCATAAGCAAGATGTCACGCGTCTGAAACACCCATCTAGAAATCATCTGCCACATCCTGCACCCATATTCTCTTTGGCCTTCTTCCTCTTCTCTTCCCAGGCATATGCCCCTCCATGATTGCTCTCTCTAAACTTTCATGGCGTTTCAAGCGACCAAAATATTTCAATTTTCTTTCGTTTCGTCTTTAGTAGCCAACCTTCTTCAATATTCAGCTCTTGTCGTATGGATTCATTTGTTCTTTTATGTATCCAACATATTCTTAGAACGCGTCTATAACATTTATATTCAAAGGCATTTATATACTGTTCAGCCTGTTTAGTTAAGTGTCCACGTCTCACATGCGTATTTTGCTATGGTAAAGATGCATGCTTGTAAAAATATAATTTGTGTAGGTCTATCTGTCCCACGCCACAATTTATTTAGTTGTTTTTGCTTTTGAAGAGCAATAGATATTCGTCTTTTAATTTCTTTCATTGTGTCACCATTGTTGATATTTAATGGCCCTCCAATGTTTCGTCTTTAACATATATTTCTTTCTCCAAATTAGTTTTATCTGTATGCATTATCTTTGTTTTTGCTATGTTAAGATATAAGTTGTGATTGTCACTATTTTGGGGGTGAGGTTATTAGTTTTTCCATACCATTCTTTGATGTGGATAGAACATGAAAATTAGCATCAGTAAAATAGACACAATGACTATAACTAAAGAAGAAACAAACAACATAGATTCATCTAAAAGAGCAACCCCTGAAACAAGTAAAGAGCTTCAAGTGCTTAGGAGGTATAATATCATCAAATGGCAAACCAGAAGACGAGATCAAGAAAAGATGTAACAAGGCAAATCAACTCATTGGACAAATGGCACCAATACTAAAGAACAAACACGTGCCAGTAGATATTTTTTTAAAGCTATCTATAACTCAATCTTACTACCAACTGTATGCTACCAATGCCAAACCTGGACAATAAAAGACAAAAGGATGAGAAAATGACAGCATAGTAAATGAGATTTTAAAGAAGAATACTCATTGTATCAAGGAGACAAAAACTCAGAACTTATTAAATCAGGACTTAAAGACTAAATGTTATGGCAGGACAGACCATGCCCTAAGACTTGGTCGGCAATTGGTCTAGGATGGAGGCTCCGACAGGCGGACAGTTAGAGTATTGCTGTACTGATCCGGCAGCTTCTGCAGTTTGTTTTGTTCCAGACGTATTGGTGTTACCTTTCGTGTGGAGTAAACTAGACAGGCCGAGAGAGGGATAGTGCTGCATGGGCAACACATGATCTCTAAACTCAGCCCAGGCTTTCTGTTATGGAGAGGTATAACTCCATTTTACAAACTATCGTCTTGTCAAAACGGCAAGGTGCCAGTCAGAAACAACTCACACCCCTGCATCACTACCCGCTTAGTGATTATCTTTACCCGTTTCCTACCTCGTTATACATTGATCTCTACCAGATCTGTTTCCCCATAGCTGAAACCGGGCAGAGATCGAAGATTAACTTTCCCCATACCTTCATCGCACCCTGGCGCCTTTAGAAGACGCCTGCTGCATACAGATGGCTCACTTTCTAGTTAATGATATGGGCGACCTATTGAATTGCTGTTCCCGCGTGGCACCATGCACTATTAAATTAAGAGTGACAGGCAAAAAATATTAGGCCCGCCGCTCCATCCAACACTGCTGTGACGCCATTGCAAACGTTATACTGACGTCAGCATAATTACATATCGAGCAGTTTGGATCTTAAGGAAAAAGCACGATCGATTTGATTGATTTCATGCTTATAAGTTTGTAATTTGTAACAATGGGCTGAAGGCAAAGACTGCGAAATCTCTATATGTCTGTCTGTCTGTCTATCTATCTATCTATCTATCTATCTATCTATCTATCTATCTATCTATCTATCTATCTATCTATCTATCTATCTATCTATCTATCTATTTGTCTGTCTGTCTGTCTGTCTGTAGGTCTGTCTATCTGTCCGTCCGTCCGTCCACCCGCCCGCCCGTCCGTCCGTCCGTCCTCCCGCCCGTCCGTCCGTCCGTCCGCCCGTCCGTCCTCCCGTCCGTCCAGCCGGTCGCCTGCCTCCCTGCCTCATAAGCGTCATATTATTTCCCATGCCTATAAGCGTGGAGGTCATGGTTCCCAATCTCACACGATCACAAGAATCTCGGGCCAGGTCTGTATTGTCGTCCCGATCATGCCATGTAGCCAAACTATCCCAGTATTTCTCGCTTTTCTATTTCCCGATTCAATTTACCAGTTGTCACAAAGTGTTAAAGTGTATTTCTCCTCATAATGTGCCTAAAATATGTAGACTCTTTACGTCGTTTCCTCTACTGCTTTTCTTTGCTGACTTTCTTGTGGTTTAAACTGCAAAGAAAATGAAACTTGATGACTTAGTTTGACATGATCTCATATACTTATTCATGGTTTAACATTATAAAGTTAATTGCATATTCCTTCCAGAACGTCGCATTCAACCCCAGCATTTTGGGCTTTTTGTGATTTCTTGGCAAGTTTAGGTTCAATAGTTTATCATTGCTTTCTGATCTACCTGCTTGCATACCATTGTATGAAAACCAAAGCAAGGCGGTCTGTTGCCACATCGCCCGCAGCTGTGTTTCCAATGCGGTACGCGGGATTACTAACGACGTCCGTAACACCTCCGCCACGGGGCCGACATTAAAGCAGTTAAATGTACAAGCTGGAGAAACAAGAAGAGATAGAGAAGCTAAGAACAAGTGTAGGGATATCCCCGATTACTGGCTGTATAGAACACTAAAGAACTAAATAGTATGGACATTTAGAATGGAACAAGATCAACCACCGGCTGGGCCGTTCTACATGAGAACCTCATGATGCAAGGCTAAAGGACGACTGAGAAAGAATTGGCCAGATGATGTAACAGAGACACTGAAGATATAAAATATCACATTAGCACAAGCAACACAAGTTAGTTGCATATCCTTTATGGATGTTCGTCCATCAAGAATGATGATGTCCATTCATTACATCCAGTTTGTCCATCAGGAATGATGAAGAAAATAGGATGAAGAATGACTTGCGCGATGAATTTGTTTATAGTGAGGAAGAGCTGCGCAACTTCATCGGCCTCACTCTCTCACCTGCATCCATCTGATTCCAGTGGCAAGAAACGTCAGGACGACTGGAGACGGACACAGATGCAGTGGATGTTAGGCTGCCACAGGCTAGATATCCCTGTATATATTGGCTCTCAAAAACAGATGGTAGCCTAGAGCCTCATGCAAACGGCCCTTCCGTCAATTCCTTTAATTTTCAGCTTTGAGACAAGCGTAGAGACAAGCGTATGATTACTGATACGTAGCAGTCAACCCTAGCATTTTCTGGCTGTTTGTTATTCTAGGGCAAGTTTGCGTTCAGTAAATTGACATTGCTTTCTGAACGGCCGGCACTTATACCATTGCATGGAAACCAACGCAAGGCGGTCTGCCTCCAAATCTCCCGCAAATGTATGTTGAATGCGGTATGCTGGATTGCTAATTGCGTCAATATCCCCATTACTACAGAGTTGGAACAAGCAACAAGACAAGTGAAAAACAGAAAATTGCACCCACCTTCTCCCTGCGACTTTTCAGGCAAAAACAGAAAACTATATCCACATTCTCCCTGCGACGTTTCAAGGCAAAAACAGAAAATTAGATCCACCTCCTCCCTGCGACAGCAAACGCTGTAGGACAAATGAAAAAAAAAGAGGAAGAATGGAGGATAAATCGCCACATTAATAAACCAAATACAATCTTTTGTTTCTTTCTGTCCTGATTGCTTTGTATATAACCCCACAACAAGTTTCTTTTTTTTTTTTTTTTTGGATCTAACAAATTCAGACACAATAGCACTCAGAATTATAGCACAATCAATTTTTAATTATTTCTTTAAAAAATAACACTATATGAATCAAGGTAGCCAGTTCTGTTTTTCCAGCGAAATATGTTGTTGTGTAACTTTTAAACTAAAAATATAGAATTAAAATATCAAAAAATGTTGTGTTTACCAAATATTTACTCCATCTGCAAATGCATCATTTTAATCCTCGTTCTTTTTAATAATTTAAATCCATAGGCGTTAAGCAAGTAGATTTAGAACTGTGCTTTGCTTTTTAGGATCTGCTTTCCTAAGGCTGAATATGCCAGTTTGGTTATGGAATGCTACGATTGTTTGCCAGATGTGACCAAACTGTTGGCAGCTGTGGATTTATGTCACATTACAATTCAATCAATCAATCATGTGCCATGCCGGAAAGCGTGGGCGGTCATGATTCGCCATTTCACTCGATCACCAGAGTCGTGGATCAGCTCAGTGTTCCTGTCTCGTCCATGCCATGTGGCCAAGTCATCCAGGTATTTACTTCTCGGTCTTCCCCTTGGTCTGTTCCCTTCGATCTTACCAGTTGTCACTATGTTCTCCAATCCATTTCTTCTCATAACATGTCCAAAAAATGTTGACTGTCTACACTGCGGTCGGACAAGTGTTTGACGCCTCCGCCCGCCAACATTCAGGCCTACACAATGAGATAGTTCTATCTCATTACAACCCCATAGGAGTTTCATTCTGCGGGACACGTTAAGATATTCAGTTATAATTACACTTTAATTGTTTGATTTTATGTTATAATATATCCAATGCCAACTCAGTCTAAAGCCAGACATGCTAGACACAGTTGTTTGCATACGTGTCTCTCTTATTTAGAGACAGGTTCGACTCCATAGTGAGGCAAATGTTTGTTTATACACAGAAGCTACAGACAATATCTTGCAAGATTTATTGTCTGACATATTTCGCTGTATCTCGTCAGGTTCATATACGGCAGAGTTATATATAACATATTAAGTGAATAAATGTATAGCTGAAACATTTAAAACACGTAGTCATGGGTATTGTTCGAATACAGGGTATTTGTTATTCCCAAGTTATTTTAAATTTAACACGAACTCTTTCTGTTTGCATAATTAGTAGACTGCACAATTAGTACTGTGCAACATATTGTTGACATCTTCTGTATATACATTCACTGATAGAATGCAAAAGTTTGTATCTTCTTGAGGTAACATTTTACCCATAAGATCTCCTTCGCGACTCAATGAGCATGCGAAAGAGGATAGAGATGGGGTGGATCCGAAGAGAGTGATTGCTGTCTCTGGAGCGGTCACGGCTGGCAAAAAATAGTTTCATTTTCGTGCCAGGGCATGCGGGTAAACAAGGAAATGAGCGGGCTGACAAGCTCGCAGGTGAGGCTACTGTGGAAGGTGGACTCGCCATGGACCAGGCTGACATTCTGAATGCTTTACGAGAAGTAAGTCGTTCGCAAGTACCAAGTGATGACTGTGAATCTACAACTATGGTCAGGATGCGAGAACAGCAAATTAAAAGAGGTGTGGCCAAACAAGAACACTACGCAGGAAGCCAAAGAAGATTGATAAACCAACACAGAACTGGTGTTGTGAGCCGCTACACGTTGCGGGATTTGCTGAGGAGGGGATCCGAGCACTTATGGAATGAATGGTTCGATGTGCAATGAGGATGATCTGTCGACTAACTAACTAACTAACTAACTAACTAACTAACTAACTAACTACCTAACTAACACTCCCTAAACATAATGGGCAAATGGTTCTAGGGCCATGTTGTTACAGACCAATCGGCTCTCGGGACAATACAGTATATTTTTAATGACTGCAGTGTTTGAAAATATTGACGGTCCAAGTTTTGTATTTACCTATTATGTTCCATGAACTTTACAGAGGGTGAATACAAAACTTGGACCGGCAATATTTTCAAACACTGCACAGTCATTAAAAATACACCCTGTATAATCAGACACTCTCTTGCCTGCAACCCACAAGGCAAATGAAATAGTGGGAGACAAAAAAAACACACACATGGATAACAGAATTATAGACAGAGATTAATCATATTGGGAGAATATGGAGGGATCTACAAGAGATATCAAAAGCTATAACGACATGGCATGGTTTGGTTGCGGGTCTATGCACCGGATCGGTCCTGGCTGGATGATATGGCCATTATTACACCGGCCGTTTTTACTTCCCAAGACATTTTCTGGTGTCCATGTTTTGCTCGGTCAAGTTGAAGTCCATACATTTATAAAAACCCATCCCAATACCGATTCCAACCCATAAACATCGGACCGGAGGGCGAGTGTCTATCCACTACACTACTAAGGTTTTTCTAAATCGTAAATTGATTATTCTTGAGGTGTTTGTTCTAGTTTTGTTTTCAATTTCTAGTTTCCTTCTCTCTTTTTTTTTTTTTTTTTATGGGGTTGCATTTATTCTGTTATTTGGGTTGTTTTTATTTTAAGCTAATACCACTTTATTTTGGTATTTATGTTTTTAACTTTTGTTTTCCTACCCAATTTCATGTATATGTTATTATTTTCTAATTATCTCGTTAACATAATTACAGTTAATTTTATTACTTACTTCTTAGTCTTTTCTTTTACTAATTTTTTGTTTGCTTTTGCTTTTAATGGTGTACTTGCATTTTGCAATGGTGGTGGTCGAGAGGTCTACTCTTTCTTATTTCCAGGGCAAACAGTCAGTTAGTTAGTTAGTTAGTTAGTCGTGGTTCCAACTTCACAGCAACGGGTTGTCCCCATTATGCTCCGTTCCTGTGCCAGTGAATATCACATAAAACGCTCCCCACTGCCCAATGTGAAAAGTGGAAAAGACAGGAGTCTCGACAAACAACAGCCCGCACAGATACACTGTGCATAATGTCGCCGCCAGAATGTTAACACAATAGTCCCCCACGAAACATCCAGTTTATCTCTGATGGAATCCGCAGTCATTTTCCCATCTGGATGTTTCCTAGATGTTCACCCACACAGTCCACGAACATACAGTTCATCGTCGATGGTAGTGGCAGTCAACCAGAAGCCCAGCAGCCACGCATTTCTGCATAAGGCAAAAACCGGTCAACTCTGGGACATAGCCAGCTGCCATCGCTCCGAACATGCAGTCACGTTCCAAGAAACCTCAAGCAGATTCAAAAGCATTTCACACAAAACTCACAGCTCACAGTGTCGCGCCACGCACTCACTCAGTAGCAGGGCGACGGAACCATAGCCTCCTTAGTCGCCTCTTACGACATTTAGTCCTCTAAACCCTCCCACTATCTATTAATAACAGTAGGTAAATATTTTAGAGATATTCACTTAACTGATTCAGTACCAAACAAAAAGTAGGTTTGGACCAAACATGGTACACAATCAGATGAACAAGTATTACAGTGTAAATATCCTTTCCCTGAGCATTGAAATTGCGGAAGATACCACGAAACAAAACAAATAACACGATGGCCCTAGTATGGCGATATATCGTACTTCTGTCCACAAATGAGGTCACATTTGGGGATTATATTATCCTTCGGCACTGAATCAGTTACAAATAGCAGACATTGAATTCCTCTTTGAAAGCGTTACCGCCGATATTTAGCCCAGATCACACAAGGGCAATTTCAGCACAGTTCACGCACACCCCGATACCGGCAAGGGTCTAATTATGTATATTCTGTACCAGAATTTCACATATTCTAATGTTTCTTTTTGAGGGTAGGTTTTATAATTTTGAAATGTGTTCTATACGACGGCCTATTTGACATGCTGGTTTCCATTTTCAACTGCCGAGGAGTGGTTATCATGCACAAACTGCACATGCGTCCTGGGTATTTTCGCGCGTTGTCTGTGAAAACAAGGTATTCGATTCACTACCATAAGAACAAAGAGGTTTATACCATTATTTTCCTTTTTTATTTTTATTTTTTGTTTTTTTTTTTGGTTAAATAGTCCACTCAGTGATTGGTGATTAATAAGGATCTTCATCATCGACCTCAAGACATCCATAGTTGCTTCCAGCTCCGCCTTAACCGTATGTCGACTGGTGGCACCAGTTCTGTGTTGATTAGATTACTGTGGTGTGTCCATTGTAATCATTAATGTAGAGGTTTGAGTGCAATACTGTATTAATTTCTTGTGGTCATTAACGTAGAGGTCTAAGTGCGATATTGTTTTCATTAACGTAGAGGTCTGTGTGCGATCTTGTATTAATTTATTGTGGTCATTAACTTAGAGGTCTGAGTGCGAAACTGCAATTATTAACGTGAGTTATGTGTGTAATTATGTATTAATTTAATGGGCTCATTAACGTAGCGTTCTGAGCGCGATATTTTAGTTATTAACGTAGAGATCTGAGTGTTATATTTTAATCATTAACGTAGAGTGAGTGCGAAATTGTAGTCATTAACCTAGAGTTCTGAGTGCGAAATTGTAGTCATTAACCTAGAATTCTGAGTGCGAAGTTGTAGTTATTAACGCAGACTTCTGAGTGGGACCCTGCATTAATTTATTGTAGTAATTAACGTAGGGGTCTGAGTGCGGAACTGCAGTTATTAACGTTGAGATCTGGGTGTAATTCTGTGTTAATTTAATTGGCCTATTAATGTAGCGGTCTGAGTGCGAAAATGCAGTTATCCTAAAAGCCTGAGTGCGAAATTGTAGTCATTTATTTTAAGTGTTTACGAAAAGTGCTGGGTATGATCATGCATTAATTAAGTGTAGACATAGAGCTCTGTGTATGATCTTATATTTTGTAAGAATAGTGATATAGAATATAAATATGAAGATTGTTTTTCACCTATGTTCATACACATAACAGGTAATAGATAATAACACATAAGAGAAGTTTATAATCATTATTTAGTAGTAGTTTTTTTTTTTTTTTATTCCCTCAGTAATACGTGTATTTAACTGCCGGTGAACAATAAAGAGAAAAAACAACACCTTTTGAAATGGAAAGTATAAGTACAATAGATTGTAAGAACAGTTTTTTTTTTTTTTTTTTGCTGGCTTTGACCGCAAGTGCAGTCCATACATGTACTACTATTTCCAGTGTACTGGGCTTATTTTTTTTTCGCCTGGATTAGCTTTCCACATGACCAGTGTCCCTCGCCATCAGGCAAACTCACCCAGGCTTCAGAGATACGTGTAATTTATGTCCCCAAGTCAAGTACGATAAATCAACATTTTAGTCCAAATGATGGGTGTAGGGGTTAAACCCACTGCCTCTGCATCAGCACACCGGGTATATAAAACCGAGAGCTCTTTATCCGTTCCGCCATGCTGACCTATTTAATAGTATGTATAATCAAAATTACCATCCGGGTTCAACGCCCGGCAGAGGCGAGATTCTATTTTTAGAGCCAGGACGGCTCTTGTTTCGACAGAGCTCAAGAAATGGATACCAGATGTTATCAGAAGCTTTTTTTTCGGAATTGTGAGGGGAAACCGGCAGAAGCAAATGAAACTGGTCGCCTCACTTCATTGATCTGTGGCTTTGTAGATGTGATATAAGTGGCGCAGGCGATCATGTCTCTCCACAGATCCCGGCCCTTGGTGCTCTGTTTCACTTCTATTTGGTATATGTATCCATGCCACCAACGTAAACTATCGAGTATCGTTTCTCTGGGTCTGTCTCTGCCTATTTTACCCCTGATATGTCCAGTAGTCGTGCTAATTTCCAATGTCTCTTTTCATATGACTAAAGAATAATGTTTATCTCTTCTACCGCTGATATTGCCAGTGATGATGATACTTTCCAATGTTTTTTTTAATATATCTAAAGACCACTGTTTGTATCGTTCACCGCTGATATTTCCAGCAGTCATATTTTTGCAATGTCTCTTTTCATATATCTAAAGAATAATATATCTTTTACCGCTGATATTTCCAGTGCTCATGATACTTTCCAATGTCTCTTTTCATATATCTAAATACCAATGTTTGTATCGTTCACCCCTGATACTTCCAGTGGTCATATTTTGCAATGTCTCTTTTCATATACCTGAAGAATAATATATCTTTTACCGCTGATATTTCCATGCTCATGATACTTTCCAGTGTTTCTTTCAATATATATAAAGAATAATGTCTGTCTCTTTTACCGCTGATGATATTTATATTAACATCTGGTTCTTTGTTTTACGACATTATTATTTGCTCAATAAACAAAGAAATGATCATCTTGTTTGAGATATCAAGAAACACAAACAGCATATTGAGCAAGATACAGCTTACGTTATTTTAGTCAAATTTTGATTTATTGATTTGATCTATAAATATTTAAGTATTGTATATTTCCACTAAGAAGACACGGGATATATTGAAAATAATCATTTGATTATTTTTTGTTTCATTATTTAACTATTTGGATATTCATATATTTCATAATTAATAACTAGACTGATATATATGAAAAGGGTAATTAAATTTATAATTGCCTTGCTTATTTTTCTTAATATCATTAATTTAAGTACATCCAACAGGTACTTTAAATAAAATGTATCATTAAGTGCGTTGTAATAATGATACGCCTCATTTTAACACATGTTCAGACTAAATATACTTTATATTACTGTATTCTATACGTTGCATTAGTTAGTTTTGTCTACATGGTTCTATATTCCTTCATTAGCTAACTATGCTTATTTAAGCTAACGGTTTTGCCTGTATGTGATGTTTTGCATTTATATAACCACTGTTCGGTAGGTGCTACTAACGGGCATTTTGATGATGTGTGTGCGCTTATCATGTTTCTTTTATTGATTTGCGTGTTATTGTGTCATGTTGTGAATTGAAATGTTGACACCATTTGACCTAATCTCTTCTACAGGTCATTATAATCATTTTGGAGTCATGCTAGGTACTGTAATATTCCTAATATTTAACTTCCTTCAAATTTGCAGTTATATTTTAACAATATCACATGTATCAACGGTGCCATAAATGTTGAATTTTTCCCATTTTATTTCTTTACTTTCTATACTTTTGCTTTTATCAACACAATATTTATTACTCAATATATCCATTTTTCTATCTTTAAATTTATTGAATATTCAAAGTTGTTTCAATCAGTATGGTAATTTGACCTCTCACCTTTAATATACATTAGGTTCCCTTACATTTCAATAGATTATATTTTAGACGGAAATGATACTCCCCATAAATAGACACTCAAGATAAGCATAACATATAATATAAGACAGAACATAGACGGTCAAGATAAATATAAGATAAAACAAATAGATAATCACTGAACATGAACATAACAAGTGAAATATAATAGGAAACATAAGCATAGGAAACAAAAAGTGGTAGAAAAATGGTGGGCTGAGTCTAAAAGTTTTGGTTCCATGAGAATGAGACACAACTACTAAAAGGACATTAACATTTATAGCTAGGTGTTTAATATTTCATTGGCCCAATTCATCAGTGGTCCACAGGGTACACTTTGCCATGGGGCACGTCGGCACCCTGGCCAGTCCACTACTGTTGGTGATATTCAGAATCAGTCGGTGATATTCAGACAAAGTAATGTGCAATCTATCAATTGGAGATACATGAAAAGTGTGGTGAAATAAAATGAAAGTCAAATGAAAATGAAGTCAGAAAACGAGTTCAGTACTGTATGCGTAAGAATTATGGACACTGAATAAAATAAGTAGAAAGCAACCAGAGGACACAATCAAATGGAAGGACTACAATGTTGTGACAGAAATACCAATGTGGAGCTCGTGGATAACACTAGACAAATATCAGTGAACCAAGTGGTGATGAAGCAACGCTTTCGCTGGATAGGACAGATACTGAGAAAATCTGAGAATGGTGTAACTAAAAAAAGCATTTGCTGCAATCCACAAGGCAAAATACATAGAGGACCATCTAAAAATGCGAGGATCCACAAGGCAATATAAATAGAGGACCATCTAAAAATGCGCGGAAAAGAGAAGTAGAAATAGAAATGAATAATATGGGGAGAACACGGAAGGAGCTGCATGGGGTAGCTGATGATAGAAGGGCTTGGATGTGTTTCTTATGGGTTCGTGTTACAATGTGGGGCTAACATGTGAAATATGGGGCTAACATGTGAAATGTGGGGCTAACATGTGAAATATGGGGCTAACATGTGAAATGTGGGGCTAACATGTGAAATGTGGGGCTAACAGGTGAAATGTGGAGCTAACAGAGGAAAGATGAAGATCAGAGATCATAGAAGTGTGGTTTCTATGCAGAAAGACAAGCTTTCCATGGATGGATAAAAAGACCAAAATACAAGTTTTGTAAGAGCCCAGTTTAAAGAGACATTTAATTCTCACATCAGGACAGACACTTGGAAGCAACGGAGATGTCGTTCTGGTACAAATGTTGCGAATACCTTGAACTGCCAGAGTGACGGAAAGAGTTGGTACCCGTAAGAAACAAACAGGGCAGATACTCAGCTTTGTTTCTCCATTAAAAACAAGTAGTACCTTGCGTCTTGACAGACGATAGTTTGTAAAATGGAGTTTTACCTCTCAATCGCACAAATTCTGGTCTGAATTGTAGAGACCATGTGTTGCTCATGCAGCATGATCCCTCTCTGGGCCTGCCTAGTATACTCCAGAGGAAAGATAACACCAATACATCTGGAACAAGATAAGCTGCAGAAGCTGCCGTATCAACAAAATAATGCTCTAACTGTCCGCCTCTCGGAGCTTCCATCCTAGACCAGTTGCCGACCAAGGCTTAGGGCCTGGTCTGCCTTCCATGACATGTATAGTTGCATTTCCTTGTATAAGGATAAGACTTGTAGCCTCCCAGTTGCGTTCCTCCACCCGTAGCCGCTGGCACAATGTGGGGTGTCAGGTTTGGTAAGCGCCGCTCAACAATCGGCCCTAAAGAAAGCAGGTAGTACCGCCTACTGTCATACGGTAGCTCAGTCATATCTGACTAACACCTGACTTACTCCATTTCACTAACCTCCCAGACAATAGAGATCATGTTATCGTATTTATTGAAACACTATTGTTTCTTCCATATTAATTTTTTATTATATTTTGTTGTCTTAATTATTTATCCTTTGACCTCTTTATGCTTGCTGTCACATTGACCAAAGCCCCTCAAAATAATCACCTCCCGTTCACGATTTTAGAAGAATAATAAGCACTTTATTTATGTCACATCTAGCATGATGTCGCTTTCAGTTCCATCCATCCCTGAATATCACATGTGAAGACACCCAAAGATTATTAAGTGTTCTGGTGGAAGTGTGTGCGGGGAGTTATAGGATTTCTGTGGGATATCAATTTTCTGGACTCGAAGATCTGCTATAGACAAACGTGTCTGAATAATACGTGGTTCCATGTTTCAGTGATCCTAAGAGCTACACCGGGGGTAGCCTATCAGCTTGTAGGGTAGCCCACGACGGACAAGTCAAGAGACAGAGCCCAAAGGAAAAGAGATGGCGGCTAGCTGCCTTGTACATAGTCTGGGAACAGTTAACGATTAGGGAAAGACAACCCAAAGCAGTGCGTGCTGAAATTAAAAGTTCTGAGTCATATATTTTAAGAAACAATACAACGGAACTCGCTTTATGGCGAAGAAAGAAAAGTTGTTTTCCTATATGTCTCCAAGACAGTAATGTCTCTAAACAACAAACTGTCTGTGTCAGTACTTGTTATGATTATAACTATCTGTGAATTTGACAACTGAGCATGTAGGGGACATGCCTTCACGTGGAGTCTTCCATGCGGGGTGAGGACACGGACACTGTGTTAAGGCTATGATTTGGGACGATGAAATATGAAATAAAGTAATAATTGCGACAAGGTATGGTTGTGAAATAGTAATCGTACATAGACGAAGTCAAATTAATTGTTAAGCCTAAACTGATTAACATGATATCTGTTTTTGACAAGAAAGTTTTATATCAGTAAGGTCTTTTTGCATGAGGTGCGCAGGTTAGTGTAACAGGTAAGGAAGTTGCGCTCCCAGTGCCATGAGGGTTGGGTTCCTGGGCTCGCTTTTTGCTACAGGACGGAACGATTGGCCACATATTCCTCCATGCACTCAAGCCGACACTCTGTGATGATCCTAGCACATCACAGACAGACAACAGGTTCCTGATTATGGACTTTCCATCCATCCATTCATCATGTGCCATGCCGATAAGCATGGGCGGTCATGTTCTGCCATCTCACTCGATCACCAGAGTCGTGGATCAACTCTGTGTTCCTGTCTCGACCATGCCACGTGGCCAAGCCATCCAGGTATTTACCTCTCGGTCTTCCCCTTGGTCTCTTCCCTTCGATCTTGCCAGTTGTCACCAAGTTCTCCAAGTAATTTCTTCTCATTACATGTCCAAAAATTTTTGACTGTCTACGTCTAATGTCTCTAATCAGTTTACGATCTTAGGGACTTTAACTGTGTTTATTTGCAAGATATTTCTTGACTCGTCATCATCATCGTCATCGCGTAACAGATCCTCTTACAGAACGTTGCTCTCATCACGGCACACTGGAAATAGTCTCGATCCTCTGCCAGTTCCCTTGCCTCCTGCATTTGCATGTCTATGTGTTTACAGTGGCTTGTAGCCTATCTTCGTGCTAGTATACCCGTGCCTATTCTTCCACTAGCCAAGCCTTTTATCAATGTTCTTCATAACCTCTGTGACGTCAAATATTGCCAGAGTATTTCAGTTTCCACAATATGTTGTTAGGAAGCCAGTTTTCGATATTAAGACCTCGATTTCTTCATCTTTCACTATGGTATTCTAAAGAGTCATATTGTGCTTTACTATACTATCACGCATCTTTTAACCGATTAAGTGCAAAGAGATGATAAATCGTCTTAGAACTTTCCATCAAACTATAGTTAAAATATCAATATAGTAGTTTTCCCTATGCAACTCCCTGTAATTTGCTATATAATACAACATATCTGCAGGGCCGTGCCATGCTATGATACAGAGAGGCGGTCACATCAACCGGCACCTTAAGTGGGTGGCATTTTAAAAGGAAAAAAAATATTTAGGGGCGGCATTTCGAAGACTTGCATCATAGTGCAAATCTTCCGCACGGTCCTGCAATCTTCTACCATATTAATAACTTTTAAGTCATAACTGTGACACACCCCTACTTCCCATTTTACGCGATCCATTTTTGTCTGGTAAAACTTACTTTTCGTTTGCCGCTAAATCTGTTAAAAAACCAAAACCACAGCTAATAAAAGACACAGCAATTTTGGAAGTTTCGCAGTTCGGGTGATGAAATGGATAATATCAAGCCGGCCACCTTTATTTTCTAGAATATTTCATAGTGCCTATTTTTAGACTGGGTCTACCTTGCATCTCGAAATTGGAGGGCTGAGTGGTCTCGGGGTATGGTGTCTGCCTCGAGTGTTGGAGGTTCCGGGTTCAAGTCCCGGTGAGGGATGGGATTTTTCACGTGGACTTCTAGTAACAAATTTCCCCTGGTCTCTGGGTAGTGAAATAGGACGCCCGTGTGTATTGTTGCGCACGTAAAAAATCCCTTGGCAGTTGGAAATCGAAAAAGAGTAGCCTAACGGCGCTGCCTGGGCAACATTTCGAGTTAAAAATCTACTCATAGTATTAAGGATCCTCGCCGGTGCTACGGAGATCATGCACTGAGCTGAGATTCTCCGGACTCAAGCTTGAGTTAGGAGTAGAACGGAGCACTTATGGGTTGTACCCGTGTGCCGTGATGTTGATCCGTCGACTAAACTAAACTAAACTAGCATCGCGAACAATAAGAGTTAAACAAAGCCCATTAACCTGCAATAAGGCTTATCTGATATTTATTTGGCAGTGTCCATACTTGCAGGTGGCGACGGGGTTACGGGTGCAATTCGTAATCTCTCATTCCGCGTTCGAAACAATGCTGCTGGCGATTTGGAAGCAGACCGCCTTGCGTTGGTTTTCATACAATGGTATGAGTGCCCGTCGTTCAGACAGCAATGGAAAACTACTGAACATAAATTTGCGAAGAAATCACAAACAGCCATATGTGATGGGGTTGATTGCAACGTTCTGTAAAGGATATAATATATATGTTGTTGTTGTTGTTCTTCCTCTTCTTCTTCTTCTTTTTTTCTTCTTATTTTTCTTCTTCTTCTTCTTCTTCTTCTTCTTCTTCATTCTTCTATCTTCTTCTTCTTTCTTCTTCCTCTTTCTTTTTTTTTCCTTCTTCTTTTTTCTTTCTTCTTCTTCCTTCTTCTTCTTTTTGCTTCTTCGAATTATTCTTCTCCTCCTCCTCCTCCTCCTCTTCCTCTTATTCGTCTTCCTTCTTCGTTTCTTCTTCTTCTTCTTCTGCCTCCTCGTCCGTCTTCTTATGCTTTCAAAACTCCTTCTGAAATATAGGCCCACAAGTACTCATACCATGCTCTTTGTAGGCCAGTCATGACTGGTTGGATGCTGGCTGATATGTTTCTATAGTGTGAGGTATGCGTCTCAGACCAACCCTCCTTAGCCGCCTTTCACGACTCCCGCAGAAGTTCTACAGTATTACTACTCTTTATTTCCTCTTTGGAGCCCGGTAACACACGGGCGCTGCACAACAATAGATAAATTGTATGTTTTTGGTGCATTAATCTAGCATGTATTTGTAAAACATTAAACATCATATTCGCATGCCTTGGTAGAATGCATTCCCAACCCTACGTTTTATGATTCCTTTCCGCATGTATTTGTGCAGCATATTTCCACTAACAACATATAGCATGCCTGTGCCCATACGAAATGAGATATATTGTATATTACACACCTTATTCTTTGACCATGGTTATGGGTTACATATCCCCTTGTATTCTCATGTTAATATTGTATGACATATGTATGACATATCTTTATAGAAATGTACACAACCACATAGTGTACGTTTAAACTTGTTGTTTTCATAATGTGTTGCCATCATCATCATCATCATCATCATCATCATTACCATGTGACATGCCAACTAGCTTAGGCGATCATGCATCTCCACAAATATCGGTTCCTGGCGTTCTGGATCAGTTATGTTGAAAGAGTACCTCTATGCCACGGTCTGAGTTTATCCAGCATCATTTCTCCCTGTCTGCTTCTGTCCTCTTCTACCGCTACTCTCCACTGTCATCACGATGTTTTCAAATGCATCTCTTTTCATTACTAACTATTGTTACTAACATATAACTAAAATAACATCTCACCTTTTCGAGAACTGATATAAACTCAGCCACCCAGTTTCTAATAAGATACAGGATAGCATTGATTTTGATGCAGTAAACGAGAGCAAATATTAGTTTTCATCTAGATCGCATTTCAGTCTTACTTATTTAATATTCAACATACAAAATTGCGTACCTCTTTTTCGAATTTACTAATAATAAATTGCCATATGTCTTTCTTAATCGATTATATGAAACCGATGAATTAATCGTCTTAAGCAACTTCTTGTGTCTGACATGGGCTTATATAACCCCGAAATGTTGTCATTGTGTTATAATACAACATGCCTGCTACCATATTAACAGCCTTTAAGTCATAATTGTGACACACACCTACTTCCCATTTTTCATCATTAATTTATTGTTGTTTGGTCCAAACGAATGTTTGTTTGGTCCAAACCGACTTTTCGTTTGGCCCAAACCTACTTTTTTGTTTGGCATTGATTCTGTTAAATACTTACCATCTGTCCTTCTTGGACAATTGTCATAATTTCCTTAATGAATGATTTATCAAATCTATCTCTTAATGAATTTTCATCTATTTCATTTAATTACTTCTCATGTGTTTCTATTGATTAATTATCACAAGTATCCATACATTTGCTGGCTTCGTGGCTTAGAGGTTATGACTTTTCTCCGTAATCTCGTATACTCTCGTCGGTAACGTGATGACGGTGAGAATCAGCAGTGGTTCGAAGCGCATCGGTAACTTGCGGGGTATGTGAGCCGGCCGCTCAGAAAGCAATGGCAAACTACTGAGCGTAATCTTGCCTAGAAATCAACATACATCTGAAAGTTGCTGGTGTTGACAGCGATGTCCTGTAAAGGATATGCAAAAACAAAAAACATCCATACATTATTTGTCACCTATCTCATTGACTACTTAATTACTCTTATCTTTGTCACATAATATTTCATTAATTGCTACACATCCCCATTAATGAAATGCTTTCTGTCTCGCAAATAACTTGTATTTTTATTTCACTGAATTGCTTGCCAACAATTGATTACAAAACGATGCCAGAATTCAGTTAATTTATTTTTAAAGAACATGCTCCTGAACAAATATAGTTTCATCTGCCTCGGTAGCTTGTCATGTTGACTCAATACTAAGGTATTTGTCATTTTTAGTACTTAAAACAATTGAATTATCATTGTGTTACGTAACGCATAAAATGCGTAATTATTTATCATCTATCTTACCAAATACATTGCAGGTGATCTTTTTGAGTTAATAATTACTTATACAACCAACTTTCTCAATTAAATCGAATATTTTCAGTATGTGTGTGTTTGCGTGTTTTTTTTTTTTCTTTCGAAAACCATTACATAAAATGTCTTCAATTGTCCCGCATAAACTGAATAACGAAGCTTTTATTTACGTGTACAGAAATGCCATACATATACCTCAATCTCTATTTGAATGATTTATATTAATAATTTTCCATGTACGAAACACCACTTTAACATAACCATTAAATGAGCATGCTATTTTTGCACTTCCAAGCGTGAATTCGTTCATTTTTTTTTTCAACAGTATTTTATCTGATATCTTATTAAATATTAAGCATTAAACGTGTGTGTGTGTGTGTGTGCGTGCGTGCGTGCGTGCGTGTGTGTGTTTGTGTGGGGGTGAGGGGAGGAGTTTAATATATTGATCATAACAACTCTAACGACAGTTAGGAAGGCAATAAATGTCATTATGAAAACTAACATGTTTATTTCTATTGTCATACTACACAATGGACAGGAATTTATATTTAGGCATGCAGTAATTTAACATGTTCTTAACCGGCGGATTTAGAATAGATAACTCAAGTGTGTTTTTTGCATTGATTGCATGTGTTATCAAATAAATTTACCCCAGAGTTACGTTGTCTTTTTCTGTTTAAATTTAACAGAAATGTAGAGAACTTAAAATAGAAGCATCCATTTTTTGTTTTATTTTATACAATTTGTTATTTGTTTTTGTGATAAACCCAATAAGCACACGTTTAATTGTACGTTTTTGTTTTATTTTTATTTCTACCATTAGGTCATAACGGAGAGGAAGCTATCCCAATGTTGATGCTGAATCATGCAGACAGCAAGATGGAAAATCCCGTTAGGTCAAGGGCATCGTCGAATGCAGACAAAACCGGTGCGCTGTTAGGAGTAGATCATTCAATCTCTGGGTCCACACTTAGAATCTCGGACATCAGACCAATTGGTAATAAAGATGTTTGCGTAGAAATCTGATGCTGCAAAGACAGTTTCTCTTGTCTTTACTCTCTGCCTTTCTTTATCTGTCTGTCTGAATGTCTGTCTATCTTTCCATCTTTGTGTATTATTTCAGGGAAAATCTCGAGGCTTAAGACGTTATAGTCCCAGTAGGGTATGTATGACTAAACCACTATCTACCATTGTGCAAGATTGATGGGACAAATGCATGTAACACTATTACCATTGTGCAAGATTGATAGAACATAAACCAGTACCTCTATTAACCACTGTTCTAGATATTTAGAACAAATACCTGTACCATTATGTACCATTGTGATAGGTTAATAGGACATGAACCTATATTAGTACTATCTACCATAATGCTAGATTGTTAGAACAAAATATATGTACCAATATTTTTAGTTGTTCAAGACTGATATGACAAATACCTGTACCAATATTTAGTATTAGCCGGCTCCATGGCCGAGAGGTTAGCAGCTTTCTCCGCTAACCCCGAATACTCTCGTCACGTGACGCGACGAGAATTAGCAGTGGTTCGAATCGCAAAAGTGACTTATGAGAGTATGGAGCCGGTCGCTCAGAAAGTCGTGGCGTGCTGATGAGCGTAATCTAGCCTAGGAATCAACATACAGCTGAAAGATGCTGGTGTTGACCGCAATATCCTGAAACAGGATGGAAACGCGGGAAAAAAAAAATATTTAGTATTGTGGTAGTTTGATAGGACAGGTACATGTATTACTATCTACCATTACGCTAGATATGATAACAACGGCAAACTACTGAACGTAAAAGTTTTATTAGATTTCAAAACGCCAACAAATGTTGGAGTTGACTGAAACTTCCCGTGTAGGTCATTTCATTATCTTCTATAGGGATTCGTATATTTGTCGTGGGGTATATTAGAACTACACCAAGAAATGAGTTGTGTCCGAATTAGCAACTCCACCCAGCATGCAAGTAGAAATAATGTTACGTAAATTCAGGCAAACGTCTCAAGGTCTATGAAGAAGTCACGTGATAGACCCTTTAATACGCCTTGGAGCGCGTTGGGTTTATGGTGCTAGCCCCATAATTGTATAGATCAGTGAGCACTCAGCGTTACGTGGTCAATATCACACCAGCTGCCTTTATGTCCCAGTATAGTTCCTGGTACCCGTTCTATAGAACAGTGGTTCCCAACCGGTGGGGAATTCTCCCTCCCCCCCCCCTCAGGGGGGAATTTAGGGTTTCCAAGGGGGGGAGGGGGGAGAGATTAAGATTATTTCAAGATCGTGTTAATAGAAGAACCGATTACTTGGTATTGTTTCTCCCCTCCATACTTTACGATTCTGTACTTATCGCCCTTCTGAAATTCGTTTTATAACGTAAGGAGGCCTGCAAGTCACGTTTTATGTAGGCGTCTAGACTATTCTAGTAGGTGTTATTAAGTTTAGCTTCCATTTTGACGTATACTGTAAAGGGGTGGGGATGGGGGGGGGGGTTATAGGGAGGAAATACGAAGGGGGGATGGCATTCTGAACATATAGTGAAGGGGTTTATGGGCCAAATAAAGGTTGAGAACCACTGCTATAGACCATTCGGTACTCTAGCGGTACTCTATTGGTGATGTGGATAGTATCACACCAGATGTCTGGTACCAGTTTTAAAGTGGATCACTCTCGGAGCCCAGGTCATTTTTTTTTTTTTTTTTGTAAACCCTATAACAATGGGGATTTTAATTAATGACCACCGGACCGGTATTCAAACGTGCTAGCCACTGCCCTACCACAGCCTCACATCATGGGTAAGGACGAAAATAAATGCTGAGATATTTAGTAGTAGGCCTCTTTCAGTCCTGAAGGACTATAGAGTTGTGCCGCTTGGGAGGTGCCTGGCAGCACCGCTGGTGACTGTATAGTCCAATTCGAGAATGACAATCTCTGTCACAGTTTCCGCATCTGTAAGACGAGGCAAGTCCCGCAGTAAGTGACTGCTCTTTGAGCCTGTGCCGTCTCTCCTCAGTTTTTTGGATCTGATTGCGCTCAAAGAGCACCAGTCCGTTTCGTACATCTCTTCTCCAGGAGCATCTGTCTGTTGCAACTCTCTCCCACGTGTCTGGATCTATTCCAATGGTTTTCATATCTTGTTTACACACATCCCTATATCGCATTTGGGGTCTTCCGGTTGGCCTCTTTCCTGTGGCTAGTTCTCCGTAAAGGAGATCTTTGGGAATACGTTCGTCCTCCATTCGAGATACGTGGCCCAACCACCGGAGGCGTCTCTGCTTGAGGAGGGTGTGCACTGTGGTAATATCTGCTCTTTCAAGCACCTGTTTGTTTGTTATGTGGTCTTTCCATGTTATGCCCAGGATACGTCTCAGACATCTCATGTGGAAGGAATTCAACTTCCTTTCCTGTCTTGAGTACAGGGTCCAGGATTCAGACCCGTAGAGTAGTGTGCTAACAACACAAGCTTTATATACTTGAGCTTTTGTACGCTCTGTTAGTCTCCCAAACTCTTTTAGCTAGCCTGGAAAATGTTGTGGCTGCCTTTCCAATGCGTCTGTCGATTTCTGTCTCTAATGAAAGATTATCTGATATTGTTGATCCCAAGTACACAAACTCGTGGACGACCTTCAATTCGTAATTAGAAACTTTGATTGACGGAGGCGAACCAGCATCTTGTTCCATCACCTGTGTTTTATTTAGGCTAATGGTGAGCCCAAAGTCTTTGCAGGCGGCTGCAAAACGATCTATGAGCTGTTGGAGATCTTCTGCTGTATGAGTAGTCAGTGCTGCATCATCTGCAAAAAGTAGTTCTCTTACACATCTTGATCTTATTTTGGTCTTTGCCTTGAGTCTTGATGGGTTAAAAAGTTTGCCATCAGATCTTGTGTGGAGGTATATGCCTTCAGTGGCAGTTCCAAATGCTTGCCTTAAGAGAACAGCAAAGAAGATACCAAAGAGTGTAGGAGCAAGCACGCATCCCTGCTTTACTCCGCTGCTGATGCTGAATGACTGGGATGTTGAGCCGTCAAATAAAATGGCCCCCTGCATGTTTTCGTGGAATGATTTCACGAGACTAAGAAGGGTGGGTGGACATCCAACCTTTTCAAGGACCTTAAAAAGGCCGCTTCTGCTCACGAGGTCAAATGCCTTTGTGAGGTCGATGAAGGCTATATATAATGGCTTCCTCTGTTCTCTGCACTTCTCTTGGAGCTGCCGGAGTGAGAAAATCATATCGATGGTGGACCTGTTGGGTCTAAATCTGCACTGCGATTCGGGGTAGATTCTTTCAGCAAGAATGTGTAATCTTTTAAGGATTACTCTGGCAAAAATCTTGCCTGTAATGCTGAGAAGGGAAATGCCGCGATAGTTGTTGCAGTCGCTTCTGTCGCCTTTGTTTTTATAAAGGGTAACGATGTTTGCGTCTTTCATATCTTGTGGTATTGATTTTTCTCTCCAGCAGAGCTGTAATATTGCATACAGTTCTGGGATGATTGTTTCTTTGCTACATTTTAAAATTTCAGGTGGAATACTATCTTTTCCAGGTGCCTTGCCGGATTTGAGAGAGTCTAGTGCTTCGCTGATTTCTGTGAGGCAAGGTTCGTTATCCAAGGCATGCATGGCGGACTGTTGATCGAGGGCTTCCAGAGCTTCTTCGCTGACAGTGTTATCCACTGAGTATAGCTCTGAGTAGTGTTCTACCCAGCGATCCATTTGTTTCGCTCGATCTTTTATGATTACCCCCTCAGTTGATCGTAAAGGGGCCATCTTATTTTTTGATGGACCGACAGCTTGCTTGATGCCCTCATACATTCCTCTTATATTTCCAGTGTCTGCACAAGTTTGAATTTGAGCAGAGAGCTGTAGCCAGTACCTGTTCGCACATCTTCTTGCCATCTGTTGTACTCTATTTCTGGCCGTTCGCAATGCCTGCAGTGTTTTCTCTGAAGGTGATGTTTTATACATCGAGAATGCATGTCTCTTTATCTCCAGGACTGGGAGCATCTCTTCAGAGTGTGCTTCAAACCAGTCGGTTGACTTAGTTTGCTTCTTGCTAAATGTTGATAGTGCTGTATTGTAGATGGTGTCGCGAAAATGACTCCATCTCTCGGTGGAATCTCCGTCTGTGGGGCCGGGCAGAGTATCCCCTAGAGCCTGCATGAATTTGTTGACCTTCTCTTTATTTTGGGTGCCACTGGTGTCAATGCGTGGTCTTCCTTCTGTTCGGCTTCTGTAGATTCTCTTGGGCTTTATCTTCACCTTGCTGGAGACGAGTGAATGGTCGGTGTCGCAGTCAGCACCATGATAGCTGCGAGTCAGCCGTACATTGCGGAGGTTGCTGCGTTTAGTGAGCACCAGGTCGAGTTGGTGCCAGTTCTTTGATCTGGGGTGCCTCCATGACACCTTGTGTTGAGGTTTCGTGTCAAAGAAGGTGTTGGTCACGCACAGATTATGGTGGCTGCAGAATTCCAAGAGACGTTGTCCATTGTCATTGATCTTCCCAACGCCAAACTGTCCTAGACATGAAGGCCAAGATTCGTGGTCGGAGCCAACCCTGGCATTGAAATCTCCCAGGATAAAAAGATGTTGTTTCTCTGGTGTTTCACTGACTTCTTTGCTAAGGTCGTCATAGAACTTGTCTTTAGATTCTGATGCTGCAGTTAGTGTTGGGGCGTAAACGCTTATAATACTAACTGGGCCTGCCTCTGTCTGGAGTTGGAGCTTCAATATTCTTTCAGTGCCATCACTTGGTGGTATGATGGAATTGAGCAGCTTGTTTCTGATAGCGAAGCCAACTCCATGCTCCCTGGTCTCTCCGCACGGCTTGCCATGCCAGTAGAAAGTGAAGTCCCTCTCCTTGATGCTTCCAGATTCTTGGAGTCTGGTCTCTTGCAGGGCGACAATGTCTATCCCCAGTCTTAGTAGTTCGTTGTTTATCACTGCAGTTTTGCGGGCATCCACAATCTCATTTAGATCGTCTGAGATGCCAGGGGTCATGGTTCTTACGTTCCATGTTCCTAGCCTTAGGGCCGGTTGTTTTGTTATTTTCTTGCTGTTAGGTGTATAGATTGCGGTCCATGTGTCAGGATTTTCCCCTAAGCTCCACACACCCTCAGGAGCAGATGAACCGTGGCGAGACAACACCTTATTGACTGGGGGCTGCCCAGCTTAGGCGGGCGGTAGCTGTCTAGTGAGATACAATGATCTCTCCCACCGTCGGAAGTAGCTCCTGGCGCCTTGCTCTACGCCAATCGAGCATTAAGACTTATAACCGGCAAATGCTACTTCCCGTGTTGTGTCACCGCTTTACGCGGTGCTGAAGTGACCTCTTCAGGGCACAAGCCTGGGCAATGGAAATCGGAGAACCAGCTGTTGCCCAGTAGCAGGTTCCCCCTCTCCACGTCACCGATGTTGACCAAGGGAAAGGCAGTAGCCAATGCAACTTGGCATCGGTGCCGTCGCAGGAGTTGCCAGAACTATGTTGTTTACAACATGGAACTGCCTTAGGGACTCCATCTCCGGATTTGTCCTCAGGGTTTACTCCCGAAGCCTTTCCCATATGAGTATACCCGCAAGATTTAGAGTTCCCTCTCTTACAAGAGATACCAACCAAGGCTGACGAGCCTCCTCTGCCCGGGAATCAATAAGGAGGGAAGTCTACCATTCTTCCTTCCTGGCAGTGACCATACTGATCGGATGACCGTAGCCATTGTCTCTACTGAGAGATCCTCTGCCCACCGTCACTGACTTGAAACCATAACCAACAACTATCTGTCGGCTGCTCCCAAGTCCAATCCACCACCTGCTCCCATGGCTTCACGTTACCCTGTTGGGGGGGCTAAACGGATATTTAGAGCTACGGGATTTAGATCGTTCTTTATAACCTCGGGAAAAGACGAAGAACATGTATGCGGCATATCAACATCAGTCAATCAATCAATCAAGAACCGTTTACACACTGAAGATTGGCTGTAATGGATCTCCAACAATGCCTGTCTCTCGCCTTGACGGTACATTCTGTCAGACTGCTGTCCGTCCATTTCTTGATGTTATCATCATACTTGTCTACATTCAAACCATTACCCTCTGGGGACAACAACCGCCTTCAAATTAAAATCCTTTTTTGTGGCTGACTCAAGTACAGGATTATTAATCAGAGCCAGGGATGGACCCTAATATAACTTCTCTTCTGAGGGTGAACGGCGTAGGGGTAATGGTGTACTCGAAAAGAAAAAGAACATCCAGATACTTTTAATTAAAGTCGCTCTCATTACGGCCTACCAACATATGGCTCAATTTCTTGTCAACTCTCTTGCCTCATGCCCTCACATGCTCAAGCAGTCTCCAAAGTCCTGTGTCCACGTTCGGGCTTGCCGGCCTCTGCTCGTCTTCCACGAAGAAGTGGACTAGAGAGAATATTTGGCAAGAGATGCAGAGAAAGATGCACAAGGGAAAGCTTAAACACCTGGATAACTGTCATTAAACTGTCGTTTCTGCCTATTGTAACTTGCTGTGTGGTGGGGCGGGAGGATCTTGAACCTGAAGAATTATGGCCCCCTGGCTAGTATAGTCACCGTGAATTGTACAGGTTAAGGGTTTCTTTGTTGCCCCAGCCTGAAAACAAAACATCATCACCTTACCGAGGATTCAAACACTGGTGTTCCGAGCAGGAGCCCGGCTTCTAGCCATTCGGCCATGTGTCCCTCAACTGAGTAACAAATAATAATTATATATGCAACCGTAACTTCATAAATTTATCGGATAGGGTTGGAGAGTCAGGTTTCTTTTCTTTTTTTTTTTCTTGCGTTCGCTCGATTTGAAGTCCAGCGTTGTCCTACACGTGCTACTACTTCTAATGTATTGGACTGATCTTTGCGTGTGGATTAGCTTTCCCTATTATTGCCAGTGTCCCTCGTCTTCAGGTGAACCCACTCCGACTTCTGAGTTTCTTGTAATTTACGTCCGCAAGTCAAGGGCGAGAACTCAACATTTTAGTCCAGCTGACCGGTGTAGGAGTTTAACCTGCTAACTCGGCATCAGCGCACCGCGTGTTTAAGAACGAGCGTTGTTATCCATTTGACCATGCTGACCATTGAGGAGTCATAATTTGGAGAATCGTAATTTAGATAGTCGTAATTTGGAGAATCATAATTTGGAGGGTCATAATTTCGAGAATTCTAATTTGGAGAGTCATAATTTCAAGAATCGTAATTTGGAGAGTCATAATTTGGAGATTCATAATTTGTAGCGTCATAATTTGGAGAGTCGTAAGTTGGAGAATCATAATTTCAAGAGTCGTAATTTGGAGAGACGTCATTACAGATGTTAGTTAGCCTTAGGCCAGGCTCCTAAAGAAGAGTAATGTAATTCCTGATCTCTCCAGACCGTTATTAATTCAAATTCACAGCTGAGATGGAGTCAATATTCTGTTTTAATCATTTAAAATAAGCACAGCTTTTTGTATAATTTGCTTGATTTCGCTATGTTAAAAGTATAAATTATTTGTGTTATCTGTGCCACATTTCTCTTTTTCGCATTTTTACCAGCTCACATGGGTGATGGTGTTTCTCCATATCCCTCATTCTCAAGTACTTTTCATTCATTCATATTTTGATATCGTGACATGACTATATATTAGTATCTAGCATGTCCGATGCACCTACCAGAGGCAGGGTTATTTGTTCTGACCAGTAGGGTTCATACAACTGGACACCAGATTATTTTCAAGGAATTGTCTAAGTTGTCGAGGAAGAGAACTTGACATCTCACGTGGATGTCGTGACCTAAAATGTGTGATGGTCCAACACTGCACACCTCAGTGCGGGACTACCTTTACCTTCTGCATTAAATCAGTGCAAAGAGTATATCTTTATAAAACAAACAGCAATAAAATAGAAATTACTAAACAATGTATTACTTTAGAAAGAGACAAACGGCATTCTTGGTCATGCGATGAGAAGAGAGGAATTGGAGAACATTGTGACAACTGGAAATATCAGTGGGAAAAGACGCAGAGGCACCACCGAAAGAAATGATGTTGGATGGACGGAGGCAGTGGCATGGAGGAATATCATCAGCAGAGTTGATCCAATACACCAAATACTGAGATCTGTGGAGAAACATGAACACCACTGCCAATTAGCAGAGCTATGATGGTGATGAGGATGATGATGATGATGGTGTTGATGATGTTGATTATGATGATGATTATGATGATGATGATGATGATGATGATGATGATGATGATGATGATGATGATTGGGTGATGATAATGATGAGACTGAGCTGACCTCACAGGTGCTTAGAGCCATTTTCACGCCTTGAGCCGTACTGGATATACAGGCATGCCAGCCTTATATTTTATAGAGCACTCAGCATGTGATGAGTGATATCGCCAATATTACCCCAGCAGCGTTCACTTTCCAGGACGTGTCCTGGCACCCAGTTTAGACTGGGTCAACCTCGGAGTCCAAGTCAATTGTTTTTTAAATCCCAATAACGTGTGGGATTCAAACATATGACCACAGGCCAGCAAGCAAGCGAGAGAGCGAGCAGCCTAGCTATTTGGCTACCATAAATCTCGATAGTTAATGTGAGAATTCTATGGATTGATTGCCCTGGCCATGAGGGAGTGCGGATGAATGAACAGGCTGATAAGCTGGCAAGATATGCACCTCTTAGTGGTAGATTACCATTGGACAAGAAGAGGTGGTGGTGCGCCTGTGGGACCAGGTGGAGAAGGTGGGGGAAACAGACTGAGAACCCGTATTTGGAAAGAATGGGATTACGGGGGATCGGCGGAAGTTCTGGAAGAATCTCAAAATTGAGAGTTATGACCAGAAGAACTTTTAATCAGATAGCGGTGGGAACGATTAGTAGTGTGACTCTTTGCTGACTCTGGCTGTTGAACGAGGGGACGGGGCGAGTATGGGAATGTCATGAGTGATGTGACGTCTGTTCTTAGCTCAGCTCAACTCAACTCAACTCTCTATAGTATTTGTACTATTGGCTATCCTACCATATAACGCCTTCACTCCAAGGCATCTAATAAATTGTTCTTCATTGCGAAGAGTTCAGCTTCAGTATCTCTCTTTTAATTATGGCTGCTAATTAACACTTCTATGTCTTGCATTTCCTGTGTACATGTAATCTTAACACCACTAATACAAACAACACAGTCCGACTCCCATCTCCCAGCAATTCACATTATCTGCAAGCACCAAATTCAGCCAATCAGTCTTTCGGAAAACACGTTGCACTGCAGATTATTAACGGTTGTGCATGAGTGACTTGGGAAACCATTCATGCTGCTTGAATTAATGAATGTTTACTTTGGCATTGTCGCTTCTTTGCTAACATTGTAAAAACTGACAAATATAAAAACAAGTATGACATTTATGACAATTACATTTGTGCCTAAAGCTTGCTTGCAAATGTTTGTTCAGCTGATCTTGCTTTACTTATATGCTTTATACAATTCACATGTCTCTTGCTTTTAACGAGTAATTGAGAACATATGTTTTTAGATCATTAGTTGTGTTTTGTCTATTGTAGATAATCAATCATCATCATCTACGGCCCTCTCCAACCTCTTGGTAGCCCCAAATGCTCAGATTACAATGAACAACACTGCAGGTTCTGGACACGATGATGATAAGACAGATAAAGGTCATTAAGTTAACGCTATTTGTTTCGGTGACTGAAATTTTGTTTTTAACTGATTCAGTGCCAAACCAAACAGTAGGTTTTGATCAAAAATGGTGTACTATCAAATGAACAAGTATTATTATGTAAATTTCCGTTCATTGAACATTGATATTGCGGAAGACACTAAAACAACTAACACGATGACGCTGGTATGGCGATATATCTCCCTCCTGTTCAAATGGTAGGTCACATTTCGCGATAAATTATCTTCGGCACTGAATCAATTAATTGCTTGTCTGATATAATAAAATATTTACCCCAACAGGAGAAAGCACTGAAGATAGTGTAGAGGAATTTTACAGTGACATGGAGAATGCTTTGAAGAAATGTAAAAATTCAGAAATAAACATCATAATGGGTGACTTCAATGACAAAGTAGGAAGGCAAGGCAATGGATGCACAGTATTTAAACATGGTTTGGGAAAGCGAAACGAGCGAGGATACAGACTTGTAGAATGGGCAAAAGAGCATGACCAGATTGTCGGAAACACCTGGTTTAAGCAACATCCGAGAAGATTATGGACATGGAGGAGTCATGACAGCAGGGTTAGAAACTAGATTAATAACATCCTGATTAACAGAAGGTTTCAAAATACGTTAACAGTCACAAAAAGTTCCAAATGCAGACTGTTACAGTGATTACAGATTGATTACAGGCACATTGAAGGTAAAGTTTTAAAATAGCGTCAAGTATACACCAGGAAACACTCAATATGATCTGTGTGCATTGAAACAAGACAATGAAATACAAGACAATTTTAACAAAGATGTATAGAATATATTTAATGTATTGTCTGATCTAGAGATTTTATTTAACGATGTGGATGATCAATGGGAAATGCTGAAGAATTCAACCAGCTATTCCAAAATTAAAGAAAGCAGGTCGTAAGAAATGGATGACTGAATAAATTTTACAACTAATGGAAACAAGGAGACACAACAAAAATAATTCTGACAAAAAAGGCAAAACAAGTTTGGCTTAAGAAAATTGCATATAAATTTAAAAACACCATAACAGTAAAAATACAAAATTAATGCACAACATAATTCGGGAGCTTACTAATAAAAGAACACCTACATCAACCGGCTGCCTGACAACAATTGAAAGAGATCAGAGTTTACATGCATGGACAGAATAATAATGAAGGGCCATTAGTTTTAATGGTGGAAGATCAGAATGCTCTTAACCATATGAAAATTGGCACAACCCCGGGTCTAGACAACATCACAACAGAAATTGTCAATGCTTTAGAAGAATATGGAACAGACCTAGTCACCAGACTGCTGAACACAATATATGATACTGGAGATACACCTCCATAATTATGTAATTCTATATTTATTGCAATCCCGAAGAAATCATGAGCCTTGGAATGTTATCAACATCGAACAATTAGTATAATGAGCCACACCACGAAGATTTTGCTAAGAATCATCATGCAAAGAGTTAGGAAGAAAATACAACCCGAAATAGGAGAAGAACAATATTGGTTCATAGACGATAAGAGTAAATGCTGTGTATATGCTAAGAACATCAATTGAGCGTTCTATAGAAGTAAACAAAGACCTACATCTTTGCTTTATTGACTACACAAAGGCTTTCGATAAAGTAAGACATATATACATGATGAGGATGTTTGCAGATCTACAAATTAATGGGAAAGATCTTAGATTTGTAAATAAAAACATATATTGGAAACAACATGCTGATATAAAGATTGATAATGAAATATGTCAATATCAGCCTATTAAGAGAGGTGTGCTACAGGAATGTCTAATATCTCCAGATCTGTTTTCCCTGTACAGTGAAATGAGAGGAATCATCATTGGGGGGTGTGACATCAATAACATTAGATATGCCGATGATACAGTATTGATGGCAGACAATGAGCAGTATCTGTAACATTTAGTAGATGTGGTTGTTGCACACAGTGAACAACTAGAGCTAGAATTAAATTGTAAGATGACTCTGATTATGGTCGTCACCAGGAAGAAGGAAATATCACAATCAAGTAAATCGGTAAAATTATCTCGGAACAGAAATAACAGCTGATTGGAGATGCCTTGAAGAGATTAGAACAAGAATCGCTATGGCGAAGGTTGCCTTTTGCGAAATGGAAAACATACTGACCAATAAAATGATGTCAATTGAAACGAGAAAAAGTTTTAATGTGCTACATAGAACCTGTATTTTTTGTGGATTTGAAAGGGGGGGGGGGGGGGGGGGACAGTGAGCAGACAAGCTGAAAAACATCTGATGGCTGTGGAAATGTGGTTTCTGGGGAAAATATAAAGAATATCATAGAAAGACAGAAAAACCAATGACCAAGTCCTACAAGAAACAAGTGAAAACCGTAAACTGATTAGAGAAATTAGACTCAGACAGTCACAATGTTTGGTCACGTTATGAGAAGAAATAAATTGGGGAACTTGGTGACAACTGGTAACATTGAGGGGAAAATAACAAGCGGGATGTAGAGAAGTAAATACATGGATGGTTTGGCCACGTGGTATGGTCGAGACAAGAACATTGAGCTGATCCACGACTCTGGTGATCGAGAGAAACATGACCTCTTACGCTTACCGACATGGCGCATGATGATGATAATAGTAATATAGCACACAAATAAATTGGATTCTAACAAAATGCTGCACATCCTTTGCTGATGTGGAACACAGTCATAGACCTTACTGCAGAATGTTCTGGTTTGGCCCTATATAGACCAGGTGTGTTCAAGCCCAGTTGATTTTCTAAGAAATTGTACGTTCGTAGTTTGCCATTGCTTTCTGAAAGAGAAGTCATTGTTTCAGTCTAACTCTGAACAACCTACTTTGCCATCAGCGCACCGGAAGTTTAAGCCTATGTGGTCTTATCCTTTCCACCACGTCATGATTATAAAGACAGTACAAAAAGAAAGAATTACATGTATTGACTTTTATTCTGCAGGGTTCTTGCTTTGTGTGTTGTTTTATCTGTTTCAGCTGTCATCAGTATTACTTTACATGATTGCTTTGGATGTGTCTGAATAATGTGTGAACACTTTTGAAAACAGATCTTTAGATAATAAATGCAGAGATTCATAAATGCCTTGCATTTTTGTGGGTGAAGTAGATGACATTTTAGAACATAATTTTTAATGCATACTTTTTTGTAATATACAAATTCAAGCTAAAACACCCTTGGCACATTTTGTTAAATTTAAATAATTTAGGAAACAAATTACAAATAATAACCCCGCATCTCTCCTGATTCATGATATTCTATAATTTCTGGCATTGAACACAGATTGGCCCTATATATACCAAACGGCGGTTCTCCATCTACCAAAGGATTTCTATATATCAAAGATATAGCAAGATGGGAAAGTGTTGGATTTAAGCACACAAACATGGAACAAAGAGGCTACTTCTGCAGTAATTGAAAATACAGAACTAAGCTTTGTGAGAGGACAACATAAAAGCATATTTTACTTTTACTGTTAAGAATAAAGCATACAGGCCCATCTAACAATCTGCCCTTCTAAGCTCTCTCCTTAGGTGTATTATTTCATTCATACATCTCTTATTAGGTTCATCTAATATAACATCATCAATGATGATATATGCATTATAAACGCAATTGGACATGTGCAAATAGATTACTACATGTATTATTTAATTCATTCATCTCTTACTAGGATTATATTATATAGTAACAATAATAATATATTAATTATCAACGCATGGGAAATGTGCAATAACATTACTGCATGTAATATTTCATTCATACGTCTCTTATTAGGTTCATCTAATATAACAAAATCAATGATAACATATGCATTATAAATGCGTGGGAAATGTGCAAACATATAACTAACTATATGACTAATTAATACTAACTGCTGGCAAGCAAATATGCTAACAACTGCACCACATCAGCTATTAAAGGGACTTGAACTCAGTCGAAGGGAGTCTCTGTGGCGAAGTGGTCAAGCCGTTTGATTCGTGTTCCGAAGGTCGTGGGTTCGATTCCGGGCCGCGTCCTTCGGTTTACGAGTTAAATGTTTCGGAGACTCCTGTGGGTCGTCGCTAAAAGCTACGGAGTTCGAGCTTTGTGCGACGCTTTCCGTGCTGCGGAAAGAGACTGAGCCATATGGATAAAACCCGGTGCAATGAAATCGACCCTGTCGACTTTTAAGCGACTTTTAAGCGAACTCAGTCTGAAATGACTTATGTAGTTTATTATTATTATTATTATTATTATTATTATTATTATTATTATCATTACCATTATATTATTACAATTATCATTATTATTATTATTTTGCTGTTTATTTATTATTAAACATGTCGCTCAATCAGTTAAAGATTGGATTTCTGTGTACTAGAAGCCACTTGATGTTTGCAGTTTTTCTCAGATATACACAAATATATGATTGGAACAGTGAACTAAAATGAATTGTTTGCATCGGGGATGGATAACAGACAAGATCAAATACTTTAAATATTATAAATAAGAATATTAGAGGAACATGTCCCGATAACTACTCGACTACTAACATTTCTTGTAACAAATTACACAAAAAACAATGATTTTAGACGTTTTAAGTATTAAAGAAAAGTATATGTTAATTTAATGTGTTTCAAATGCTTGTCGGGCAACTAATGTTCTTTTATATTGGTGATTCTATTTTTATATATAAATATTCTTGGGATAACTTTTAATATAATAATTCTTAATCTTCTGTCCTTTATCCCTCATCGGAGAATTGGTGCTTAACCAATTGGTGCTTAAATGTATGCTTAATCAAAGCACCTTGATTGGTGCTTAATCATGCCAAACTGCCCTATCTTTTGCATAACTCTCTTATCCGTTTGGTTTTATATCTATTCTCCCCCCCCCCCCCCCATTTTATTTTCCCTTTGAATTCCAGAGACAGGATGTTCGAGTTACACTATTCTCAGAATGTCTTAATGTTTCAGTGGCAATAATATTTATTCATTACTATTTATTATTATTGTTATTATTAACAGCTGGGTCCGTGCCGAAGGGGTACGGGCGCAGTTTGTAATCCCGCATACCCGCGTTCGAAAGACAACTGCGGGCGATGTGGCAGCAGACCACCGTGTGTTGGTTTTTTACGAAATGGTATGGGTGCCGGTCGTCCAGAAAGCAATGGCAAACTACTGAACGTGAACTTGCCAAGATATCACAACCGCAAACAATACTGGTGTTGACTGCGTCGTCCTGTATAGGATATGCAACTAACTATTATTAACAACATATATAACACCTCTCTTCCCCTCTCCCATCCGACTTTCCAGGTCAGAAATATGCCAACAGTGTTGTGGGTGGGTGTGTCTATTCATTGTTTATTATTTAGGGATCATATGTTGTAAATTGGTTATTTCCTTCCCTGTCAGCGCCCACTTACGAGTATTTTACCAAAGCTACGTGATTGTTCAGTGGCATATATAAAGTGCACTGCAGGCCTGTGTCAGCTATATATAATAAAACAGATTCATGTAGTAATGTTTGGAAACGTTTCAGTTAGTGTCCGCAGCCTCCCCTCACTCCATACTGTAAAACACAGACATAAATTAAGAAAGTTAGGAACAAATTGAAAGCATTGTGTCTCCATGCCAGAACAAAAATTGCAATTCATTTGCACAACATTGCAGAAATCGTTCCTCCGGTTTCAAGACATAACTTCTTCAATAATTTAATCTTCTTTCACTGACCTCGCCTACGCTGAACTTCTCCTCCTTAACAGTCTTGTGAAATTTGTTTCTATCATAGGACACATGTTCTGCCTCTGTGGCTGTCGTGTATTAATTATATATCGTATCTTGAATCCATCTGTCTTGTGGTTTCATTTAAAACTGCCAAGACATCAACAGTTGCTGAAAATACTGGTGTTGACTCCAATTTCCTTTAAAGGATATGCGAAAAAAGTGATCTTTCTAGACTAGTGGTTCTCAGCAGTTGGGGAATTTATTCTCTTCCCCCCCCCCCCGGCCCAGGGGGAATGTTATGGTTTCCAGGAGGGGTGGGTTAAGATTATTTCAAGATCGCTTTGATACAAGAACCGATTATTGATATTGTTTTTCCCTCCATACTTTATGGTTCTGTACTTCTTGCCTTTCTGAAATTCGTTTTATAACGTAAGTAAACCCACAAATCACGTTTTATTAGACGTTCAGACTTGTTCTAGTATGTGTTATTAAATTTAGCTTCCATTTTTACGTATACTGTGGTTGGAATAGGGAAGAAGTAGGAAAAGGGGGGAATGACATTATGAATATATGGTGAAGGGTTGCATGAGCCAAAAAAGGTTGAGAACCACTGTTCTAGACTTTCTTTTCTGTTTACATGTCCAAAATATTTCATTTTTGTTGCTATTAATAACCAGTCTTCTTCAATACTCAGTTCTTTTTTTTTTTTTTTTAACGTAGATCTGTAAGTTCTGCTTTCTATCCAATGAACTTTTAATACTCTTCTATAATAGTTATATTCGAAAGCAGATATGTTCTTGTCAGCTGATAAATATCCAAGTTTCCCATGCAAATGTTGCCATAGGAAAATTCATGCTTGAAGTATTCTGACTTTTATTTTTTTAATAATGTTCTTAATTTATGTATTGTTTCATTGAAATTGCTTCAACCAGCATTATAATGTGCAAATGTGTGCACTTTATTGTTTATTTTAAAACTGGCTTCCTGGCAGCTTTGATATGCCTAAAATATGTGCCAACTTAATGCACATCTTCTTTGAAAGTGTTTGCCTTTTCTACAGCTTGGCACTTCTTTGCATTGCTATAATAATTGTAACGCTGTATGGTGTGGATACAAACAGAATTATGTGCTTGTTGCTTAGGTCCAGCATTATCGCACTCTGAATAGCCGCATAGGTGTTCAGCTTACAGAAACAGAGCATGGAATGGCAAGAGAACACAACATTTATATAGGTTTATGTGGCAAGAAAGTTACAGATATATAATTATACAGTTTGACAATTTCTATAACATCATTATGATGTGACCTGCCAACTGACATAGCCACAGATCTCAGTCCGTGGTATACTGAATTAATTCCACTCATATTACACCATGCCACCATCTCAGTCCGTGATATACTGAATTAATTCCACTGATATTACACCATGCCACCATCTCAGTCCGTGGTATACTGAATTAATTCCACTGATATTACACCATGCCACCATCTCAGTCCAACCTTCATAATATCTCCTAATTTTCTCCGTCCTCTTCCACCGGTAATATTTCTCATCGGCACAATATTTACCAATGCCTCTCTTCTCATTACACAATCAAAGAACGTCTGTTTGTCACATCCTTTATATCTGTATAATATGTTCTGCTTTCTTTAGTCTTTTCCAAGCAATCATTGTTAGTTACTCGGCACTCCAATATATTTGTAGCATTCATCTTAGAAACCATATCTCTGTTGTGTCCAAGCTCTTCTTAATTTGTTCATTTATGTTCCATTATACACTGTCAGCTTATAAAATTTAAATTATTAAATTCATAAAGCATTGGGAAAATTAAACAAATATTTACAAAAAATTTAGTTGGTTAGTTAGTTAACAGATCATTCTCATACGGGCGGACAGTTAGAGTGTTGTTGATCCGGCAGCTTCTGCAGCTTGTATTTTTTCAAGACGTATTGCTGTTACCTTTCCCCTGGAGGAAATTGCGCAGGCTTAGGGAGGGATCATACTGCATGGGCAACACATGGTCTCTAAATTCAGCCCAGGCTCTGTGTTATGCAGAGGTATAAGAGTTTAGAAACTATCGTCTGCCAAGACGGCAAAGTGCAGTCAGTCAGATCATTCTCATTCCACATTGAACCATTCAGTCCTTATATGCTCGGATCCACTTTTCAGTAAATCCCGCAGCCGGTAACGGCTAACGATACCAGTTCTGTGTTGGTGTATTGATCTTCTTTGGCTTCCTGCATTGTGTTCTTGTTTGGTCACACTTAGTTTAACTTGATATCCTCGCAGTCTGACCAAAGGTATAGATTCACTGTCATCACTTGGTTCTCGCAAACGACTTACTTCTCGTAGAGCTTTCAGTATTTCAGCCTGGTCCATGGCTCGTCCGCCCTCCACAGTAGCCTTACCTGCAAGCTCATTTCCTTGTACACCCACATGCCTTGGCACGAAGATGAAACTAATCTTTGCCACCCGTGACCGCTCCAGAACCTACAACCACTGTCTTCGGTCCTACCCCATATATCTCTTCCTGGGCATATTCATTGAGTCACCAAGGAAACATGCCAGAGTGAAGGTCTGTGTCTCGAGCCGTGTACCAAAAAAGTAAGCTGTCTTGACTATGTCGCTTTAAAGTCGCTAAAATGTTGACAGGGTCGACTTCATTGCACCAGGTTTTTATCCCATATGGCTAAGTCTTTTGTATTGGCATTCTGGCAGTGGCATTATGCACAGTGTACCTGTGCGGGCTGTCGGTTTGTCGAGACTCTTGTCTGTTCCACTTTTCACGTTCGGCAGTGAGGAGAATTGTGTATGATATTCACTGGCACTGGAACGAAGCAAAATGGGGCGATCCTTTGCTGTGAAATTGGAACCGCCACTAACTAACTAACAAATTAACATACATTGAGAAAACATATTAATAGTATAGTTGTAAAGCCTTTTTTCTGACATCCTCAAGGTAAAAGAAACAGAGGGAGATCTGGGGAGAAAAACAAAACACGGAGAAGAAAATTAGAGATGAATAATTTAGGCAGGACATAGAGGAAGCTGCAGTGCAGGAAATGGAAATGGCTAATGATACGAGGACGTTTTGTGAGTTAGTCGATGAGGTATGCACCACTAAAGGTAACACGAAGCAATAGAGGAAGAAGATTACATAGATACGATGAGCGTCAGTGTGGCTGCATTAATGGAGGCAGATGAGAAAAAGAATGTCTTTAGCATTTCCTACTCATTTGAAATTGAAGTTTAGAAAACTCATTTGTGACGTGCTCATTTGTTAGAAACTCATTTGTGACATGTTCATTTGTTAGTTTGTAAAAAGTAGGGAAACGGATCTTTGTGCATGCTTTAAGGCACATTAAATGTACAATTTAGTTGCATGTCCTTCACATGACGTTGCAGTCAACCCCAGCATTTTGGCTGTTCGTGATTCCTGGGCAAGTTTTACGTTCAGTAGTTTACCATTGCTTTCTAAGCGACCGGCACCTATACCTTTATCGAAAAAAACCAGCACCGCTGTGTTTGGAACCCGAGTATACGGGATTACGAATCGCGTCCGTAACACTTTCGTCACGGAGAGGGGTTAAGGTACATTGGGCAAAAGGTAATAGACCATATTTGTATAGAACGATCGGCGTTTGTGTGTGATATGGTCAGTATCAAATTGGCCGCCTTTACTTCTGAAGACATTTCATGATACCCAGTTTAGAGTGTGTGAACCTGGGAGCTCGTGTCAGGTTTAGCAATGTAAACCAACCCCAGTGCAGACTACACCCTTGCCCACTGGGTCTGGCTAATGTTTGTCTGCAGTTGTCAATATTCTATTTCTTCTTTAGGTACCTGATCTGAAGCAAGCATTGGCGATCATTATTCGCCAGCCCTCTCTGTCATTTGACATTTTGATGAAGTTTGTGTTACTTATACAAGTTTTCTTTTTTTTTTTTTTTTATGACTGTCGGGATTTTGACAATATTGTCGTTCCAAGTTTTGTATTTACCTTTAATGTTGCATGAGTTCACAGAGGGTAAATACAAAACTTGGAACAGCATTATTTTCAAAAACCCCACAGTCATTAAAGATACATCCTATATTATTATTATTATTATTATTATTATTATTATTATTATTATTTGTTGCCTAGTTGTTTAACAGATTAAGAGCCATGGGATTATTAATTGTTTTAAGCGACTTCCCGGATTTTCCATGGGCTTATATACAGCAGTTTTCCCTATACAACCCCCATTAATTTTATATAAAACACAACATGTCAGCTACCATATTAACAACTTTTAAGTCATAACTGTGACACATCCGTGCCTCCAATTTTCCACCATCCATTTTGGTTTGGTCCAACACTACTTTTTGTTTGGTACAGACCTTTTTTCGTTTGGCACTGAATCTGTTAAACCTTCCACTACACATATTTCTCTGCTTTCCTCTGCCTCTATTACTTAGCATTTACTAGTTGCATAGACCAACTCTTTGTCTCTATATACTCCCTTTATATTCAAATATAATATAAATATAGTTTTCAAAAATAAAACTGACTTTAATTTAAACATATGTGACAACCAAAGAAGCCAAAGACAAAAAGAAACCAAAGAAGACAAAAATCCTCCGCCAAACATGGAAACCCCTCTCTTGTTCTTTAAACATGAGCTCTTCACCGTCTAGAGTAGTATTTCATGACAATATGGCCGCTTTTATTCAATGTTTAAAGCCATAGTATGTGCCAACATGTCTTTTTGTTTATATTATAAATAGCATAAATACATTTTAGAGATTATACGCTGGCATTCTTGCTAAGAAAATCAACACAAAATTGTATCTTAGCGAAAAGTGTCTGTATATTTCCGTAAATTGTTTGCCTTTGCCTTATATTTGAAATGTGCCTTATATTTGAAATGTGCCAAATATTTGAGCAAATTTTACTATATTATTTTCATATTTTAACAGGTTTTCCAGCAAATTCATCAGATGGAGCTGTTATTGAGCCAATAGTAACAATGTTACCACAATCAAACATTAGCTCAACATCTTCTACAACAGCCAATCAAAACCTGGAACAACGATCTCTAGCAGGAACTCCAACCAATAGCAGTACACCATCAGCACCTTCCTCCAATAATCTTGTAGCTGTGAATACATAGCCCCCTCCCACAGTGGAATCAAGTCTTGCATAAACTCTGCCTCTATCAGTGTTTGATATTTCAATTTATGATAATTTTAAACATGTGCATTTGCCTTTTTGATGTTGAATATTACCAACACCATTTTCTTTCTGATGTCACGGTTTTGAGTACTTTTAATGTAGCAGTTTAAATGAAGTTGTTATACAATGATGTGGATTATGTTGACCATACTCAATCAGCACCGAGAATGTCCCTTCACTCACGGGACATGTGCTTTAGTAGATGGCATCTTTACGTCTGTTTTGTTAAGTATTACATTTGAATTTCTACAGTAGGGATTTAACGTCTATTTAGTTAAGTATTACATTTGAATTTCTTCAGTAGGGGTTCAACGTCTATTTAGTTAAGTATTACATTTGAATCTCTACAATAGGTGTGCAACGACTATTTAGTTAAGTATTACATTTGAATCTCTACAATAGGTGTTCAACGACTATTTAGTTAAGTATTACATTTTAATCTCTAACATAGGGGTTCACAATGTTTTAAAGACTACAGAACTAGATCTCGAGTGCTTGACAGGTGGTCATGTGATTGAACCCGCATTGGGGTGGATTTTAACAATAAAAATTTACTTGGGCTCTCAGGTCAGCCCACCCTAGAAAGTTAAACCCCCCCCCCCCACCAAAAAAAAACAACAATAAAGAACCTTTTTGCACAAATTACGTCACATTGGGCTTAAGTTACTAGACCTATATTTATATAGACCAATCCGAACTCGTGTGTGATGTGTCAGCCACAACGGCCACCTTTATTTCCCAAGACATTGTATGGTAACCATTTTAGGCTGCGTCAGCCTGGAAACCCATATCTAATGTTAAAAATTTGGATCAATTCCAATGCGGATCAAACCCTTGACCAGAGGAACAGCAAGCGAGTATCTAACCGCTAGCCTTGCCAGGTTTCCGCTCCTAGAATGAGTATCAGAAAATGTCTTGGGTAGTACAGATGGCTAGTGTGAGACAGTTACTCTATACAAATATGATTCTAGTATCATAAGCTGAATGCGCCTTAAGACATGTAAAAGAAGCCTTTACTTTTCATTACTTGGCGGAACTTCAGTGTTAGAATAAACCAACTGTAATGTCAAATCAGTAACGCTGTGTGCATCAGAGGTGGGAAATAACACACACAGCTACTAGTAAATTATAAACGTGTTTACGAGGGGGTTTCAAATTAACACCTTAAATATGTGTTTGTGTGTGTGTGTGTGTGAGAGAGAGAGAGAGAGAGAGAGAGAGAGAGAGAGAGAGAGAGAGAGAGAGAGAGAGAGAGAATATATTCTGAAAAAGTACAGAAAAAATGTGTCAATTTTCGATGTAGTCACCACTGCGTTCAATGTAAGTTCTCCACCTCCTATAAAGTGCTTGAATTCTTGTAGAAAAACAATTCTCTTGGTAACTATTCCGTGTGCCTGACCCGATCGTGAACAGTCTGTGACAGAAGTCACACCGTTTTGAAACTTCCTACTCCACTCATACACTTGCTGGACTGAAAGGCATGCATCACCATACTGGATCTTCATTTGCTGATGAATTTCTATAGATTTCACCCCTTCACTGATCAAAAAACGGATAACAGAACCATGTTCCTCTTTGGTGCAGGTCAAAAGTGGGGTTACCATCTTTAAACTGTCCTTGTGACATCACTGTATTCGTCTGCATTGTGACATCACGTGCTAAACACTCTTTACATCCTTAACATCAATATTGACACGTTACAAGACAATGGCATGGTTATTGTAATGTATATCACACGTTTAAGGTTTTCATTTGAAGCCCCCTTGTGGAATTCATCTGTTCGCGCGGCGGCTTGCCCTGAGCACAACTTCACCCCTGTATTAGTCTTTCAGAATATCCCTTTTTCATAAGTCACATGTTCTGCATCTAACGCTATCATGTATAAATTATCTTTCTTATCTTGAATCCATTATTACATAGAACGAAGGACTAAACTGAAATGACAGAATAACTGACGTGACGCTCATAGAGAGAACTGTGTAACTTCCAATGAATGAAGAGGTATTGAAATGACACAGACTCTGGAGAGAGACACTTTAACTGATTCAGTGCCAACCAAAAAGTACATTTGGACCAGACATGATGCACAATCGAATGAACAAGTATTGTGATGTAAATGTATGTTCACTGGGCATTGTGGAAGGTATACAAAACAAAACAAATAACACGATGACACTAGTATGACAATATATCGTCCTTCTGTCCAAATCAGAGGTCACATTTGGTGATATATTATCCTTCGGCACTGATCAGTTAAGAAAGCCAGTTAATAGCACGTCTAGAAAGTTCTTTCTATTGAATCCACAAGGCAAATAAATACAAGGGAACCAAAAGAGGAAACAGAGAAATGTGGCAGGAACAGAAATGTGTAATGTTTTGAAGGACATGGTAGGAAATGCGAAAGATAGCAAGGGATAGAAAGATTTAGCATGGTATGACTGAAGACCTGTGTTTTTGGGAGAAGCAGAAGATCGAATACCCAATATGTTCCCACACTATCTTTACCATAATGTTAAATCCTTGCCATAACATGCCCTATTAGGTAATTTATGACTTCACAGCAGTTAACATTTTTTATTCTACTTGACATATGGATTCCATCCATCCATCATATACCATGCTGATAAGCGTGGGTGGTCATGATACGTCATTTCACTCGATCACCAAAGTCGTGGATCAGCTCAGTGTCCCTGTCCTTTTCTTATGATTATCTGTAATTAGGCGAATCATGATAAACTAGGCAACTTTAAAGAAGGTAGTGTGCCGTTGCTTTCCTTCTTGGCAGTGACCATAATGGCCGGGGACCGTGGCCATTGTCTCGTTAAATAGATCGTCTGCCTACCGTCGCGAAACTTGAGACCATAACCAACAACTATATGTCGGCTGCCCTCAAAATTTCATCCTCCACCTGCTTTCCGTAGTTTCTTGTGAACAACTTCGGAAAACACGAATACGAAATAACAACCCATCCTTCCCAGAAATACTCAATAACAGCGTCCTCTGAAGAAAACCGGTTACGTCTTCGCCATTTTACCAGAAGGAAATGCTTAACAACATATGGATTAGACACTTGATTAGACACATGAGTTCGAGCCACACATCGAAGCGTTTTTTTTTTAATCAATTGACCTAGGCCCCTAGTTCAACCCGGCTATAGTCGGTACCAGAAAAGTCTTGAGAAGTCAAGGCAGCTGGTATGATACTGGCCACATCACCCACTGAGTGCTGGTCAGTCTATACAAATATAGGCTTAGCACCATATGCCTAATTGACCTTCGTCATCATCATCCAGTGCCCTGCTAACTGGCATGGGTGATCATGCCTCTCCACAAATTACGATCTCCATCATCATGGATCAGTTTGTTTGTCGACTCCCTTCCGTCACATGACACAAGACTGTCAAGAATCTTCTCATGCTTCCTTCCTCTATCTCTCTTTCCGCAAATCTTTCCAGTTGTCATAACTTGTTCCAGTTTTTGTCTTCTCATAACGTTGCCAAAAAAACGAGGACTGCCTCTTTCTGATGTCTGTGATAAGTTGTCTTTGAACTCAACTTCCTTTAAAACGTCCAGATTGCTCTTTTTGGCTGACCAATTAATTTTCAGCATTCTTCTATAAAACCACATCTCCAAGGCTTCCTTCACCTTAGGGCATAGAGTTCTTTACTACAAAATGATAGCTATAAAACATAATAGCTACAAGAAGACAGCTCGTATGTTATCATATATGTTTGAGTTTACTCTTTATGTTGCAAGTCTTTGTTTTAACTTTCTCTGTTGCAAGCATTTGCTTAATACATCATCAAGCCCCTAGCAGTGGCTACTGCACTTGCTTTCAAGTAATTGGTGTGGATTCAGTTCCCAGGAATGGTCGGTTTTTTTTTCTTCTACCAGTCAGCTTTGGAGTTGACTTTGCCTCATAAACTGATACCAAATAATCTTCAGAATTTACTAGCAATTGCCAGCAAAGGAAGGGTAGTGAGGAGTGGAATTGGCCACTGTATATCATAATGCCCTTGCCGGCCTAGAATGTGTGAAGACCTAATAATTTACATCCTTTTACTACCTTTTTATGTTGATGAAAAATCGTTACTTTAAATGGTGATAATCTGGGTCTCGGGGAGTTCATTTAATGCCAACGTGGAACAGAAGATGTTAAAGTAGCAATTTGGTTGGTTGGTTGGTTGGTTGGTTGGTTAATAGTAGGGTGGTTGGTTGCTTGGTTGATGGTAGGGTGGTTGGTTGCCTCGTGGTAGGGTGGTTGGTTGGTAGTAGAGTGGTTGGTTGGTTGCTGATAGGGTAGTTGGTTGGTTAGCTGACTGGTTGGTGGTTGATTGGCTGGTTTGTTGTTTGGTTGGTTGCCTGGCTGGATGGTTGATTGGATGGTTGGTTGGTTGCCTGTCTGGATATATGGTTGGTTGGTTGTTTGGTTGGTTGGGTGGTTGGTTGATGGTTGGGTGGTTGATGGTAGAGTGGTTGGTTGCCTCATGGTACGGTGGATGGTTGGTAGTAGAGTGGTTGGTTGGTTGCTGATAGGGTAGTTGGTTGATTACCTGACTGGTTGGTGGCTGATTGGCTGGTTTGTTGTTTGGTTGGTTGCCTGTCTGGATGGTTGGTTGGTTGCCTGTCTGGATGGTTGGTTGGTTGCCTGTCTGGATGGTTGGTTGGTTGCCTGGATGGTTGGTTGGTTGACTGTCTGGATGGTTGGTTGGTTGCCTGTCTGGATGGTTAGTTGGTTGCCTGTCTGGATGGTTGGTTGGATGGTTGGTTGATTGCCTGTCTGGATATTTCGTTGGTTGGTTGGTTGCCTGGCTGACTGGTTGGTGGTTGGCTGACTGGTTGGTTGGCTGGTTTGTTGTTTGGTTAGTTGGATGGCTGGCTGGTTGGTTGGTACGTTGGTTGGTTGGTATGTTGGTTGGTTGGTATGTTGGTTGGTTAGTTGGTTGGTTGGTTGGCTGGTTGATTGGCTGATTGGTTGGTTGGTTGCCTGGCTGGTTAGTGGGTTGATTGCCTGGCTGGTTGGTGGGTTGATTGGTTGGTTGATTGTGAATCCTCTGGAAAACTGAGCTTTATGTCTAATACACTGGCATTCCACTTGTTTACAAGACCGAAATACACATCTATCTAAGTGAGATTAGTGTAGAGACATTTTTTCCAATCCCGTACGGAAGGACCATCTTTACAGAGACTGTACCAAAGTGCTCTCATTCCCTTCTTCGGGTCCAGAAACCAACAGGGTTCACAAACCTGATATTGGAACCTCTGTAAATAAACATATTAAGATATTACCAAGTCGTGATTCAGAACAGCAGCTAAATACTGGCTGTGATTAGGTCTATGTTGGTAATGGTATCATAAGATCAATGTAATTGTCAGGTGGTGTGTAAAATAGGGTTGTTTTATTTGGATATAAGTCTCTTGCTTTGCCAGCGATTACAACCAATTATGATGATATATATGGCAAAATCACTAAAACACAAGTTAAGTATGCCTTGTGAAATTGTTCTGCTGTTTTTGTGCAATCAGAACACTGATTTTTTCAGACTTCAAACATCACATAACAAAGACCCGAACAGACTTCAACCACAGCTCACTCTGAAGTGTCTGCTTTGTACAGATTCATATAAGACTTTTGAATATCACTTCTTTGAGAGTCCGGCTCCTATGGATATCAGGAAATTGCTTCTTACACCAACGCTAGATAAACGGAACATTTTATATAGAGCAGCACAACAGCTAATGAGCACAAATTATAACAGAGCTGAGATGCCTTAAAAGATGTGGGAGTAACTTTGATAGACAGAATTAGAAATGAGGAGTATTAGAAGAAGACCAGGCCTGAAACCAATCATACAATTTATTAAAGGACAACAGAGAATAGTTTCACCTGACAAGAGTGCACTGGTACCATCTACCACAAAAAGCCACCTTGAATAAATATATGGATAGAGAGCTAAAGGGAAGACCACGTAAAAGATGGAGTGATGGTATCAAAAGCAACTTTAAAGAAGTGAAGACCAGATGCAAAGAGCATCTCCCTGCAGCACGTCACAGATTTAAATGAAGGGAGAAAATAACAACAACAGCTAATGAGCACATGTTTGTATCACAACATGGTATTGGATCAATATGATGAAGCCAGGTACAGTTGGACATAACAGCAACAACAACAGCAACAACAACAACAAAAGTGTCATATCTGACACGTGTAACTAAATACTAATATAGCAAAATATGCTTTATTATTGTGCATAATGTGGTTATCAGGTCAGTGCAGGGTCTGTTTGGTTGTGTAAAATAAAGGGACAAAAAAGATATGACAGAATTACAACTGCTTAGCGTAGGGAGAGAACTAGACAAGCCCTTTGAATCAAGAGCTATGGAAAAGACATTTTAATAGTATAACCAAAAAGTCCTTTCTCTGGAATCCACAGGGAAAATGAAATAAGAGGAGACCTACAAAAACACACAAAGAAGAGAATGAAAGATAGAGATGAATAATTTAGAGAGGAAATGGAGAAGACAGCAAAAGATAAGATGGCTCGGTATGCGTTGTTTCAGAGCCTATGCTTCAATATGAGATGAAGGGACAGAAAAAGAATAGTCAATTATTTTACAACTCTATTTTAATTATTCAAAAGTCTGATACCCTATAATTTAGTTCCAATATCACCAACGATTATGGATGCCCTATGCTAAGAATCCTTTACTGAATCCATGGTTTCAAGTGCAAGGCAAAGAATAAACACGAGAAACATGCAGAATGCAACAGATGTTTCATGAATCCTTGCTTGTATTTAAAATTTCGGTATTACATGTTATTCTCAGTTAAGCAACATCTAATGCAAAATAGCATTACATATTTTTTCTTGTCCAGATTAGCCACCTACTTTTGAAATACCATGCCAGCATGGCGTCCTGTCCATTGTAACAAACGTAAGCAGTAATAGTTGCACAGCATACAGTTTTAAATATACTGTTCAAAAACAAGAAAGAAAGAAAGAAACGCAACATTTTTGGTGTTACTTTTATAAAAGATATTCGCTGATTGGACATCTGTCAACCTATCGACTGTGTCCGTCTGGTCATTAACTTCTCGTGGCTACCTGAATTGTACTCACCTCATGATTCGTGGTCATGAAATAGGTCAAGGTCAAAACAACATTTTTGACAATAACTCGTGACAGGTTCATGATAATTCCGTGAAACTTACTGACCACAAAACTCTCTGACCATGTTATTGAATGTCTAAAAACGATTGACGCTCCTCGAATAAATTCAGATGAAAATTCAATGCGCAAGTATGGCTCATCTCACTACAGAACAAGGACTCATCATCATTGGACGTTTACAGGCTGGACAGTCAGAAAGTGTAGTAGCCAGAGAATTTAATGTGATCAAAGCACTTTTAGTCGCCTTTAGAGGCGATTTCAAGAAACTGGTTCAGTGGCAGACCTGCCGCGCAGTGTAAGACCCAGAATCACAACTGCTGCCGAAGACCACTTCATACGGCTGCGTCACCTTAAGAATCGATTTGCATTTGCGTCCTTCATAGTCCAGTCAATGCCAGGAGCTCGTCGAATTTCAGATCAAACGTTCAGGAACCGGCTGCACTACGCTGGTCTTTGGGCTAGAAGACTCAACAGATGTCCTGTTCTTACGGACCGGCATCGCGAAAACCGACTGCAGTGGGCGAATCAGCATCGTCAATGAAATGTTGGTACAAGTTTGCAATTGAAACTGCAATAATGTTGCGTTTCTTTTTTTCAACGGTATATATATACACCATGCCGTCTTTTGCTTTCTCCTGCAGCTTCCTCCATGTCCTCCCAGTATTATGCATCTCTGTGATTCGCTTCTCCGTGTGTTTTAGGTCTCCCACTATTTTGTCCCTCTTGTGGGTTTCAGACAAGAGCGTGTCTAGCTATATTGTCCCCAGGTTTTCTCAGTATGTGCCCCATCTATATATACACTCGCAGCAATAAAATGACTGTAAAGTCTGATGAACGTTGTAGTTTGTAGCTACATATGTTGACATTTATAATTTATAACCAGATTTTCAAAATATTAAATCCATATTTAGCGAATTTGAATGTTTTCTGTTATTAAAGAAATATCTTGATGACTGTAAATTTATATGTAATTATATTTATGAACTTTGACATTACAGTGAATAATAAATGCATTTACAACAATCTGCAAGATATTTATTTTCTACCGCACATTTCAGTTTATTATATGTACTATTTAAAAACAGCCTTAAGTCAAAAGTAAATTTCATAATAAATAGTAACATTTGACCTTTTTCTTTTTTTAAAGAATACATGTTAATAAATTATGCAGAACATAGGTATCGAAAACCTACATCTGTATACGGAAACTTAGTGACACACGAGTTTGTGTTTGGTGTAACATTAATTAACATTGTAAAACAAATGAATTTAAACTGTAATTTTGAATCTTATTTAGTGGCGAACGAAAGAAAAATCTTATTTACTGTAAAATTATGGGCATTCTACTCTAAGGACTTCAGACTTGTAGTTGCAGCCAATATTTCCAAACATTCACAAGAGGAGGCAACTGCGACCGTTTTGCATTGCCCTGGTTACAATTTTTAAAGATCCCCGTTTTGAAAAAGAAAAAAAAACAAAGCACTGCTTAGAGCATGAACCCCGTAGCTCTGATGACAACCTTCAGAGATCTCTGAAAAAACTACACTGGAGAACAAAATTACGATGTCCAAAAATAAAACCATGATCTTCTTAGCTTGAGGCAGACAACATTACTATGTTGCGATGAAGACGTTTAAAACTTCGAAAAAATTTTGAAATATAGCCCTGATAGCACAAATGCTATATAAATGTAAAACATTAATCTCTTCACACCAATATATTTGTAAATTTTACTTTTAGTGTTAATTCAGTGTAATATTAATTTGTGCATTCAGGCGTTAACAAATGTGATGGCCCTAACCCCTTCTATAGCTACACTATGTTCCGGCTACTGGATTTCTTTTATTTATTATGTCACTGTAGACACTCTATGACCACAAGCAGCATGGCGATGGAGGTGATGACAGTAACACGGGCTATTATATGGCTGGTATCACAGAACTGTACCAGTGTTTGTGTATTAAGTGATTTAATCAGCGTGATCTGAAAACTCAAGGCAGGTTCAGTGGGTTGAATCTCCGTGGAGGTCTGCTGTACGTAGCTTCACCTTCATCTTCGTTCCAGGACATGTAGGAGTTGAGGGAAATGAACGAGAAGATACACTTTGCTGGCTCTGCATCAATTGCAGATATTCAGCCCGTCGATTGTGCCAATGTTATTAGTGCCCTTAGAGGGGTGTTGAGAGCGGAGGACTTTTATATCAGTGAATCCACTTCGTTTTCCAGAATAAGAGACTTGGGACGACCCGTTGCCTTGAAGTTGGAACCTCGACTAGTGCACATCAGGGGAATAAGGGACCTCGTCAGCCAACACAGAACTGGCACTACTAGCTGCAGGAATCTGATACATATGTTGGGGGATGGTCTGAGCATCTATGGACATGTCCAGCGTGCAAAGGGTGATACCCCAACCGATAACTAAGTTAGTTTTGAATAACTTTGGCTCCCTAATCAAAACAGCCATATTACTGAAAACATTAATATACCAAAATCTTGCTGCGGATAGAATAACCAGTACTTCTTTTGACTTCATTAATTGATGTTAGCGGTGATTTGGGTTTTAGCCACTTTACTCAGCTATGAATAGCATAAGCTCTAAGCACTGTGGCTGTGGGATTATATAACAAGGGTGTACTCTAGCATCTACCGGGAACATTAGCCCCTTGTTTGGTGTATTCAGGTTGACAGTTCAAGTTAGATTCACCTCCTATCTTATGTGCTGTTATAAGATCTCTTAGTCTCGTTCTGTGTCAACCAAGCTATATTGTGATTTGAATATGCATATTTTATGTAGAATAATTAAAAACGCGAGAAAGAAGGAGGGAGAGAGATAACAGTCGAGAGAGAGAGAGAGAGAAAGAAAGAGGGAGAGATATAGCAATAGAAAGACAGAGTGTGAGAATGAAATAAAGCAAAAGTGAGACAGAGAGAGTGCGACAACTGTTTTCATTATTTTAATCAGTTTTTCCTGTTGTTAAAGCTGGTATAACATTTACTTGTGATCATGAACTGACAATGAGTATGAAAAGGTCCCTGTTTTCTTCACGTAATGTTCACATAATATTCACATTTAAGATATAATGGCACAATATTTGATATTGTTTATGTAGACATATGTAAATAATCTTATTAGCCAGTTGTCTTACAATGTTAAATAAGAATTTGTATGTTCAAGTTTATCGAATGTTTCATTTGTTTTTGCATCTTGACTGGTTTCTTGTTTCTGAACTGTACTTTGTTTCAGTATGAAAAATAATGTCCAGGTGATTTGATGTACGATTTTTCACAGTGAGTTTGCTAGCGTGTATGTGTTTGTTTATTTTTGTACATTTAATATTCACATACAACATAAAATTATGTCACAGCTACAGATATATGTATGGTATGTGAAGTAGATACTCTAAAACATCTTCTGGGGTGGAAAGAGCACCCTTGGTACCCCAATTACCGTGATGACATCAGTGTTGGATGTCAAATTCTGACCATAACAAATACATTCACGGGGATTGACAATGCAATAAATTTTTAGGAATCACAATATGCACTAGATATAATGAATATTAAAAGCTAAAACCACACATGAATTTGAGCTAATTTTCAAGTGACAACAGCTGCTCACGAAAGGAACAAATATTCTTTTATGTATGACCATGGATTTCTCAAACACTGACAGATATTTGTAAACAAATGCATCGAGAGTTCTTTAGATTAGATGGCTGGATGTTATAGCAACTGCAGAATTATACCAGAAGTCCAATAAGTAGCTAATACATTTGGAAATAAAGATGAAGAAATGGGATACATCTTCTTCTTCTTTCTTTGTCAGTATAAGACAGTGGTTTCATTGTCTGTTTAGAGCAATGCTACACTATTTTTGCCTTTCGACCACGTAAACGATGGACGGAGGGAATAACAAGAGTCCAAGAGAATATCGATACATGAAGCCCATAAGCGGGCACTCTCCCGCTGTTTATACAACACATCGATACCGCAAGGTACACGAGGAACAAGAAGAGATGAGAGATGAGATGAAACCAACACACGAAACTGCATCACGTTACTTGTTGTCCAAGTTTGTTTTTCCAAGTATCATCATAAGACATTCCACCGTCTCAAGATGGAGATAGAATGTGCACCCGCTTTAACCCTAACGGGGTCTCCTGGTGAAGTGGTAAAGCCATTGGTCTTAAGCTCTGATGGTTATAGGTTTATTTTTGGACTGTGCCATTCAGACCACGAGTTCAGTTACTTGGAGACTCCTGAGAAGCATTGCTGGAGCTATGTAGTTCGTGCTGGGTGCGATGCTCTCGGCAGGCATCTTGCTATTGTACGGAGAAGGATTTAACTAGATGGGGTAAAACCCAGTGCAAGGAAGTCAACCCTCTTGCCTTTCAACCGTTCACCTTTCAACCTTTAACCTAAAACTATCCCCGGGATTGCATTCTTTCTTTCCCATTCAGAACAGCCGTTTGAATAATGTTCTGCTCATGTGGGAAGGCAACATCAAAAGATGAAACATTCTCTGCCATCAAAAGAGGCTTCTACTAATGCAGAGGTTCTTTTTTTTATTGGCTCGCTTTGAACTTGGGTGTAGTCTACACTAGACTGATGTTTGCATGTGGACTAGCTTTCCTTATTACCAGTGTCCTCGCCATCAGGTAAACCCACTCCGACTTCAGAGGTACTTTAATTTACGTTTCCATGTCAAGGATTAGAAGTCAACATTGTATTCCAACTGACCAGTGCAAGGGTTGAACCTACTACCTCGCCATTAGCTCACCATAAGTTCTTATCCATTCGGCTGTGCTGACCTTATATTGCAGAGAAGTTTTGTGTCGCGCAAGTGGCTACTTAGTCTCACTTCTGTGCATTGCACCCCCCATCCCAGTCATGTGGTATAGATTAGAAATACCTCACAAAGATGCAACAGGGAAACATCACAAACACTGCTCAAAGCTTGAAGAACAGAAGAGTGGGGAAAATAAAGAGATTCATTAAAGTGAAAGTCATGGAGACAAGTCCGATACCTCAGAAATTGCTTTTGGGTGCCGCTAGAACTGTGGTAAAACTGTTGTAACACAGTTGGTAGTGCTCTCCGTTATCACTACAGTGGTCTGAGATTATGTCTCCATAAATGGCAGAACTAGTTTATTAACAGAGCATACGACCACACCCACCTAAACGAACATCCCCTGAAACAAGTAAAAAGTTTCAAGTACCTAGGAAGTATAGTATTATCAAATGGCAAATCAGAAGACGAGATCGAAAATAGATGCAATAAGGCAAACCAACTCATTGGATAAATGGCACCAATACTAAAGAACAAACATGTATCAATAGTTACTAAGAAAGCACTTTACACCACAGTCTTCAGACCAACTCTATGCTTCCAATGCCAAACCTGGACAATTACAGAAACAGAGAAAAGAAAAATCACAACAGAAATGAAATGTCCTGAGAAGAATACTCAATGTATCAAGAAGAGATAAGATCAGAAATGAAGAAATCAGGACTAAAGTGGGGTTGTGGAAGCGCTAGATTTTATTAGAAGACAGCAAGTTAAATGGTTTGGTCATGGAACTAAGTTACCAACTAACAGTATACCACAGCAAGCAATGATGTACAGACCAGAGGGAAGCGGGGGATGAGGCCGACTACGTAAACGTTGGACGGAGGGAATAGCAGAATCCATGGGAATATCGATACATGAAGCCCATAAGCGGGCATTCTCCAGCTGTTTATACTTCACCTCGACACCGCAAGGTACAAGAGGAACAAGATGAGATGAGATGAGACGACCACACCTGAAATATGGGTCAACTGCAAGGTGTATAGCATCACATACCATTTTACAGGAGCTGGATAAGGTTCAGAATCAAGCGCTTAGTCAGCACGGGAGGGGTGAGATCAACCCCTATAATGGAGATGAAGAAAATGGGGAGAGAATAAGCACTGCGAGAGCACAGAGTTGTTGCTTTATAGACATTTTTGACAGGCAGTTAGCCAAATTGCAAAGACGAACCAAGCTAGAGAGGATAAAACCCAATGTAATGAAGATGATCCCCTTTCATTTTGAATATTTTTTGTCTCCATAGTATTGTTAGTTTAGTAATCTAAAATTACAAAAGTGTAAGTTAAAACAACATAGACATCCATTACATGAAATAACAATAGGCATTCTTTTTCCCAATTATAACCCAGAAGAGCTTAACAGTATTTGTTGATGTAAATCCGGTCAATGTTATTGATTTGTATATTGTGTATCAGAAGTTTGCAGTTGTGCTGGTCTAATAGTTAGGATGTTAGACTGACAAAGGTATGAGAAGGGTTGATGCCAGCTCTCATCATACAGTAAGGGAGGGAAAGAATAGCCACCTAGAGCTCTGTGCACTCTAGCCTATAAAAATGTGATCATCCTAACATTTCACGTACCTACAGTAGGTTCCTATTAAGGACGTTTCTGTTTAAATACATGAAACTATACGAAGCATAATCATCAACTGCTGTGCCAACTGGTGTAAGCAATCACGTTCCTTCATAGCTTCCATTCTTCGTCAGATTGTATGAATCCACGTGTTATACCTGATGTTTGTAAAGTCTCACTACACTTTGTATGTAGAACAAATTTGAAATATGGAGTACATGATGTCATCAACAAATGTGCTCCACGGTCCATCGTGAAACAATATGCAGCGAATGACTGTCGTCTGGTGGAGTAATTCTTTGCACTCCAACCAGAATGGTGTTATCAACGGAAGAAATATTTTTGGTGGAACAAGTGTTTCTAAACGGTGGTCAATACACACGGATGGTTGTTCAAAGATTTATAGCAAGATTTCCTGATAAAAATAGAATTAGGCCTGATCGTTCTCCAGATCTAACTCCATTATATTATTATCTATGAGGTGTCTTGAAAAGAAATGTTTACAAAAGTAATGTACACACAATTGAGTATCTGAAAGTAGTAATCAGAATTACCATTCAAGAAATAACATCAGACCTGTTGCAAAAGGTATTTGACAATATGAAGAGATTACAATCATGTCTTGAAGCCTATGGTGGACATTTCCAATGCCTGTTATAATGAATACTTCATCGGTACTATCCAGCTTCCCAAAAACAGCGTTATACCATAGCAGTGACTATTGTAACTAATTTAATGAATTTTTAGCACATTTTTGATGGCATAATTTACTTCATTTTTTTTCAAATTTGTTCTACATACAAAGTGTAGTGAGACTTTACAAACACCTGGTATTTCAATGCTGTGATGCAAGACTGTCAAGAATCTTCTTTCACTGTCTTCCTCTATCTCTGTTTCCATTAATCTGACAAGATGTTACAGTATGTTCCATTCATTTTTCTTCTCATAATGTGAAATACGTTGATTTTCACTTTCAGATAACTGTATAATAGCCAATTTAAAAATATTTAGGTTACTTATTACTTAATATGCCGGCTTCCTGGCCAGGAGGTTAGCGACTTTTCTCCGTAATCTCGTATACTCTCGTAAGTAACGTGACGACGGTGAGAATCAGCAGTGGCTCGAATCGTGTCTGTAACTTACGGGGTATGTGAGCCGGCCGCTCAGAAAGCAATGGCAACCTACTGAGCGTAATCTTGCCAAGAAATCAACAATCAACTGAAAGATGCTGATGTTGACAGCGATAAAGGATATGCAAACATATATTATATTACTTAATATGGAAGATAATAAATAGCATATTAGTTAGTTAGTCGACAGATCATCCTCATTGCACATCGAACCATTCAGTCAATAATTGCTTGGACCCCCTCCTCAGTAAATCCTGTGGGGTGTAGCGGCTAACGACACCAGTTCTGTGTTGGTTTATTAATCTTCTTTGGCTTCCTTCATAGTGCTTTTGTCTGGCCAAACCTTTTTTAACTTGCTGCTCTCGCAGTCTGACCATGGTTGTAGATTCACAGTCATCACTTGGTTCTCGCAAGCGACTTACTTCATAAAGCATTCAGTATATCAACCTGGTCCATGGCTCGTCCGCCCTCCATAGTAGCCTTACCTGCAAGCCTGTCAGCTTGCTCATTTCCTTGTACACCCGTATGCCCTGATTCGTACCAAACCTCTGCTACCAATGTCAAATTTGGATATTAACCCAATCACACTTGTGCAGAAGCAACGCCTGCAAGATGACATTCCAGAGAAAAGCTGGCAATTTAACCATGAAGACCAAGTAAGAAATTGTGTTGTCAGATAGACAGTACGATCAACACCTTGTGCCATATAGATTGAAAGGTAAAGGATAAAATTGTTCATGCCATTCAAATAGCCATAAGCACCGGCACTGCACCAATCTTATATGAGAGTAAGAAGGTGGTTGAGAAAACAAACAAAAAATGACCTGACGACATAAACGACATTGTACAATCACACGGAATGACACTTCCCAGTGCCACACATCGGGTGCTGGAGCATCGACTACTCCTCCATACAACAGCAAAAGGGGACGATGATGATAATGCTGATTGTTGTGTCTGTCCATATGATTTTAAAACTTGTCAAGAGATTTTCTTGCTTGTTTGCTAAATGTCCAGGATTCACAATCATTTATTACAATTAGTTCTGGATAGTTCTATTGAAGTATGGTTGTTATATGCTATAGGATACATGGAAAATAGGCAGACAAGATTAAAAACATCTTATGGCAGTGGAAAAGTGGCTTCTCTCAACAATGTAAACAGAATTATGAATTGACAGAAATATTGAAAGTAGCAGACCTTTAATATCAAAATTAAAACCGAAAATCGATTTGAGAAATCAAACTTGATAGTCAAAAATTTTTTAGCACATTGTGACTTGAAAATACAATGAAAACTTAGTCACAACTGGTAAACTTAATCAGAAGAGAGTAAGGGGAAGGTAAATGGATAAATACTTTTAATGGCTTGGCAATATGGCACAATAAGGATAAGAACACATTCCTGTTCCAATACTCTGGTGATCGTGTGAGAAAGTGAATCTTGACTGCCAATGCTTATCAGCATGGTGCATGATGATGATGACGACCTACTTAGTATACAAGTATTCGATATTGCAACGTCTAATGACAATGATTTAAGATGGTCTTTATTTCATAAAATACCGTTTTTGCTTATCTTATTTTGTTTTTATTTTTCTGTAATTCATCGTCCATTTGATATTATTCATATACCTGGGGGAGGCATGGCTGAGAATTTACGGTGTTAACTTCGGGTTCAGAAGTTACAGAGTTCGATTCCTGTATAGGGTTAGGAATTTCTCCCTGAATCATTGGTATCTAATATCACACCATCCCTTGATCTCTTGGGTAGTGGTGCTGGGTATCTAGTCTTCTCAGATAAGGGCAAAATAAGAAGGTGCCGTGTGTAAGTTGCACACATTAAAAATCCCACAGCAGTTGGGAATTACAAATAGTAGGCCTTAATGCTGTTGTCCTGGCACAATTGTTAGGAAAAGTAATCAGGCAAAGTTGTTAGGAAAAGTAAACAGGCAAAATTGTTAGGTAAAGTAAACAGGCACAATTGTTAGGAAAAGTAAACAGGCAAAGTTGTTAGGAAAAGTAAACAGGCAAAATTGTTAGGTAAAGTAAACAGGCACAATTGTTAGGAAAAGTAAACAGGCAAATTTTCAGGAAAAGTAAACAGGCAAAATTGTTAGGAAAAGTAAACAGGATAATTTGTTAGGAAGAGTAAACAGATATAGTCCGTGACCTTGGATGGAATATGTCTAGATAGGAAAACCTGGCATAAATGCATGCCGAAGTCTGGCACTGTTTTATGAGGTGCAGAACTAGTTGTGGTGCATTCTTCTTGTAAACGGAACGAAGAAGAAGAAGATTCATGTGGCTAAATATTTTACTGTCTTTACTTACATTATCTTGATGCCTCAAGATCTTTAGGGACAGTCCGTAAGTCAAACACTGTGCAGGAAATACAAAAGTGACAGATCTATGATGTGCAAATGTGAACTTGTGGCAACTGTTTCATTTTGATTAAACAGCTTTGTGCCAGGACAGGCCAGAGGTTGTCAGCCATATGTTATTATCTTTTGTTAAATCTTATTATGCCTTATCAATGTTTATTTTCTTTAATTCAAGTCAGTTGTTGAATGTTGAATGTTCTACTTATGCAGACAATTTTATTTTGTTCCATTACTTTGCTTTTTAGTATCAAGAGAGCATATAATGCTGCACTTCCTGCATGATGTCTAGAAAATTATTTGGGTTTGTTTTCTTAGTTATTGTTCTATTTTGATAAATGTATTATGTGAACTGTGAAAATACCAGCATATTCTATATAATGTTGGATGTCATATTATTTTACTTGACTGATATTTGTACAATTTACAGTTATTTACTTTCATATGTTATCGTTTCCATATTTATGTACGTGGTATGCAATGCTTGTTCCTTTGAAATGTAATTCACAAGAACTTGTCAATATCAACACGAGTTTTACGAAATAATACAGACGTGTATGACTCCTAATTTGTTATTGGCTATTTGTTTACATTTTGAATGTAAAATGTTGTTTTACTTCACCTCTGAATGAAACAATTGGTGGTGTAATAGTTTTCAGTTATTACATTGCATAATGTGTAACATGAATTTAGACAACTTGCTTGGTCAAGAACTGAACTTAGCACAGAGGTGATTACAAATTAATTTAACATGTGTATGCTTATTATTATTATTATTAAAATTTTTGTCATGTGCACCAGGAGCTTCCAAGTGGCTGTTTCTGAACACTAGTTTTAATTCTTTCCTTCTTAAGCACAGAATGGGTTGGGAACATGCATGCTACTGGAACATATATGTGTAGTGTGTAATAAGCACGGAGATAATTGTAATAATGTGTAAGCAATCAGGAAGTGTTTGAGTCATGTGTAAAGGAATATGGTACTAACTGTGTAATGTACAAGCACACAAGGGCAACTTGTAAAATGTAATGTGTAAAGCAATGAGGGAATTTGTGTGTGATGTGCAAGCAAAATTAGAAAACTTCTGTAGTGTGTAAAACATCTGAAAATGTTTGAGTCATGTGTAAATTAATCAAAGAATATTTGGGTAGTGTGCAATGAAATAGGGAATGTGTGTGTAACGTGTAAAGCAATCATGGTAAGTCTGAGTCATGTGTAAAGCAAAATCAGAGATTATTTGTGTGATATGCAAGAAGTAGTATGTAGTGTGTAAAGCAAACAGGCAAAGTTTGATTTATGTGTAAAGCAATCAGTAAATTCTTGTTTAGTGTGTAAGCAATTAGGGAATACTTTTGTAATGTGTAAAGAAGAAAGTGGACATCATTAGAAGTCCTGGTAGTATATGGTTCATCTGCATTCTTGCATAAACTTCATCCTGTCTGAGAAATTAAAACACTTTGGCCACATCAAATGGAATAATAGTGAAACGCATGGTTCCAGGGAGGTGAGGCATGGGCCACCCAGTACCACGGTGGACCTAGGATATTGAAGTATGAAAATTCGTGAGGCAGGGGAACTGACAACAATTGGACAGATTTTTCAGTGGATTCTGTTGAAAGTGACCTTCAACAAAAGATTTGCTACCTGATTGGCTATCATCTATGATAGGATGGCCAGGGGAAATCAGCGTAGCCGAATGGATAAGAGCAAGCATGCTTAAACTTCCAGTGTGCTGATGGCAAGATATCGGGTTCATCTCTTACACCAGTAGGAGGACTAAAATGTTGACGTCTGGTCCTTGACTTGGAGTTGTAAATTACAAGTATCTCAGAAATCGGAGTGAGGTCACCTGATGGCGAAGGATTCTGGTCATATGGAAAAGCTAGCCAACACACATAAGTTGCCCAGTGTGGACGACGCTTAATCTTAAAGCTAGCGGGGTAAAAAAAAAAATGATGACAAGACATGTGACACCAATATTAGTGTAATGCGTGTCTTACTAGGGTACATATGATAAGCAAAGAATAGTAACACTGACTTGCCTACCTTGCTTGTCATAAGATATGATTAACAAGGATTGACTAAGACTGGCCACTTCATCCCATGAAGACGTTGAGGTCAAAGTCTAACCAATGGTGAACAAGTCTGTCCAGAGTTTTGTATGGGTTGGTAAATGGCAATGCTTCATTTGGGTGATGAAAGGCATGAGAAGAATGTCAATGTACATGGAACACAGTTAACAATGTGTGAGAAAGAGTGTATGAGCGTTATCAGTCTCTGATTACTGTAAAGATGATGAAGTTGGAAAGGGAAACATTACTGAAGAAATTAGTAAATATGTTCTGTTTCAGGCAAAAATTACACTGAAATGACTAGTGTTTTAGCCAGGAGGTTAACTGAATAATTGTCTGGGGTTAACTGAATAGCTAAAGGGGTTTAACTGAATAATTGTCTGGGGTTAACTGAATAACTGAAGGGGTTTAACTGAATAATTGTCTGGGGTTAACTGAATAATTGTCTGGGGTTAACTTAATAATTGAAGGGGTTTAACTGAATAACTGTCTGAAATTAACTTTAAAATTGTCTGGGGCTAACTGGGTTATTGTTTGGGGTTAACTGAATAATTGCCTAAGATAAGCAGTAACTGAAAAGGAGTGGGTTGAAGTCAGAGAATACTCTATGGAACTGGTGACGTCAAAGAGCAGGGTGGATACACTTAACTATGAAAAGACAAGAAGGTTTTTTTTTTCTATACTTGGTACAGGGCCTTCTTAATGCTCTTTGAATGTCATTATTCTATTAAAGTTTATTTTTCCAAATTATATTGATATTTACAATGCCTGTATCAGAAATATTTAAAGATAGGGAGCAACGAAACAAAAGCATATAACACCAAATAAAAACATTGACCTCCTAACATGAACGCATCACAGTTTTTGAGCAAATGAAACAAACATAAAAATTTAAAACCAAATGCAAATAGTGGCCTCCTAACATGAACGCTTCAGTTTTTGAGCAAACAAAACAATAAATTATAACACCAAATACAAATATTCGCCTCCTAACATTAACGCTTCACAGTTTTTGAGCAAATGAAACAAACAAATATAATACCAAATACAAATATTGGCCTCCTAACATGAATGCTTCACAGTGTTTTCCTTCAGCCTTGTATCTCCAATGGTGTATAATCCTTCAGCCTTGTATCTCCAATGGTGTATAATCCTTCAGCCTTGTATCTCCAATGGTGTATAATCCTTCAGCCTTGTATCTCCAATGGTGTATAATCCTTCAGCCTTGTATCTCCAATGGTGTATAATCCTTCAGCCATGTATCTCCAATGGTGTATAATCCTTCAGCCTTGTATCTCCAATGGTGTATAATCCTTCAACCATGTATCTCCAATGGTGTATAATCCTTCAGCCTTATATCTCCAATGGTGTATAATCCTTCAGCCTTGTATCTCCAATGGTGTATAATCCTTCAGCCTTGTATCTCCAATGGTGTATAATCCTTCAGCCATGTATCTCCAATGGTGTATAATCATTCAGCCTTGTATCTCCAATGGTGTATAATCCTTCAGCCTTGTATCTCCAATGGTGTATAATCCTTCAACCTTGTATCTCCAATGGTGTATAATCCTTCAGCCATGTATCTCCAATGGTGTATAATCCTTCAGCCTTGTATCTCCAATGGTGTATAATCCTTCAACCTTGTATCTCCAATGGTGTATAATCCTTCAACCATGTAACTCCAATGGTGTATAATCCTTCAGCCATGTATCTCCAATGGTGTATAATCCTTCAGCCAACTTACTCCAAGTCATTCTATCCTTCACTTTTCCTGCAGCTACTTCCATGTCTTCCCCATACTATTCATGTACGTCTCTCACTCTCTTAAAGAAGTCTGCGTGGCCGCAGAGCTTGCGCTTAAACTACCGGTGCACTGATAGCTGGGTAGAAGCATCGTTTTTTACACCAGTCAGTTGGGCAGTTGAGGAGTGGCTGGCCGAGTGGCTAGAATGCTGGATTCTCCTTCGGGAGACCCGGGTTCGAATCCTAGGTAAGGTGTAGATTTTTTTCTGTGGGGGGGGGGGAGAAAACCCTAACCTGCACCGTTCGCGGCGACTGCCAGGCGGACTTACTTCCTCAGGCTCAAGAACCCCCTGCCATACACCACAAGGTACTATATTGGCAGTAAATGACAGTGACACCACAAGGTACTGAGTGGCACCTTGCAGTCTTGACAGACCAAAGTGTGTGAGTTGGAATGTGGCCAATATTCCATCACAATGCCTGGGCAGAGCTTCAGAGAAACATGTGGCGCCCACACGACATGTCCCCTCTCTCGGCCTAGTCTTGTGTATTCCAGAGAAATGGGTAACCAATACGTCTCACAAGGTAGGCTGCAGATGCTGGCGGCGCAGCGTCAATCCTCCGAGACCTCGCCACCACGAGCCGGTGGCGAGTTATGGCCAGACCCTGACACCCAAGGGCCCGGCTTAGAGGCGTTCAGCCAAGTCCCACGGGTGAGGGCCTCGTACGAGCCCGTACCATAAGGGCGCGCACATCTGTCGATCACAAGTGTCCGGACCTGTGTAAAGCGTGCACTATCGTCAGACTCTCCACCTGACTTTAAGCGTACCCCGCGACCAGCGGGAACAGGACCGCCAGAGCTGCCGCAGGAGATATTGCCTGTCTATTGCAAGCAAATCCCCCATCCTTCCATTGTGCGGATCTCGCGACCGGCGAGAATAGGCCCGCCGGAGATTATGCTCGTCTGCTGCGAACAAATCTCTACCGAGTGGAACCTTGAAGACTGAATAAGTAAAGAAACGATAAAAGTAGTGGTATTGTACTATATTGGCAGTAAATGACAGTGACCGTTGATTTCAATATTGGTTTTTCGTTCAGAAAGCAATTGCAAGCCACTGAGCATAAAATTGCCCAGTAAATGAACCCGGGGTTGATCGTAACAGAATTTTATGTTCCATGTGTTTTAGGTCTGCCTCTAGTTCTTCTGCGCTGTGAGTTTCATTGGAAGGACTTTTAGTTACATTATTACACAGGTATTCTCAATGTGTGTACAGTCCAGCACCCGTGACTTTTTCTTACTTCTTAATTCACTGGAATTAATCAGCCCCAAATACTGGCCAACCATCCTTTAAGAGTTATCAAGTGATTGGAACAAAAGAAATTAAGTTTATAATGAAGTGCTTTGTGTTGGCTGGAACAAAAGGATTAAGTGTATAATGAGCTATTTTGTGTAGAATGAGTGAAATGACTGAAAACATGTTGCATTAAGTTGGAAAGGCTTAGATCTAGTAACATCTGTGATTGTACTGTTATTCACAAAATTTACTGAATATCCTTTTGTTTAAACATGTGTATAGTTGACAACATTCAAGTTGACTGTTCTTCGCAAATGTAAATCAACATTTTGTGTATTATTAGCTCATTCTTTGCTGAAAGTAATGTACACTATTCACTATAATTTTTATTTAGTTAAACATAGCATGTATATGTTTGTACATAATAGACTGTAGTTATATCTTTATATTTTAAACCATTTTCAATAGACTGTAACTCTTTATATTTCAGAATCACGTTTTCTTGCGTTACTTTTTCATGTCTATATTTTACATAGCATACCTATAGTCGTGAAAATTGACTCTGTCTGTGATTATTTCATGTGCTAAAATATGAAAATGCAACAGATTAAACATGCACTAATCTGTTCTTTTTCCGTAAATGTGAGTCAAATATTTTATGTTCTAGTTCTGTGTTATTTCTAGATTCTATAAATGATTCAAAATATGATAGTGATCACACTTGACAAGTTTTCGCAAACTGCTTGTTGCATTATTTGTAGATTGCATTATTTTTATACCTCAAAATTACTGCTTATTTTAATTCCCAAAACATGCTAGTTCCAAGAAGGAAATGGTGTCTATAATGGACATTTCTCTCAATACAACAGATCTTCTTCTTCTTCTTCAGCGTTCCGAGCCATTGAGGTTCTTTGCTGCAAATACAATCCGTCTCCATTCGTCTCTCTGGTTGACCTTTTCTTGCCAGTCGTTGATTCCAAGTGCTTGTAAGTCTGTATATGTATTATCTCTCCACCGCCTTCTTGGTCTACCTCGGGGTCTGCGGTCATTTATTTCCTGAGTGTAAGCGAGTTTTGTTTCCCTATTATCTTCCATTCTTTCTATATGCCCCAGCCATTGTAGTCTATTAGCCTTCATGATACCAGTGATTAGCGGGGACTTAAACAGATCATAAATGTCTTTGTTACTTCTTTTCCACTCTCCACTATGTGTATCCCTAATGGGTCCAAAGATGCGTCTTAAGACTTTGTTCTCAACGGTTTTTAATCAGGCTTCGTCTCCTTTAGTTGTACTCCAGGTTTCAGGGCCATACAGCACAATTGGTCTGATCAGTGTTTTGTAAATTGTGATCTTGGTGTTACGAGGTAGCACATTTGATTTTAGCAGGTGTTGTAGTGCATAGTATATCTTAGTATTTTGTATGTCTATATGAAATGTACTCTCTAAGTCCTGTAGTTTCGTGAGCATAATTTCACCTCTGTAGGCTAGTGTTGAGGTTAAACAGTATTAAGAATATATGGCACAACAACAGCACACAAATTAAAGTCACATTTTTCGAACAATTATCTTTGTGGCATCATATGGATGCAAGTCATATACCATTTTGCAATCATTGAAAAAGAAAATCAAGGCTTTTGAACTTACATACTACATAAAGCATCTAAGAACATCATGAACGAAGAAGAATAAAACTACTGACTTCTTCAAAATTAGAACATCAAAGAAAGCTGACTGAGAAACAGCATCATGTTTGGGAAACTGAAATACTTTGCCCATATTAAAGATCTAGTGGCTTGGGAAGAAAAGTTATGGAAGGCCGGTACCTGAATGAAGAGGCATAGGTTAACGAGCGTTATGATGGAATAGGACAATGTAGACACCTTAGAAGAATTGGCAGGGATCGGAAAACTGCAGGCCATAGTTAAGAGTGATGTACTGCATAACACCTCCTACGCGATGATAATGGCGTTGATGGTGATGCTGAGGATATTAAGGATTGAACAATCTTTTACTTTTAGTTTCATCACCCAACCATTGCCAAAATGGTAAACCCCCTTTCCCCTTCCTGTATTTTCTTTACAAGCTTAAATATTTTGACTGTCTTATCTCATTTCATCTTGTTCTTCTTGTACTTTGCCGTGTCGTTGTGAAGTATAAACAGCGGGAGAGTGCCCGTTTATGGGCTTCATGTATCGATATTCCCGTGGACTTTGCTATTCCTTCTGTCCATCGTTTACGTGGTCGGCCTTTTCTTCTGCTTCCATTTGGTCTGTACATCGTTGCGTGTTGTAGTATCCTGTTAGTTGGTATCCTAGTTAATGGCCAAACAATTTGACTTGCTGCCTTCTGAAAAAATCTAGCGCTGCAATAACTCCCACTTTAGTCCTGATTTCATAATTTCTGATTTGCTCTTTCTATTCTTGATACATTGATCTTATCAGGAATCTCATTTATTTTGATGTGATTTCTTTTTTCTCTTTTTCTGTAATTGTCCAGGTTTAGTATTGGTAGGAAGATTTTTTTTTTTTGTATAGTGCTTTCTTAGAAACTACTGAAATGTTTGTTCTTTGGTATTTTTTAGAGCCAACGGGGTCCTGGCTCGCCAGGGGGGACGAACTCCCTTTGGTCAGATTTTTATCCTAATCCTGCGACTGGCCTAGCAAGCCGGCAGGGGATTTTCATCCTGCTCATAGAAAAACTAAGAAGTATAATCTGACTGACCCAAATGGAAATTTTAACAATATCAACTAATAATTGTCTTTGTTTCTCAGCCAATGTTTTATTTTCTGACCACTCAGAGTATCTGATGTATCCTTTATAAGTGCTCAGTTATTGCTACTTCCATTTTTTTTTCTTTTAGTCTGTGAAACATTCATTTCATACCCTTATATCTGTAAAATTGTGTCGGTTCAATTGAATAATTTTCTTCCTTTTTCCGGTGACAGTTTTGATACTTATCAGAACTCTGTTCAGATGGTGAAAAGCTGATTTTGCCTTCCGATTTCTTGCCTTGATTGTAAGTTAGAAACTGCCATTAAAATTATGACAGATCAAACAATGTGGGATGTTTCATAATTACTTATTTTGCAGTCAACAGATTTCCTTTCATAAAATAGTTAATAAATATATTTTTTTTATCATTAAGCATAATTTTATTTATTTCTAAAAATTAGTCTGTATTTAATTATATCCATGTTTTCATGTTCTATTAGTCACGGTTCGAACTTCGTGGTAAAGGGTTACCCCATAATGCTCCGTTCCTGTGTCATTGAATATCACAAAATACTCCTCACTACCCCAGGTGAAAAGTGGAACAGACAGCTGTCTTGATAAACAAACAGCACGCACAGGTCTAAAGAGGCGGATAGGCTGTTGAGCTGTGAAGGCCTCTGGAGTGGGTTTTTTTTTTTTTAATTCTGGCTACAGTTTGCGTAAGAATTTTCCTCATTTTGGACTGGTAGTACATGGTTCTGTTGCCCAGCTCCCGAGTTTAGCTGTGGATTTCATGTGAAATGCTTTTCTTTTCATTTTCTGTTTTTTTTTCTTTTCAAACCTAATAAGTATGTTAGATCATTTACCAGAAATTAATGTATTTCTTTACTGAATAGACTGAGCAATGTTGATAATTACATCTTCTTATCACTACAAAGCCACTAAATCATCGACACAAAATTTACTTAAATTTATCTTATCTATATCATATATGGTCTTGGTATGATTTCAGCAAGTATGATCAGTTAAATGTTATCTAAGGTATCCAAAACCTCATATTCCTTTATTAACTCGTTTTATTAATAGATGGCAACAACGGTTGGGGCTAGATAGCAACAAATGTTGGTCTAGCTAAGTAGCTACATAGATTAGTGGTAGCTGGCAGCCGGTATTGGTGTTAATTAGCAACAAAGGTTAGTGCTACCTGGGAACAGATGTTGGCGTTAATTAACGACACGGGTCAGTGCTAGCTGGGAACAGATGTTGGTGTTAATTAACAACACAGGTTAATGCTATATAGCTAGGAACAAAGGTTGGGACTAGATGGCAATAATTGTTGGTGTTAATTAGCAACACAGGTTATTACTAGCTTGTAACAAAGGTTGATGTTAATTAATAACACAGGTTAGTGCTAGCTGGCAACAAAGAACGGTGTATGCATACATACATTCATTTATACATATAAACATGTAAACACACACACACACACACACACACACACACACACACACACACAACGCAAACAATATATTACACAATTTATTGTCTAGCATTTTTCGCTATGTCTCGTCAGGCCACAGGACAAGTTCAACAAATATTAAGGCAGCATAATGAATCCTTTCAATTGAAATACACTAATCGCACTGTCAAATGGTTCATTCTCAATGTGGTAATTTTAAAGGCACTATTATGTTTTTTGTTGTTGTCTTTTTACCCAAGAAGACTTCACATGGAAATCCCCAGACGGTATTACCAAAACTCAGATAGATTATATTTTAATACAAAGAAGATGCAGATCAAGCATGACATCTGCAAAAACCCTACGAAGTGCAGACTGTGATATAGATCATCAGTTATTAGAAGCAGGTCTGAAATTAAAACTCAAAAGCTTACCCGAGGACCAAGGCCACTTCGTTTTGATCTCACAAAATACCAGATGCATACAACGTAGAAGTGAGGAATCGTTTTGGGGGTCTTGATGTCTGTATAAGAGGAATTGACACCTGCAGAACTGGCAGTACAAGCTAGAAGCTAGATCTCAGATATCTTGATAACAGCAGCGAAAGATTTAATTCCGACCACGACTAAGCAACATAAGCCATGGATTACATCAAACACGTTAGAATTAATAAAACAACGAAAGGGACTGAAAAAGAAAGGAGGTGAATCTGACGACAGCAAGATGAAGTATAAATCTTTAACTAGAGAGATACGAAATAACACAAGAAAGGACAAAAACCAATATACACAAGATTGTTGTAGTAAAATTAAGCAATATCGTAAGAATGGAAGAGATTACGAAATGTTCAAAGAAATGAAGTTATTGACAAGTAATGTTCAACCTCAATTAAATGTTGACAAGTTGGGAAATACCTTACCAGAATCTAGACAAATTCTAGAAATATGGCAGGAATACTTCAGTGGAATGTATGATATGAATGGCTGTAAGAATATGAATAATATACATGAACCAAAGACAGCAGAGACAGAACCTGAACCCTCGTTAGACGAAATTACATGGGCAATAAAGAGCCTGAAGAATGGTAAATCACCAGGATGTGATGAGATACCAGTTGAACTAATTAAAGCAGGAGGGGAAGAAAGCATACAAATAAATCTATCACGCATTGTGTAAAAAGATATGTAAATGTGGTATATGGCCAAAAGATTGGAAGAGAACTATCTTCATTCCAATACCAAGAAAAGGGCAACCTGAAATTATGCACCAACTATAGAACTGTTTCCCTGATCAGTCTTGCAAGTAAAATTATACTAAAAATGATAATGGGAAGACTTTGTAAGAAAATGGAAGAAGAGATTTATGTGGCTCAAGCTGGATTTAGGCAAGGAAGAGGAACAAGAGATCACATTCTCAACATGCGTTTAATAATAGAGAAGTGTAGAGAATTTAATGTAAACCTTTTTTCGTGTTTTGTGGATTATTCAAAGGCATTTGACTGTGTACAACATCAGGAACTTTGGGAAATCATGAGGAATATGGGCTTTCCATCACATGTAGTTCAACTCATAAAAATGCTCTATCTAGACCAACAAGCAGCGGTTAGAAGTAGTGGTTAGACATCTTGCTTGTGATCGAGAAGTTTTCTGGGAGGTTGTTATGGGAGCGAGGTTCTGCAGAGGACATGCCACTGAAAGAATGAATGCATTATGTCTTTTTATTTACATAACTGTGGTCTATTCGCATGTTTAGCAGATGCCTCTGCATACCTCCATAGCTTTTATTTATGTATAGTGAACAACACACTGAAGTCCTCTTTGCCACATGCCGAAATTCTAATAATTGGCGTGCTGTGGAAGGTTTTCGTTCCTTCCTGTTTGCAGTTTTAATCAATTTTCCAATACTTTCTATTGTGTATTTGACATTTATTTAGGGATGTGTTCTGCTTTTGTGTTTTATAACAGTAGTTCAGCACTGTCTCTGTAAATGAATGTTTACGTGGTATTTGTTATATGCAATTAGATTCAGCATAAGGAGTTACAGTTTCCTTTTCTGGTAGTGTTGATTCAGTAATGCTTTAATATATGTTAAACCTTTTCTGAAGTAGAAACCTGATGAGATACAGCAAAATATGCCAGACAATAAATTGTGAAATATATTGTTTGCATCTTCATTATTCATATATAAATATATTGCAATGCAATTTAAATGATACGGACAATGAGTGAGATGTATGTAATGTTATTAATACAGCTATTATACAACTTTTAGAAAAATTAGTTTACAACAGCTACTGATTTGATTTAATTGTATTTGTGTGTGTGTGTGTGCAAGGTTTGAAAATATTATTTTATTTTTGCTTTCCACGGTACAGCATTCTGTAATAATTGTAAATAATCAAATACACGAAGAAAAATAAAATAAACTATTTTTGTTTTTGTTTCATTTAAACGTGGATGAAATATGTGAACTCCTTAAAGGGAACATTTTTGTTTGTTTGTTTGTTTGTTTGTTTGTTTGTTTGTTTAGCTTTTAGATCACATAAAATAATAGAGAACATGTGACAGCTATGTTTATTCTAGGAAGTAAGGACCACAGAATTGCCATATTTCATCACAAAAAAATAATAGCATGTCTTAGCAACCTGTCCCTACAGACCTACCATACAATGAAGGATGTATTCAATATCCAACTCTGGTTATATAAGTGGTAATGTAAAGTAGAGATAGGAATGAAATTGTTGCCTTTCTTCCATGTTCATCGCCTCCGTGGTTCCATTAATGTCTTTTGTTCAATAATTATTCCAATATTCACTTTTGCACAGCAAAATCTGTAGTGAATCTATATATGTCCATTTCCTTCCATGATCTTCATCATATTCAACAACATTGATAGTGTTTATCGATATTTCATCCCCTCTCCAAAAACAACTGCCCAAAGCTTTACATAGACTCCACAACAGTTTCATTTCAAAAATACTGTTCTTGGTAGTCTCTCTAATATTTGTTATATCTCGATATGAAACATGCTTCTTGCACATTTATTGCATTGTGATTACTGTTTGAACAATATTATATTATCATAATACTACTCTTGCAGGTTTTCATTTGTTTTAGTTTATTATAAAATAAACAATGACATATAAAAACCCAGTGTATATCATTTTATTTATGTTTGATATTAAGGTAGCGTGGCTGCTGGTTTTCTAGTGACTGCGGCGTCCATTGACACTGTACTGTATTTTTCGTGGCGGACTTTTGTGTTGACATTCTGGCAGCGGCATTATGCGTGGTATAACTGTGCGGGCTGTTGGTTTGTCGAGACTCCTGTCTGTTTCACTTTTCACATGGAGCTGCGAGAAGCATTTCGTGTGATATTCACTGGCACAGGAATAGGGCAACCCTTTGCCGTGAAGTTGGAACCGCGACTAACTGACTAATTAATGCAGTACTTGAAAAGAATCAAAAGTGGCATCCAAAGAAAAAGATGTTTACTGTTGCTGTTTAAAAAAGTTAGTTGCATTTTCTTAACAGGACATCGCAGTCAACCCCAGCATTTTTGGCTGTTTTGTGATTTCTTGGCAAGTTTACGTTCAGTAGTTTACCATTGCTTTCTGAAAAGACTGGCACACATAACACTTTATGAAAACCAACGCAAGGCGATCTGCTGCCAAATCGCCCGCAACTGAGTTTCAAACGCGGTATGCGGATTACGAAATTCGTCCATAACCCCATTTGCCACAGAGCCGGTCCCTGCTGGTATTTACTACTTAATTTAAAGGAGTTTTAAAAAATAAATACAAATATGACAGAGAAGCTTGATAGATGGAACAACACACAGAGACAGGCGAATGTTTAAACCTATGTAGGAGATCGAACCTGTTATCTTGACACCAGCACACCGGGCATTCGTTCTCAAACATGCAGTGTGCTGATACTCGACGTAGCAGGTTCAACTTCTACACCGGTCAGATGGACTAAAACTTCTCGTCCTTGACTTTGGGACGTAAATTACAAGTACCTCTCAAGTTCGAGTTGGGTTCGCTTAATAGCGAGTGACACTGATAATAGGGAAAGATAATCCACAAGCAAACATCAATCCAGCGCACTAGAAGTACTAACAATATAAAATGACACAAAGTAGTGCAGGTTTACATAACAGAATTACGACACATACAGGACGTTGCGGCAATTAGGCTTCCTCAGCAAACAAACACATTCACAAAACACAACATATAGTCACGGAGATCTCCTGTGACTACATTAAAACGTGACGACAGGATGAGAAGAATAAAAAAGATGAAAAAAATTAAAGCAATGAAGAGAAAATGAAAGTTGGAAAAAATGTTCCTACTTACCTCAATATTCCGAGCTGTGTATAGGCTTACCTAGAGGCCGTCTATGACAATGGTTCTCAATCTTTTTTGGCCCATGCACCCTTTCACCATGTGTTCAGAATGTCACCCCCGCCCCCTTTCGTATTTCCTCCCTATAAATCCCCTCCCCTCCCGACCCTACACAGTATACATAACAATTGAAGCTAAATTTAATAACGCGTACAAGAACAAGTCTAGACGTCTACATAAAACATGATTTGCGGGTCTACTCACTTTTTAAAAAGAATTTCAGAAGGGCGAAAAGTACAGAACCATAAAGTGTGGAGGGAAAAACAATATCAAGTAATCGGTTCTTGTATTAACGCGATCTCGAAATAATCTTAATCTCTTATTCTCTCTCTCTCTCTCTCTCTCTCTCTCTCTCTCTCTCTCTCTCTCTCTCTCTCTCTCTCTCTCTCTCTCTCTCTCTCTCTCTCCCCTCCCCCACATTCTTCCCCCACCTCTCTTGGAAACCCTAAAATTCCCGCCTGGGGGGAAATTCCCCACCGGTTGAGAACCACTGCGGTTGAGAACCACTGGTCTATGATTGTCATTTAATAAACACCATAAAGGACTCTTTTCCACTTCTCGAGGTGAATTCCGTACATGGTGCTAGTCACATGTTTTTAAAGACAAATCGACACTCGGTGTGTGATGTAAAAAAAAATATCACAACGGACACTTTTACTTCCCGGAACTATTTCTGCTACCCATTTTAGACTTGATCGATCTGGGAGCTCCCAGGATTTGAAAATTCGCCTCGATGGGGATTTGAACACATGGCTGGGTGAAGGCGTGGCTGAAAGGTTAAGGGTTGTCCTCAGGTTGTGAAGATACTGGGTTAGATAACTGCATAGGGTTGAAATTAAATTGTTTTAACTCCCTTCCATGTTCATTGTCTATTTTTTTAATAAACCATTAGTGTCTAATGAAAACACACAGTCACACGATCTCTTGGGTAAGGAGATCATCTAATGATATCACTGTCGCACGATCGCTTGGGTAGGGAGATCATCTAATGATATCACTGTCGCACGATCGCTTGGGTAGGGAGATCATCTAATGATATCACAGTCACACGATCTCTTGGGTAGGGAGTTCATCTAATGATATCACACAGTCACACGATCGTTTGGATATGGAGATCATCTAATGATATCACACAGTCACATGATCTCTTGGGTAGGGAGATCATCTAATGATATCACACAGTCACATGATCTATTGAGTAGGGTGATCATCTAATGATATCACACAGTCACGCGATCTCTTGGGTAGGGAGATTATCTAATGATATCACACAGTTACATGATCTCTTGGGTAGGGAGATCATCTAATGATATCACACAGTCACGCGATCTCTTGGGTAGGGAGATCATCTAATGATATCACACAGTCACGTGATCTCTTGGGTAGGGAGATCATCTAATGATATCACACAGTCACGCGATCTCGTGGGTAGGGAGATCATCTAATGATATCACACAGTCACACTATCTCTTGACTAGGGAGATCTCTAATGATATCGCACAGTCACACAATCTCTTGGGTAGGGAGATCATCAATGATATCACACAGTCACACGATCTCTTGGGTAGGGAGATCATCAATGATATCACACAGTCACACGATCTCTTGGGTAGGGAGATCATCAATGATATCACACAGTCACACAATCTCTTGGGTAGGGAGATCATCTAATGATATCACACAGTCACACAATCTCTTCGGTAAGGAGATCATTTAATGATATCACAGCCACGCGATCTCTTGGGTAGGGAGATCATTTAATGATATCACAAAGTTAGAGGATCTCTTGGCTATGGAGATCATTTAATGATATCACACAGTCCCGCAGTCACTTGAGTGGAGATATAAGATGTTTAGCTGTCTCGGATAAGCACGAAAAATAGGAAGTCCCGTGTGCAAATTATACACTTTAAAATTCCCACAACAGTGGGAAATGGCAAAGAATAGACTGTAAGGCTGCAGCTCTGACACAATTATTAGGGAATAGTAAACCTACATAGAAGTAGATAGAGCCCGTTACCTAGAGAGTGCCATAGGAGATTGTTAAATTAATAGGGGCAATATATAAAGACACCATGTGCCATGCCGATAAGCGTGAGGTGGCATGGTTCTCCATTTCATACTATTACCAGAGTCACCTGTCACCCTTATCTCATCTCTCATCATGTTCCTCTTGTACCTTGCGGTGTCGAGGTGAAGTTTAAACAGTGGTTGAGTGCCCGCTTGTGGGCTTCATGTACAAATATCCCCATGGACTCTGTTATCCCCTGCGTCCATCGTTTACCTGATCAGCCTCTTTCTCTGCTTCCATCTGGTCTGTACATCATTGCTTGTTGTGGTATACTGTTAGTTGCTAACCTACTTGTATGGCCAAACCATTTGACTTTCTGCCTTCTAATAAAATCTAGCGCAGCTATAACCCCCACTTTAGCCCTGATTTCTTCATTTCTGATCGTATCTCTTCTTGGCACATTGAGTATTCTTCTCAGGAATCTCATTTCTGTTGTTGTGAGTTTTCTTTTCTCTTTTTCTGTCATTGTCCAGGTTTGGCATTGGTAGAAAAATTGTGTTGTAAAATGCGTTTTTAGTAGTTATTGATACATGTTTGTTCTTTAGTATTGTTGCCATTTGTTCAATGAGTTGGTTTGCCTTATTGCATCTATTTTCGATCTCGTCTTCTGATTCACCATTTAATGATGATATTATACTTCCTAGGTACTTGAATCTCTTTACTTGTTTCAAGGGATGTTCGTTTAGGTGAATTGTTATTGTTTTTTCTTCTTTAATTATTGTCATTACCTCTGTTTCACTTGTGCTAATTTTCATGTTATGTTCCCTACACATTTCATTTAGACTATTCATGTGGTCTTGTAATTCAGCTTCTGATTTTGCTATTAGTGCTTGGTCGTCCGCAAACAGGAGTTCTCTAATGGTGTAATTTGCAGATGGTTCTTCTTCTGTGTTCTCGTCATGCAGTGTTCTAGTGGTCTCTGTTTGGCTGTTTTCTGTACATATGTTGTCTATACATGTTATGAACAAGAGAAGAGACAGGACACAACCTCGCTGAACTCCGTCACCTTCATGTCACATGGATTAGAACCTGTCACCTCCATGTCACCGGGATTAGAGCCTGTCACCTCAATGTCACACGGATTAGAACTTGTCACCTCCATGTCACCGGGACTAGAACCTGTCACCTCCATTGGAACCTGTCACCTCTATGTCACCGGGATTAGAACCTTTGACGTCCATGTCACATGGATTAGAACCTGTCACTTCCATGTCACTGAGATTAGAACATTTGACCTCCATGTCACATGGATTAGAACCTGTCACCTCCATTTTATTTGGGGGTTAAGGTTCTATCCCGGTATTATAACTATAACTTTGGGTACCATTGTCATGGAAAGTAAAGATGGCCGGTGTTATAACTATAACTTTCATTGCTATGTTGTGTTGTGTCTTCTGATCCCTACTTCTTTCTTCAACTTCTATAATCGAAAATCAATACTAAGAAGAGAAAGAAGAGCAACTATTTAGTTCAAAAAAGCAATGTATACTTGTAAATTTGAATAATGAAATTGTGTATTTCAGATCTAAAGATTCACGGTGCCACTTTACTGTTTATTGATTTCGTTATGCAGTGTGCAACTAATCAAATAACGGAACTAATGTCAGGCCATAAATCGTGAATACAATTTGTGATTTCATTAACCAAACGTAGTGGCCCCCTCCCTCCCCCACCCCCAAGGTCCCGTTTAGCTGACTCACGTTTTAATCATCAGTCAGGTACTAAGATACCCATAACATCCATAATATAGGCCCTTTTCCAGGTTGTGTGGCGGAATGTTAAACAAAATGTAATCATGTATCTAATCACTTGAAAGCATGTGACTTTCACTGTTTCAATTCGTGTCAATCACGAGTTGTGACTTGCGAGTTCACGAATCTGCCAGTTTGGCAAATAAATTTAAAATAATATTTCAAAGTAAATTTAAGATTATTACGTTATTTTAATTTAAAAGAAGTAAATTAAAGAAACATAAATATATATAATTCGTTCTTATATATTGGTTTTTCAAACAAACTTTGCAAAAGCTCAAGTAATAAGGCATGTTCGTCTGAATTTTGAATTTTGAACTGCAGTTTTAGGCTGTACAAGCCCGGCACGCGCTCATGTATAAAGATCATGTGACACGCTCAAAATGGTTGTAATCATGGACCGAAGACAGCTCGTTCTCCTCGTCTCTACCGTTGCGGCTTTGCAAGTCTGTGTGACTGCATCAGACTGCAATATTCCTTCACGATTTTGGTGCGGTTCACAACAAACTGCTTTAAATTGTGGAGTAAGTATGTTTTGTATATTTGTTATGTTCCAGAATAGTTAATGGTGATATACGAGGTCTGCTAGAAATTCTTAATTAGAAAGTAAAGTTTAAAGTTAAAAAAAAAAAGTAAAAAGTAATAAATTATAATAAGTATTATAGTATAGGAATATAGGCCCGTGCTTTTTTTTTTTTTTTTTTTTTTTTTTTTTTTTTTGCATATCCTTTACAGGACTTCGATGTCAACACCAACATCTTTCAGCTGTATGTTGATTTCTTGGCAAGCTTAGGCTACGCTTATAACTTATATTAATTATTATATGCCTAATTTTTGATAATTTATAAGGAAGTGTTTATTTCCAGATGGGGCTGGTCACGTGACGTTTATATCTTCTATATTAGAGAGCAGTACAAACTGGCATATCGTTGGGGGGCCAGTATAATGTATTAAGTTAGGGTTAGGATTAGGGTTAGTGAATACATGGTAGTAATACATGTTCCAGGGCCTCATCTGCGAATAAACTCTCCCAATTTATAATGTCTTGAGCGAAGGGTTTGACGAGAAAAAGACTGGCCACTTATCCCCTCATACATTTAGGCTTACAAAGTTTCTGCAGTCCACTCATTCCTTCATGCATTCAGTTTCAGGCATACAAAGTTTCCTCATTCCCAAGTCGACTCAGCTTACAATGGGTACCATTGTCATGGAAAGTAAAGATGGCCAACGTGATTTCCGTAGTCCACTCATTTCTTCACTTAATACATTCAGGCCTACAAAGTTTCCGTAGTCCATTCATTCCTTCACTTCATACATTCAGGCCTACAAAGTTTCCGTAGTCCACTCATTCCTTCACTTCATACATTCAGGCCTACAAAGTTTCCGTAGTCCATTCATTCCTTCACTTCATACATTCAGGCCTACAAAGTTTCCGTAGTCCATTCATTCCTTCACTTCATACATTCAGGCCTACAAAGTTTCCGTAGTCCACTCATTCCTTCACTTCATACATTCAGGCCTACAAAGTTTCCGTAGTCCATTCATTCCTTCACTTCATACATTCAGGCCTACAAAGTTTCTGTAGTCCACTCATTCCTTCACTTCATACATTCAGGCCTACAAAGTTTCTGTAGTCCACTTATTCCTTCACTTCATACATTCAGGCCTACAAAGTTTCCATAGTCCACTCATTCCTTCACTTCATACATTCAGGCCTACAAAGTTTCCGTAGTCCACTCATTCTTTCACTTCATACATTCAGGCCTACAAAGTTTCTGTAGTCCACTTATTCCTTCACTTCATACATTTAGGCCTACAAAGTTTCCGTAGTCCACTCATTCCTTCACTTCATACATTCACGCCTACAAAGTTTGCGTAGTCCATTCATTCCTTCACTTCATACATTCAGGCCTACAAAGTTTCTGTAGTCCACTCATTCCTACACTTCATACATTCAGGCCTACAAAGTTTCTGTAGTCCACTTATTCCTTCACTTCATACATTTAGGCCTACAAAGTTTCCGTAGTCCACTCATTCCTTCACTTCATACATTCACGCCTACAAAGTTTGCGTAGTCCATTCATTCCTTCACTTCATACATTCAGGCCTACAAAGTTTCTGTAGTCCACTCATTCCTACACTTCATACATTCAGGCCTACAAAGTTTCTGTAGTCCACTTATTCCTTCACTTCATACATTCAGGCCTACAAAGTTTCCATAGTCCACTCATTCCTTCACTTCATACATTCAGGCCTACAAAGTTTCTGTAGTCCACTTATTCCTTCACTTCATACATTCAGGCCTACAAAGTTTCCGTAGTCCACTCATTCTTTCACTTCATACATTCAGGCCTACAAAGTTTCTGTAGTCCACTCATTCCTTCACTTCATACATTCAGGCCTACAAAGTTTCCATAGTCCACTTATTCCTTCACTTCATACATTCAGGCCTACAAAGTTTCCGTAGTCCACTCATTCCTTCACTTCATACATTCAGGCCTACAAAGTTTCCGTAGTCCACTCATTCCTTCACTTCATACATTCAGGCCTACAAAATGTAATGACCTTATCATATAATAGACCCATAACAGGTTCCAGCTTCTAGACATGTCTTTAAACAAACAAAAAATTTCATTATCTGTCCTTTGGCTCGGAAAAAGTACAATTACTAACCTGAACGTTTGAAACCCTATCCCATTGAAAGTACTCTCCCTGGGACAGTCCATACCTTTCCAAGTGGTCCCGCCGTTGTTGTTGCAAGTTCTCCAGGTACTACTCTATGGTAATGTTTCAGCCCTCAATCAGGTGCCGCCTCCACAATGAAGGTTGGCTGCAATGGATCTCCAACACTGTCTCTCGCCCTGTCTATACATTCCATCTCTTAATGTTATCCTCCCACTTGTATCATTGTCTGACTCTTGTTCACTTGCTTTCAGCCTTGCCCTCCAGTATGGTTTTTACAAGAGTGGTATGTCAGTTTAATGTGGCTGAAATATTTCACTTGCCTCTATTTTATTCCTTTCATCAAAGCCCTGTGGACTTTTTTGTTTAAAGCCCTGTGGTACAGAGTAATAATGCACTATCCAACTGTAGTAAAAGAAAACAGTCAACATAACCTTCATGCTGCTGCACATCTCCCTGGCTTTTTTGGCTGTTATAATGATGAATGTCTCCACTTTCATTTTCATAAGACTGCATCTTATCTTCCATGTTGTACCTGTAAGCATGTGCTCATGACCAGTGATCATGGTGTTCAGGAAATTGAGGTCAACGTTTTGTAGTCCAGCATGTCTGCAAGACTTCCAGATGGAGCTGCTTCTGCTCCGTTGTTACCAGTTTTGACGTGAATTTCATGGACACTCTCCATATGACCAAATAATCTCTCAAAATTGTTGTAAACAGAACCAATCTTATCCTCACTTCAACCCCAACTGCAAAGTCCACACTTGTTCAATGACCTTGCCATTGCAGCTTGCTGAGGGTTAACAAGAATATGGTCCACTCTCCAATGATGTGCAGTCATCTCGATAACAATTGTACCACTTCTTAAATGATGTGGTTTTCAAGGCATTGTTGACCAAAGCCTCTTGAATATTCCAAATGTTTCTACTTGTGAATCACGAAGATTTTGACAAAATTTGATGTAATGCCACTGTTCAAGGCACAGCATTTTGAGGCACATAAAAATCCAACCTCTGCCACTCACAGGCAGACTGCCATTGATTGACGCTAACTGTGGACAGGACAATATGCACATATGTCACTTAGTGTGTCGTGTGGTGGGTGCAGGGTTGCAGTGCATTTGAGACCCTGGTGGGTGCAGGAATGGGACCCATGGTGGAGTGGCTGTGGGGTGTGAGTGAGAAATGCTATAATTACAAGGAAGCTTCACATCAACACCTTAAAAGTGTGATAGAAATTACAATAACCATGCCATTGTCTTGTAACCTGTCAGTATTGTTGTTAAGGATGCCAAGAGGGTTAAGCACATAGCATCATGGTGAAAACGAACACAGTGACATCATAAGGACAGTTTAAAGCTGGCCACCCCACTTTTTGCATGCACCAAAGAGGAGCAGCATTTGGTTATTTGGTTTTTAATCAGTGAAGGTATGAAACCTATAGAAATTCATCGGCGAATGAAGGTCCAGTATGGTGATGCATGCCTGTCAGTCCAGCAAGTGTATGAGTGGAGTTGGAAGTTTGAAAATGGTGTGGCTTCTCTAACAGTAGGACTTATATTGAATGCAGTGGTAACTACATTGAAAAATGATACATTTGGTCTTTAGTCTTTCAGAATATGTTCACCAAAAACATTTAAAGTTTTCATTTCAAGCCTCCTCGTACATGCAAACAGTCTGGCAAAGTCATGGGATACCAGTTAAGAAATATTCCCAAAATATAATTAATCTTTGTAATTATCAATACTTATTTTTCTGATATTCAAACCAAGAGTGCGGGGTTGCAATGCATTTGAGGTCAGGGTAGGTGCAGGAATTGGGTCCACTGTGGTCTTCAGTATTAAACCTGTATTTTCTGTGAATAACCACTACACTACCACATTTCATGTCATTTAGGAAGCTAAACATGACTTTAATTAATTGCTAAATCATGGCCAGTAATTCATGTATTGTTTGCTTGCTCCTGAAGGTCTATGAACAGTGCAGGAAGTCTGAGTGGAGTCTCCGCCAGGATGCCACCCCTGTGGCCTTCACCTTGTACTATGAGAGCCTGTGCCCAGACTGCAAAGAGTTCATTACAACCATGTTGTATCCTACCTACACCAAGCTTAAATCTATTACAAATCTGACTCTCATTCCCTACGGAAATGCAAATGTGAGTACTAAATCGGTAACATTCAAGGTTATATTGTTCTGTTTGAATCTCTGATATATTAAGATCATCATTATCTTCCACTTTTGCCATCGTCATGGGGAGGAATAATTGGCGCTCCATTAATACATAAGTAAATTCCATAGCAAGCTCAGTCCTGGGTATGAAAGATGAATAATCCATGGTAGTATAGCAGCTAATACCCTCAGCTGGTGGCCTGGATTCAAATCCCCTTCATTACTGTATGAATACGTTACGTACACACTATAGCAGTGTCTAATGACCACCTTTTCTTCAGGTACCCTGTACTTTTAAACACTGAACAAAAGCTACTCCAGCTGCCTCCAACAGTTCTGGGTCCCTGGAACAGATGTAGACGATCTACATATTCATAAGAATTGCAATGCCAACTCTGCAACATTGAGAACATCGCTCTCACCTAAGCCTGCTGACAAGTTTATTGATCCTTTGCACTGGATAGTATCATTCCATTTGTACAATGTCTTTGATGTCATCAATCCATTTTCTCCTTGGACGTCCTCTTCGTCTCGTCGCAGATGATCTTTGATGTAAGGCTAGTGATGGTAGTTGTTGGTGTTGCATTCTAACGACATGGCCAAACCACTTGATCTTCTGTATTTCAATAAATATAGCACAAGGTGTTGATCCCACTGTCTGTCTGATAACAGCATTTCTTACTCGGTCTCGGATTGTTAAGTTGGCAGCTCTCCTCAGGTATCTCATCTCGCAGGTGTTGATTTTGCGAAAGTTTGATTTGGATAAAGTCCAAGTTTGAGATTGGTATCATAGGGTTGGTGTTAATATGCTGTTTATTATCTGTCATTTTGCAGACATGGGTATATTTGGATGTTTCAGTATGGATGGTAGTTGATATGTAAGTGCACTAGCTTTTTGACGTCTGATTTTTATTTCTCTGTCCAATCTGCCTTATTCTGTGATCATATTTCCAAGATATTTGAATTCTTTAACTTGTTTCAAAGTTGTGCTATTTATCTGTATACTTAATGGGCCCGGCGATCTGCTAACTTATTACTGCATTATTATATCTGCATTACTTTGGTTTTGGCTGTGTTATACTCATATTGTATCCGCTGCAAGTTAAACTCAGATTAGTAATATGATTTTGTAGTCTGCCCTCATCGCTGTAAAACAGGCACTGATCACCTGCAAATAGAAGTTCATTTATTTCCTGTGGATCAGTTGTTTCATCTGGAGTAAAGAGTTCTAAATTTTCTGAGTATGTTCTGTCAAGACCTGCTTCTTTGGATATTCTGTCCATATAGATATTAAATAGCAAAGGAGAGAGCACACATCCCTGTCTCACTCCTGTATTAACTGTGAACATATCTGATATACCTTCTTGTGTTCTTACTGCACTTCGTCTTCAGTGATACATGGCTATGATGTTCTCTAGCAATTGCCCTTGTATCCCATAGTCTTCAAGGATGGTCCATATCTACTCTTTCGAAAGCCTTTTCCTGATCTAGAAACACAATATTCTGCTGATCACTATATTCAATACACACATTTATTTGGCTACATAAACAAAGAAGGAAGAATAGATACAGGTATTCAAATCAAAATACAAAAGGCAAGATTAGCTTTTCTGGGACTAAGAAATATGTGGATATCGAGAGAAATGAAACTTAGAATATTTAATTGTAACATTAAGTCAGTATTGATATATGGATAAGTGTCACAGCCCAATATTACACATTAGCTGCTGGCCCGATACGTGCTTAGTGTACACAGGGCTCAGCACGTGTGGTGCACATGCGCTGTGTAAGAGAGAAGATGGAAGAGGTCGTTGTTGTGACACTTAGCATTTAAGATGCCGTTGGGGACGGTCGGGTTTTAGAACAATTTTTAGTTACGGGGTTACTTTAAAAGACATTAATACGTAGAAGGGTTAGCCGGTAGTTAGTGATTGTGTGGGTTTGCGGAATAGGGATTTTCTTCATGTTGTGTGTAACGCTTATAAGCAATAAACATTAGTTTAATGTTATCACAACGTTGTGTCTGTTGATTTCTGTTACAACTAATTTGGGTCAGTTGGGGCATGATTAGTAATATTATTTTCTGTCACAAGCCATAGGTGTATGACAATAAAAAACATGGAGAATGACTAAAATTATTACTAATAAACTTATCATCTATTGCCCTTGTTGGCTGGCATGGGCGATCATGCCTCTCCACAAATTATGGTCTCTGGCATTGTGGATCAATTTGTGTGTTGACTACCTTACGTGCCATGACATAAGACTGTCAAGAATCTTCTCACGCTGTCTTCCCCTCTCTCTCTTTCCACAAATATTTCCGGTTGTCACAACATGTTCCAGTTTTTGTCTTCTCATAACGTGGCCAAATCACGAGGACTGCCTCTTTCTAATGTTTGTGATAAGTTGTCTTTGCGACTCAGCTTCCCTTAAGATATCCTAATTGCTCATTTTGGCTGTCCACTTAATTTTCAGCATTCTTCTATAAAATCACGTCTCCAAGGCTTCCAAGGATTTTTTCACCTATTTACTAATTGTCCAGGATTTGCAGCTGTACATTAAAACTTGTTCTATGTAACAGAGTGACTTATTGCACAAAGAGTTCTTCATTTGATAGAATGCAGTTTTTGCTTGTCTTATTCTGTGCTTTATCTCAGTGATGCTTTTTTCCTTCCATCTGATGTTATCAATGTGCCTAGATATCTTAATTTCTGCACTTGCCCCAAAATAACATCCTGTACTTTAATTGCACATTTAGGCACGATCTGTTTCATTCATATCTCCATGACTTCTGTCTTTTTATTATTCAAACTAAGGCCCACATATTCATTAGCTAATGCCTGCCCAGAATAGAACTAATATGGTATGACAGAATCACTCATGCAGGGCTTAGGGAAAGAACTAGAAACAACCAGGATGTGAGGACAAGATGTTGGTGCTGTATAGGGTACACGTTGAGAAAACCTGATAATAATAGACTAGAAAGCCCTTTCTCTGGAACCCATAGGGTAGACGAAATAACGGCAGACCTAAAAACATACAGAGAAGAGAATTAAAGACAGAAACGTCAAAAATCCCTTGGCATTTGGAAATCAATAAAGAGTAGCCTAACGGCGCTGCCCTGGCAAAATTTTGAGTTAAAAATCTACCCAAAGTATTTCAGGATCCTCACCGGTGCTACAGAGTTCATGCACTGAGCTGAGTTTCTCCGGACTCAGGCTTGAGTTAGGAGTAGAATTGAGCACTTATGGGTTACACCCGTGTGCCGTGATGTTGATTCGTCGACTAAACTAAACTAGACAAACAATTAATGAATAAAAATAATAATAATGGCTATTGAACGACAGGAAGGAGCGCATATGGGATTGTCCTGAGTGCAGTGATATCGGTTCTTAGCTCAACTCAACTCAATTAATAATATAGGGATGATACAGAGGACATAAAAGCAATGACCAAGTTCTACAAAAAAACATGAAAATTGTAAACTGATTAGAGAAATTAGTTGTAGATAGTCAACAATTTTTTGGGCATATTATGAGAAGAAATAAATTGGAGAACTTGGTGACAACTGGCAAGATCGAGGCGAACAGAACAAGAGGAAGGCAGAGAAGTAAATACCTGGATGGCTTGGCCACGTGGCATGGTCAATACAGGAACACTGAGCTGATCCATGATGCTGGTGATCGAATGAGATGGCGAACCATGACCGCCCATGCTTATCAGCATGGCACATGATGATGATGATGGAGAAGCTGCAGGAGAAAACAAAAGATAGGACTTCTTGTTGACAATTAAATGAGTACCTCTTTTCTCATAATAACTATTTTTGTCATAATTCAGGAAAAAAAAGTTGGCAGCCGCTGGGAATTCCAGTGTCAGCATGGAGCACAGGAGTGCCTTGGCAACATAATCGCAGTAAGTACTTAATAATTAATGTTATCATAGGTCGCGGGTTGTAAGAATTTGCTGGATCTTTTCTCCAGGACACTTGGGTGTGGTTCTAAATGAACAGGCAGACAGATTGGCTGGTGCAGCATCATTAAACGGAGACTTAATGCATGATAGGGCAGATATTGTGAAGGCTCTCTGGGAGCTTGTGAATAATGCAGAAGAACAGTTCAACTATAATGGCCTAGAGAGAAAGGAGCAGCAAGGGATGGTCAGAGGATCTGGTCAACAGTCATCACTTAGAGGTAAAGCAAGACGGACATATAATCAGATTGCAGTGGGCACCATTAGTGTTGGAACTCTTCACTGGCTGTTGAAGATTAGAACTGAGCGCTTATGGGAAAGCCCTGAGTGCAATGATGTCGGTTCTTGGCTCAACTTAACTCATTTATATTATTAACAAGTGTAGTGGTCCTTCTCTTCAACTTCCTTAGATGGTTTTGCCATGATTAGTCCTGTCTTTCCACAGCCTTAAAGTTCTCACTAAATGAATGCAGACTATAACTGGAAAGTTCAACAAAAGGAAAGGCAGATACAGACAAGCGAACATTTTGACCAAAGTTTTGATCAGTAAACAAAAGAACACGACTACTTAGCTGGGAAACTCAAGTACCATAATTATAGTTAAGTAATCCACATGTTTGCAATTAATACAACAAACCAAAGATCCAGTCATGGTGACAAAAGTGTGGAAGAGTGCAGACCATGTCACAATGAATAACATCTGACACACAGCTAACCAGCTCACAAAAGGACAATCAGCATCCTTTGACTTCTGCTGGGTGAGATTAAGCACTTATGGGATTTGTCAAGTGCAGTGACGTGGATTCTTCATAAATCACTACAACTGTTCATCACTCTTACCTGTCGATGCTAGATGTGGACATGTACATCATCATCTTCATTATTTGCCTTGCCAAGTGGCATACACGTACTACTGAATGAATGATGACCGAGAAGTTTTCCGGAAGGTATGGGAGCGAGGTTCTACATAGTACATACTACTGAATGAATGATGACCGAGAAGTTTTCCGGAAGGTTGTTATGGGAGCGAGGTTCTGCATAGGACATGCTACTGAATGAGTGAAGTGGCATATACATTCATGTCTCTCTACAGATCTCTTTCCATGGAGTTTTAGATCAATTCCATTGATAATAACTCCTTCATGTCATCATTTTAAACCATCAAGCATAATTTTTCTCAGTCTTGTCTGACTCTCCCAGCTCTGATCTTTCCAATCATCTCAATGTTCTTGAATGTTCCTCTTCTCATTATATGACCAAAGATTACTGTTTGTCTCTTCCTTATGGTTGTGTGTAATGTTCAGCATTCATTAGCTTCTTGTAGAAAATCATTTTTAGTTACTCTGGCCATCCAAAGTATTCTCAACATTCATCTCAGAAACCACATCTCTACTACCTCCAAACCTTTCCTGATTTATGTGTTCACGTTCCCATATTCACTGTGCTGACAAATGCGCATTCACTGAGACGTTGAAGATGGACTGGGGAGATTAGCTGCAGGCAAAAGCACTCATCATTGAGACAGTGACGATGAACTGGAAAGAAAGACTGCAGGCAAAAGCACCCTTCATTGAGACATTGATGATGGACTGTGGAGTTGGACTACAGGCAATAGCACCCTTTATTGAGACATTGAAGATGGACTGGGGAGATAGACTGCACTCAAAAGCACTCATCACTGAGACATTGAAGATGGACACAAGAGACAGACTGCAGACAAAAGCACCCGTCACTGGGACATTGAAGATGGACTCGGGAGATAGATTGCAGGCAAAAGCACTCATCATTGAGACAGTGAAGATGGCCAGAGAAGATAGGCTGCAATCAAAAGCACCTATCACTGAGACATTGAAGATGGACTGATGAAAAAGACATTGAGCAATCAATTACATTTTGGTACATGGTAACAATTCTCTTGATGATTCTTCATGCCTACAACTGTTGGAGTGAAGGATTGATTAACAGCTGGTAAATCACAAACAGCCAATAAGTGCTGGGGTTGATTGCATCGTCCTGTAACGGACATGCAACTAACTTTAACTGGCGTTGTGACTTAGGGAATAGTACGATGCACAGTTTTGTAATTCACCGACATGAGTTAAGGGTTTGAAATTAGTCGCTGGTGATTAGGACACAGACCACATTGCATCAATTTTGATGGTATTACGCAGCCATTCAGAAAGTAATAGCAAACTAAAGAATTAAATTGCCTTGTAAATTATTTTTTCGGGTGTACATATCCTTTTAACAGGACATCGCAGTCAACACAAGAAGCATTTCTGCCGCTGTGATCTCTTAGCAAGTTTACGTTCAGTAGTTTGCCATTGCTTTCTAAATGACCGGCTCCGATACCAATGCAAAACCAATACAACGCGGTCTGCTGTCAAATTGTGCGCAGCTGTGTTTCTAGTGCGGGTATACAGAATTACGAACTGCATCCGCAACCTCTTCGCCACGGAGACCAGCTAGTAAATTACAAACAACAAATAAATGCTGGGGTTGACTGCATTGTCCAGTAAAGGACTGGGATTGATGCCAGGTTGTCTTGGTCTCCTTCTGCCTCTCTTCCCCACCAACTTTCCCATTGTCGTGACATTCTCCAGCTTTTCTGTTCTCATAACAACCAGAGAAGGCAACATGCTGCCGGTGCCAAGAATGATTACATGGCATGGAAGCCAGTAAAACATGGCTTATGAGGCACATCAGAGCTCATTTAAGAACTGTCTGCATGTCCTGAAGCAGAAGAGGAATGGTTACATGGCATGGAAGCCAGTAAAACATGGCTTATGAGGCACATCAGAGCTCATTTAAGAACTGTCTGCATGTCCTGAAGCAGAAGAGGAATGGTTACATGGCATGGAAGCCAGAAAAACATGGCTTATGAGGCACATCAGAGCTCATTTAAGAACTGTCTGCATGTCCTGAAGCAGAAGAGGAATGGTTACATGGCATGGAAGCCAGAAATACATGGCTTATGAGGCACATCAGAGTTCATTTAAGAACTGTCTGCATGTCCTGAAGCAGAAGAGGAATGGTTACATGGCATGGAAGCCAGAAAAACATGGCTTATTAGGCACATCAGAGTTCATTTAAGAACTGTCTGCATGTCCTGAAGCAGAAGAGGAATGGTTACATGGGATGGAAGCCAGAAAAACATGGCTTATTAGGCACATCAGAGCTCATTTAAGAACTGTCTGCATGTCCTGAAGCAGAAGAGGAATGGTTACATGGCATGGAAGCCAGAAAAACATGGCTTATGAGGCACATCAGAGCTCATTTAAGAACTGTCTGCATGTCCTGAAGCAGAAGAGGAATGGTTACATGGCATGGAAGCCAGAAAAACATGGCTTATGAGGCACATCAGAGCTCATTTAAGAACTGTCTGCATGTCCTGAAGCAGAAGAGGAATGGTTACATGGCATGGAAGCCAGAAAAACATGGCTTATTAGGCACATCAGAGTTCATTTAAGAACTGTCTGCATGTCCTGAAGCAGAAGAGGAATGGTTACATGGGATGGAAGCCAGAAAAACATGGCTTATTAGGCACATCAGAGCTCATTTAAGAACTGTCTGCATGTCCTGAAGCAGAAGAGGAATGGTTACATGGCATGGAAGCCAGAAAAACATGGCTTATGAGGCACATCAGAGCTCATTTAAGAACTGTCTGCATGTCCTGAAGCAGAAGAGGAATGGTTACATGGGATGGAAGCCAGAAAAACATGGCTTATTAGGCACATCAGAGCTCATTTAAGAACTGTCTGCATGTCCTGAAGCAGAAGAGGAATCGTTACATGGCATGGAAGCCAGAAAAACATGGCTTATGAGGCACATCAGAGTTCATTTAAGAACTGTCTGCATGTCCTGAAGCAGAAGAGGAATGGTTACATGGGATGGAAGCCAGAAAAACATGGCTTATTAGGCACATCAGAGTTCATTTAAGAACTGTCTGCATGTCCTGAAGCAGAAGAGGAATGGTTACATGGGATGGAAGCCAGAAAAACATGGCTTATTAGGCACATCAGAGCTCATTTAAGAACTGTCTGCATGTCCTGAAGCAGAAGAGGAATGGTTACATGGCATGGAAGCCAGAAAAACATGGCTTATTAGGCACATCAGAGCTCATTTAAGAACTGTCTGCATGTCCTGAAGCAGAAGAGGAATGGTTACATGGGATGGAAGCCAGAAAAACATGGCTTATTAGGCACATCAGAGCTCATTTAAGAACTGTCTGCATGTCCTGAAGCAGAAGAGGAATGGTTACATGGCATGGAAACCAGAAAAACATGGCTTATGAGGCACATCAGAGCTCATTTAAGAACTGTCTGCATGTCCTGAAGCAGAAGAGGAATGGTTACATGGGATGGAAGCCAGAAAAACATGGCTTATTAGGCACATCAGAGCTCATTTAAGAACTGTCTGCATGTCCTGAAGCAGAAGAGGAATGGTTACATGGCATGGAAACCAGAAAAACATGGCTTATGAGGCACATCAGAGCTCATTTAAGAACTGTCTGCATGTCCTGAAGCAGAAGAGGAATGGTTACATGGCATGGAAACCAGAAAAACATGGCTTATGAGGCACATCAGAGCTCATTTAAGAACTGTCTGCATGTCCTGAAGCAGAAGAGGAATGGTTACATGGCATGGAAGCCAGAAAAACATGGCTTATGAGGCACATCGTTCATTTAAAAACTGTCTGCATGTCCTGAAGCAGAAGAGGAATCGTTACATGGCATGGAAACCAGAAAAACATGGCTTATGAGGCACATCAGAGCTCATTTAAGAACTGTCTGCATGTCCTGAAGCAGAAGAGGAATGGTTACATGGCATGGAAGCCAGTAAAACATGGCTTATTAGGCACATCAGAGCTCATTTAAGAACTGTCTGCATGTCCTGAAGCAGAAGAGGAATCGTTACATGGCATGGAAGCCAGAAAAACATGGCTTATGAGGCACATCGTTCATTTAAAAACTGTCTGCATGTCCTGAAGCAGAAGAGGAATCGTTACATGGCATGGAAACCAGAAAAACATGGCTTATGAGGCACATCAGAGCTCATTTAAGAACTGTCTGCATGTCCTGAAGCAGAAGAGGAATCGTTACATGGGATGGAAGCCAGTAAAACATGGCTTATTAGGCACATCAGAGCTCATTTAAGAACTGTCTGCATGTCCTGAAGCAGAAGAGGAATCGTTACATGGCATGGAAGCCAGTAAAACATGGCTTATTAGGCACATCAGAGCTCATTTAAGAACTGTCTGCATGTCCTGAAGCAGAGGAATCGTTACATGGCATGGAAGCCAGTAAAACATGGCTTATTAGGCACATCAGAGCTCATTTAAGAACTGTCTGCATGTCCTGAAGCAGAAGAGGAATCGTTACATGGCATGGAAGCCAGTAAAACATGGCTTATTAGGCACATCAGAGCTCATTAAGAACTGTCTGCATGTCCTGAAGCAGAAGAGGAATGGTTACATGGCATGGAAGCCAGTAAAACATGGCTTATTGGGCACATCAGAGCTCATTTAAGAACTGTCTGCATGTCCTGAAGCAGAAGAGGAATGGTTACATGGCATGGAAACCAGAAAAACATGGCTTATGAGGCACATCAGAGCTCATTTAAGAACTGTCTGCATGTCCTGAAGCAGAAGAGGAATGGTTACATGGGATGGAAGCCAGAAAAACATGGCTTATTAGGCACATCAGAGCTCATTTAAGAACTGTCTGCATGTCCTGAAGCAGAAGAGGAATGGTTACATGGCATGGAAACCAGAAAAACATGGCTTATGAGGCACATCAGAGCTCATTTAAGAACTGTCTGCATGTCCTGAAGCAGAAGAGGAATCGTTACATGGCATGGAAGCCAGAAAAACATGGCTTATTAGGCACATCAGAGCTCATTTAAGAACTGTCTGCATGTCCTGAAGCAGAAGAGGAATGGTTACATGGCATGGAAACCAGAAAAACATGGCTTATGAGGCACATCAGAGCTCATTTAAGAACTGTCTGCATGTCCTGAAGCAGAAGAGGAATGGTTACATGGCATGGAAACCAGAAAAACATGGCTTATGAGGCACATCAGAGCTCATTTAAGAACTGTCTGCATGTCCTGAAGCAGAAGAGGAATGGTTACATGGCATGGAAGCCAGAAAAACATGGCTTATGAGGCACATCGTTCATTTAAAAACTGTCTGCATGTCCTGAAGCAGAAGAGGAATCGTTACATGGCATGGAAACCAGAAAAACATGGCTTATGAGGCACATCAGAGCTCATTTAAGAACTGTCTGCATGTCCTGAAGCAGAAGAGGAATGGTTACATGGCATGGAAGCCAGAAAAACATGGCTTATGAGGCACATCGTTCATTTAAAAACTGTCTGCATGTCCTGAAGCAGAAGAGGAATGGTTACATGGCATGGAAGCCAGTAAAACATGGCTTATGAGGCACATCAGAGTTCAATTAAGAACTGTCTGCATGTCCTGAAGCAGAAAAGAAAAGTGAAGATGAGGAGCAAAGCGACTACATGTTTACCTTGTAACTTTACATTGCCATCTTTCTTTCCAGACTTGTACCATTGCAATAGTGAAAGACATTAATGTGTACTTCCCATTCCTTAATTGCATGGAAGCATCCAGCCAACTGCCCGAGGCAGCAGCGCAACAGGTTAGACATGTGATTCGTTTTGTAACGATTTTCTTAGAAACCAGAGAAATAGATTACTTGTAAATTTATATTACATCAAAATACAAGATCATGCTAACATGGGACGTAACAATAAAAGTGGAAATGCTTAACCAAGTTAATAAATTTGAATAGGAGGTCAGCATGGCTAAATGGATAAGAAAACTTGATCTTAAACATCCAGTGGGCTGATGTTTAGGTAGCAGATTCACCCCCTACACATGTCAGTTGGACTAAACTGTTGACTTCTTATCCTTGACTTGGAGATGTAAATTACAAGTACCTCAGTAGTCTGAGTGGGTTCGCCTGTCGTGGGACATCAGTAATAGGGAAAGCTAATCCACACGCAAAAATTAGTCCAGTACACTAGAAGTAGTTTCTCATGTATGGACTACGCTTGAGTTCTAAGCCTGCAAATGCAAAAAAAAAAAATTTTAAATAAATTCAAATATCTGGGGTAAATTACAAGGTCAGATTGAGGATGCGTGACAGAAATTAAGGGTAGAATATGTCAAGAAAAAGGCATTTCAAACAATGAAAAGTATCAAATGCATTAAGTCACAATCGTTAAATGTCTGAATAAGAGATGTTGAAACATTATATAGAACCTTTTATACTGTATGGCAGTCAATTATGAAGCATGAACAAATAAGTTAGGAAGAGCATGGAGGCAACAGAGAAGTGTTATCTGATTTAAATGTTGTTAATACCTTGAACTGCCAGAGTAACTACCAATGATTGCCTGGAAAAAAAAGTTAATGGAAAACAGAAAATTATATACAAATATAAAAAGGGGACAAACAGCATTCTTTCATCATGTAATGAGAAGAGAGGCATGGAAAAAACATTGTGGCAACTGGAAATATCAGCCTTGAAAGAGGCAGGGGGTAGACAAATAGAAATTATGTTGGATGGACTGGGACTGTTGCCTGTTTATGCATGTAATTTGCCTGTTATTTCAGTGGCCTGGGGTTGGGGTTGGTTGCAACATTCTGCAAAGTACATGCAACATTTAAAACAGTTTGAACATGTCATATGCCTGTTCTGTATGCTACCCAATTTTTATGTGTTATTTGCATGTTATTTCAGTGTTCTGTCCAGTTTATTCATGACAATTGTCTGTTATTTCAGTGTTCCAACCAGTTTACTTATGACATTTGTCTGTTATTTCAGTGTGCAAAGCAGTTCACAGTCCCATTGACTCAGATTTTCAATTGTACCAACTCTGATTATGGCAACCAGTTGGAACATCAAATGGCTCTTAAAACAGATGCACTGGTTCCCACCCATACATATGTACCCTGGGTTACACTGAATGGGGTAAGGAATTTTCTGATATTTGCAATATGTTTGTGTTCCATTTCCATCATTTCATTTTTCCATGACCCCTACCCCGTTCAACCTCAAAAGAGAAGTTCTATTAGGGTCCATCATTCATTCATTCAGTAGCAGGTCCTCGCTCCCATAACAACCTTTTGGGAAACCTCTCGATCATAAGCAAGATGTCCCGCGTCCGATTCACCCATCTGGAGATTATCCTGCACCCGTCTTCTCTTTGGCCTTCCTCTTCCTGTCTTTCCAGGCATATATCCCTCCATTATTGTTCTCTCCAAACTTTCATGACGTGTCAAGTGACCAAAATATTTCAATTTTCTTTGTTTTATCGTCTTTAATAGCCAACCTTCTTCAATATTCAGTTCTTGAAGCATGGATGCATTTGTTCTTTTCTTTATCCAAGATATTCTTAGAACTCATCTATAACATTTATATTCAGAGGCATTTATGTGCTATTCAGCTTGTTTAGTAAGTGTCCAGGTCTCACAGGCGTATGTTGCAATTGGAAAGATGCATGCTCTTAAAAATCTAATTTTTGTAGTTCTATCTGTCCCACTCCACAATTTATTCAGTTGTTTTAGTCTTTGAAGAGCAATAGATATGCGTCTTTTTTTTTTTGGTAATCAATGACACAAGATGTTTGAAATTTTCCACCACCTCCAGTTTTTCCTCATTAACATATATTTATTTCTCCATAGTGGTTTTATCTGTATGCATTATCTTTGTTTTTGCTATGTTAAGATACAAGTTTTGATTTTTCCCTATTCAGTAGGGTCCATTGCTCAGATTAATAATTCTGTGATTGAGTCAGCCACAATTTGGATTGTAATTAGAAGGTGATTGTTATCCAAAGGGGGTAATGGGCGATATATGTTTGTATTTTTCTTATTTTGATTTTTATACCCTGCTGGACCATAGGCCATCAAACTGTCCTGTCTTTTGCTATCTCCAGCAGCTTGCTCCATGTCTTGTGCATATTATTTATCTCTGTCTGTAGTTCTTTTCTGTTTGTTTTTTTTAAGGTTTCATACAAGGTGCCAATTCTGGAGTATTCCTAAGGTGAAGGTTTGCCTAGATAGGTTATTTTGAGGGTAGTCTTGGAGTATGAGTTCTGCTGTCTGTGTTGCTAATCCACATGTGCACACGCATGATTTGCCAAACTTGCATTTTGTTTGTGTGGTTGCGTAATTGATTGTGTTCTGTTCTAAGGCACTGAATAATGATTTGTTATAGTCTGCCTATAATACGGTAATCATCTTGTGCTGGTGTTGGTGGCTTTCTTATTGATTTGATGATTCTTTGATGACAGTAAAGCTCGGAGCTGCCAAACGTGATTATTTTATCAAGAACACAAGAAATTTGATAAACCATCACAGAACTGACACTATCAGTCAATATACACTAGCAGAGAACTAAAGGAGGAGATCATAGCATCTATGGACGGAGTGAGATGACGATGATTCTGACAAATCACTTATGTATGTCTTTATAAGCAAATTATGTCTTTGTTTCATCTGTTTAGGTTCACACAGAAGCCATTCAAAATGAAGCACAATCTAATCTGCCCAAGCTGATTTGTGATACATATCAGGTGAGTCATGTGAATACAGTCAAAAGTGAAGTAATACTAGTTAGCCGATCTCTTGGTCCTCTAACTATACTGATAAATTGTACACCTGAAACAAGTATTTTTTTAATGTTTTTTTTAATGTGCTTTTTTTTTTGTCACATAACCTTTATAGGAAATCGCTGTCAACATCAGCATCTTTCAGCTGATTGTTGATTTCTTGGCAAGATTACGCTCAGTAGTTTGCCATTGCTTTCTGAGTGACCGGCTCACATACCCCATAAGTTACCGATGCGGAGAGAACCGCTACCAATTCTTGCGCATATCACGTTACTCACGAGAGTATACGGGATTATGGAGAAAGTCATGTAACGCCCAGACCAAGGAGACCGGCTGAAACAAGTTAAGGAATTTAAATACCTAGAACGTATGATCACAGCAGATGGCAGAATAGGCAGAGAAACCAAAATCGGATGTCAAAAAGCAAGGGCAATTATAAATCAACTATCGTCTATACTGGAACATCCAAATATATATTGTCTGCAGAACAACAGATAATAAGAAGCATATTCACTCCAACCCTATGCTACTAATGTCAAACTTGGATATTATCTAAATAAAATGTATGCAAAATGTACACCAGCTGGACAAGATACTTGAGAAGAGCTACCAATTTAAGTATCCAAGATTGATGAGATTGAGTGAAATAAATGATGTTATCAGACAGACAGTGGGATCAACACCTTATGCCACATAAATTAAAAGGAAGAAGATAAAATGGTTTGGCCATCTCGTTAGAATGCAATGCCATAGTTACCACCACTGGCGCTACACCAAAGAAGATACGAGAGCAAGTTGACACCTAAGAAGAAAATGGATTGACAACATCAAAGACATTGTACAGTCACAGAGAATGACACTATCCAATGTCAATCATCGGGCTCTGAAATGTCAACTATTCCTCTCCATGTAAACAATATGGTTATTTGCGAGGTATATATAATGTGTGTTTCTTTGTGTTTTTTTCATCATTGAAGAGTACTTAGTTTCTATTTTTAGTCGTTTTTACTTTTTGCATGCTCGAGGTATTTATTATAATAGGCTTTGCTAGAAATTACAGATCTCCCTGGCCTAGGGGTTAAATTCTTTCTCCTTAATCCCGTATATTCTCATGAGTAACGTAACCTGTGTGAGAATCGGTGGTGGTTCTCGCCGCTTTGGTAACTTACAGGGTATGTGAGCTGGTCGCTCAGAAAGCAATGGCAAACTACTGAGCGTAATCTTGTCTAGTACATCAACAGCAGCTGAAAAATGCTGATGTTGACTGCAATGTCCTGTAAGGGATGTGCAACAACAACAACAACAAATGCTAGAAATTAAAAACTACGCCTAAATGTCCCTAAGCATTGTGAGTTGGTTGGCTGGATAGTTAGTTGATTGGCTGGATGGTTGATTGGTTGGCTGGATGGTTGATTGGTTGGCTGGATGGTTTATTGGTTGGCTGAATGGTTGATTGGTTGGTTGGCTGGATAGTTAGTTGGTTGGCTCGATGGTTGATTGATTGGTTGGCAGGCTGGATGTTGGTTGGATGGTTGATTGGTTGGATAGTTAGTTGGTTGGCTGGCTGGATGGTTGATTGGTTATGAATCCTCTGGAATATTCAGTTTTAACTCTTAGGTTCGATTCATTGTGCAAGATTGATACTGAAACTTCACATCCGCAGAGAGGGATGTTAGGGTGTAGCTAGGTCATGATTCGGTACAAAACATAGGGTCAAGGTTGTTGTGTTTCTGTAACAATGCGTGTATACAGAGGATCAACAAGATTTGCTGTGTTGTTTCAAAACAGGCTTTATTTATACATGATGGTCGATACAAAATCCAAGTACAGAATCTATTGTAATGTTGTCTTCTCTTCCCTCGTTCTTGGTGGTCACTACCCAACAACCAGCTACGTCACGACTTGAGCATCTTTCTTACTGTTCTATATCGATGCTCAAGCGTGCTGTAGTCTTGCACCCCTAAGCTAATACTGATATGATATTCATTCTGCTACACCTCCCTGTCTTTTAAAAGACTTTTCTTCTTCAAAAGTCTTAACTCCTAACTCCTTTATCCTACACCTTCTCTCCTTACCTCCCATAATTTCTCTAAGCCGCCCCAAACTAACTCTATTTTAGGTGAATATTTCCTTCCAATTGTACCACATAGCAAACCACTATAAAATATATATATATCATAAGAATGGCTCGTATCAATCGTTATCGTACACTTGACATTATTAAATTTCTCATTCACACAGCACAGGATAGACAGAAAAAAAGTAAAGAAGGGATGCGCACCCAAGTATAAGGAAATAGTCAACACAATCACATTTACCTCTCTTGCCAACGAAAAAACTTTTGTAAAAAGTTTTTTTAAAATATATCTTATGAAATACATCTCTGTTCACTATAAATTAAGTTGATCTAAGTTTTCTTTTATATACTCAACATTTATATTGCCATATTTTGCCATCCACAACCTTGTCTATATTTCACTTATCTCACCTTCAACCATGAACCAATGTTCATATTCCATGAACATTTTAAATTAATTAACGCTGTTTTTCCACAGCTCCTATATTTTTCCCCCTCACATCCCATGGTACGCCTCCTTGTTTATCTATTCCATATACCCAACCTTCCATGCTGCCATTCACAGCCCCCTTTTTATCTATTTTCTATTAACCAACTATCATATCGTTACTCATAATATGGTATCCAATCCATATATCTTCAATTAATGCTGACTTTAATGCAGCTCTTATTTTAACTTTCCCATAACCATCCCCGGCATATGTTTCTAATACTTCATAGCCATATCAATCTCTTTATGCTGATTATCACAGCAACAGAATATACCCATGAACATATTATTCACAAAGATAATGTGTCTCTCTACTAGTCCTCAGTAGTTTATTACTATTTTCTGAACGAAGGGTCCTAAATAAAGCCCCATGTATTGCCTTTATTCTAGACAAAACCATGTAAATTAAACTTAACTTAACTAATTTCTAACATATATATATAAACAAGGTAATTACCATTCAACATACAAGACAATTCACTTAAATTATGAGTGAAGCGAAATAAAATCACAACAGGACATCATACCCCCCCCCCCCCAAGTTTTTATACATCATTTATGTTTCCCCTCATATCAATTAAAGGTATTAACTCATTCAAAGAAAAACATATTTTAAAATAATATAACATACATCCTATATATTGTTAGTCTCTTTTATGGACTAACAATAACTAACTTATTTATCTATTTAAGAAAACTCAAGAAGTCAAACCATAAAATCAATTGGCAATAAAATTACAGTAAAAAAAATATACCTCACTCTAATTTACATCCATATTAGTTATCTTAATACCTAATTATGTCTATTCTTCAAGACAACTCATTATAAGTATCAATAGAACCCTTTTCTATAACAAATGTGTCATATACATCCTCAAGTATCATTTTCCTTTTTAAATCATGAAATTTATATCTTGCTATCTGCAGTATTTTCTATCAATTTATTTCCTATATTTCCATTTCTTCAGTAACTCCAAGTTCCTTTGAATAAGTGCTATCTCCACATCAATATCTTCTTCTTCGTATAAAGTATTGCTTTCTTCCATACTACTATTTGATTCTGAATTTTCATCCATTTCTTCTTCATCCGTATGTCTATTACTAGCAGCTGCCAATCTTTTTCTTTCTATATCCAATCTAATTTTTTTATCATCGTTTCTTAACGACCTTTTTAATAGGGGTATAAATTCGTCGCTTGATGAATTTTCCCTAATTCTTCTCTGTCTTTTCACTTCTCTTTCTCTCTGTCTCTCTATTCTCCTTTTCGTTGCTTGTCTAGTATTTTTAAATGGAGCACCTATCTCTTCTTCCATAGATTCTATGTTATCATAATGACTCTCATTCATATTTTTTTCTTCTATCGTTTTCGGTATTGTCTGTTCTTGAGTATCATCACAAACTGGAGTTGTTACTAATTGACTTTGTGCTGGATCTTTTCTAAAATCTGGGGGTATTGTAGCTCTTCTGACGACTTGTTCATCTAAGTATCCAGTGTCTGAATAATAATTATTATTATAATTATTATTTCCCTTATCATCATTATCTCTTCTTAAGTGCTCTACGTGTGCCCTTGCTATATGTCCCGTGATCTGGTTCTTTATACTGTACGATACATTTCCTAGCTTTTCTAAAATGTAATAACCTGGAACCCAACGAGCATCAAACTTAAGTTCCTTCTATGCTTCTTATAATAAACTCTATCACCTACTTTGAATTCCTGTAATTTTGTATTCACGTTTCTGTACTTTTTCTGTCTTTCTCTAGCTTTAATTATATTATTCATTAATCTTACATGTGCTTTATGCATTTCTTGTATGATGACCTCTTGAAAGTCCTCCCCCATATATTTACGTCTTGGTTTTAACAGATTATCTATGGGTAGTATTGGCTCTCTCCCGTGTAATAAATAAAATGGTGAAAACCCTGTGCTCTCATTTTGATTTGTGCGTATAGCGCTAAGCGCAGGTCCTAGGAATAGATCCCAATCTTTTTCATGTTCCTCGACAATCTTTGCTATAATATCATACAATGTTCTATGTTGTCTTTCGTTCTTAGCATTTGAAGAAGGTCTATAGTATGAGGTCTTTATATGTTTTATATTCAAATCTTTTAATAACTTTTCGAATTTCTTATTCACAAATTCTTTACCATTATCCGTGAGTACAATCTGTGGGCAACTAAATCTTGGTACGAATTCCTGTAAAAAAAATATTAATGATAGTATCTGCGCTCTTATCTGGGATTGCATAAACTTCCGGCCAAAGACTGTAGACGTCCACCATATGAATTAGATATACGTTCCCTGATAATGTTCTAGGGTGAGGACCTGATATATCTAAACTAACTTTTTGCATTGGAAACTGAGGAATATCTGTATCTTGTAAGGGACACTTAATTGTTTTCATATTCCTTAATCTGCATCTTTCACACGTATCGACATATTTACAAGCAGTTTTAAATAAATTCGGCCAATAATATTTATTCGTAAGTGCTTTCACTAATTTATCACGACCGAGATGACCATTCTCATCATGATATGCTTTTAAAACTTCATTTTCCAAATGTTTTGGAATATATTTCCTTAGCTGTTCGTTTCTTTCACTCATGTAATATAACTGTTCATCCTCTTGCAAAACTAAATAATTCTTCTTGTACTTATTCTCATCCGTTTCTTTTAATTTCTGTTTTATTTCTAAGACTTTTGGGTCTAATTCTTGTTCTTCTTTCATATTAAATTGTGCTAAATGTGGGTCTTCCGCTCTAGGTTCAGACTCTGGATCCGACAGTAAACTCTCAAAATCTTCTCTATTTATTATGGCAGAATCTAATATATTTACTTGCCAGTTTCGGTCGTCTATCTCCGGTTCACCTTCGTCTTCCGTGTTCCCTGATGACTGTGGATACGGGATTCTAGACAATAAATCAGCGCATGTGTTGTTCCTACCTGGTATGTATTCTATTCTTGTATTGTATCCTTGTAGATTCAACGCCCATGTCTGTATTTTCCTGTTCTGCACTGGAGCTTCTAACAAAGATTTTAAAGGCATGTGGTCGGTTCTAATGATGAAATTTGCGTTATGTAGATAGTAGTTAAGTTTCTGAAGAGCATAATGAATAGCATAAGCTTCCTTCTCAATAGTAGACCATTTCCGCTGAGACCTGCTAAGTTTATGAGACAAGAAATAAATTGGCCTTTCATTTTTAACCCCTGGTATTCCAGATTCTTGTCCTTCATATGGTTGAACCAAACACGCTCCTATAGCATTATCTGAAGCATCTGTATATAATATTAACTGTTTATTCAAATCTGGATATGTCAATAGTGGCACTATTGTTAAGCTATTTTTTAATAACTCGAACGCTTTTTGACATTCATCATCCCACTTAAATCTAGCGTATTTGCCAGTTAAGTTAGTAATAGGCTCTGCTATTTTTGAGAACCCTGGAATGAAACGCCGATAATACCCACAGGTTCAAATAAACGCACGCACTTCTTTTACGTTAGTTGGAGGAGATAATTCCCTAATAATTTTAACCTTATCTTGATCTGGTTTAATTCCGTCTCTATTAATAATATACCCCAAATACTTTGTTTCTGTTTTTAAAAATTTGCATTTACTGAGCTTCAGTTTGACATCATGTATTCTTAATCTGTCGAATACTAATTTTACATGTTTTAAGTGATCATCTACATCCCCTGCTGTATAAATTAAAATGTCATCTATGTATGCCAATGAAAACTTTTGCATACCCTCTAATACTTGATTAATTAATAGCATATAATAAGAGGGCGCTGTACGAACTCCAAAAGGCATTCGTAAGAATTCGTAAGAACCTGCGTGTGTACAAAAAGCACTCTTTTTCTGGGCGTCTGGGGACAAAGGTATACACCAAATTCCTGATCTTGCATCTAACGTGGTAAAGAAAGTAGACCCATTAAGTAAACCCAAAATATCGTCAATCACCGGCAATGGGTACGCTAGATTCTTAGTGATTTTGTTCAACGCCCGATAGTCGCAGCAGAATCGATGTGAACCATCAGCTTTGGTCACGATGACAATCGGAGATGACCATTCCGACTTTGATCTTGTTATTATTCCTGCTTTCAACATATCTTCTATTGCCTTTTCCACAATTTCTCTATTCCTTAAGGGTGTTCTATACGGTTTAAAACTAATTGGTGGATGATCTCCAGTATCTACTTCCATCGTAACTGTTTTTGTCCTTCCCAATTCTAAATCATTAATTGCAAATACATCCTGATTCTCTTTTATAAGTTGTTCTAATACTTTCTTATTTTCTGGTGGAGTTTTTAACTGTGCCAACAATTCTTGCTCTCTTGTTATTTTGTCTAGTGAATGTATTTGGGCTGTATTTCTTCTGAATGGATGGATCAATTCATCCTTCTGCACGTTCCCTTTTCTTTTGCGTCCGCGTCTGTTATTAATTCTTTCACTAGGAGTTTCTGAATAATTTATTCCCGGCATTTCTACTCTATCTGTTGCTAATATGTCATTAATGTTATGATCTACTTTGGCTATTACACATCCTCTGTATAATTTAATTTCTCTACCTGTGTTGTTAATAATCATTACTGGAAAAGTTAAGTGTTTATCTAATGATATTATTCCATCCGGAACTTCTAGACCAGGCTCATCAATTACCTCTCTTTGCAATTCAGTGATTCTAACTGTGTCCTACTTCATAATACGGATTTCTTTTTACCTTTGCCTGTATCAAATTAACCGTCTATGGTTTTAACGTCGTAGACATTTTAACTCTAACCAGTGATGAAATGTGCATGTCTTCTTCTAAATCTACATACACGTCCTTGAATTTTAATTTATGTAGATCAAACATAAGTATTACACCATTTTTTATTCGAAAATCTCTTCCTATAAGCATATTTCTATTTAAATCTTTCACTATATGAAAAAGATGTCTTACGTTGATCCCTCCTAACTTAAAATTCATTATTGTTTGTCCAATTACTTGTAAATTCTGTCCTGTAACAGAGTGAAGATTATTATGACTTCTGAATATTTTGCAATTTCTCATTATTTTGTATAAAAAACTTTCTTTGATCACACTAACCTGAGCTCCCGAATCAATTAATGTACGAACTCTATACTTCCCTATTTCTATTATACATGAGCTGGGATCTGTTTTATTCACTGTGAACTGTTTGATTTCATCTAATTGAGAGCATTCCCTACTCGTCCTGCTATACCTGTTATTAAAATATTCTTTAAATCTTGGGACCTTGTTATTTTCCCTCCTACCACAGGTCCTATTTAATAGGTAGGGCGCCGGTTTTCCTGCGTTCTTGTACTTGTAAAACTTCTGTGTCTCTCTTCAACATTTCTATTTAATCTGCTATTGCCATTTCTACTTTGTGTATTCGACTGGACACGCCTGTTGCCACAAAAGCGAAAAATGTGTCCACGTTGACCACAAGACCAACAGACTATATTTGTGTTATTTGTGTTACCTACCGTCTCACTTGTAGGATATCCCATTTGTCTTCTTTCATCATAAGCATTTCTATTACTACCTTGTAATGTCTGTATACCTCCTCTCCTATTCCATCCGAACCTTGTTTGTCCTATCTCCATAGGCTCTTCAATCCTATCTTCTCGACTGGTACCTATTTCTCGTCCTACTCTCAACCTAAATCTATGTCTCAAGTTCTCCTCTTGTACTGCTATATCTACAGCTTGTGATAATCTCTCAGGATTTTCCCTCATCAGCTTAAATTTCAGTCCATCTGACTTTATACCGTCTACAAAAATCCCGACCAACATCCGCTCCACCTCTTCTCCTCGTACGTTCTGTCCTAAGAATGCTTCTTCAGCCAGGTTAATCAATCTATCGCTGAATAATTGTACAGTCTCTCCAGTATTTTGTTTTGATTGTCTTAACACTGAAAACGCATGCTGTGGGTCCGTTATTTCAGCGTATTTATGAGCTAAATCGTCCTTGAACTGCTCCCATGTCTCATCTACCCTAGCCTCTAATTTTCTTCTGATATGATCAGAAACCGGTTCTGTTGCTGCCTGATAAGCAAGTTTCATTTTCTCTTCATCTGATGCTGACACCAAATATGCATATTTCTCTATTGAAGTTATCCACTTCTTAAAATCTTTCGCCTGTCCGCTAAATTTAGCAATTTCAGCTGCCATTCCTTGTTGTTTCATGACTGTGTTGAGTTTACCTATTACCGTTCCTACCCCAGTCAAAACTTGTGTCAGTGAACCTTGTTCTTCTGCCATGCTGAAATATTTCGCTATACACTTATACAAGCAAATTCACATTTATAACAATTTATCTAAATGATCTTATTTAAATATTTAAATTACATTAAAAAAATGTTCTCTTAGCAGTTATTGTTAAATTAATTACCGTCGAGCATGTCTTTCCTTGATCCAAGAGAAGCGTGAATTCAGGTACGTTCTTTAAAAATATCCCTTGTCACAGTTCCTGTATACTCAACCGTCTGGAGTTCGTATTATTTAGTAGTCATCCAAACGCGACTTCAGTGATGTCCTTCTTCTAGCGTCTCAGGTTTCGTTACTTTCCCTTTCACTTTCAGCCCCTGGTTGAGCCCCTACCAGATTTGAGGCTTCTTTTCACCCTGAACAGGGCACTTCCAGGCGACGTCTTGAAAACTGGTCTAGCGATAAAGCGACTAGATTTGATTTGGGTCCCTTCTTCAGCAGGTCGGCAACCCAGTTTGCCCAACCACCTCCGAAGGTCCCCTATTGAGATGTTCGCTTTTGTTGAAAAACATTCTGACTTGTTAGAATTCAGGATGAGCGAATGCAACGGTATTTTCTCATGATTTCTAATTGAAGGAGCAATATGGTTGACTCAAAATAATCTCTCATTTTTCTTCAGGTTCTCCAAGTCAATTTTAAATGAACATAACAAAAGGAAACAGCTCCTTTAAACCAATTCTCCTTTAAACCAATTCGAGTTGTTATAGCTGTCTTGAGATTTCTTTGCTAGTATGTAAGTGTGTGACCTTCAACACAAGGTTACTTAACGGCTGAAATAATGCAAGTCAAACCTCACAGCAATTCGACAAACATCACGTTGCTTCAAGTATTTCTGACGAAAAACAGCTTGATAAAACTCCAAAGTCATAGGTAATCATATTATGTAGATGGCTCCATTCAAAAATCTTGATGTGTGTAAGTTTAATTTAGGTAGTCTGAAAAACGCTTAAATTTTGACCTTGATTCAATTATAGTTGGTCCGATTTTGAACTTTTTCTTTTATTTAATGAATGTCTAAAATATTGTTCATACCTCCACAAATTGGTTAGTCCACTTTAGCATGCGGCATGTTGACTTTCATACTTCACGTTGTTCACGCGACCTTCAAGTAAAAAATCCTGTATGCGGCGCCAATAAATCCATCTGTAACAATGCGTGTATACAGAGGATCAACAAGATTTGCTGTGTTGTTTCAAAACAGGCTTTATTTATACATGATGGTCGATACAAAATCCAAGTACAGAATCTATTGTGATGTTGTCTTTTCTTCCCTCGTTCTTGGTGGTCACTACCCAACCACCAGCTACGTCACGACTTGAGCATCTTTCTTACTGTTCTATATCGATGCTCAAGCGTGCTGTAGTCTTGCACCCCTAAGCTAATACTGATATGATATTCATTCTGCTACATTTCCTGCAAAAACTTGAGCCATTTCATTGTCAACAAACTTCAGCCCATTTCCCAGAAAGAAAGAGCATTGTGGGCAATAACACATTTCTTGTGAATTGTCTTTTGCTGAAATTCAGATTTAGTATAATGCCGAGATTTTTCCCGTTCGCTCGCTTTGAGCTCTAGCTTACTCCATACATGTGCTACTACTTGTGAATTGGAATTTGCATGTAGATTAGCTTTCCCTATTACCAGTGTCCCTCACTATCAGGCAAACCCACTCCAACGAGAGAGATGCTTGTAATTTACTTCACCAAGTCAAGGATGAGAAGTCAACATTTTAAACCATCTGACCGGTGTACAGGTTGTTGAACCCAATACCTCGGCATCAGCACACTGGATGTTTCACAACTAGCGCTTGTATCTATTCAGCCATGCTGATCTCCATATAGAGATTTATTATTATTATATCATTGGTGTTAGTTTGTGTTACTCTCATTACTATGTTTGTTTGTTTATTTTATTAAAACTACTTTTATTATTTTGCTTCTAGGGTGTCAAGCCTGCAGCATGCAGCTCTGTGTAGTGACTGATGCACTTATGCTGACCTGTGTTTGAACAAAAACTACACATGATTTCTAACAGTTGATTTGTCAAAATTCATGTTTAACAATTTTTTTATACTAATATTTTTTTAGAAAGAATTCATTCCATTGTCCAAAAAATTTTAACCTTAATGTGGCATTTCGTGCTTGTTATTATTTTGACAGTTTAGAATTCAGTTTCATACTGTTTTCTTCAATCCAGAGGACAGTAAATGGAAAGTTTGTGGTCAGTATTGATATCAAAATTTGCATAAAGGGTAAATAACTCTGCAGTATTAAGATAGCAACCCGTATTTTATAATTATCTTTAATTGTAAGGAACTGAGAATTAAATCCTTGGTGATTTCACAATATATAAGTGTTGAGGAAGTAACATTTATGTTGCCATACCATTCTCATTTCACCATGTAAAACTATAATCCATTTTCTTCTTCTGCCTTCCGTTTCCCAGTGAAACAAACATAGGTTCTCTACCAAATCACATCAAGCCCTTTGTAGACTTATTCATGATTGATAATAATTTACAGCATTTTCTACGTAATGAGGTAGCAGTCTCGTGCCAACCATCCTTAGCAGCCTTTTATGACATGCATTGAAGATTAGTGTTAACAATTCTTTGCTGCCGTTTAGAGCAGAAGCCCAGAAGATGCTAGATCAATAGCAATAACATTAGTAATATCCATCTAAGTGTGCTTGTCATGAACATGGTTTTTTTTTTTATAGATTTGTTGGATGTTTCAGTACAAGAATGTGTCTTTCTGGTGTGTTGCCTTTAGCCTTGACCTTTGCTGACCATGATCTTATAGATAAAAAAAATAATACTCATAAGATTGCTGTTTGCCATTGTGAAGTGTTTGATTCTTTTTGTCTGTGATAGTTTTTTTGTTTGTTTATTAACAATGAAACCACATCAAAAGACAATGCTGAGCAATGAAATGCGTGATAATTTATTTTACAATAAATATCAAAATGAATAATGCAGAGAAATGTGTTCTGATTCTGCTTTATATATATATATATATATATATATATATATATATATATATATATATATATATATATATATATATATATATATATGCACACATCCTACACGCACACTCATTATATTGAACCTATTCTGCTGTATGGTGTGTATCAGCATGTAACGGTTATCAGAAGAATGTAAGTAAGAAGGATTGGCCAACAAGGCTACCATGAGTTAACATTCTTATTTAGATGGAGAGGAAACAGCAAGAGGCAGACACAAGTGGCTGGAAGCAGACACAAAAAACACCACCCTGTAAGCTGGCCACAAAATGGCATTGTCCACAAAGCTCTTCTTCACCTGATGTGCATAGATATTAGAAAAATTGGAATGGCTTAAACAGTGCCATGAATATATACTGAAAGAAGTTAATTCACAAAGAAAACTGGTTCACCACATCTTAAAATGACAATCCAACTTCTTTGGGAACATCACGAGAAGAAGCCAGCTGGAGTATGTTGTAATAGCAAGAAGGTTGGAGGGAAAAGAAGGCAACGGAAGACAAAGAGAGATGATGCTAGACATTTTGGTATTATGACATAGAGGATCATCAGTATCAGAAACAATTGGCAGTACATGAGACAAGGCTGTGGATAGGCATGATCACCAGTGCCACATGGAACTCTTCAGTTCATAGTGAACACTGTGTTCGATTTGAATGTGATTATTCCAACTCTTCAGTTTTAATGTGGATAGGGAGGTCAGCGTGATCAAAATGATAAGAGCGCTCATTCTTAAACATCCGATGTGCTGATGTCGAGGTAACCGGTTCAACCCCTAGACGGGTTGGTTGGACTTAAATGTCGACTTCGCATCCATCACTTGGGGGCATCAATTACAAGTACCTCTGAAGTTGGAGTGGGTTCACCTGATAGGGAGGGACACTAGTAATAGGGAAAGCTAATCACATTTTCAGCGTTAGAGAGATTCCCTCGCTTTTCCACTGATGGGAAAGTTTCCTAGTTCCAATTTTGAGAATTGGAGAGATTATCTTGCTTTCTACCATTGAGAAAGGTGAACATCTCCCATTTTCAGCATTGAAGAGCTTACCTTGCGTGTCACTTTCCCACTTTCCCATCACTGGGAACGTCTCCAGTTTTGGAGAAGTGACCTCGCATCTGACTTTCCCATCATTGGGAATGTTCTCAGTGTTTCAGAAGTGATCTTGCATCTCACTTTCCCATCATTGGGAATGTTTCCAGTTTTGGAGAGGTGATCTCGCATCTCTTTCCCATCATTGGGAATATTTCCAGTGTTGGAGAGGTGATCTCACATCTTACTTTCCCATCATTGGGAATATTTCCAGTTTTGGAGAAGTGACCTCGCATCTCACTTTTCCATCATTGGGAATGTTTCCAGTGTTGGAGAGGTGATCTCACATCTTACTTTCCCAGCATTGGGAATATTTCCAGTTTTGGAGAAGTGACCTCGCATCTCACTTTTCCATCATTGGGAATGTTTCCAGTGTTGGAGAGGTGATCTTGCATCTCACTTTCACATTTTTGGGGATGTTTCCAGTTTTGGAGAAGTGACCTCGCATCTCACTTTTCCATCATTGGGAATGTTTCCAGTTTTGGAGAGGTCACCTCGCATCTCACTTTCCCATCATTGGGAATATTTTGAGTGTTTCATTAGTGACCTCGCATCTCACTTTCCCACCATTGGGAATGTTTCCAGTGTTGAAGAGGTGATCTTGCATCTCACTTTCACATTTTTGGGAATGTTTCCAGTTTTGGAGAAGTGACCTCGCATCTCACTCTTCCATCGTTGGGAATGTTTCCAGTGTTGGAGAGGTGATCTTGCATCTCACTTTCACATTTTTGGGAATGTTTCCAGTTTTGGAGAAGTGACCTTGCATCTCACTTTTCCATCATTGGGAATGTTTCCAGTGTTGGAGAGGTGATTTCACATCTTACTTTCCCATCATTGGGAGTGTCTCCAGTTTTGGAGAAGTGACCTCTCATCTCACTTTTCCATCATTAGGAATGTTTCCAGTGTTGGAGAGGTGATCTCGCATCTCTTTCCCCTCATTGGGAATATTTCCAGTTTTGGAGAAGTGACCTCGCATCTCACTTTTCCATCATTGGGAATGTTTCCAGTTTTGGAGAGGTGATCTCGCATCTCACTTTCACATTTTTGGGAATGTTTCCAGTTTTGGAGAAGTGACCTCGCATCTCACTTTTCCATCATTGGGAATGTTTCCAGTGTTGGAGTGGTGATCTCACATCTTACTTTCCCATCATTGGGAATGTTTCCAGTGTTGGAGTGGTGATCTCACATCTTACTTTTTCCATCATTGGGAATGTTTCCAGTGTTGTAGAGGTGATCTCACATCTTACTTTCCCATCATTGGGAGTGTCTCCAGTTTTGGAGAAGTGACCTCGCATCTCACTTTTCCATCATTGGGAATGTTTCCAGTGTTGGAGAGGTGATCTTGCATCTCACTTTCACATTTTTTGGGAATGTTTCCAGTTTTGGAGAAGTGACCTCGCATCTCACTTTTCCATCATTGGGAATGTTTCCAGTGTTGGAGAGGTGATCTCACATCTTACTTTCCCATCATTGGGAGTGTCTCCAGTTTTTGGAGAAGTGACCTCGCATCTCACTTTCCCATCATTGGGAATGTTTCCAGTGTTGGAGAGGTGATCTCACATCTTACTTTCCCATCATTGGGAATGTTTCCAGTGTTGGAGAGGTGATCTCACATCTTACTTTCCCATCATTGGGAATGTTTCCAGTGTTGGAGAGGTGATCTCACATCTTACTTTCCCATCATTGGGAATGTTTCCAGTTTTGGAGAGGTGACCTCGCATCTCACTTTCCCATCATTGGGAATATTCTGAGTGTTTCATAAGTGACCTCGCATCTCACTTTCCCACCATTGGGAATGTTTCCAGTGTTGAAGAGGTGATCTTGCATCTCACTTTCACATTTTTGGGAATGTTTCCAGTTTTGGAGAAGTGACCTCGCATCTCACTCTTCCATCGTTGGGAATGTTTCCAGTGTTGGAGAGGTGATCTTGCATCTCACTTTCACATTTTTGGGGATGTTTCCAGTTTTGGAGAAGTGACCTCACATATCACTTTTCCATCATTGGGAATGTTTCCAGTGTTGGAGAGGTGATCTCACATCTTACTTTCCCATCATTGTGAATGTTTCCAGTTTTGGAGATGCGACCTCACATCTTACTTTCCCATCATTGGGAATATTCTCAGTGTTTCAGAAGTGACCTCGCATCTCACTTTCCCACCATTGGGAATGTTTCCTATCATCTCCAGTGTTGGAGAGGTGACCTCGTGTCTCTATTTCACCACTGGGAATGTTAGGGGTTAACGACTTTCTCCATATATCTAAGTGATGAACACAGTTGTGCGACATTTGGCAGCGGATCGCGTCGCATTGGGTACTTACCTGGTATGTGAGCCGGTCACTCAGAAAGCAGTGGCAAACTACTAAGCGTAATCTTGCCAAGAACATCAACAGCAGTTAAAAAATGCTGATGTTGACTGCAGCGTCCTGTAAGGGATATGCAACTTTAAAAAAAAAGGTTTCCTTTCGTCTAATGTTTCCAATATTGAAGAAGTGACCTTGCATTTCACTTTCCCACCATTGAGGAAGTTCATGATCGTTTTCAGTTTTCAGGATTGGTGAGGTACTTTTATTCTTTCACTCTGCCTGTGTGTTTTGGAGTGGATTTTACTTTTCTTATCCTTAATATATTCATGGGAAGGACCTTCTTTCTGGATATTGAATTTATCAATACCAGTTACATGTAGGCCCTATCTAATGATACCACGCACCCACCTTGATTTATGGAATAATGAGATCAGATGTCTAGCTTTGTATGATTAGTATGGAAAAATAATCTCGTGTGCAGTTTGAAATCGCGAAGAGTAGGTTGCAAGGCTGTTGACTGAAAACTTGTTTGAGAAGAAAACCTACCCACGGGAAGATGAGCCCTTTGAATGTAATCTGTCTAGAGGAAATGCACAAATGCATGATGCTGTCGGACACACTGATCTCTAAAGTGAATAAACAGGACAGTTGGACTAATATATTGACTTCTCGTCCTTGACTTGGAGACGTAAATTACAAATACCTAAGAAGTCGGAGTGGACTTTCCTGATATCGAGGGACACTAGTAATAGTATAGGGAAAGCTATCCCACACACAAAAATCAGTCTAGGTGGACTATGCTTTAGTTCACAGCGAGCGAATGAGAAACAGAACAAATGCGTGGGATGCACTCCAGTAATAAGGGATCACCCTGGAAGGTAACCCGCGCAACAAATGCCTGAAAAAGTTGGATGTGTCGGCCTATATGTGCAAATATCGCAGCTTTTCTCTGAATAGGCACAACGCAATTACGTCCAAAAGAACATTCCGGACGAACGCAGAAGAAGAGGAGGAAATGAATCGGCAGTGGCTAGCACACTTGGCTGCATGTCTAGTTGTCGTGTGTTTGAATCCCCAATGGCAGCGGGTATTTTATTTATTTATTTTAAATTGACCTAGGATGACAAGTGGACCCAGCCTGCATTGGAGGCCTGGAACTGTTCTGGGGAGTAAAGATTGTGCTGCTGACCACGTCACTGCCAAGTGCCCATTGGTCTGTAAACATATGAGACTAGCATATATATCCAAAATGTTACAAAGCGTGGCCAAGAAACTTTAGCGTGATTTACTTACTCATCTAGAAAGAAGAATAAGAAAGAAGATGAAGAGCGTATTTACATTTATGTTTCCATCTTCAACAGATTCTGTGCCAAACAAAAAGTATAGGGTGTATTTTTAATGACTGCAGTGTTTGAAAATATTGCCGGTCCAAATTTTGTATTTACCCTCTGTAAAGTTCATGTAACATAATAGGTAAATACAAAACTTGGACCTGCAATATTTTCAAACACTGCACAGTCATTAAATATATATCCTGTAGGTTTGGACCAAACAAAAATAGTTGGCAGAAAATGGGAAGTAGGGATGTGTCACAGTTATGACTTAAAAGTTGTTAATATGGTAGCAGACATTGTGTAACACAATAACAACATTTTGGCGATATGTAAGCTCATGGCAGATACGAAGAGTTGTTTAAGGTGATTAATCACCCCATGGCACTTGAACAGTCGTTTAGTTACTAAGCTACAGACTATCCATCATTCCCTTAATTCCTTAGTTTCTAGACCAACATTTCTCAACCTTCCTTCGTGTTAATACAATTTTTTTTTAAATATTAGGGAGCCTCTGTGACGAACTGGTTACACCGTCTGCCTCGCGCTCCGAAGGTTGTGGGTTTGATTCCGGGCTACGTCATTTGTTTCATGAGTGTAATGTTCTAGGAGACTCCTGTGGGTCTTTGTTGGAATTACGGAGTTCGTGCCTTATGCGACGCTTTTGGCAGACCGCCAGGCGGTGGCAGACCCGGCCATTTGGGAGAACCCGATGCAATGTAGTAAATTATTTGCCTTTTTAACCGTTTTTAACCTCTTTAATACACTACACATCATCCATTATTACCTTGACTTCGTGGTTTCTAGACCAGTATTTCTCACCTTCTTTCATGCTTACACCATTTTGTTTATATTAGTTTGCTAATTTTTATTTTATTTTTTGGGAAGCTGTCCGACCAACTCAACAGCTTACCTTTGCTTGTATGTTTCTTCTTCAATTCGCAATCCCGCATACCGCGTTCAAAGACATCAGCGGCTGATTTGGAAGCAGACCGACTTCGGTTGGAATAAATACTACGGTTTCAGTGCCGGTCGTTCAGAAAGCAATGGCAAACTATTGAACTTGCCCAGAAATCAAAAACAGCCAAAACATGATGGGGTTGACTGTGACGTCCTGTAAAGGATATGCAAATAACTTTGATTCCCAAACTCTTCGCCATCCCTAGTGGTGCGTCCCACAAGTTGAGAATCAATGCTCCATACGACGCACAGTTAACTGGGTTAGCCACTTCAGCCCGAGGAGGACAGGGGTTATTTGAAGCGTGAGTGAGAAAGATGAAAGTGTGTGATTTGCCGGACAGCAAGTTAATTTTAGAACGCTGCGTTTGCTGGTACAAACAAATGAAAGCGGAACACGGACACTTCATCAAAGGCTCTTGTCAAGCGGATGTTTTCTTGTTGTAAGACGTAGCGTGTTGGTTTGTTTAGTTTAGCACGATCTCTGGGATATACTGAGAACATCCAATCGCATATCACACCTTGCTTGAGAGTACAAGAGTTAATAGTTTACAATTATGTTGTCTTCTGTTCTGTACCCACTGCGTCGTCGCTGTTTTATATAACAACTTGTAAAACGTCAAACATAACGTTATTTGGTGTTGCACAATTTATTGCTGGCATATTTCATATGTTATATGTCTATGGAATGCTATGCGGGAATTTGGAATACCAAGGAAGTTAATCAACATGGAAGATACTTATAATATAGTAACATATAAAGGCAGGAAATCAGACCCTTTCCAGATAACATCTGGCTTGAAACAGGGTGATGCACTATCGCCGCTACTCTTCAATCTGGCTCTAGAGAAAGTTGTAAGGAGGGTAAAGGAGGAATGCGATATTGGAGGAACATCCAAGCTGCTTGGTTATGCAGATGATATAGATATTATAGGGGAAAATGAACAAAAGACATTGGAAATACTGACTCACTTAAAGGGAAAAGCCCAACAGATGGGGCTGGTTATCAACTAAGATAAGACAGAATATATGGTAATTTCAAGAGAAGGAATGGCTAAAACCTCTGGCCACATACAAATAGATAATATGACCATTAAAAGAACGGAAACATACAAATACCTGGGTACAACCTTCAACTGCTCCAACATCATAAGGGAAGAAATACAAACTAGAATCAATTCTGGAAAAAAGATATACTATGCACTACAACATCTACTAACATCAAAGGCGCTATCTCGTTAGTTAGTTAGTTAGTTAGTCGACAGATCATCCTCGTTGCACATCGGACCATTCAGTCCATAAGTGCTCGGATCCCCTCCTCAGCAAATCCCGCAGCGTGTAGCGGCTAACGACGCCAGTTCTGTGTTGGTTTATCAATCTTCTTTGGCTTCCTGCGTAGTGTTCTTGTTTGGCCACCCCTCTTTTAATTTGCTGCTCTCGCAGTCTGGCCATTGTTGTAGATTCACAGTCATCACTTGGTTCTTGCAAAAGTCTCACTTCTCGTAGAGCATTCAGAATGTCAGCCTGGTCCATGGCGCGTCCGCCCTCAACAGTAGCCTCACCTGCGAGCTTGTCAGCCCGCTCATTTCCTTGTACTCCCGCATGCCCTGGCACGAAGATGAAACTAATCTTTGCCAGCCGAGACCGCTTCAGAGGCAGCAACCATTCTCTTCGGATCGACCCCTCCTCTATCCTCTTGATCATGTTTATTGAGTCGCTAAGGAAACAAGCCCTAGTGAATGTCTGTGTCTCGAGCCATGTTATTGCTTTACTTACTGCCATGACTTCCATGGTCAGGCTACTTGTGGTTTCAGTGAAAGCACCAGAGTCCTCCTTCACAATTCTCCCTCCGGCCCGAGCTGTAAAGGCCCATGAGCTTCTCACATGTCGGATGACCGACCCATCTGTGTAGATGACCGCGTCACTGTCTAGCGAATTCTCGAAAATCAACGCTTGTACTTCAGCCTCAACAGCAGCCGGATTTTCTTGTCTGCATTTTCTATCTAGTTGGATGCAAACTGAAAAGGATGTGCAGAAGTCTGTTGGCACTTGCACCCACTCCTCGCCAGGTTCTAAGTCCTCAAGTGAACAAACCTGTTGAAGAATGTCCTCGGCTTGACCCATCCACGACCGTCCTCTTTTTAACCTGCTGCCCTTCACCTTCCTAATTTCACTATGCAGTGGATGCTGTGTGTTTGCGTTAATTCTGAGGTAGGCGCGTGCCCTGCAAACTTGCATTCTCTCTTCAATGGTTGGAAAATCAAGAAGGTAGTGCATCGCCCTGCATGCTGTATCTCTTGTACATCCAAGAATAATGCGCATAGCTTCATTCTGTATCCTTTCCATCCTTTCTATCTGCTTATGGCTGACAGTCAGGATTGCCATTGCATACTCCAAAACAGACATGACCAGCCCCTCGTACAGAAGACATAGATGGCGCTGCTCACAGTTTGCTGCCGCCATCACCCGCATCGCTGCCAAACCCCGCTTGGCCTTTGTTATCACCTGGTCTATGTGCACATTATAAGCAAGGCTTCGATCAAACCGTATCCCCAGGTAATTCATTGCCTGCGTTCTTTCCACCGTCTCTGAACACAGCATTACAGTTGGTGTTGGATTGTTGACAATATGATTATTCAACGAGAACCAAGTCACTGTTGCCTTTGTTGGGTTGACCATTGCCCCAGCTTCATCACACCAAGTACTTATGCGATTGAGTTCGGTTTGTAGCTCCACAGCAACCTCCTCTCTATCCTTACCCCGACGATACACTAAAACATCATCGGCATATGACAATGTCCTGCCAGGTCCAGTGATCTGCTCACTGGTGATTCTCACTGTGTAGGCGTTGAACAGTACCGGAGATAATGGTGATCCCTGTGGTAGGCCAGGATATATTGTTGTTGGTTCCGAAGTCCAACTGCCACATCTAAAAACTACTTTCCGTTGGAAGAGAGCTGCAGCGATCCAACTAAGGAGGAATGGACTTACGTTTAGTTCAAGAAGCTGAAACATTAAAAAATCCAGTGGTACTCTGTTGTATGCGTCCTCAAGATCAATCGCTGCAGCAACGGTTTCAGTGCCTGAGTGGAAACCTTCATAGACATCATGGGCAAAGACTGCTGCATTGGTCCAGGTTTCTCTTTTTGGACGGTACCCACCCAGGGTAGGTGGGAAAACACCTTGCCTCTCTAGTTGGCTTGATATTTTCCTGGCAATTACCTTCTCCAGCAGCTTGCCTATTGTATTCTGCATGGTTATAATTCGATATCCCTGAATTTTCTTGTGGTCTTTGTCGGGCTTCGGCAAGGGAAGGGGGCTATCTCGTAACACCAAGAACACACACACACACACACACACACACACACACACACATGTGCGCGCACGCACGCACGCACGCACACACACTATACAAAACACTGATCAGACCAGTTGTGCTGTATGGCTCTGAAACCTGGAGTACAACGAAAGGAGACGAAGCCTTGTTACAAACCTTTGAGAACAAAATTTTAAGACGCATCTTTGGACGCATTAGGGATACACAAAGTGGAGAGTGGAAAAGAAGAAGTAACAAAGACATTTATGATCTGTTTAAGTCCCCGCTAATCACTGGTATCATGAAGGCTAATAGACTACAATGGCTGGGGCATATAGAAAGAATGGAAGATAATAGGGAAACCAAACTCGCTTACACTCAGGAAATAAATGACCGTAGACCCCGAGGTAGACCAAGAAGACGGTGGAGAGATAACATATATACAGACCTACAAGCACTTGGAATCAACGACTGGCAAGAGAAGGTTAACCAGAGAGACGAATGGAGACGGATTGTATCTGCAGCAAAGAACCTCAATGGCTCGGAACGCTGAAGAAGAAGAAGAAGAATATTTCATTACATTTGGTTATGTGCATACTGCTAAATTATATAACTTATAAAGTCTTTTTGTTTGCATTCGTACGCTTTGAACTCAAGCGTAGTCCATACACGTCTACTACTTCTAGTGCACTGGACTGATTGTTTAGTGTGGATTAGCTTTCCCTATTACTAGTGTCCCTCGCCATCAGGCGATTTCACTCCGATTTCTGAGGTACCTGTAATTTACCCTCCTCCCCCTTAAGTCAAGGATGAGAAGTCAACATGTTAGTCCAACTAATCGGTGTAGAGGTAGAACCGGCTACTTCGGCATCAGAACACCGGATGTTTAAAACGAAAATTAATAGATGAATTTAGAATGCTGAGGATAGGGTAGTAATCAATGCAGAAGCTTCTGTCGATAGACAAGTGCGGAGCTCAGAAACTTTTACGGGAAATTATATGGAAATAAGAAATACTACTGACGGTTTAATCACTAATACATATGCTGACTCCTAACCCAACTCTCGACCATGACCGGACTGTATTAAGTGAGTGAGTGAGTGAGTGAGTGAGTGAGTGAGTGAGTGAGTGAGTGAGTGAGTGAGTGAGTGAGTGAGTGAGTGACAAGGCAAAGGCAGACCTCCATGTCCAACAGAGTGTATATCAACCAATCATTCCTAACCCTGTTCTACGCATCCTACTTTTCGAGGACTTTGCCAAAGGTGTTTTGCAGGGTTATCATTCAGTATCCATTTAAGTCTGGAATGATCCTTACCTGGCTCTGGGAGTGGGACCAGGTAGCTGTGCAGTCAATCCTGGGGTATTTCCGCCGTATTCATGCTTAGTTTGAAACAAAGAGCCATCTCCTCCAAGTCTCCATCGTCCGTGTTACTCATATAGGTGTACATCACCCCGACCAGGTCTGGCGCTGTGTCTTTAGCCCTTCTTCAGTACCCCTTTAATATCCTCCACCTTAACCTCACAGTCCTCCTTCCTAGTGACCGGTGACAAGGCTTCTCAGAAGATATCTCTAATAGCTCTATCTTGCTGATCCGCCTGTTTTAAAAAACATGCAACACAATATAAATAAGTAAAACCTGAACGTAACTTCGTGAAGAATGCCTGGATCCGTGGTATGATATCGAGACTGCAGGTGAGATCATGCCCCAGTCGCCTCCAATCAGGGTCCAGCAGGCTCCAGTAAGCTTAGCTAGGATCTGCTATGATCATCTAGGATCCACTATGGTCAGCTAAAAGCAAAAACTGCATTCTATCAAATGAACAACGTTTTGTACAATAAGTCCTTTCCCTTGAAAGTTAGAAAAAGAGTTCTTGCATGTTAAATAGAACAAATTTTAAAATACGACTGCGAATCCTGGACAATTAGTCAACAGGCGAAACATTCTCTAGAAGCCTTGGAGACGTGGTTTTATAGGACAATGCTGAAAATTAATTGGACAGCCAAAATTAACAATCTGGACATTTTGAGATAAGCTAAGTCGCAAAGACAACATATCACAAACATCAGAAAGAACCACTCATAATTTTGTTGCCTACACAAGAGGAGACAAAAAAACTGGAACATCTTGTAACAACCGGAAAGATTTGTAGAAAATGAGACAGAGGAAGACAGCGTGAGAAAATTCTTGACAGTCGTGTGTCATGGCATGGAAGGGAGTCAACATGCGGGTTGATCCATGCCTTCGGAGATCGCAATTTGTGGAGAAGCATGGTCAACCGGCAAGGTTCTGAATGATGATGATGTTACATATACATTTTATATATATATATATATATATATATATATATATATATATATATATATATATATATATATATATATATATATATATATATATATATATATATATGTTTAGTAATTATTTTGTTACATAAACAGAAATGTGTATTTTTTAGTACGTTGGTTATTTCTATTCGTTACTTCTTGAGAAATATATGTTATTTTTATATTGCACAGTTTGGTTTTATTAAATCAATGTTCACATTATTTCATACACATAGACAGACATAAAAGCAGACAGATATTTAGGTAGACAGATAGGTAGATATGTAGGTAGGTGGGTAGCTAGGTATGTAGGTAGGTAGGTTGGTTGGTTGGTAGGTAGGTAGGTAGGTAGGTAGGTAGGTAGGTTGGTTGGTTGGTTGGTTGGTTGGTTGGTAGGTAGGTAGGTAGGTAGGTTGGTTGGTAGGTAGGTTGGTTGGTTGGTAGGTAGGTTGGTTGGTTGGTTGGTTGGTTGGTTGGTTGGTTGGTAGGTAGGTAGGCAGGTAGGCAGGTAGATGGGTAGGTAGATGGGTGGGGGAAGACCAACCGGCAGGCAGGCATACACGCAGATAGATAAATAGACAGACGGATGCTTAGATAGGCAGGCAGGCAAGCAGGCAGGCAGGCAGGCAGGCAGGCAGGCAGGCAGGCAGGCAGGCAGGCAGGTAGGCAGGCAGGCAGGCAAGCAGGCAGGCAGGCAGGCAAGCAGGCAGGCAGGCAAGCAGGCAGGCAGGCAGGCAGGCAAGCAGGCAGGCAGGCAGGCAAGCAGGCAGGCAGGCAAGCAAGCAGGCAGGCAAGCAGGCAGGCAGGCAGGCAGGCAGGCAGGCAAGCAGGCAGGCAGGCAGGCAAGCAGGCAGGCAGGCAGGCAGGCAAGCAGGCAGGCAGGCAGACAGGCAGGCAAGCAGGCAGGCAGGCAGGCAGGCAAGCAGGCAGGCAGGCAAGCAGACAGGCAGGCAGGCAGGCAGGCAAGCAGGCAGGCAGGCAAGCAGGCAGGCAGGCAGGCAAGCAGGCAGGCAGGCAGGCAAGCAGGCAGGCAGGCAGGCAAGCAGGCAGGCAGGCAAGCAAGCAGGCAGGCAAGCAGGCAGGCAGGCAGGCAGGCAGGCAGGCAAGCAGGCAGGCAGGCAGGCAAGCAGGCAGGCAGGCAGGCAGGCAGGCAGGCAAGCAGGCAGGCAGGCAAGCAGACAGGCAGGCAGGCAGGCAGGCAAGCAGGCAGGCAGGCAGGCAGGCAAGCAGGCAGGCAGGCAAGCAGACAGGCAGGCAGGCAGGCAGGCAGGCAAGCAGGCAGGCAGGCAGAAAGACAGACAGATAGGTGGATGGACGAAAAGTCGAACAGCCAGACAGATAGACGGACGAACGGACGGCCAGGCGGCAGATAAATAGACAATCGGACACATAAATGTGTCTGTATGTGCGCACGCGCATGCGTGTGTACGTTCTAGAACAACTGTTGAGCTTTCGATAAACTACTACACAAACTGTGAAATACATTTTTAAGCAACAATTAACATTTGTGTCTCTGGGATGGCAGGTTCAAATCCCAGCGCGACCATTATAATTCTCTATTGTTGTATTACCCAGCGTGTCCTCATGTCTCTGCTTCTTTCCTCTGTTTCTAAAGTGACAACCAATACAAGTAACTGTGAAATTATGTTCACGCTTCTAGACAAAAACTACTGTCTCCCTGACCTAGGTGTTAGCGTCTTTCTCCGTAATCCCGTGTACTCTCGTGAGCAACATGACGTGCGCGAGAATTGGTAACGGTTTTCGCCGCGTCGTTAACTTACGGGGTATGTGAGCCGGTCGCTCAGAAAGCAATGACAAACTACTAAGCGTAATCTTGCCAATAAATCAACAATCAGCTGAAAGATGCTGATGTTGACAGCGATGTCCTGTAAAGGATATGCGAACAAAACATTAAAAAAAAAGACAATAACTGGAACATGTCGTGACCACCGGAAAGATTTGCCGAAAGAGAGATAGAGAAAAACAGTGGGAGAAGATTCTTATCAGTCTTGTGTTATGGCGCGTAAGGGGATGGGGGAGGGGGGGGGGGGGGGGAACACACGAATTGATCCATACCGTTTGCAATTTGTGGAGAGGCACGATCGCCCACGCCAGCCGGCAAGGCACTGGATGACGACGGTGAAAATGGCTACATGGATCCCGCAGAAACTGTTATTTCTGTGCAGTAATATAATTACTTTTTGACTGTCCTGCTTCAGATTCCTTCTTGAGTTCGCGATATAGAGGAAACTAATACAAGATCTTAAATAATGTTGACTCCGCGTGTTACATTATGCTTGCTATGTGGTTGTGCGTGTGTGTGTTTTAATGTGCGCGCTTAGCTGTATGTACTTGTGAGACCTTGTGTATGTCTGCATGGCGGTGTTCGGGCGTGCGTACATATATCTGTGGCTTGCGTGTTTCCTGAATCTAGCTGGTTTGTCATTAGTGTACCGCCTCAAGAGTACTTGTGTAGTTCTCTATGCTTGCAATGTTTGACTTTTTCTCTACGACAGCGGTTCTAAGTGTTTCTCCGACTGCCCTCCATTGTCTACTAGATCTCAAGGAGTATGCTAAGTAAGGCGGAGAAAGGAATGTTTCGTGTGGAATAGCTATCCTCGTTTCAGAGGTCACAGAATGTGAGAATTGTATGGATTTTTTGCCCTGGCCATGCGGGAGTGCGGGGGAATGAACAGATTGACAGACTGGCAGGGAATGCACCTCTTGGTGGTACATTACCTATGGACAAAGGAGAGGTGGTCGAACGCCTATAGGACCAGATGGAGAAGGCGGGGGAACAGATTGAGAACCCGTATGTGGAAAGAATTATATTTCGGGGGATCGGCGAGGGTTCTGGAAGAATCTCAAAACTTAGGAAAGACAAGGAGAACTTTCAATCAGATAGCGATGGGAACGATTAGTAGTATGACTCTTCGCTGACTGTTGAAAGGGGGAGGAGGTCGGAGCGCGTATGGGAATGTCCTGACCGCAGTGATGTAGGTTCTCAACTCAACTCAACTCAAAGCAAATCATATAAGGGACGTTCATTTGAAACCCGTTCCAATGGCTTTATTACTAAAGCCTGAAAGAAACATTAACAGGTGTGGTAGAATTAAAGAAAGCATTCATTTTGACTGAATTATGCACCATGGGTTGGTCATAAGAAGTCGCCGTAGGCATTCAGGCAAGCATCCAATTGCTTAGGTATGCCGCGAATGCCGTCCGCAAAAAAAGGATTGTGGTTGCTACTGAACCAAGTGTTTACAGCGTTCATTACGTCTGCATCTGTGCGAAATCCTTGCCCCGTGAAAGCTTTTTTAGAGGTCAGAACAAATAAAAATCACACGGTGACAAATCAGGACTATGGGCTGGATGTTGCAGAATTTCACTAGTCTTCCTTGCTAATGCTTCCTGCACAATCTTTGCGACATGCGGACGAGCATTATCGTGCAACAAAATCACACCGCCAGAAAGCATGCCGGGTCGTTTATTCTTGATGGCTTTTTGCAGCTTGTCTAGTGTTTGCAAGTAATGGGTAGAGTTGATGTTGACACCAGGTTCTTTAAAGTCGGCCAGCAATAGCCCTTCATGGTCAAAAAATGCGCTCAGTGGATTACCAGAGGAAAATTGTAATTTGAATTATTTTTTTTTGGCTTTTGGTGATCCAGCATGTTTCCATTGCATGCTCTCTCTTTTGCTCCTCTGCTCAAAGTGGTGACACCATGATTCATCGCCTGAAATTATGCGGAAGAGAAATGCATCACCCTCCATTCTGTAACGCAGCAAGTGCTTAAAACACCACCCCGTGCGTTCCTCTTTTTGGTGGTCGGACAACATCCGTGGTACCCACTGTGAAAACACCTTCCGATATTGCAGTTTCTTACGAATGACCTTTTGAATTGTCTCAATTAACACATCATTGTTTGTTTGTTTATTTATTTATTTGTTTGTTTGTTTGTCCTTTATGCGTTCCCGAACGGTCCATCTGATTGAGATGAAATTTTGTACACATATTGTTCTCACTCCCGCGGATCCAACTAAAATAGTTAGTTTAAAAACAGTTTTGTACGTAATAAAACAACATTAATTAAAATATTGTAAGGGGACTTAACAAGAAAAGTTATATCTAGGGACATTACTTTTAGTAGCATTGCTATATTATGTAATTTAAATAATTGTTGTATTTTTCTTAAAGTTTTATAACATGTTTAAAGAAGTTATCTACAGTCATATGCGTTATAAACAAAGTGATAAAAACTTTAAGGCATTTTTAAAGTTTTCATAAAAATAATGCATCTATTTTAGATATGTGAAAATTTTCTAACTCATCATTTTATTTCTCTTCGACATCTATACTGAATAATGTAATTTTTTTTTTTTGGAGAGAAAGTTAGCTGCATATTCTTTGAAGTACACCGCAGTCAACCCACAATTTATTGGGTGTTCGTGACATCTTGGCAAGTTTACGTTCAGTAGTTTCAGGTTGCTCTTTTTACTTATTGGAATGAAGATAGTTCTCTTCCAATCTTTTTACCATTTGTCCATACGTCTACTATATATAGTATAAGATAATATTTGTGTCTGTGTCCTTTATGCGTTCCTGAACGGTCCATCAGACTGAGAAGAGATTTTGAAAAGATGTTGTTCTCACTATCGCGGATACAACTTAAATAGTTAGTTAGTTTAAAATCAAAAAATTTTCCTCAAGCACGAAAGAAAAAGGCATTACGAGCTTCAGAAACAGACGAGCAACGGGAACGGGATCATCAGAAACAGACGAGCAACGGGAACGGGGGCAGGTGCCGAACGCATACTCTGTGTGCTTAGAGAAATGTATTTGAATGCATAATGACTACTTATATAAATTGTGAGACGCTCCCAGCCAGGGACTGGGCGAAGCCGGGCCGGGTCGTCTAGTATATATATAAGAGTTTAAAAAGCAAGAGGATCGACTTCATTACACCGGGTTTTATCCCATATGACTCGGTGTCTTTCCGCAGGGCTGCCTGCCGAAAGCATCGCACAAAACATAAACTTCGAAGCTCCAGCGACGATCCCCATGAGTCTCCTAGACAATGCACTCATGAACCGGAATCGAACCCATAACTTTCGGAGCGTAAGGCAGAGAACGTAACTATTCCCATCTCACCATATCCCACCATCTTATGCCATCCCCACCGACGTGGACGGCCATGGTTTCACAATACAGACGACCACTAGAATGTTGGATCAGGTCTGTGGTCTTGTCCCGGTCACGGCATGTGATCAAGGTTTTGATTGATGTGTCTGCCCGTTCGTTTTTCCCTATCAAATTTGCCTGTTGTAACTACATTTCAATGTTTATTTTTCCTCATTAAAACAAACGTTGCATGGCCTTTACAGGACGTTGTCCTTGTAGCATAACGCAACCACCATTATTCATTTACCAACACCTGCCGCAAAAAGAGGAAACAACCTTAAAAGAAATTGACTTCACAACCGCAAACGGAGACTAGGACTTAAAACTTAACATCGAAACTGGAACTGAACAAGTGACAGATGACGTGGATTCTTAGAAAGATTTCATCAGCCAAGGCTTAAAAAACTATTGGACGGGACAGACACGTGACACGGCTTTCGCGCCAACGCCGGTATAGATTATGATAAGCAGCGCACTCCTGCGAAAACATGCCTGGCGAACAGACATCAGAAATTGTGTGACCAAATTTTCAAATAGAGGAGGCAGAATGTCTGAATTTCGGGTGAGCTTGTTAGTCCCGAGATTAGACTAAGAACCCGATGTATCAGGTATCAAGTAATAGTAACCCGTGTTTGTAATGTCAATTGAAATGTATTATTATTAATTAAAACCTCTGAAATGTAAAAATGCTCGACTGTAGATTCTAACGACGCAGAGCCGTTCCCGGGCAAGATGACTCTCCAATCCTCTCTTCGATGAAACTGCAATCTCTGATATTCTTAGAGATAATTATTAACTTTAAGAAGTGCATTATACTACTACATTCTATTCTAAACAACTGTGAGAAGTGATAATTCTAAAGCAATCTTGTGCATTTCACCAGAAACACTGTTAAAGATGCTATCACTACCTACAGCTGAAATGACAGTTCGTGTACTAGAATAAGTGCCTTGTTCTAAAACAGACTTATCTATGCCTATTTACAATCTAGAAAGCTGAAAGAGAAATCAATCTTTCCTTTCTCCTTCATCTATTGAATCAATAGGGTTTGACGGAATAAATATTTATATTTATGTCAAATTTTAATTAGATAAGAGCACTTATGAACTGCATTGCATCAGAAGAGTTGTGCTTCGTGGAACTCCATCACACGAAGTGAACTTAACTCATTACTCAACATAACTTAAAACACAACACCACTCAACACCACTCATCACCACACAACACACCACTCAACACAACAACAACAGATAATGGGAGAGAGTTATTAGACAGAAGAAGAAGAAGAAGAAGAAGAAGATGAAGAAGAAGAAGAAGAAGAAGAAGAAGAAGAAGAAGAAGAAGAAGAAGAAGAAGAAGAAGAAGAAGAAGAAGAAGAAGAAGAAGAAGAAGAAGAAGAAGAAGAAGAAGAAGAAGAATTGGGAAAACACAGAGAATTATTTATACACGCGATAAACACCATTTAGTGGAAGAAATGTTCTAAATGTATGTCATTTATTTACATGCATCTTGACATATTCTCACTCTTGTCACTGTCTTACTGTACACGTTCACTGACCCCAGGTCAAATGAGAACTTACATACAGCAGGTACCAACTGAGACAAGGCGTACACCGTGTGATAAACTCTGACCACCCCAAATTAACCCAACACTAGCTTAGAGAGAAAAGGAGGGGAGGGGAACTAGTTCCTACTTCAGGAATTTAGATTCTTCCGACCTACTTCTAGAATATTGTATTGGTAGGAATGTATGTATTTATGTGAATATTCATCAGTGATCTTGGTGGCTACATACCAACAACCACCCAACACATCAGCAAACTAACCACCTAAATCAGACCTGAGAGAGGGAAGCCGAGAGAAAGAGATGAACCACAAGTGAGATGGAGGATGACTTGGCCATGAGCAGAGTATGGGGAGGCCTTCAGTGGAGCTATACGGGCATACCTGAAGTGGATCCATCAGTCAATGGACCCTGGCTTACCTAATCTTCCAGTCACCAGGTTACTTTTCTCATTGGTACACACCACACCCAATTTCAGGAAACTGATAGTTAATTGTTGATTCATCTTCACACTTAATATGTACAACATCAAAATGTTTACTATGTTTCACACTTGTTGACATCTCATATATTGATGCTTGATTGATTGTCTGGGACAATGGTCCAATGTGCAACTTTTCTATTATCTTGTGTAAATCACAATAGAGATGTATGTACTGGCCAGAAGGCTCAGGCCCAGTCAATAAATGATTAACATGAATTGACCTTCTGTTAATTTATCAGTTCAAACCTATCTGTGAGTCAACAACTTCTTTGTACATCATGTTGTCAGAATCTAATGTGATTGATTATGTGTTTGATTATTTAAAAATAAATTAACTCATAATGACTTGCTAAAATTGGGATAGAAGACTCTAGATCTATCAACTGCTCAACATCCATGTTTTCTTCATCTAAATGAGGCTGAGAAAATTCTCCAGACTTTCCTCAGATTTGATAACCAATAAGGGGGCTCCAGAGCTATCAGAATCATTGGAGAAGGGGCAGATTCCCAGTTAGTAATTACCATTCTCACCAGGGCCATAATCTATATCTCCTAGACATACTTAATAGAACGAGGCCTGCAGATAACTCAAGGTTCATATTCTGGGGTTATTGAAGATAGAAGAGGATGGGGCTCTACTTCTTTTGTTAGAGATGGGGCATGCACTACAGTGATCTCCCACTCCCTTCAAAAATATATGACAGTCCTCATGTTGCTTTTATGGGAAATTTTACGTTCAGTAGTTTGCCATTATCTCCAGATGGGTGTATCAGATGCGGGACATCTTGTTTATGATCGAGAGGTTTTCCGGAAGGTTGTTATGGGAGCGAGGTTCTGCTAAGGACATGCTACTGAATGAATGAATGAATGAGTTTGCCATTGCTTTTTGAACGAGACGTGAACTTGTATGTGTAACTTAATGTGTGTATAAGGGTTGAACCGTCTACCTCGCCATTAACGTGCCAGAAGTGTAAGAACGAGAGCTTGTATCCTTTCGAACACGACGACAATTTTCCTTTATAATATGCCCCCAAAACTCGACTGTCTACGTCTAATTTTTCCATATGTTTATTGCAAGACGGTCTCGTTCGTTTTTCTATTAACTGATTAAATGCCAAGGGATAATAAATCGCCATATTCAAATGTCCCATAACTGCCGTGGACTTATACATAAAACCCAAATAAATAAATATCAATACAATAGTTTTCCCTTTACAACCCTGTTTAATTTGATCGTATTATACGGTATATCTGCTAGCATATGTCATGCTACTGTAATATGGTAGCAGACATGCCGTATAATACGATCAAATTAAACAGGGTTGTAAAGGGAAAACTATTGTATTGATATGTAAACTATAGTTATATGTATAACTACGGCAGTTATGGGACATTTGAATACGACGATTTATTATCCCTTGGCATTTAATCAGTTTTAAAATCATAACCCCTACTTCGCATCTTTCGGCATCCATGTTTGTTTGGTCCAAATCTACCTTTAGTGTGGCGCTGAATCAGTTAATAAATGATACTCTTTGCATTTGCCCCAGAAACCACATTCCTACTGCTATTAGACATGTATCACATTGTCTGTCTATTGCCCTCGCTTCATATAACATCAACATATGACGTAGCAAGAACCTGATATGCTTCTGTGATGTGATAGAGCCTTTTGTAGGCCTCAATGCATGGAGGTATAAGTGGCCATTCTTTTCCTCTATTAGCGAATGACGAACACAGGCATCGACCTTCGTCCGACAGCGCAAGTAACATTATCAACGTAACTCTCTGCCAATGCATTCAACCGCATAGGGTTATTTAAAAAAAAAAAAAAACTCATGTTTACACTGCGCGTACTTTTCTTGTTGTTTGTTAGTTGCGTGTCCTTTACAAGACATCGCAATCAACCCCTGTATTTTTTTTATTTTTGTGATTTGCTAGACAATTGTACGTTCAGTGGTTCTTCTGAACAGCGGACGCTCATACCCTTGTAAAAATCAACGCAAGGCGGTGTGCTTCCAAATCGCCCGCAGCTGTGTTTCGAACGCGGTATGTGGGATGGTGAAAATACATTGACTACTCTAAAATGCCGACCCTTCGCATTAAACTTGCAGCAAGTGTATAAAATCGTTTACTCATAGATCTATGCCCTGCAGAAGATACTTGTACCACAGATTTTGAGAATCACTGCTCTAGAACAGTGAAGAGTTATTGCTGCGGCTCGCGACAGACACGACATTACGGGCTTGCAACAACTAAACACTAGACGCTTGATTACTGTGTGTTCATTGTGCTGTTTCAAATCTGTTTTGAGTTGTAAAATACCGTGCCAGTTTAATTATATGCTTATTAATTACAGTACTGGAATTGCTGTTTTCATTTCATTTGACAAGTTGTTTGCGAAAGGTAGGGGCGAATATAAGCGAGTGAGATATTAGCAGTTCGAATAGTTTATTTCATAGCGTTTATTAAAAGCAACATCGTCATCATCATCATGTGCAGAACTACTCTCTTACCAAGGTCCGTTGAAAAGGTCTCGATCTCTAGTTATTTCTCTTGCCTCGTGCACCCTGATGCGCAAAGTGTCGGCAATGTTCTGTGTCCATCTTCGAGATGGTCGACCCCTGCCTATTCCCCTAGTAGCAATGTCTTCAGTCACTGTTCTTTCCAAGCCAATGTTACGTTTAATATGGCCAAAGTATAGGCCTAGGGTGTGACTTATGACTGTGGGGTTTTTGAAAATATTGCCGTTCCGAGTTTTGTATTCACCCTCTGTGGAGTTCATGCAACATAACAGGTAAATACAAAACTTGGAACTTGAATATTTTCAAAACTCTACAGTCATTAAAAATACACCCTGTGTTTCAGTTTCCGAGACGCGGACATTGCGTTAATGATCTGCCTGACCTGGAGGAATTCATTGTTAGATCTTTAAGATTCTGTATCAGCTTCCATTTTGAGTTTCTTGGGATGCATAATGTGATAGTTTTCCTTTGCTGTATACATTCACGTGGCTGTGGACTAGGTTTTCAGCCGTTTCTTTAGAAATATTATCAGTTGGCATGGCATGTGATTACCCTGCTCTTGGGTACTCACACTAACAGCAAAAAGCATCTCAGAGGCAGCCAGGTGCATACTCGGTCCCCAGAGCTGCGTTTGCCACATCGTGGTCTCTCCCGAACTCTACCGCGCGAAGGTACTGATGGGATTTTCCCTTAACTGTTCAGTGTCATGGGATGATTGATCGTCTTAAGTGACTTCTCGTATCTGCCGTGGGCTTAAAAATCGCCGAAATGTTGTCATTTCATTATAATACAAAATGCCTACTACCATATGGAAAATTGAATAAAGACAAGGGAGAAAGCTGTTGCGGATAAGTCACACACCGAGCGTGTGAGACGTGGGATGGTGCATGATGGTGAAAATGGCCGGGTGTTTACGTGCATCCACTTTGGATGAGCATTTGCAGTGCGGGTTGGCCTTAGCGGTCACATTCGCCACCACCATGGGTTGTAGTTGTTAAGCCTTTTTGAAGCACAATGTAACAAACTACCCTCTGAGCACAGTGTAACAAACTATCGTGTGTCAAGACGGCAAGGTGCCAATGTATACTACCATATTAACAACTTTTAATAACATAACAGATAATGTCTTGGCAAATGACTTTTGCCTTGTTCCAAAACCAGGCTTGGCATCCTGTCCACTATCCAAGGATCGGATGCGGGATGTGAAGAGCAAGCATTCTTTTTTGTTTAAATCCATAATTAAGACATGGAAATAAACCATGTTTTGCATCAGCAAGGGGCGGACATAGCAACTTGTCAGCCACTCCGCCCACGAGAGAAATATGATCCCGGTATCGCTGTGTAATCGTTTGGGGGGTTACGCTAATAATGTCGCGGGATCGGTCGGACGAGGGTTTGACATCTACGCTTGTCATTCGGTGAGAAAGATAGACAGACTGGTAGCCTATTCCTCCGTGCATTCAGGTCTACAAAATGTGATGGCCTTAACACTTTACATACCCACACCAGGTTTATGCTCTGGAACTGTTTATTTGTTTATACATTTAATATTGTCCTGGCAAATGTCTTCAGTTTCCAGGTAGCAGCATGCGGTCCGTTAGGGCAAGACAGTTAAAAGTAAACCGGTGCTATGGCGAAGGATTGTGTGGTGATTGTGTTGAAGATTTCCCCTTCCCTTCTCCGAGCCCAGAAACAGAAAAGTTTGAAAGACCGTTACGGAAACTTCACATCTGCTGAGAGGCATGTTAGGACGTAACTAGGTCACGACTGAACACGACAAACACGGATTGGCTGGGATTAGACTCGGGCTGGTAATGGTTCCTCCATGGGTTTTCCAGACTTCATTGTCAACAGACTGCAACAAAATGTCCCGTAGGAATACCGGATGTATAAAGTAACAGCTGTGTGTGGCGCGCGGTACTCCATGTGTCGTCCATGCTCAGAACTCGACCTTGTTATATTTATCCTGTCGTAAGCCAGCCTTCATTGGTCAACACGGTCGCATGACAACTCTGTCCGTCCCAGGCAGTTGTAACTCTTCCCCATCCAGTGGTTATACTATAAAGTAATGTTGTTGGGAATCTAGTGTTGTTAAATTAAAATGATCATAATGAAAGGTATAGGGTGTATATTTAATGACTGTGCAGTGTTTGAAAATATTGCCGGTTCAAGATTTGTATTCGCCCTCTGTAAAGTTCGCGCAACATAATAGGTAAATACAAAACTTGGACCGGCAATATTTTCAAACACTGCACAGTAATTAAAAATGCCCCATATGGTAGAAGTGTATGTAATAATTATGACAGAGAGGTTAAACTATATATTCACACCCATATTGTGCTACTAATGTCAAATGTGGACATTATCCAAATCACGCTTACGGAAAATCAACTCCTGTGGGATGGGATGCTTGAGGAGAGCTGCCAACTTAACTATCAGAGACCGAAACAAAATGTTATTAGTCAAGTAGTTTCTGTTACCAGGCGTGTCCATGGGACATATTTTTCTGTCCCATCCCATCCCATTCCAAGGTAATTTATGCCCGTCCCATCCCATCCCGTCCCATTCCCATAGCCAAGCCTGTCTGTCACACCTTGTACCATATATATTGAAAGACAGAAGATCGAATGTTTTGACCATCTCGTTGTAATGCAACACTATCAACTACCGGCACTGGCTCTGCATTAAACCAAACAAAACAACAACAACAACAAAACTCGCACACATTTGCTACGAGAGCAAGAACTAGAAGCTACGAGAGCAAGAACTAGAACAGAATGAGAGTTCGAGAGGAAAATGGACTGGCGACATCAAACACATTGTACAATACACGGATTAACACTGTCCAGTGTCAGCCAACGGGCGTTGGAGTGCTAATTATTTCTCCCCACAATGCTTGACGGCAAAAATGGAAGATGATGATGAAACTATTTAGTTAACACTGTAGACAAAGAAGGGTAGACAGATAAACATATTCAAATAAGAATACAAAAGATACTGGGAGCTTTCATAGCACTAGGACATTCGTAGAAGTTACCAGAAATTAAATTGGCACCACACTTAGGATATGTAACTCTAATGTTAAAACATCAGGCGGAGGAGCGCAAATGGGAGGGTACAAGCCTTATCCTTGTGCGAGGAAATGCAAACTAAGACCACGTGTCATGGCAGCGCAAGCCAGACCGCAAGTATAGGTTGGCAACTAGTCTAGGATGAAAGTTCCGACAGGCGGACAATTAGGGCATTGTTTTGCTGATCGGGTAGCTTCTGCAGCTTGTCTCGTTCCAGATGCATTGGTGTTACTTTCCTCTGGAGTAAACTAGGCAGGCCGAGAGAATGATCATGCTGCATGGGCAACACATGGTCTCTACAATTCAGCCAACAGTGGGAATGAACCCTATCACATCACATCATCGATGTACACAGCTTTTCTGAAAAAACAAATTCACTGATGGCTGTGTTGGTCTGAGTGTTTTCTAACACACTGCACTCAGACATTAGTTCTTACTGGGTCGTTCGGACAACGGGACAAAAGATCAGCAATCGTGTTGGTTTTGCCAGCGATATGTCGAACTTCAAAGCTGTAATCTTGGAGCAAAAGAGATCAGCGCGCTATCATCTGGTTTGTTGGGACCCCTGAAGTAATGAATTTTAATGGACTATTGTCGGACTCTACGATGAAATGTCGTCCTAGGAGGAATCTGGTCAACTTAGTTATACCCACCACTAGAGCAAGAGCTTCTAACTGAGGTGTGGACCAAGCGCGTTCTCTTGGTTTCAATTTTCTAGAGACGTAGTATACAGGATATAGAATGTTGTCATATTCCTGTAATAGAACAGCCCCAATCGCCACGGAGCTCGCGTCTGTGCGTAATCTGAAAGGAATATGTAAATTTGGCAATTTGAGAATGGGATTCTTTAAACTATTCTCCGAAAAATAAGATAACACTTTCTGGAATGCAAATTTTAGGCATTCGTTGTTTACAATCTTTTCAGGTTGGTTTTTCGTTAGTAGGTTAGTAAATTTTTCTGTCAGTTCAGCAAAATCTGGTATGAACTGCCTATAATAATTTAATAGTCCTAATACACTTCTGACTTGTTTCTTGGTAGTCGGAAGTGAGAGTTTTAGTATTTTGGACACGATGTTATCGTCTGTCGTGACAAAGCCATTAGATATTCTATAACCCAAGAAGGAGATTTCCTGATAGGCTATGTCTCCTTTTGTCGGCTTCACAGTCAGTCCGTGTTGTCTAATCCGTTCAAATGTCTGCTGTAATGTCTTTATGTGGTCTGTCATCGTCTTTGTGTGAACACAAATGTCGTCCATGTAACAGATAATGTTTGTTATGTCCACAAGTAATAGTCGTGTCATACGTGCGAATGTCGCTGGGGCATTGACTAGCCCAAATGGTAATTTGCACCATTCGTACAGTCCCCAAGGTGTGGCAAAAGCTGTCAGATGTCTGCTCTGTTCGTCTACCGTTATCTGCCAGTAACCTTTCGTCATATCTAACTTCGTGAAGTACCTAGAGTCTGTCAGTTCTGTCAGTAGGTCCTCGCAGTTGGTCATTGGTTCCAGATCTAGAAGAGTTATTTTATTTAATTTTCTATAGTCGACACAGAGTCTTATCGTGTTGTCCTTTTTGCGTACCATGACCATTGGAGATGAAAAATGTGATTGGGATCGTCTAATGATGTTGTTTTTCTCTAAGCTAATGATCTCTTGATGTAAGTTTTCTTTGTAATGTAATGGAATGGTGTAAGGTCTGCATTTTATTGGTGTGTTTGAAGTGAGCGTGATGTGATGTTGTACTAATTCTGTTTGTCCTGGGTTGTTGGAGAAGATGGTGTTGTAATGTTGTATGAGATGTTTGCAACTGTCTGTTTCTGCTTGAGTTAAGTTTGGGTTTATTTTGATTTCTTTCAAGCAGTTTGTCGTGTCTAATGCAGGTGTTGGAATTTCGTCACTATCTTCGTCATCTTCATGGTCTATTATCACTGTACAAGCTGTTGTATCGTCTTGTTCATTGTCTCTGTTGTAGTATGGTCTTAGCATATTGATGTGGAATATTTTATGTTTGTCTTTTATTTGAATCTCATAGTCCACATTCGAAATCTGTCTTATAACTTTAAATGGTCCCTGCCAAGAGTCAGTCAATAAGTGTCGGTCACTAGGTAAGAGAAGAAGTACGTCCTGTCCAGGTGTCAAAGTTATTGTCCTGTTACCTTTGTCTGCATATTGTCTATATGTAGCACCAGATAGTTTTAGTGCTTCTTTTGCAATAGTACAAGATTTGATGATTCTTTCGCGCAATGATGTAACATACACGTATGATGATATGGGTTTAAGTACAGGGGTGGCTTCAGTTAACATTGACTGGTAGATACTCAATGGGCCACGTGGTTTGGCACCATAGATCAGTTCAAAAGGAGAGAATCCAGTACTAGAATGTGGGACCTCGCGATAAGCAAAAATTATAGCGGGCAAATATATGTCCCAGTTTTGGGGATGTTCTTGTGTGACTTTAGCAAGCATATGCTTCAAATCACCGTTAAACTTTTCGATGATTCCCGTTGAGTGAGGATGGTATGGAGAATTGAAACATTGTTTCACCCCTAACATTTTGGTGAAAGCTTGAGTATATGCAGCAATAAATTGACTTCCCCTATCTGATAGGATAGTGTCTGGAAATCCTATTCGTGAAAATATATGGAAGAAAACTTCCATAATATCATTGGCAGTTATGTTCTTTAACGGAATCGCTTCCGGCCAGCGGCTACATAAATCAATAGTGGTAATGATGAACCTATTCCCTCTGGATGTTACTTGATTCCGAGGGCCCACTATGTCGACAGATATTTTCTCAAAAGGTCGACTGGCTAAGTCGGTAATTTGTAATTTGGCCTGTGGGTTTTTACCTTTTTTCACTAGTTTTTGGCAGATGTCACAACTTCTACAATATTTCTTAATGTCATTGCAGAATCTTGGCCAATAAAACTGTGTTAATAATCTTGATCTGGTCTTAGAGTATGCCATATGCCCTGCAAGAGGTATATCGTGGGCAAGATGTAAGGCTTGCTTACGGTATTCAATTGGCAACACAGTTTGCTCTGTGGTGCTGTCACCTCTGATATAGTATCTGGTGAGGATGCCATTCTTCAGAGCAAAATGCCATCTTGCATTTTTGGTTACCTTTGGCTTTTGGCCGATCAGATTAAAATATTTAGATAATGAAGGATCAGCCTTTTGGGCTGCTACAAAATTCTCCTTCATGGTTTTAGGAGGTAGTATGACTGGGCTAAGCATTTCTATAGCCTCAGTTTGATTAATTTCATCTTGCACTCTCGCAGTAGATCTGGTTACTGCGTTCACGCATTCAATGATATCAGATGGTGATGAAACATTTTGGTCAATGGATTCATGAAGTGTTAGTGCTCCATTAGCTACCCTACATTCATCTGGTGATACTATACTTTCAATGATGACATGTGATGGTGATGATGTGTTATCATAAATACAAACAGATGTAATATCATGAGGCATATCATTCACCTCTGGTAAATTACCAATGATAATATCACACACAGGGTTAGTTAATGCAGCGCATTTTACTTTCCCAGTGAGGAAAGGTGTTTGAATATATGCCCATGCTAATGGGTACTTTTCAATATTTCCAGAGAATGTTCTGCATGTTACGTGCCTGCCTGTATAGTCTGTAGGCATTACGAACTGTCTCTTCAGCCCAATAAGAGAGCTTCCGGTGTCACGAAGTACTGTAGCAGGCTTGCCATTCACATATCCCTGATGGATGTTTATTCTGCCTTTGGAATCTATTACCAAATTAGCTTCTTCATTGGCAATAGGAATGGAATGGCCGCATGTTAAAATACCATCTTCATAAAAGGTATTACAAACAGTACATTTATGTGAATTAAACATGTCAAAAGCCTGTGCTGAGTTCACAGGGAGTTTTTCTGAATGTTCTTCATCTGATGATGAACTGTCAAATAAGGCGGCATTTGCTTTCTTGGTCATTTGTCTTCCTTTACAATCATTACGCCAGTGGCCGTACGCTTTACAGAGGAAGCATTTTCGTACCTTTTTTAAGGATTTACGTTCCTTATCCTGTCTATTTATGTAGTTTTGTAAGTATGTAAGATATGCTGGGTTCATATCGCACATTTCACCTTGGTGGTGTGACGTGTTACAAAATCTACAATGATTGTATTTCTCAGAAGTAGGCGTATAAGTTCTTTGCCTATTGTAGGTTTCTGATCGAGGTTTGTCATAGTTTGCAGATTCTACGAAGTTTGTATCAGTAGCTTCACTAGCAAAACAATGTTTATTGGCTGAATAGTAAGCCGACCCACGTTTCTCAATCTCTTCTACACTCGTACATTCATTCTCTAGCAAAAATTTTGAAAATGCTGGTGGAAGGGATGTGATGATATTATCCCTGATAATGAGATCTTCTAACTTATCATAGTTATTTACTTTGGCTGCTGAACTCCATTTTGTAAATACGTCTCGGACTACAGAGACATAGTCAGAGAACGTCTGAGTAGATTTTGGACTCAGTTTGCTGAACTGTTCTCTGTATCCTGCCTCATCTAGCATAAAATGAGCCATAATTTTCAATTTTAGATAGTGGTAATCTTTTCTGAGGTCTTTGAGGATAGTCTCTATGACTTTCAGAGGTTCCCCTGACAAACTCCTCATATAAATAATGTTCCATTCAGAATCTGTGACCTGATAATGGTCCATTAAGGTCTCAAAATTGTGGGTGAACGCTGCAATGCAGTCACCTGAGGTATAATTTCTCACAATACCTTGATACTTTTTGTACTGGTTCTCTTTTTCCAGTCTTTCAGATTTCTTAGACTCTTTGTTTATGGCAGTCTCAGTTTCAAGCTGTTTAATTTTGAGTTGTAATTCAAGCTCTTCGCGTTTGCTTTGAGCTGCTATCTCTGCCTTCTTCAATTCAGAATCTAACTCTGCTTGTTTCGTTTTCGCAGCTAAATCTAGCTCAGCCTGTTTCGTTTTCGCAGCTAAATCTAGCTCAGCCTGTTTCGTTTTCGCAGCTCTTTCAGCCGCTCTTTCATCGCGTTCGCTAGCTTTTTCTTGTACTAGGAGGTGTTCAACATATTTTGTTTCACTCCATTTTGTTAACTCGTCACCAGTTAACTTTAGCTTTAAACCCACATCGATGAAGTCATTTAATGAAGACATGATGGAATGTTTAAATGAAAATAAGTTATCAGACACACAATTTGTTACAAGGTGTTAGTAACGTGAACAATTCTACAATATTGTTGACTTACAATTTATGCTCAAATTTGCATCCGAAAGTATATAGAAAAAATATACTCAAGTGTACTGGATGCGGTGAAGAATGGTTCAAACCAGGGCTAGGAACTGTAGGGTCGCTACTTCAAGGACAAATGACCTCTACGGGCAAGGGTTTCAGATGGCACAGAAAACCTGCTTTCTTTTTGGGAGGAAATAAATTAGAATCTCCCTTTGTGTGAGGTGTATGCTTGTCACTAAGTTTTGATTAGGTTTGTATCGCGTTGAGTGTAATTGTAAGTCGTAATGTCGTCGGTCAACAATTTTTCAAATCACAAGTCACTTTCTTTCCTAAACTTTCTGCTTTCCACAACTAACTTCACAAATACAATCTAGATATCTTCGAACAATCTATAACAATGATGATACATCACTTACATCAAGATGACATTTAGTAAGGACATAGACATCATGTTCACAAGATGGCGACAAGGTCAAACTACAACAAGTTCAAAATGGCGACAAGTTTTACAATCACAGATGTTTTACACGTTTAAACAATCAAATGCATGTAATTTACGTTAGTATGTTCAATGAGGACGAGCCTTCCACGTTCACACATGTCAGGGTCTTAAACCTGGCTCGTTGTACCTAACATATGTGAGACAAGTACAAGTACAAAATGATTGGACTTGACACACAATGACACTAAGTTCAATGGATTTATTCACAATTCACATGCAAGACAATCTAGTTTGGCATGTGATGATCATTACAATACATATACAATACATCAGTACACTTACAGACAAAACCCACAGCATCACAGTCTATCTCACAAGATATACAAGCACTCGACTTTCGGGCACAGAAACGATACGAAGCCTTTCTCAACCCACACGTCTTGTCTTGTCCGAGTCCCCAAGCAGTCTGCCGGTTTCCTCACACAGTGCTTGCCCTGTGGACTGGCTTCACGAGGACTGCGTGCGTCCTGCTTTGTCCTTGCCTGACCGCTGACGATCGCGTCAGCCCGCAATCTGTGGGCAGGTAACTGGTACTCGCCTGGCGGCCGTAACGATGTTACTGCATACCGGCTGGCGACTATTCGCCTGGCGGGCGTAACGATGTTCCTGCATCTCGGTTGGAGATATAGAGATTCTGACACTCAGTGCTATGGAGACGTAACTTATTCGCCACCGCCATGGGTTGTAGTTATTGTGCCTTGTTAGAAGTATTATACATTGTAACAATCTATCGTTTATCAAGACAGCAAGGTGCCAGTCAGTGGTTGGCTGGAGTTTGCTGCTAAAGATTTCCTACGCAATGGGTAAGCGAGCTATACGCCCAACATTCCTTAATCCCCTCTTACGACATGTATGAAAAATCAGATATGCCAGATCACAGGCTCCCTAAACGATTTTTTTTTTACGGTGAGCTTTGCTGTGGCTAACGCTCCCAAGGCCAGAGGAAACGCTTTAAAGACACTGAAGATCTCACTAAAAGCTTTTGGAATTCATCACGACACTTGGGAGACTGCTGCCAAAGACTGAAATTCGTGGCGTACATCATTACGCAAGAATGTCGTCACTTGTGAAGCGAACAGGAAATAAAAAAAATAAATAAATAAAAAAAACCACTGCAGGAGTTCCCCCTCCTGGAACGTCAAGCATTCTTTGCCCACATTGTCATAGAATATCTCCAGCCAAAATACGTCTTATCCTCTATCTTCTTTTTCTTCTTCTTCTTCTTCTTCTTCTTCTTCTTCTTCTTCTTCTTCTTCTTCTTCTTCTTCTTCTTCTTCTTCTTCTTCTTCTTCTTCTTTCGTTCACTTGAAATATGTCTATAACTCTAATGTTGTCTCTTTATAGTATGAATTTAACTGTCTTTTTTTTTAAACACTCAATGATCCATAGAGTTTATTTCCCACTGTCGTCTCTCTAGGCCATAATAGAGAATAACTTCTAGATGTGTCGTATTTGGGGCATTCTTGGAGTATGTGGTCTGCTGTCTGCGGCGCCAATAAACATATACACATGGCTGATTCGCCAGCCTTGAAGTTTGTAAACATGTAGTTGCATCATCTGTTGTGACCTGTTCGGAGTCTCAGAATAATTATTTATTCTGGTCTGTCCATAAGGTGGTAATCGTTTAGAGCTGGTGTTGGTGGCTTTATGACTTTTTGGTGTTATGAAACAGGTACATTAGATTTTCATCTTATAAGTGTCCTCATTATATATTTGTTGTCACTTATACAGCTCTTTCGTCTAAAGCCAACATGGACTATGTTTGTTTTCTCATATATTCTTATAAAGTCTCTCCATGATTACTTTTGATACGATTTTACTTGCTTGACTTTTGAAGGGGCAAGCGTTCTGCAATTGGCACATAAATCTGTTATTTGAAAGTGTCTCTTATCAGTGCAATTGGTACATAAATCTGTTATTTGAAAGTGTCTCTTATCAGTGACACAGAAAGCATTTGGCATTTAAGGAACATGTTCAACTGTATATTGTCTTGTGTACATCTCAACTTCATTTCTTTTCTTGCTATGATAGCCAATCCATAGCTGTGAATTTATTCTGCGTGTTATGCCCTGTGTATCACATATGGGTGGAAGGTCGTGGGGTCAAAATATCCCAATGACATATAGCCGAATGTGTTATCAATCGTTGGTGTCGCTCTGGGTTTTTTGGAAATCAATTCTTTACTGCGAGGTCAGTGTCATATATTTTTGAAGGGAGTGGGAGATCACTGTAGTGCATGCCCCATTTCTAACAAAAGAAGTAGAGCCCCATCCTCTTCTATCTTCAATAACCCCAGAATATGAACCTTGAGTTATCTGCAGGCCTCGTTCTATTAAGTAGTCTAGGAGATATAGATTATGGCCCTGGTGAGAATAATGATTACTAACTGGGATTCTGCCCCTTCTCCAAGGATTCTTTAGCTCTGGAGCCCCCTTTTTGTTTATCAAATCTGAGGAAAGTCTGGAGAATTTTCTCAGCCTGATTTAGATGAAGAAAACATGGATGTTGAGCAGTTGATAGATCTAGAGTCTTCTCTCCCCCATTTTAGTAAGTCATTATGAGTGGATTTATTTTTAAACAATCAAACACATAATCAATCACATTAGATTCTGACAACATGATGTACAAAGAAGTTGTTGACTCACAGATAGGTTTGAACTGATAAATTAACAGAAGGTCAATTCATGTTAATCATTTATTGACTGGGCCTGAGCCTTCTGGCCAGTACACACATCTCTATTGTGATTTACACAAGATATATTAGAAAAGTTGCATATTGGACCATTGTCGCAGACCATCAATACACAAGCATCAATATATGAGATGTCAACAAATGTGAAAACATAGTAAACATTCTGATGTTGTACATGTTAAGTGTGAAGATGATGAATCAACAATTAAATATCAGTTTCCTGAAATTGGGTGTGGTGTGTACCAATGAAAAATGTAACCTGGTGACTGGAAGATTAGGTAAGCCAGGGTCCATTGACTGATGGATCCACTTCAGGTATGCCCGTATAGCTCCACTGAAGGCCTCCCCATACTTTGCTCATGGCCAAGTCATCTTCCCTCTCACTTGTGGTTCATCTCTTTCTCTCGGCTTCCCTCTTTCAGGTCTGATTTAGGTGGTTAGTTTGCTGATGTGTTGGGTGGTTGTTGGTATGTAGCCACCAAGATTTCACTGTGTAAAATTCACATAGATATATACAATCTTCCCAATACAATAATAAGAATTAGGTCGGAAGAATCTAAATTCCTGAAGTAGGAACTAGTCCCCCTCCCCTCCTTTTTTCTCTACGCTAGTGTTGGGTTAATTTGGGGTGGTCAGAGTTTATCACACTGTGTCCGCCTTGTATCAACTGGTTCCTGCTGTATGTAAGTTCTCATTTGACCTGGGGTCAGTGAACGTGTACAGTAAGACAGTGACAAGAGTGAGAATGTGTCAAGATGCATGTAAATAAATGACATACATTTATAACATTTCTTCCACTCAATGGTGTTTACAGTGTGTATAAATAATTCTCTGTGTTTTCCCAATTAACTTCTTCTTCTTTTTCTTGTGTCTAATAACTCTCTCCCATTATCTGTTGTTGTTGTGATGCTGAGTGTTGGGTTGTGTGGTGATGAGTGGTGTTGAGTGGTGTTGTGTTTTAAGTTATGTTGAGTAATGAGTTAAGTTCACTTCGTGTGATGGAGTTCCGCGAAGCACAACTTGTCTGATGTAATGCAGTTCATAAGTGCTCTTATCCAATTAAAATTTGACATAAATATAAATATTTATCCTTCAAACCCTATCCATTCAATAGATGAAGCAGAAAGAAAAGATTGGATTTCTCTCTCAACTTTCTAAATTGAAAATAGACATAGATAAGTCTGTTTTAAAACAAGGCACTTGTTCTAGGACACGAACTGTCATTTTAGCTGTAGGTAGTGATAGCATTTTTTTTATCAGTGTCTGCTGAAATGCACAAGATTGCTTTAGAATCATCACTTCGTACAGTTGTTCAGAATAGAATGGAGTAGTATAATGCACTTCTTAAAGTTAATAATTATCTTTAAGAATATCAGAGATTGCAGTTTCATCGAAGAGAGTATTGGAGTGTCAGTTTGCCCGGGAACGGCTCTGCGTCGTCAGAATCTACAGTCGAGCATTTTTACATTTCAGAGGTTTTAATTAATAATAATACATTTCAATTGACATTACAAACACTGGATACCATTACTTGATACTTGATACATCGGGTTCTTAGTCTAATCTCGGGAGTTACAAGCTTACCTCGAATTCAGACACCCCGCATTCCCATGTTTGAAAATTTGGTCACACCAGCTTCTCACGTCTGTTCAACAGGCTGGTTGCAGGAAAAGTGCGGGCTTACCAGATTCTGATGACATATTAGCATATGCTAATCAGGCGTTGGCGCAAAAGCGGTGTCACGTGTCTCTCCTAACCAATGGTTTTTTAAGCCTTGGCTGATGAAATCTTTCCAAGAATCCACGTCATCTGTCACTTATGCAGTTCCAGTTTCGATGATAAGTTTTAAGTCCTAGTCTCCGTTTGCGGTTGTGAAGTCAATTATTTTTTATGTTGTTTCCTCTTCTTGCGTGCATGTTTTGGTAAATGAATAATGGTGGTTAGCAATTATGCTACAGTCAGCATGACCGAAAAGTTAACAGCGCTCGCTTTTAAACTTCCGTTACGCTGATGGCGAGGTAGCAGGTTCAACCCTTACACCGGTTATGTGGATTAAAATATTGATTTCTCGTCCTTGTCTTGGGTACGTCAATTACAAGCACCTCATAAGTCGGAGTGGGTTCGCCTGATGGCGAGGGACACTTGTAACAGGGAAAGTTAATCCACACGCAAACATCAGTTCAACGCAGTCTCTAGAAGTAGCAACTACTGGTAGTAGTAGCGCGTGTAGAGCCTACGCTGGAGTTCAAAGCGAGCCAAAACACACACAAACAATCCTTTAATATTCACTACGAAACGATTGGTTGAGCAAGCGACCTTTATTCCTCATAGGTTCCAAATATCGCTGTATGTAGCCGGAGCGCAGTGTTGGGGTGAGCGCCCAACATTGCTTAAATACCCCAATGGCTCGTGAATACATAACCTCTGCAGCAAAAGTCCAACTCCTGGCCTTCACGTGGCGGAACTGTTTCTACTAACAGGAGAAGGGGCGACGGCGAGTTTCTGGCGCCGAAAAATAACTAGTGTGCTCTAGATGTGTATACACATGCATGCATGTGCAGACACGTGTGTGCGTGTGTACACATCTAAACTCGAGTGAGACCACAGTCTGCTCTAGCAAAGGAAAGGTGCTGAAGACGGAGGCAACCAGCCAGGAGGCGCACCACAGAAATCAGGATGCCACGCAATTACGCAAAATGGAATATTCCTCATAAACAGCATAATCATCATGTGCCATGCCGAGAAGCACGGGCGGTCATGGATCGCTATCCCACTCGATCACCAGAGTCGTTGATCAGATATGTGTTCTTGTCCCGAATGTGCATCGTGATCAAGTCATGAAGGTATTTAATCTCTTAGCTCTTGCCCCATCAAATTTTTCAGTTTTCACCAAGGTGTCAAGTTGATATCTCTTCAACCAGTGCCCCAAATTTTGATATCTACATCAAATTTCTCTAATCACTGTACGGTGTTCGTTTGCCTCTTGAAGAACTCTCTCATTCCTAATTATGTCCGCCCATGGTATGCTTTACAGTCTTCTTAGAAACCACATTTACACCGTCGTTAAATGTGTCTGTTCTCGCCTGCTTATTGTCCATCTTTCACGTACATGCAACAGTAACACTTTAACGCTCGGTTGTTGTTTTTTTTTTCACTGTAAAAGGCAGCTTTTTTATTGTTGAGTATGTTTTCCATGCTGTTACCATGGCGACTCTTGTTCTTTTCTCCTCAATTCATCGTCTATTAAATGTAATGACAGTTCCAAGAAAGTTGTACCGACTCATTTGTTTACGAATTTTTCCATTTACGTGGATGTTGCATGTATTTCCCAACACACAAAAATCCCCCAGCATACACACGCAGTCGTGCCTGTGCGCTAATGAAAACAACCACACACGTGCATGTAGCTAGAAACAAAATTGTTTCATAAATTCAACAAATAGTTTTCTTACGATAAACCAGTTGTGTCATTTATTACTTTTTTACCTATTTCACGGAAAGTAGTTTATAAATATTGTTATTGTAGCATAATTTGTGACGACCAATAATGACAATAATAAACATACAAATGCGTGTTATACCGTGTAGCATTCGTTAATCTATTTTGTGGACGGAAATAAAATACCGCAGAGGGAATAAACATGGATAAAACAGCTAGCACAAAATACCACACAGAAGTTAGCGCGGAAGAAAATGTTAGCGAAGAGGGATGCACATACCATGTGGTTATGAGAAAGCCAAGAAACGTTTACGAAGCACCAAATACTGCCACTGTCGACAGCAGTAATGTCAGCGATGGTGACAGCAAGATGAAGAAACACGTAAAATGGAGCGAGTCAACTGAGATGAGGGAAAGGAACAAAGTTTACAGGCGAAGTCAGTAAGTTCTCGTTCGATTTGTTCATGTGTTTGTAATTGTAAATATGCAACAGCGGATGTTACTAATGTTCTTGATGCTGTTATAACTTCTAACTCTGCTGTTACTGCTACTACTACTACTAGTACTATTTCTATTATCATCATCATCATAATCATCAGACAACGAACAGTAGCAGAAAAATTACACCACATCTACAAACACCACTATCTATACTACTACTGCTAACTCCGCTCTGCTACAAATAGTGCAGATGCTATTGCTTATACTCAACTGGTACTACTACTACTACTACTACTACTACTACTACTACTACTACTACTACTACTACTACTACTACTACTGCGGCTACTACTACTACTACTACTACTACTACTACTACTACTACTACTACTACTACTACTACTACTACTACTACTACTACTACTACTGCTTACTGCTACTACTACTACTTCTACAACTACTACTACTACTACTACTACTACTACTACTACTACTACTACTACTACTACTACTACAACTACTACTACTACTACTACTACTACTACTACCACTACTACTACTACTACTACTACTACTACTACTACTAGTACTACTGTTACCACCACTACTACCACAGTTACCATTACTATTACTACTGCTGCTACTACTACTAATACTACTACCACAATTACTACTACTACTAATACAACTACTACTACTACTACTACTACTACTACTACTACTACTACTACTACTACTACTACTAGGAACCTTACTATTAATACTAATTACAACCATTATCACCACTCTCATCTGTCTTCCTATCTATCCGTCTCTCTCTCTCTCTCTCTCTCTCTATATATATATATATATATATATATATATATATATATATATATATATATATGTGTGTGTGTTTGTGTGTGTGTATGTGTGTGTGTGTGTGTGTGTGTGTGTGTGTGTCTTAAACGATCTTCTAGCCACTTGCCAACTTGTCCTCCCGCCTGAGCATTTGTCCACTAGTGTCTGTCTGCCTGGTGAGAACCCACTAGCAAGACTGCATATATGTGTGTGTGTCTGCGCGCGCGCGCGCGTGTGTGTGTGTGTGTGTGTGTGTGTGTGTGTATGCCTGGGACCCGCGGTGGCCAACATGTTAGCACATGTGCCTGCCGGCTCGGTGCTCGTGTGTTCGAACTCCCATCGAAGGGGGCAGGTTATATTGTTTTTAAGCGTGACCTTGGGAGTCTCCTTTGCCAAATGGTTACACCACCTGCCTCGTGCTACGGAGGTTGTGGGTTTGATTCCTTCCCACGTCGTTCAGTTCATGAGTGGAATTTTCTGGAACTTCTGGTGGTAGTTGCTAGAGCTAAGGCGTTCGTGCTTTCTGTGGTGCCTTTCGTCAGGCCGCCCCACGAAAGAAATTGAGTCATATGGGATAAAACACGGTGCAATAAAGTCGATGTTCTTACCTTTTAAACCCTTTGTTTTTAAAACTTTACCTGAGCTCACAGATTGACCCAGGCTAAAACACGTGCCAGGAAAATGTCTTGGGAGGTCTTGACATTGCCTAAATCACTTGTCCGTTGCACTGGCACCTGGCCGTCTTGACAGACGATAGTTTGTTGCCGTGTGCCTTTAAAACAAGGCATAATAACTACAACCATGGCGACAGCGAATGTAACTGATCATACCAATTCACGCTGGAAATGTTCGTCCACAATGGATGCATGTGAAAATATGGTCATTTCCACCATCACGCACCATCTGAGGCCTCCCACACGTGTCATTTGGCGATTAGTTTAGTTTAGTTTAGTTTAGGCGATGGATCAACATCACGGCACAGGGGTGCAACCCATAAGTGCTCCGTTCTCCTCCTAACTCAAACCTGAGTCTGGAGAAACTCAGCTCAATGCACGAACTCCGTAGCACCGGCGAGGATCCTGAAATACTTTGGGTAGATTTTTAACTCGAAATTTTGCCCGGGCAGCGCCGTTAGGCTACTCTTTTTCGATTTCTAACTGCCAAGGGATTTTTTACATGCGCAACAATACACACGGGTGTCCGATCTCACTACCCAGAGACCAGGGGAAATTTAATTACTAGAAGTCCACGAGAAAAATTCCCGGTCATAACCGGGACGTGAACCCGGGACCTCCAGCACTCGAGGCGGACACCATACCTCGAGACTACGCAGCCCCTCAATTGGCGATTAAATAAATGGGCCGGAGCAAGTTCCTGCCATAGATCTGTGATGTGGTAGCGCTGTCACATGTTTAGGCCTGAGAGCAAGGAAGAATAGGTGGCTAATTTCTCCCTCATCTTGGCAAGCGACGAGCCCAGGCGTCCTACCCGCGCCCAGACGTGCCCATGCCATTCAGTGAGGTCTATAAAATATTGAGTTGGCACCATATTTCCAATACGTCTCAAAGCGCTTAATAGGGTCTCCACTGTACCCTTTTGCAATCCGTGTGTGTGCGCGCGCGTGTGTGTGTAAGCGCGCCCCCAATCATGTACCATATTGACAGACGCAGACAATTATGTCTTTTCACAATCATCCGTCCTCTGTCTCATCTCATCTCATCTCATCTCATCTCATCTTGTTCCTCTTGTACCTTGCGGTGTCAAGGTGAAGTATAAACAGTGGGTGACTGCCCGCTTATGGGCTTCATGTATCGATATTTCCATGGACTCTGCTATTCCCTCTGTCCATCGTTTACGTGGTCGGCCTCTTCCTCTGCCTCCATCTGGTCTGTACATCATTGTTTGTTGTGATATACTGTTAGTTGGTAACCTAGTTGCATAGCCAAACCATTTGACTTGCTGCCTTCTAATAAAATCTTTTTTTTTTTTTTAATGTAACATATCCCTTGCAGGACGTCGCAGTCAACACCAGCATTTTTCAGCTGCTGTTGATGTACTGGGCACATTTTACGTTCAGTAGTTTGCCATTGCTTTCTGAACGACCGGCTCCCATACCAACACGTTATAACACAACGCGACACGGTGTGCTGCACAAATCGGTCGCGGCTGCATTTCGAACGCCTGGTAAGCGGCTCACGAACCGCCTTTAGCCACGGAGCCCGGTAATCTAGCGCTGCTGTAACATCCAATTTAGTCCTGATTTCTTCATTTCTGATCTTATCTCCTCTTGATACCTTGCGTATTCTTCCCAAGAACCTCATTTCTGTTGTGATTTTTTTTTAAAAAAGCTTTTTGTGTCATTGTCCAGGTTTGGCATTGGTCGCACAGAATTGGTAGGAAGATTGTGTTGTAAAGTGCTTTCTTAGTAATGATCCCTTGTTAAATTCGATCGTTGAACATTTTCCACTCTGTGTCCGTGATACATTCAATCGTTGAACATTTTCCACTCTGTGTCCGTGATACATTCAATCGTTGAATATTTTCCGCTCTGTGTCCGTGATACATTCAATCGTTGAATATTTTCCGCTCTGTGTCCGTGATACATTCGACCGTTGAATATCTTCCAAATCTGTCTGCCAGCCTATCCGGTACTTTCTCCATTTGTAGACCTCTATGTCTAACAACCTCAATTTTTCCAGTTGACATAACTTCCTGCACACCATCTCGTCTCATAACGTGACCAAGAATTAACGATTGCCTTGTTGTGATCTGGATATTCATGTGTGTTGTGATCTGGATAACCATGCGTGTTGTGATCTGGATAACCATGTGTGTTCTGACTTGGATAACCATATGTGTTCTGATCTGCATAAATAACCATGTGTGTTCTGATCTGGATAACTATGTGTGTTCTCATCTGGATAACCGTGTGTGTTCTAATATGGATGACCATGTGTGTTCTGATCTGGATAACCATGTGTGTTCTAATCTGGATAACCATGTGTGTTCTGATCTGGATAACCATGTGTGTTCTGATCTGGATAACCATGTGTGTTGTGATCTGGATAACCATTTGTGTTGTGATCTGGATAACCATGTGTGTTCTCATCTGGATAATTATGTGTGTTCTGATCTGGATAACCATGTGTGTTCTGATCTGGATAACTATGTGTGTTCTCATCTGGATAACCATGTGTGTTCTGATCTGGATAACCATGTGTGTTCTGATCTGGATAACCATGTGTGTTCTGATCTGGATAACCATGTGTGTTCTGATCTGGATAACCATGTGTGTTGTGATCTGAATAACCATGTGTTCTCTGATCTGGATAACCATGTGTGTTGTGATCTGGATAACCATGTGTGTTGTGATCTGGATAACCATGTGTGTTCTGATCTGGATAACCATGTGTGTTCTGATCTGGATAACCATGTGTGTTCTGATCTGGATAACCATGTGTGTTGTGACCTGGATAACCATATGTGTTCTGATCTGGATAACCATGTGAGTTGTGATCTGGATAACCATGTGTGTTCTGATCTGGATAACCATGTGTGTTCTGATCTGGATAACCATGTGAGTTGTGATCTGGATAACCATATGTGTTCTGATCTGGATAACCATGTGAGTTGTGATCTGGATAACCATGTGTGTTCTGATCTGGATAACCATGTGTGTTCTGATCTGGATAACCATGTGTGTTGTGATCTGGATAACCATATGTGTTCTGATCTGGATAACCATGTGAGTTGTGATCTGAGTAACCATGTGTGTTCTGATCTGGATAACCATATGTGTTCTGATCTGGATAACCATGTGAGTTGTGATCTGGATAACCATGTGTGTTCTGATCTGGATAACCATGTGTGTTGTGATCTGGATAACCATGTGTGTTTGTGAACTGGCCTGCTAGGTTTGGATGTTAGTCACTTTAGTCACGCAAGAAATTCTTACCATTGCACCAAGGGGACACGAGAATTAAGGGAACTGCAGAGAAGCTTAAAAGGGCAATGAATGAATCACCAAAAAACGAGAAGTAGATTGTGAGCTTTACTGAAACACGATTACAAGAAACAAATTGGACGTTGCGGCCAAAGCCTTCGTCAGTGTCAACAACCTGAATTCATACAAGCACGCTGGTTCCTTCATTCACACCTCATAATTACAAACACGTCTTTGTGTGAATGGTCGAAGAAGAATCACGCTTTATTCTATATATATTACAGAGCTCGTCTTACGAGCATCCACAACTGGCATTCAACACTCAAATACATTCTCTATGTTAGCTAAGTAGCCTATAACTATGCCCTCTCTAAACTACACAACTGGCGAGGGTAAACACAGAGGTCTTGTCGCTCTAACTGTCCGTCCCGGTCTGCCTGAATTCACAGGTCCAGTCCAGCTCCTTGTCCCCCGTTCTCGTGCCGTTAGTCTTACGGCGTGCTGGGTCACTTGTCACGTAGTTTAGTGGTCCAGTCCTCGTAGCCTACAGCTGTACTAGAGTTCAGTCTGTTTACGGGTAGTCCCCGTGATTACTATACTCTGTCCTATGTCAGGAGTTAATCCCGGTATGTCCTAGTCATGTCCTAGCTATGACACGTGCGTGTCCTGCCTAGGTCTGGTCCTAACACTAGTTTGGAGTTCTATCTCCTTATACTGTCTCTCTCTATCTATTCTATTGTAAAGGTCCTTATTATGTCCTGTCTCTGTCCTTTACTTTCCTCCGTCCTGGTCCTACTTCTATCTATACCTATCCAGCTTCTTGACAGTCAGTACAGAACAAACAAACACAAACCGACACAAAACTACATGAAGCACACTAGATGACAATATTAAGGGTACTTATCTTAACCTGTATCCTAGCTGGGAGCGACTGACGCGCGTTAGACGACTATCAGTAGATTGTATGAACTGGATGTATGATCAACGGGTCAAAGGTCAATACCGTTAGAAGCTCAGGTATTAGCTAAGCTACTGAGCGGGAGAATAAGCGGGAAGGGGTGTGGGTGGAGAGGCGCCCATGTGAGCGGAAGAGTGAAAATTGGGATTGGCAAAGATGTGACGGACGCAGTTAGCAATTTAACGATTTCTCGTTCTGCGCTCGAAACACAACTGCGGAAGATTTCATTGCGTTGGTCCTCACAGAGGGGCATGAGTAGCGGTCGCTCAGAAAACGATTGCAAACAACCGGTTTGCCACTCAAACTACTCGTATGAGTCCAATGGGAACTATTTCGACAAGATTAGTGGGATGGCCATGGGTACTAAGATGGGTCCTAGTTATTCCTGCCTCTTCGTGGGCTATCTGGAGCACCAGGTATGGAGTCAGTACACCGGTAGGCTCCCGGAGCTCTACAGGAGGTACATTGATGAATGCTTTTGGTGTTTCAGACATGCCCCTGCCTGACCTCCAGAACCTCTTTGCCTTTTTCTCCGACTTTCATCCTAGTATCAAACTTACCTCCACTATTTCTTCGTCGACCGTCAACTTCTTAGACCTAACAGTCTCTTTAGGTTCCGAGGGTCTATGCACGACGGTTTATTATAAACCAACTGACTCGCCCGCATTCCTTCTCTATACCTCCTCCCATCCCCCCTCGTGTAAGGGTTCTATTCTTTTCTCCTAACTGTTACGTCCCCGACGGTTTTATAAGGATAATAACGACTTCCATCAAAAAGCCCACGAAATGCTGGATTTCTTTTTCTCCTTCGAGGCTATCCTGAGAATTTTCTGCCTACAGCTCTTCACCGCTGCCAGTCTATCAGTCGTGATGACGCTCTCTCCTACAGGCCGAAACCACGAAATAATAAACATGTCCTCTCATTAACCTACCATCCCCACAATATTGCTGCCAAGAATATCCCCCTGAGAAATATATCCATTCTCCAGGTGGACTCGACCACTCTCGATGTCTTCTCAGAGGTGCCCCTGTGGCGTACAGGCGGGATCGTAACCTCAGGGATGTGCTGGTCCATAGCAGTCTACCCCACCTCACAAGTCTCTTGCCGGCACGGTGGCTTGTCTTTGATCGCGTTGTAAGACCTGCCCACACGTACTTCAAACCCAGAGTCTGGCATTTCCTAAGACGACCTTCCACATCCGTGAGGGTTTCTCATGCACGAGTCGCAACGTTATCTATGCGATTACTTGCACACGTTGTGACATGAGACATATAGGGCAGACAGGTTACGTTTTGCGGATAGATTTAGGCAACACCTCTCTGATATTAACAGTGGCGCACAGAAACCAGTATCCATGCACTTCAACAGCCCTGAGCACTGTGGCGTGGCTGACATACAGGTCACGGTGATTAAATCGTGAGCATCCTACGAACGGGATCGTAAGACATTGGAAAACCGTCTCATCTTCCAGTTGGGTTCACTCTCCCCTCACGGCCTCAATGTCCAACACAGTTTCATTTAACTTCCAAACCCCACCCCCTCCGACCCCCTAGTTGTATCGTCCATTAAAAATGTAGCTGCATGTCCTTTGCAGGACGTCGCAGTCAATTCCAGCATTATTGTTGCTGTTTGTGATTTCTTGGCAGGTTTGCTTTCTGTGGTTTGTAATTGTTTTCTGAGCGACCGGCACTCATGCCATTCTGTGGGGACCAACGCAATGGCTGTCTGCATGCAGGTCACCCGCAGCTGTGTTTCGAGCGAGGAATGAGAAATTGCCAACTGCGTCCGTGACATCTTCGCCAATCCCAATTTTCACCTTCCGCTCACATGGGCGCCTCTCTTCCCCCACCCCTTCTCGCCTGTCCTCCCACAGGTTGGCTTAGTCAATACCTGAGCTTCTGACGGTATTGACCTTTGACCTGTTGACCATACATCCGGTTCATACAATCCACCGATAGTCGCCTAACGCGTCAGTCGCTCCAAGCAAGGATACAGATTAAGATAAGTACCCTTAATATTGCCATGTAATGTATTTCATGTAGTTGTTTCGGTTTGCGTTTGTTTGTTCTGTGCTGACGAAGGCTTTGGTCGCAACGTCCAATTTGTTTCTTGTAATCGTGTTTCAGTAAAGCTCACAATCTACTTTTCGTTTTCTGGTGGTTAATTCATGTTATTTATAGCAGTGAATTATCATCTGTGACAGACAACTCACTCTTGATGTCTTACAGGTTAGATATACCGCTTGATTATCATCATTTAGCCATAGAAGAGGAAAGGGAGAAAGAAGGAGTTCATTTGTGGAGAAATATCTTGAAAAACCAGGAGGAAGAGGATGAGGAAGAAATCAGCAAGTTTGGTGAGAATGAATTTAATAATAAACTCTGTCTCTCTGTGTCGTCTTGCATCATTCTCCTCTCTTGTATGTTTACAAAATATAGACGTTATTATATGTTTTGTCTTTCAAACATATATTTTAATGTTCTTTCCACTTATTTTGATACGATTTGATTTTGTACTTTCCCACACCTCGATCCATATTTTGGAACTAAAATGAACTAAGGGATATCATCTTGCGTAAATCATCTAATTTCGTTGTTTCACATTTGGAGTTGCATACCCTCTTTAGTGATTTGAAAATTGTAAAAATTTCAAGAAGTTATTTATATATATACTGTTAAAAAAGAAAAACAAAAAAGAAACGCAACATTTTTGATGTTACTTTTATAAAAGATATTCGCAGATTGGACATCAGTTAACCTATCGACTTTGTCCATCTGGTCATTAACTTCTCGTGATTACCTAAATTGTACTCACCTCATGATTCGTGAGAACTTAAAAGAGGTCAAGGTCAAAACAACATATTTGACAATAGGCCTACTGTACCTCGTGACAGGTTAATGATAATCCCTTGAAACTTACTGAACACAAAACTCTCTGACCATATTCTTGACTCTCTATAAAAGGTTGATGTTCCTCGAATAAATTCAGTTGAAAATTCAATGTGCACCTATGGCTCATCTCACTACAGAACAACGACTCCTCATCATTGGACGTTTACAAGCTGGAAAGTCATAAAGTGTTGTAGCCAGAGAATTTAATGTGGCTAGAAGCACCATTAGTTGCCTTTGAAACCGATTTCAAGAAACTGGCTCAGGGGCAGACCAACCGCGCAGTGGAAGACCCAGAATCACAACTGCTGCCGAAGACCGCTTCATACGGCTGCGTCACCTTAGGAATCGATTTGCATGTGCGTCCTCCACAGTCCAATCAATGCCAGGAGCTCGTCGAATTTAAGATCAAACGGTCAGGAACCGGCTGCACGTCGCTGGTCTTTGGGCTAGAAGACCCTCCCTACAGAGGTCCTTCACCAGAACCGAGTGCAGTGGGCGAATCAGCAACGTCAATAACATATTGGTACACGTTTGCAACGTTTGCAGTAGAAACTGCAATAATGTTGCGTTTGCACCTTTTTTTTAAACAGTATATGTAGTGTCATAAGTATGGGTGCTCACACGATCAGCAAGCAGATCAGTGTTCTTGTCTCGATTAAGCCATGTGGCTAAGTAATCTAAGTGTGTATCTCTTTGTTTCCCCTTGCACTTTTTCCATCAAGTGTGCCAGTTACCACTAACTTTTCAAGTGTATTTCTCTTCATAAGACTACCTTGGTCTAATTTCTCTAACCATTTTATGATTGGCATTTATTTCTTGAATGCCTGAATTGTTCGTTGTTCTGTCCGCCCACGGTATTCTTTGCATTTCCCCTACAACAATACAAAATACAACACCTCCCTTTTGTTTAAACAAAACACACACACAAATTCCACTTCAGTTAGATTTGTCTCAGCTTGTCTGCTTCTCATTGTCCATGGTTCAAATGCATACAACAGTATAGATTCTATGTAGCACTCTAACACCCTTTTCTCACTGCAATTGACAGTTTGTTTATGGGAGGTGGGGCACGAAAGCCAATTGTGCAGGAAACCCTAATCTTTACAGCTATCGGCGACTGCGCCTAGCCAAGTGGTCTAATTTCTCAGGCTCAAGATCTGCCTGTCTTACATTGACTTACACCGCAAGGTTACGATAGGCAGTAATTACAGTTTTATTTGCAAGAGGTCAGACATGAAACTAACTGGACAGATCGGAAGACGCTATCTGGCTGGCATTTGTAACATGGAGTGAAATTAACGTTAGTTACATATCCTTTACAGGACGTTAACCCAAGGATTGTTTTGCTGTTGTGATATATTGACAAGTTTGCGTTCAGTGGTTTGCCATTGCTTTCTGAACGACCGGCACTCATACCATTGTATATAAACCAGCAAACGGCGGTCTGCTTCCAAATCGTCCGCAACTGTGTTTCTAACGCGGTGTGCAAGATTACGAATTTTATTCGTAACGCCTTCGCCACTGCACGGTCATAGAGTAGATACGAACATTTTATTGAACGATGGCGAAATAAAACATTCACAAATAAACTTCATCTTTACCATCAACATCCACAGCTCAAACGTATGCAGCCTCCATTAGCGCTGGCATTGAGTGGAGACGAAGATTTTATTTAAACGATGAGGAAATAAAACATTCACAAATAAACTTCATCTTTACCATCAACATCCACAGCTCAAACCTATGCTGCCTCCATTAGCGCTGGCGTGGCAGCAACTGCTGCAGACGTGACTGATGGTATTGGTGCTGCCAGGTTACCCGACTATGATTCTGATGAGAATGACCCAGATTATGACGAAGGTCAGTGCCTGTATTCATACTAATTACGGCACACTAATTTATCATCATCATGTGTCATGACCGATAAGCGTGGATGGTCATGTTTCGCCATCTCACTCGATCACCAGAGTCGTGGATCAGCTCAGTGTTCCTGTCTCGACCGTGCCACGTGGCCAAGCCATCCAGGCATTCAATTCTCTGCCTTCCCCTTGTTCTCTTCCCCTCGATCTTACCAGTTGTCACAAGTTCTCCAATTTATTTCTTCTCACAATGTATCCAAAATAATGTTTACTGTCTACGTCTAATTTTTCTAATCAGTGTACGATTTACATTTGTTTCTTCTAGGACTTGGTCATTAGTTTTTCTGTCTGTCCATTATATTCTTAGCATTTTCCTCAGAAACCACATTTTCACAGCCATCAGATGTTTTTTTGTCCCCAGTCTCCCATGTCCACGCTTCACATGTACAGAGGCATACTAATTACGGCATACTAACTACTGCATACTAATTACGGCAAACTTATATTGAGAAATATATTTACAGGTATTGATAGACACTCACAGAATTAGAGATTAGGGCACACATTCATCAAGTGCGTTGCTAACTGGCGTAGGCTACGAAGCGTCTCCGCATCTTGCGATTTCCTACAGCAAAATCAGCTCGTGCCATGACACTCTTCAATACACTTGCACGAGGCTGCAAAGAATCGTCTCCTACTGTCTCCCCACCCCTCTCTCTCTCTCTCTCTCTCTCTCTCTCTCTCTCTCTCTCTCTCTCTCTCTCTCTCTCTCTCTCTCTCTCTTCCAACAAACCATTACAGTTGTCACAACATGCTCTAGTTTTTCCTCTTCTCACGTGGATAAAAGTTATGACTGCCACTTTCTGATACTTGTAATAAGTTATCACTTTGAAAACATTTATACAGTCCAGACCTGATAAAGCGAACTCACCTGGGACCCAAGAAATAGTTCTTCTTATCAGAAATTATTCTTATAAGAGTTGAAACATATGGTAATCCGGGAGGGTTAATCGGTCAACAAAAGCCCGCAGAAGTCGGATGTGTCGGCCTAACGGCGCAAGAACGCAGCTTTGTTGTAAGCAGGCACAATGCAATCACGTCCGAAAAAGCTCTCCGGATGAACGCAGAAGAAGTAGAAGAAGAAACGTATAGTAATGAATTTATATCTTAGAATACAATATTGTTCTTTAGAACAGAAATGTTTCACTTCCGAGATCGCCTTCAGCGGTTTGCATTGTATTATTCATTGTGGCTGTCTAAGAAGTTTTCAGAATTATCTGTAAAACGGCATCTCTGAGACCTCCATGAATTAGTTGCTTGTTAACAAATTACCCAAGATTAACAGCCATATGTTAACACTGGTCTTGTGTAACATGCAAGAACTCTTTTTATGACCTTGGGTTTCTAGTATTTACTGGATAATCTGATTTTTATTTTACGTAATTTATTTCAAAATTAGTTTTTGTGTCTATTCTGTTCTTTATCTTTAGGAAACCTCTTCCATCTGATGTTATGCATGTGCCTAAATATTCGGATTTCTCAATGCGCCCCTTCCACCACTCCACACCCCTCCCCACCCCAAAAAAAATGTTCTTCAATTTACATTTAGGTATGATCCCTTTCTTTGATATTATCATTTCTTCTGTCTTCTTATGTTTCAAGGCATGATCTATTTTTCACGTTCTTCAACTACTTTATCTGATGTTTTATGTAGTTTCTTCAGACTTGATGCTACAAAGACAGTGCTTTCAGCATAATGTAAGTTATTTATATTATTATCACCAACTTTATTCCCAGGCATATTTTCTGTAGATTTCATCATGTGCTCACTGTATAATGCAAACAAATCAGGGGGTAGTAAACATCCTTGTTGGGTGTTCTTTAATACACTGAAATGTTCCCAAATGGTTGTTGATTCTCAGAGCTGCTGTTTGCTGCTAATATATGTGCTTTATTATTCGCAGATCTTTATTATCAGTGTTTCATTTTTTTTTCTAGTAGTTTGATTATTTCCACAATTTTCACACTGTAAAACGCCTCTGTGTGCCTATGAAGTATAAGTACAAATCCATTTTTACATCAACAGCCTTTTCTAATAGTGCCCTGAGAATGTATATGACATTATTCGTGCCCTTTGCATCTATATATCCGCATTTAGGGCACACAAGATAATGCACAAATTGAAAGTTATCGTTTGACCTGATTTCCAGCTTACTGCTTTCAAAATGACAACAGCGCTTCGCTAGCGCAATACATGGATTTCGATGCATGGCCAACTAGCAACCCTGAAAACAATACCCCAAACATGTCATGACTGGACAGGTCTTTCATCTGAGATCCTGAACTGACACCTATGGAATATGGACATCGTTTTTTTTTTTTTTTTGGTTAGCTCGCTTTAAACTCAAACATAGTCAGTATACGTGCTAGATACCAATTAGACACCCCTAAAAATAGCCAGGTCTAAAATCTACATGTCCATATTCCATAGCTGTGGGTTTGTGTGGATAATAGACCTGGCTAACGAAGACACCCTTTTGTAGGGGTGTCTAGCAAGTCATGCGTCACCAAGCAACTTTACTAACTCCAGAAACAGGCCATTAGTTTGATTTATAGCAAACATTTAACTGACAATCCTAGCCTGCATAAATGCCTTCAGTTACTACCACTCCGCAAATGTCTGCTTTTCAATAAGGCCAAACTAATTCACAAATTCCTACATCGAAATGCCCCAAATTACCTTTGGCCATTGTTTGAATATAATGCTAGACACAGTAAACGATTAAATATATTACACATTCCGAAGCCTAGGATAGACTTATACAAAACAAGCTTAAGGTACTCTGCAGCTCAGCTGTGGAACAATCTTCTACATGAAATAAAAGACATCACCAATCCCTATACATATAATCGCAAATTATTTTAACACTATCTCAGTACGGATTATCTTCCCCCTTAATAATAGAAGTAATAATAATAATAAAACCCTAGTATAACAGCCAGTCCCCTTTTGGTAGGCCAGTATATTCCACATAGCTAATAACAAGTGCCACACCAGTTATTACCATTACTGAGTCGTGTAGTATTGATTTTTCATTTTCCACATGCATTTATAATGCATATCTTTTATATTGTTGCTGTTTTCAGTTAGCCTTGAATGATGTGTGAACAGTATAATGTATGAGAGTGATAAAAGGGCAGAATGTTAGACGGGCCTGCGTGCCCAATTCTTAACCCTTTCAAAATAAAGTTTTGTTGTTGTTGTTGTTGTTGTTGTTGTTGTTGTTGTTGTTGTTGTTGTTGTTGTTGTTGTTGTTGTTGTTGTTGTACACTTGTTCCTGCAGCAAGGCTATGTCGTTATTTGGGGGTGATAAGTTCAAACACCGATCGGTAACCAAACCTTTCAATTTGTATGTTGTCAATTGCGTCCTCTAGTCTCTACTTCTTTTCCTTACTTCTGTGAGCGCTAAACTATACATGCTTGTTTATTTATGAACTGTCTTGGTGACCACAAAGGGTTAATCAATTGATGATAATCTTTGACGTATTTCCTTTCTTACATTTGATAGCATTTGACGTGTTTCCTTTATTACATTTGATAACCTGTGGCGTGTGTCCGTTATTACATGTGATAACCTGTGACGTGTTTCCTTTATTACATTTGATAACATGTGGCATGTGTCCTTTATTACATTTGATAACATGTGGCATGTGTCCTTTATTACATTTGATAACATGTGGCATGTGTCCTTTATTACATGTGATAACCTGTGACATGTTTCCTTTATTACATGTGATAACCTGTGACGTGTTTCCTTTATTACATTTGATCAACTGTGACGTGTTTCCTTTATTACATTTGCAGACATGGAAAAGAATTTCCAGATCATCAAGGAGGAGACAACTAGGTTTACATTGTTTCCCGCTTATTCTGCAGCAATTTCAGTGGTAACATATATCCTATCTTCATTTAACGATTGTTACATGCTGCGTAGCAAACGACTATTGCCTGAAAGAGGCTAATAAAATTAGAACATAAATTATATACAACAATAAGAAAGAGACAAACATCTTTCTTTGGCCATGTGTTGAGAAGAGAGGTATTGGGGAACATCGTGAGGACTGGAAAGTCCGAGGGGAAGAGAGGCAGAGGCAGACCAAGAGAAATATTGCTGGATGGATTGATATGGTGGCATGGAGGAATATCAGCAGCAGAGTTGATCCAGAATACCAAAGACCGAGATGTGTGGAGAGACATAAACGTCTAAGTCAGGGCACTTGATGATGACTGATGATGACATGTTACCTGAGGGAGCCAACGTAAGCTGCCGGCCAGGTGGTCGTGGGTGCAATCCACATAGGCAGGTCCGCATGGCCGAATGGTGTTCTTAAACATCCCGGTGTGCTGATGCCAAGGTAAGTGGTTCAATCCATACACCGGACAGCTGGACTAAAATCTTGACCTGTCGTCCTTGACTTGGGGACGTTAATTGCAAATACCTCTAAAGTAGGAGTGGGTTCGCCTGATAGCGAGGGACACTGTTAATATGGAAAGCTAATCCACATGCAAAATTCAGTCCATCACTACTGTAAATAGTGTGTATGAACTACGCTTGAGTTCAAAGCGAGCGAGCGAGCGCCAAAAAAAAAAAAAATCCGCATCGGGACATATTAGCATTTTTTTATAATGAATTTAGGCTCGCAGGTTGAGCCAGGTTAAAATGGGTTCAAAGTTATGGGAAACGGCTGGCATGAGACTGACCACATCACCCAGCAAGTGCTGCATTGTCTATACAAATATGGGTCTGGCAACGTATGCCCAATGGGCTTTCAGACGCGTTGCAATCTCCTTTACTTACTTTACTGAAACGAGAGCAGGAAGACGCCCGAGATGAAAATTGATTGACAATACCAAAGACAATCACGTGGAATTGACACGGTCCGGTGCCATCCATCGTGAGCTGGAGAATTAAACCAATACCAGTCCTTGTGAGGACTAAATTTAACCAGCACCATTCCTTGTGAGGACTATAGCAGTCCAGGGAGTCTTTGTGGTGAAGTGGTCAAGCTGTTTGACTCGGGCTCTGAAGGTTGTGGGTTCGATTCCGGGCCGCGTCCTTAAGTTCACGAGTGAATTTTTTCAGAGACTCCTGTGGGTCATCGCTGGAGCTACTGAGTTCGTGCTGTGTGTGAAGCTTTCTGCGCTGTGGAAAGAGACCGAGCCATATGGGATAAACACACTGTGCAATGAAGTCGACCCTGTCGACTTTTAAGAGACTTGTTTTTTTAAGCGACTATACCAGTCCTTATGAGGACTATTTGAGTTCAAGACCAGTCCTTGGGAGGACTATACCAGTCCTTGTGATAACTAAATGAGTTCAAGATTATACCTTGTGAGGACTAGTTGAATTCAAGACCAGTCCTTTTAGAGAAAACAATGAACAACTGGGAGGCTTCTAAATCTGGCAGGTCCTTCTCAGAACTGGTCCTCATCAGGATCAGCTCAACGCAATACTGAAAATGCCAGTCAGAGAGAGCCCCAAAAGACCCAACCAAACCCAAAAGAGCACAGAGAGGGAAAATATACAAAGTCCTGTTTAGGACTAACTCAAAAGAGAGCAAAGAAAGGAAAGACAATCAAAATTCACACAAAAACGTACCTCTAATATAGCCAACGTTGTAGAAGCAGGTTGAAGGAGGCCAATTTTTGTTTGTTTAATAATATTGTAAATACTGAGCTGAGCTGATGATTGGCCAGCCAATACCTCCTACGGACAACAATCCCTTTCAAATTAATTTCCAAATTGTGACTGATTTTGTCACAGTATTATTAATCTTAGACTTGGATAGACCCTTATTTATCGTATGAAGTTGAACAGGGTAGAGGTAATTGAAAAATGTCCAACAGAATGATTAGTCATCATTGTATCATTACCCTCTTTGGACAACAATCACTTTCAAATTAAAATCCGAATAGTGGCTGACTCTGTCACGGGATTATTAATCTGAGCCAGGCGATGAGCTCTAATATAACTTCTCTTATGAGATTGGACGGGGTTAGGGTAATGGTAGAAAGGGGAGAAAGAAAAAAAAAACATTATTGGCCTTCTTGTCATTGCCACCACGGAGACAGATAAGAGATAATGCCTGTTTTCGGATCGTGTATGATCCAGATCAGCGTTTATTGTTTAGTGGTGGTTGTCATTTGCTGCATCGGAAAAGCCATTTTTTGAGCATCAGGTGTTTCTGGATTTTTGTTGCACTTTATGCTCTTGGTTGCAGCTGCGGGTGATTTGGAAGTAGACAGCCTTGGGTTGGTTTTCATATAATGGTATGAATGTTCGTTCAGAAAGCAATGGCAAACTACTGAACGTAAACTTGCCAAGAAATCACAGTTAAAATAATGTTGGGGTTGACTGCGACGTCATGTAAAGGATATGCAACTAACTCTTGATTTATACGTTTTGGTTGTACCATATATTTCTGGTTAGACTATACGTTTGTGTTGTGCTTTACATTCTTGGTTATATTACGTATTTTTACTGTACGTTACATTACAATTTGGTTCAAGTGTCACAATTATTTGTTTTTTTTTTTTGTTTGTTTACGAGTCACATTCTACTCAGTTTCAATGATTAACCATTCAGTTGTAGTGTGTGGTGCACCTGATATTCATTTAAGAATGCAATTGTACTTCAGTATGAGGAGTGGTTATCGAACTCCGAAGATACAAAACAGCTCACCGAGGATCACAAGGCAACAATGAAGTCACAGCTGGAACTATACAAAAGGCTAGTTGACATTTACAAAGAGTGGACTCGGCAGACGAGGACAGATTTCCCGCGAGAATCCAGATTCGGTGACATCACATCCATCCTGCAAGAGGCATCCAATTTAGGGCAGCCACCATCTTGTGTCTCAAAAATTATTGTAAGTTTGACTATATTGTTACAGAAAGTGTATCAAACCTAATTTTGATTATTTATTTATGAACATTTACGTGTTTCAAGATTTATTGCGATTCTTTAATGATTCAGAAGTACAGGGTGTTTGTAAAGTCTCACTACACTTTGCATGTAGAACAATTTTGGAAACATGAAGTACATGATGTCATTAAAAAATGTGCTCCAGTCCATCATGAAGCAATATGCAATGAATGGTTGTCATCAGCTGGAATAATTCTTTGTACTCCAAACAGAATGATGTTATCAACGGAAGAAAGAATTTGTTTAGTTGAACAAGCGTATCGAAATGGCGGTCGATACACATGATTGTTCAAAGATGTATTGATTTATAGCAAGATTTCCTGACAAACAACCTCCTCATCGCATTACAGTTAGAAATTTGTTGAATAAGTTATAATGAATACTTCATTAGTACTTTCCAGTTTCCACAAAACAGCGTTAGACCATAGCAGTAACTATTGTAACTAAATTAATGATTTTTTAGCACATTTTTTGATGAAGTCATGATATTAATTTTTCAAAATTGTTCTACATACAAAATGTAGTTAGACTTTATAAACACCCTGTATAATAGCACACTAGCTCTTAAACTTCTGGTGGCATAGCGGGATCAACCCCTACACCGGTCAGTTAGACTGCGACATTGGCTTCTTGTTCAGAAAGCAGTGGTGAAATACTGAACATAATATTGCCTACAAAATCAACTTGGGTTCAGGTTTATCACAAGGTCCTGTAAAGGACATGCAATTTTTTCCCCTTCCTGACCAGTAGCGGACTGGCCAGGATGTCAGTTTTCCCGATGGCAAGAGGGCCCTGAATTAAGAGGGCCCGTTTAAACATTAGACAGTGTATTTAAAATGTTAATGACCTTTTATAAATAAATAAATACTTTTTAGTTATTGTAAGTTCTTTAGTGACTGGAATTATCTCAGAAGTTATTGTAAGTTCTTTAGATGCTGAAATTATCTCAGAAGTTATTGTAAGTTCTTTAGTGACTGAAATTATCTCAGAAGTTATTGTAAGTTCTTTAGCGACTGAAATTAGGGACAGCTGGACTAAAATGTTGACCTGTCGTCCTGGACTTCGGGACGTTAATTGCAAGTACCTATGAAGTAGGAGTGGGTTCGCCTGATGGCGAGAGGCACAGTTAATAGGGAAAGCTAACCCACATGCAAAATTCAGTCCATCAATACAATAAATAGTGTGTATGGGCTACGCTTGAGTTCAAAGCGAGCGAGCACCAAAAAAAAAAAAAAATCACAGAAGTTATTGTAAGTTCTTTAGTGATTGGAATTATCTCAGAAGTTATTGTAAGTTCTTTAGTGACTGGAATTATCTCAGAAGTTATTGTAAGTTCTTTAGTGGCTGGAATTATCTCAGAAGTTATTGTAATTTATTTAGCGCCTGGAATTATCTCAGAAGTTATTGTAAGTTCTTTAGTGACTGGAATTATCTCAGAAGTTATTGTAAGTTCTTTAGAGATTGGAATTATCTCAGAAGTTTTGTTAAATTCTTTAGTCACTGGAATTATCTCAGAAGTTATTGTAAGTTCTTTAGTGACTGGAATTATCTCAGAAGTTATTGTAAGTTCTTTAGTGACTGGAATTATCTCAGAAGTTATTGTAAGTTCTTTGGTGGCTGGAATTATCTCAGAAGTTATTGTAAGTTCTTTAGTGGCTGGAATTATCTCAGAAGTTATTGTAAGTTCTTTAGTGGCAGGAATTATCTCAGAAGTTATTGTAAGTTCTTTAGTGGCAGGAATTATCTCAGAAGTTATTGTAAGTTCTTTAGTGACTGGAATTATCTCAGAAGTTATTGTAAGTTCTTTTGTGACTGAAATTATCTCAGAAGTTATTATAAGTGCTATAGTAATATGATTTTTCCTTTTTTTTAAGCATCTCAACATTATTATGGTTCTCTAGATACAGAAATTGGCTCAGAAGTGTTGATAACCTGTTTAGTTAACATTCCTCAAATGCTATTGTACACTTTTGTAATGAAATTTTCTCATACATCGTGAATTCTTAAATTAAGAAATGTTATTCGCATGATTTTATTGTAGCTTCTGAAATTAGGAAAGTAACTGAAATGATACTGTTTGGTTTTTAATTAGTTATTAAGTTATACACTTGAACATATATGCAGAAAAATGTAATGAGAAGTGACGAAAATGATGAGACCAAAGATCCTTTTGTAATCGGTGGAAATCAAATGCAAGATCTTAGATATGCAGATGACACAGTTCTCCTCTCAAATAGCGCTGGAAATAAATGCCAGAACATAGATATTCATATGACACAGTTCTCATATTAAATAGTGCTGGAAATCAAATGCCAGATCATAGATATGTAGATGACACAGTTCTCCTCTCAAATAGTCCTGGAAATTAAATGTAAGATCTTAGATATGCAGATGCAGACAGTTCCCCTCTCAAATAGTGCTGGAAATCAAATGCCAGATCTTAAATATACAGATAACACAGTTCTCCTCTCAAATAATGCTGGAAATCAAATGCCAGAACTTAGATATGCAGATGACACAGTTCTCCTCTCAAATAACGGTGGAAATCAAATACCAGATGTTAGATGTGCTGATGACAGTTCTCCTCTCAAACAGAGCTGGAAATCAAATGCCAGATCTTAGATATGCAAGTGACACAGTTCTCCTCTCAAATAGGACTGGACATCAAATGCCAGAACTTAGATATGCAGATGACACAGTGTACCTCTCAAATAGCACTGGATATCAAATGTCAGAACTTAGATATGCAGATGACACAGTGTTCCTCTCAAACAGCGCTGGAAATCAAATGCCAGATCTTAGATATGCAGACGACACAGTTCTCTCAGTGCTAAAGGATTGGAAGAGCTGATCCTGCCATGAAGAGGCATAGTGAAAGTCAGAACCGTTTTCTGAACTTGGGCAAAACAAAAATGTCGACAGACAACATCACATTGCAACCACAGATCACAATTAGCAACGAAGAAATTGAAAATGTGATATTTTACTTATTACAGGATGATTACCATAACCATTATTGCTTTTGTTTTTCTTTCTTTTTTTTTTTTTTACAGAGGGAAGTTCTGACTGATGAGGAAAATATACAGAAACAAGTGGACGCTTACAACAGCCAGGTTCAGGAGATGATTGCAGCACTAGACATCAAATCTAAAGTTTAGTTTTCTCATTGGACGCCAGATATAAAGTTTAGTTTTTTGTTTTTTTGTTTTTTTTTCATTGGACATCATATACTGTATATAGTTTAGTTTTCTGATAAACGATTTCAACCTTTAGATTTAAAAGATGACTGCAGCATAAGACATCAAATCTAAAGTTTCCCCGGGAAGGTTAACCCGGTCAACAAATGCCCGCAGAAGTCGGATGTGTCGGCCTAACGGCGCAAGAACGCAGCTCTGCTGTAAACAGGCACAACGCAATCACGTCCGGAAAAAAACTCCGGATGAACGAAGAAGAAATCTAAAGTTTAGTTATCTCATGAACAATTACAACATAAGATTATTTCAGGATTATATATAAAAAGTTTAATTTTCTCTTGAACTGTACCATTATTAGATTGAAAAGATTATTGCAGCTTTAGACATCAAGCATAACGTCTATTTTTCCTATGAACAATTACAAGAGAAAATTCAAGAAATGATTGCAACATTAGACATTGAAATACAAAGTTCAGTTTGTATACATGTGAATAAATTTGCCACGTTTAGTATATGCGTTAATTGCTTAATATGTAAATAATCTACACCGTGTTTTTTTTTCATGTTGCATATCCCTTACAGGACATTGCAGTCAACACAAGCATTTTTCAGTTGCTGTTGATGTTGGCAAGTTTTTATGCTCAGTAGTTTGCCATTGCTGTCTGAACGACCGGCTCACATACCCCCGTAAGTTACCAGCACGGAGCGAACCGCTGCCGATTCTCACAGCTGCTATTTTCCCCACGTGGATATACGGGATTACGAACAATGTCATTAACCCCTTGGCCAGGGAGATCAGATTTTTTCTGACCATTGTACTGTCAACAAATTTATTAATGCTCAATCTCTTTTAGTCAATACTGAAATATGGGTCAGGGGGTATCGAGGTAAAGCGATCAAGCCATGTTTCTCGAGCTGCCACTGTGCAGTTTCAGCATATTTAAATATATGGCTGGTTGGTTATACATACTTTGGATGACAGTTCTAACTTTATTTTTCTGGCACTCGTTCGCTTTAAACTCAAGCATAGTACATACACGTGCTACTACTTATAGTGCACTGGACTGATTTTTGCATGTGAATTAGCTTTCCCTATTACCAGAGTCCCTCGCCATCAGGCGAACCCACTCTGACTTCTGAGGTACTTGCAATTTATGTCCCCATGTCAAGGATAAGAAGTCAATATTTTAGTACAGCTGACTGATGTAAGGGTTGAACCTATTAGCTTGGCACCAGTGCTCATATCCATTTGGCATTGTTGATATCCAATAGAGGAGTATATCAGCGGAAGGCTTCAGCAGGTAACCAATAACTACGTGGAAAGAGTCTCCATGATGGTGTCATCAAACAACCTGGCTCGCGTTACGAACACCGTGTTTTCATTTTCAGACTCCACCATTTGTTCAGGAGTGCAATTTTTAGTTTGAGAAATTATCTCTGGAGCAAAAAGAAAATCCTAACCTGCTGCACAGTTTGCGGCAACTGCGCTAGCCAGGCGGCCTTAATTCCTCAGGCTCAAGACCCCACCCTGCCATACACTGCAAGTTACTATAGGCAGTAGATGACAGTATTTTTAGTCTCTAGAGCTGAAGAGTTTATCCTCTGTATGATGTTTCTGCAGGTCACTCTATGGAATGAGACAGTGCCATATGGGACAAAATCCAGTGTAAAGGAGTCAATCAATTCACCTTTAAATCCCTTTAAGATAGTCAATTATATACATGATTGTGCAACTCAAGTATCACCTGAGTCAATATCAAGCGAAAAGTTGGTTTGGACCAAACATAGTACACAAACAAATGAACAAGTACAGGGTGTATTTTTAATGACTGTGCAGTGTTTGAAAATATTGCCGGTCCAATTTTTGTATTTACCTATTTATGTTGCATGAACTTTATAGAGGGTGAAAACAAAATGTGGACCGGCAATATTTTCAAACACTGCACAGTCATTAAAAATATACCCTATATTATAATGTAATTTCCCAGTCTCTGAGGAGTGTCTGTAGTGAAGTGGTCAAGCCGTTTAACTCGGGCTCCGAAGGTTGTGGGTTAGATTCCGGGCCGCGTCCTTCGGTTCACGAATTAAATTTTTCGGAGACTCCTGTGGGTCGTCGCTAGAGCTACGGAATTTGTGCTTTGTGCGACGCTTTCCGCGCTGCGGAAAGAGACCGAGCCATATGGGATAAAACCCGGTGCAATGAAGTCGACCCTGTCGACTTTTAAAAAAAATTTTATTTCCATTCACTGAGCATTGAAATTGCGGAAGATACCATGAAAAAAAAACAAATAACATGATGATCCTAGTATGGTAATATATTATCCTGTCCAAATGGGAGGTCATATGTGACGATATATTAACCTTCGGCACTTAATCAGTTAATGCAGGAGTTAACCCTTTCCATACACAACTGTTAATTGCTTAACATGAAGACCAGGGATTCTCAACTGGTGGGTAGTGACCCAACAAGGGGGTAGCTAAGTGTTGTCTGATATAGTCTTGGAGAGACTCTTGGAATGGAGAAGGAGAATCCATGTGGGTTTGGTAATTTGGTCCCGGGTGGGAAGTAGTCTCTAGACCTATCTCATTCCACCAGATGCATGCCCTTTTTAGCGGTTAGACATCCTGAACGTGAGAGCATCAGGCTTCCAGATAGAACTGTGGAGGTCAGCGTGGCTGAATGGATAAGAACCCTCGCTCTTAAACATTCGGTCCACTGATGCCGAGGTAGCGGGTTCAACCACTACGCCGTTCAGTTGGACTAAAATGTTGCCTTCTCGTCCTTGACTTGGGGAAGTAAATAACATGTACCTCAGATGTCAGAGTAGGTTCCCCTGATGGCCAGGGACACTGGTGATAGGGAAGGCTAATCCACATGTAAACATCAGCCCACAGCACCTCTCAGTAGTAGTACGTGTGTGGACTATGCCTGAGTTCTAAGCGAGCAAACTAAAACTGTCTTTATCTTCCTCTCATACGCAGTATTTTCCCCACAAGCAGTTAATTTCACTATTCCACCTCTTCTGTTGATAGGCCACATAAATGTGATTTGCCTCTTCCACTTCTTCTGCTGATAGGCCATATAAATGTGATTTGTCTTTTCTTACTTTTGTCCCCTTCTATGTCAACTATGTTGGCAGTTACTTTTGTCCTCTTCTCTGTCAACTATGCTGGCAATTACTGATCAACAGAAGGCTCATTAATGGGTTAATGTAACTTATTAAAGACATGAGGGAATTTAAATACTTTTATTTTTTGTTTTCAAAATTTAAGGCACAAGACATTAAAAAACTAACACAATAACTACTTTTATTTCATGAGAAACAAAACAGCATGAAAAGAAAATAAACATAAAACATGAAGACATGATCCATTTTGGTCTCATGTTGAACACAGATTACAGGTCAATATATAAGTGTTAAGAAGACAGGCGTGGATAAATATCAGCACATGAATTGGTAATTCTGTTGGTGATAGAGACGAGATGGGGCACGATCTCCAATGGCAAGACACTTGATGATGATGATGACCAAAGAGGCAGATTCACAAAGGCAGATTACCTCCAAAAGGACAGGCATTGATATTTGGTCACATTATGATTAAAGTAGACGGAAGGTTAACCAGAGAGATAGAAACAATATATATTATTCTGATTAAAGTAGATTGGGGAGTCTCCGTGGCAAAGTGGTCAAACCGTCTGACTCGGGCTCCGAAGGTTGTGGGTTCAATTAAGGACCGCTTCCTTTCGTTCACAAGTATTTTTTCCAGAGACTCCTAAGGATTGTCGCTGGAGCTACGGAGTTCGTGCTTCGTGCGTGCTTTCTGAGCTGCGAAAAGAGACTGAGCCATGTGGGATAAAACCTGGTGTAATTAAGTCAACCCTGTCAACTTTTAAAGTAGATGGAAGATTAACCAGAGAGATAGAAACAACATATATTTGGTCACATTATGATTAAAGTAGATGGAAGATTAACCAGAGAGATAGAAACAACATATATTTGGTCACATTATGATTAAAGTAGATGGAAGATTAACCAGAGAGATAGAAACAACATATATATGGTCACATTATGATTAAAGTAGATGGAGGATTAACCAGAGAAATAGAAACAACACGCCAAAAGGCAAACACAGTCACCTGTAGTAAATGTCTGCAGATTACATTGAAAATCACACAAGAAGTTATAAAGCATTATGTTTCCAGCATTTGCTTATATAAGTCAAACTTGGCCTTTATCAACATCTCACCAAAAGTGAACTGTCACGTGCGAGATGAAATGCTTGAGAAGACAGCTTTTCCAGCTGAGGCAACCACATCAGAAAGCTGACGGCCACGAGACCATGCATCAAATTCATGGACAGACAACAAAGTGGTTTAGACATCTTACGAGAATGAAACCCAATCATCTACCGCTAACAGCACACAACCAAACCAATATCTGAATCGAAAGCCAGAGGAAGAACAAGAATATGATGGACAGAAACATCAAATATGAAGTCAAGGATCAACATCAATGCATTCATGACATTCCCAAAGGTGCTCCATCCAGTTTGCAGTAGCCAATGAAGAGTTGCCATGCTGGTGGTACCAGTGGCACCTGACTGAATGTCCATCTGTTTTCCTCTATGCAAGGAATCTCGTCCAAACCCTCTGCTCAATTCCCCCCCCCCCACCACCACCTGAACAACCTCTCCAGATATGGGGCCTTTGTTTGTCCTACTGTACTTTCCACTTAATCCCAGACATCCCTCACATCAACCTTGTCATGATCTAGCTAACTCCCCAAAGGAGCAGAAGCAGCCAGTTTATAAGCCTGTGCATCTCGTACATTAGCAAAGAAAATCCATGATAAGTCTTGACCATCTTTTCCAGCAATGCAAGCCACATCATGCGAGACATACCAGTTTGAATGTTACGTAGCATACTTTGCAGGTCTGTCACACAGTCATTCTAAACCACCCTCCAGCCATTTGGCATTTCACCTTTACAGCCTCCACCTTCATTATCATACTAAATACCTTGATATACGCCAGAGTCAATTCATTTGCAGTCTCCCATAACCTTTGCAATATGAGCCTCATCCACTCCACTCATTTCACAACATAGACCCAGCTATGTATATTTTCACACCACTTCAACATGAGTTGTCACTGTTCCTCCATGGACACCTCCGTCTCACCCAGTCCATTCCTGCACCCTCGGTCCAATGTGACCACGTTAAGGCTGCCTTGACCAGCAGAACCATGACCATTTCTTTCCCAGGCCTTATCTTACCAACTTTACAGACATGTCTCATCATCTCTTCAGCCTGTACCACCCAAAAGCTGCCTCTCTTTCAATCTGTGTCACCTGCCTCATACAGAAGGTGCTCCTTGTTGACTGTGACCCTAAGATAACTTTTTGCCTGGAGCAGCTCATGTCTATCACAATGGGTGTGTCAACTGTGCATCACAAAATGGCTTCAATTTGCATGCATTCCAGCTCAGACATCAAAAGTGCACTACAGGAGCACAGATACAATGCAAAAGGCAACATAATAGGCCTTGGAAAGCAAACCTAGTGCCCCCCCCCCCCCCCCCCCCCCCCCCCACAGCCCTACACTTAAAGGCAAGTGAGATTAAGAAAAAGACATCTACAACAATGGGCTAGACAACAAACAATAGCCAGAGACCTTAACTACAGATGAGAATACAACACATCAGTTAGCAATATCATTTAGCATAAGTATAGTGAAAGTCATGGACCGTTCTGTACATTTTAAGGCACATTAGCGTACGCTACTAGACTCATATTTTCTTAGACCAATGGACAAATCTGTGGGCATGTGGTCAGTTTCATTCTAGCCACCTTGACTTCCCATGATATTTCCTGGTACTGGCTTTAGGCTGGGTCAACCTGGGAGCTTAGGTAAATTTAAAATATTTGAATCAGACCTGATGCAGATCGAACTCATGCCCACTGAACCGGCACGGAAGTGTCAAGCCACAACGCTACATTGGCTACCCAGATAGCATAACAGTCATAAATTAAATTAAGATAATGGCAGTTTTTTTTTAAAATTCAGGATTCAGAAAGTATAAAAGATATAATAAATGCAACAATAAGGAACTTGGGATATAACAAACAACAGGCACTGGGTATGTTAAGTAAAAGCAACATTATAACAGATTTTTGTAACAACATCCTGAAAAACTAAGTTATTGTTAACAACGCCTGGCCAAGTGGCTAGAAATTCGGGTTCTCCTTTGGGTGAGCTGGGTTTGGATTCTCGGTAATGTGTGGATTGTTTTTCCGTCAGAGGCAAAAAGAAAACCCTAACCTACACCGCAGGGTTTTATAGGCAGTAAATGACAGTTTTTTTTTTTTTTACTGTAACAATGTTACAACTCAGAGTGAGACAGACTGGTACAATATCAAATGCAATGTTGTGTTGGGACAGACATGTGTTCAGATCAAGAAGACAAAGCGCAAAGCATGTTCTACCAGACAGCCAGTTTCTCCCAATAAATCAGGATTAAGAAAATATACAAGAAATAATTTATGCAGCAGTAAGGAAACTTCCAGGGGGGTTTCCACAGAAAAATGGTTATGCTGTCTACTTCAAGGTCGGAAGGTCACAGGTTCGTTTTTGGACACCGTCATTTGGTTCTCGGGAGCAGATTATTTCCTGGGGGTCATCGCTGGAGCTACAGAGTCCATGCTCTGTGTGGCACTTTCAGCAGACATGTGGCTGCTCTGTAGAGAGAGACTGAGCTCTACGGGATAAAAACCTGGAGCAATGAAATCAAACCTCTTGCCTTTTAACCCTTTTTAATGCCTTGTAAGGAACTCGGAATATACAACTGAGGTACTGGATATATTAAGTATAAAACAATAATTAATTTCATAAAAATGTTCTGAAATATCGTGTTAGTTGCATCAATATTACATTCAGAATCAAATACACTGGTACAAAATTAGATGCAATGTTGTATAAATACAGATATGTTAAGTATAAAACATTACAATCAAATTTCACTTCAATATTCCGAGAAATTTGGTTATTTGCATCAATATTACAATCAGATTCATATACACTGGTACAAAATCAGATGCAACGTTGTATAAAGACAGAAATGTTTCCAAATCAAGAGAGCAAAAAGTGAAACAAGTCCTTCAAGACAGCCAGGTCTTCTTCTTCATCTGCATTCATCCGGAGTGTTTTTTTTTTCGGATGTAGTTGCACTGTGCCTATTTGCAGCAGAGTGCAATACTTGCGCCTTTCGGCCAACACATCTGACTTCTGCGGGCATTTGTTGACCGGGTTAGCCTTCCCGGGTACTTCCAGGTCTAAATATTTCATATCCTTTGCAGGATGTTGCATTCAACCCCAGGTTAATTTTCTAGACAATTTTATGTACAGTAGTTTGTCATTGCTTTTTGAATGATAAGTCAACGTTTTTTAAGTCCAATTTAATGCCAATGTAGTTGTTCTTTCGTTCACTTGAAACTTGTATACAACTGCAATGTTGTCTCTTATAGAGTTTACTTCAATGTTGTTTCTCTAGGCCAGATGGTTTGCTTATATATATTGTATTTTGGGCAGTCTTGGAGAATGTGATCTGCTGTCTACCGCACCAATCCACTTGTGCATATGGCTTATTTGCCAATCTTGAATTTTGTATACATATGGTTGTGTAATCTATTGTGCCCTGTTCTCAGGCGCAGATTGATGATTTGTTCTGGTCTGCTCATAAGGTGGTAGTCACCTTGAGCAGGTTTTGGTGGATATCTGATTTCATTCTTTTCTTTTGGTGGTACACATTAACGGGTACATCAGGTTGTTCTTTGAACTGGTTTAACCCCCTACCTCATCATCAGTGCACTGGAAGTGTAAGGACAAGTGCTATTATTCTTTCTACCACATCGACTTCTAACACGAGGTTCAGGATTCAGCAGATATAAAAGACAGACTATGCAGCAGCAAGGATCTTTGAACATAAAGTTGCAACACAACAAAGTTGATGCATTGTAAATGTTAAGTATAAAAAGACTGTAATGGAATTTCATAACATTCTGAAATAGAGAATCATTTGCCACACTGACAAATCCAGAATCAGATACACTTGTATAACGATATAATATCAATTGCAATGTTGCATAAGGAGTGCATATGAGTACAGATTAAGAAGGCAAAGAGTGAAATATATCCTCCAAAACTGCTAAGTAGAGACTTAGAGTGATGATGAAGCATTCTCCAGCCCAACTGGGAAATTAAATAATGGGGTAAAAAATAAAAAAGAATCAATTTTACTGCACTCGGTGTTCTCCCATTTAACTCAAATTTGTCTCCATGAAGTAGATAGCCAATTGCACAGCACTGAACTCCGAAGCTCTGGCGATAGCCCCCTAGGGATCTCTGCAGCTTTGGCGATGACCCACCAAAGGTCTCTTAAGAAACAAAATGACACTCAAGGGCTGCATAATGGAGCCAAACATTAACCTACAACCTTCAGAGCATGAGGCAGATGACATGACCATTTAGCCACGGACACCCCATATGATGACAAAATAAATCCGAGACTAGTGATAAATGCTATAAGAGAGATAAATATGGCTCTTTGAGATCATGTAAAGATGAATGTACAAAAGAGCTGCATTATACTAAGCAGGGGAACCAAATTATTGAAAATCTACTTCTAGAGTTCTACAGCACCTGATAAGGTGAACTCGCCTGGGACTTAAGAAATAGTTCTGAAAAATTGTTCTTATAAGAGTTCAAGCATATAGTAATGCATTTACAACATACAATACAATATTGTTCTTCACAACAAACATTCGCCACATCTGAGGTCGCCTTAAGCAGTCTGCACTGTATTTATTGTTTTGATTTATGACTTAGAAGAAAAACAGAACTGTAGGCAGCAAAAAAAAAATCAAAACTTGAAATTGTCCAACAACAAAATACAATGTAGCATTCTAAATGAAAACAGTGGCTGGGAGAAAACAGTGGCTTGGAGAAAACAGTGGCTTGAATAAAACAGTGATGGACAGCAAGGTTCCTGGAAGAAGAGACAGGGTTTGAACAGCATGAAGATAGACACAGGAAATTACAGACGCCCTTGGGCATGAGGGTACATGCGACAGGAGAAATGGCCAGAGACAGTTTTTTATTTTCCCCCGGCCCACCTAATCAGAACAATATTCTGCAAAGGTTCTGCTAATCGAGGGACAACAAAACAAGACAATTCAATCATTACATGCAGCACGCATCCTACAGAACACACATCTCAGAGATATCAACCAGCAAAACATGCAAAATAAATAACAATGATATGTATATACAAAACAAACAGCCTGGATGGGTAGTGACCATGGAATGATGGAAATGGAAGACGCTCCAAATGAGGTGATGAGGACTGCGACCTGTTGTCTACCAACAAGGTTTCATCACGCGGTGTGACTGAAAATGAGAAATGAGAGAAATAATAACAGCTATCAGCATTTGAGAAATAATGACATCCAGTGTATCTAAGGAATAATGAATGCTAACAGTATATCTAAGAAATAATGACATCTGTCAGTATATCTAAGAAATAATGACATCTGTCAGTATATCTAAGGAATAATGACATCAGTATATCTGAGGATTAATGACATATGTCAGTATATCTAAGGAATAATGAAATCTGTCAGTATATCTAAGGAATAATGAAATCTGTCAGTATATCTAAGGAATAATGAAATCTGTCAGTATATCTAAGGAATAATGAAATCTGTCAGTATATCTAAAGAATAATGAAATCTGTCAGTATATCTAAGGAATAATGAGTTAAGACAGGCAGCTGAATGGGGCATTAAAATAAATATTCTGTTGAAGCAAGGTTGCATTCAACTGTCTGTCTATGTTAAGGCCTCATTCAACTGTCTGTCTATGTTAAGGCCTCATTCAACTATCTGTCTGTGTTAAGGCCCCATTCAACTGTCTATCTATCAAGGCCCCATTCAACTGTCAGTCTATGTCAAGGCCCCATTCAACTATCTGTATATATCAAGGCCCCATTCCACTGTCTGTCAATTGGCATGTTGCAGTTTGGCTCTATATGGTGTTTCCTGTCAACTGGTGCTTTCGGATACACTGTTGCTTGTGCTGTTTCCTGGGGTTTCCCTGAGAAGTTCATAAAGGCTGCTGGTGGGATATTGAACACGTCACTCATCACATGCTGGCTGATCTATACAAATATGGGTGCTAGCCTTATACATGGTGACCCCCCCCCCCCCACCCCCCCCCCCCCCACCCCCAGAAAAAACCAGAACCAACTGTATTGAGAAAGTTTTGGGCATCATTTGGACGACACAGAGGATTGGATAGAGATCAAAAGTAGTTCCAGCAAGATGGGGCCACCCCACACACATCAAATAACTCTCTATCCTGGCTGAGAGAGCGATTTCAGGGGAGACTGATCAGCATGAAGTGTGACTTGGAGTGGGCACCATATTCACCTGACTTGAACCCCCTAAATTTTTATCTATGGGAGTATCTCAAGGATGTGTAACAGAACAACCCCCCAAACGACGATTAGTGAACTGAAGGCAGTAATCACAGCAAAGATCAAGGAAATCCCCACAAAGGAATGCGGTCGAGTAATTGACAATTTAGCGCAACTTATGCAAGTGTGCATCCAAGGCTGCGGAGGCCATTTGGAGCATACTGCGGAAAGAAGATAACTTTTATGCAAAGCAACTGAGGTAACTGAAACTTTTGAAATTGGTTGTACACAGACTGAAATTTATGTTCACCAAATTTCAAGAAATTTACTTGACCTTTGTAGGATTTAATAAACTTTTCATGGGTTCTGGTTTTTTTTTGGTCACCCTATCATTATGTAGTTTTAGACCAACCAGCACTCGGTGGCAGATGCGGTCAATATCATGCCGGCCACCTTTACTTCCCAGAACAATTTCTAGCAACCATTTTAGGGTGACCTGGAAGACCAGGTCAATGAAATAATATTGGATTCAAACACATGACCACCAGGCAAGAGTGCTGGACACTAGACTCCCATAATGTAAATGAATATATGGTAATGATTTAGCCAGGCAAAACTATTTTAATATCCACTATACAATCCAGTATGCTATAGTACAAAGGCACTTCACAACGATACAAATGTCAAGCTAAAACAGTTTCAACTAATACTTTTCTTTCTTTAAGTGTTAAATGTATAGATTTACATCAATCATGACAAGAAATATATACAAATGACTTTGCATAGGGCCACAACAGCAAACTGGTTAGTCAAAAGACGTATTAATACTTCTAGGTCTTATTTGTTTGTCCCGTTTTTGTTTTATTATTGAGTGGCATTTGCATTGCATCACTTTAGTTTTGCATTGTGTCGCTTTAATTTTGCATTGTGTCGCTTTACAGTAAAGTTGACTTATTAAAATACGTGTGAAAGACAGTCCCACTGCTGTTGGCATGTATGAGCTTTGTATGTGTGTGCTTGAATGCTGAATGTGTGTGTGGTGAGAGACAGACAACAGGTATACACATACATACATACACATGTCAATGAGGTAGCAACAAAGGTTAACTGTAGCAAAACAGTGAAAGAAAGAAAGAAAGAAAGAAAGAAAGAAAGAAAGAAAGAAAGAAAGAAAGAAAGAAAGAAAGGTCTTTCTATTGCACATTAACATAAATGCTGTATCCTCTTCCTCTTTTGCCTCTGGCAATTATTAAGTCTTTCTATCCCAAGCAAATGTTATAAAGTAACATATTCTGGAAATGACGGAGTTAAAATAGCAACACAAAAGGACAGAAGAGGCTATAATAACAATTGGAGCAAAAAGGGTTAATGCAATGGCTACTGGAACACACTGAGTTAAGAAAAGCACATCATGTGTGTAAAAACACAAAAACAATACATAAAGGATCTTTTTAGACGCCTTGAAGCATATTAGGTATATATATAGTGCTCCTTCTTAACCCCTTTACCGTGGAAAAAAAATTTTTTTTTTGTTATGCAAACTGTGTATTTTTTTTCTTTCATAATTTGATATGTTATGTTGTCCTGGCAAAATAAAATGTTTTTTTAAGTGAAAATGAGTTGTCTTTTAGAAATTGTGAGGAAAATAAGAAATGTTCTGTACTAAATGGTACTGTTCAATAACGAACTAAACTGATACGTATATTAGATGTCAATTGTTTTTAGTAATTATACTTGGTGTGGTAAACACCAAAACATGGAGCTGCACATAGTGCTGTGTCACACTCCGGACAGTAGTATCGTGTCTCTTTACGAAATTTGAAAAAATCCGGAAAAAAAAATCTGAAAAAAATAACAAAAAATATGAAAACCCAGCCAAGTTGTTCAAGCCCGTACTCTGTAGATTCCAAGCTTGCTAATAAAAACTATGCAAATACATGCCCATAGGATACATGTATGTACGCATACATCTACACAAGCTATACTATGCATAAATTATAATCATACTACAAAGTTATAAATTATAATCATAATAAAATCACAATAAAAAGTTTTTTGTTGTTTCGTACCTTTTTTTTCTTGTTTACTGTCCACTTTCACTTTTGGCATCACGTGATGACCTACTTTTATCTTCCGCTGTTGAACTGGCTGTTGGATTAGCCGCCCTATGCATTTCCTATGCTATTTTTGTATTAACACGAGTTTACTCGGGACGCACGGCACACAGAAGACTTTTACATCTGATGACGAGTTAACTCGTGATGCACGGTTAAAGCCAACAATTTTTATGACGAGTTAACTCGTGACACACGGTAAAGGGGTTAATATTCTTTTATCCAACATTGAAAAAACACATCTCCTTTTTGGCATAACTCATACTGTATATATAACCCGGTCTTGATATACATCCACTACAGTTCAAATTCTCCATGGAGGGTGTGGTGCCACTAAGGTTAGGAACCACTGGACTTGCTGAATGGACAGTACACACACTCCCCTGTCTTATAAATTAAATAATAATCATAAATGCAACATCCTTTCATTTTTTTTTTTGCAAGTTTTGTGTTCTGATGAGATAATTATTGTCAATCATCATTTTATCCTCCACAAATAATACACTGTTAAATTGATTTTTAAAGCTGTTTTTGTCATCAATAAAATGATGTGAAGCAAGCAAATGTGTTGTCAACTGTTGAGCGGTCAAACAAATGTTTCATCAATTGTTGAACGGTGAAAAGAACGTGCTGTCAACTGTTGAATGGTCAAAAAGAGTGTGCTGTCAACTGTTGAATGGTCAAAAGAGTGTGCTGTCAACTGTTGAATGGTCAAAAGTACAACGCCATTGTTCTAGCCAGATTTTAATTAGTTGATTGGTGATAATAATAGCCTCCTTCAGTTAAATTTGATTATGGGTTGATATGCCCTATGAAATCAAAAAGAGAATAGGAATGGCCAAAAATGTTCTCAAAAACATGAAATCAGTATTAACATCTAGAGAGAGTAACTCATCTCATCTTGTTCCTCTTGTACCTTGCAATGTCGAGGTGAAGTATAAACAGCAGGAAGGAAGATTAACAATGCATAAAAAATTAGAATTGTCAAGTGTTATGTATATTCAACAATACTATATACTGTGGAAGCATGGGCAATGAACAAGCAAATAGAAAGTCGACTAGAGGCCCTGGAGATGTGGATATACAGAAAGACATGACGTTTTTCCATGGAAACAAAAATAATCAAATTCAGAGGTTCTAGAAAAACTGGCAATAAAAAGAGAGTTGATGAAAGAAATAAAATAATATAATGAGAAACCAGCAATAAGGAATTATATATGCATATATAACTTAATATAATCAGGTACAGGGCTAAGATAGTAATTTAGAAAACCTCATGCTAACCATTTTATTTTACAAGGCTCCTGAGTATTAAAAGAAACTGTATTACTCTATAAACAAACCAGCAATAAGGAAATTATATATGCACATATAACTTAATATAATCAGGTACAGGGCTAAGAAAGTAATTTAGAAAACCTCATGCTAACAAACTGGCTCTGTGGCGAAGGGAGTTACGGACAAAATTTTGTAATCCTGCATAAAAAGTTAGTTGCATATCCTTTACAGGACGCAGCAGTCAACAACAGCATTTTTTGCTGTTGCGATCTCTTGACAAGTTTATGTTCAGTAGTTTGCCATTGCTTTCTGAATGACCGACACCCATACCATTTCATAAAAAACCAACGTGAGGCGGTCTGCTGCCAAATCGCTCGCAGCTATGTTTCGAATGCGGACAAGTGGGATTACGAACTGTGTCTGTAACCTCTTTTCGGGTTAAAAACACAGCTGAGGGCAATTGTGATTTAGCAGCAGACTGCCTTGTGTGGGTTTTCATACCATGATATGAGTGCTGGTTGTTCAGAAAGCAATGGCAAACTACTGAACTTAAACTTGCCAAGAAATCACAAACAGCCAAAACTGCTGGTGTAGACTGTAAAGTCTATGCAACTAACTAACAATGCTAACAAAGTGTATCTATATGAGCAGATTCTACATCTAATAAAAAATATTTCAAGCTTTTGATGAAGCTGACATTTGCACAAATTTGAATAGTGAAGACATAAACGATAGTTTGCTCATTGTATTGCCTGGCATACATTGCTGTATCTCATTATGTGCATACTACAAAAGTAAGTCAACATAAAATGACACAAACAATGAATACTTATAACTGAAATGCACAACAAAGAGAAATGCTGCTGAATGATAATAAGAAGGGTTAATATCAATATAATCACAAACTGGCAACATTTTCTAGTAAACTGCCAGAACATTCTGAAATAAATTGTGGTACTTATAATTTGTATCTTCACTATTCAATTTCATAATGGGAAAACACCATTTTGAATTAGTACAAATGCCAAAAAGTCTACAAATCTATTAGCATTAGTTTAAATAAAGCAACATTTATTTTCTTTCAGACCATGCAAAGCTAATCTAAGACCACCTTTGCTAACGGCAATAAATAAGCAATAAGAAAATTAGAAATGCCTACACAGCAACAAGTATATGAGAGGTAGGAATAATTGTTGGAACACAAAACTAGTGAGCTTGTGCTCACAGGATGCCTCCTTAAGGGAAAGAAAGACTTGATAAGCAGATGCTTACTCTAGCACAGTGGTTCTCAGCCAGTGGGGAATTCCCCACCCCCACCCCCGGGGGAATTTTAGGATTTTCAGGGAGGGGGGGGGGGGGGGGGGGAATGAAGATTATTTCAAGATCGCATCAATACAAGAACCGATTACTTGATAATGTTTTTCCCCTTCATACTTTACGGTTCTGTACGTCTCACCCCTTCTAAAATTCATTTTATAAAGTAAGTAGACCAACAAATCACGGTTTATGTGGCCGTCTAGACTTGTTTTGGTATGTGCTTCCATTATTACGTATACTGTGTAGGGGCAGGAGTAGGAGGGGGGGGGGGGGTAGGTAGGAAATACTAAGGGGGGAAATGACATTGTGAAGATATGGTGAAGGGGGGCACGGGCCAAATTTTTAGGTAGGAAATACGAAGGGGGGCAATGACGTTCTGAAAATATGGTGAAGGGGGGCACGGGCCAAAAAAGGTTGAGAACCACTGCTCTAGCACATGTCCATGTTAAGTCAATATATTTGAAGCTATGCTTAAACTTACCATCTAACAAAGGTTACAGTCGAGAGGACTGATTTTATTGCTCTGGGTTTTACCCTTTCTTGATTAGTCTCTCTTTGTAGAATGGCAAGCCTCTCTCATGAGAGCATTGTACAAAGCATGAACTCCCTATCTCCAGCGAAGACCCTAAGAGGTCTCTGGAAAAATTACACTTATGGTCTGGATAATGCAGTCTTTACATTAATCCACGAATTTCAGAGTGTGAGATAGTTTGACTACTTAGCCATGAAAATCTATAGTTATTTAACAAACAGATTATAATCAGAGGTCGAAAAAAATAAACAATTCAGGAGCCAGCGGCTTTTTGTTTTCAGGAGCCAACATTTTTTTTAAAATAAGGGCTAGAAAATTATTGAAGATTCAGGTACTAAGTATAAATTTTGGGCACCATGGCAAATTATAATATCCCATTGCCAGGTGTCTGCCTGGATGATAATTCTGAAGAGAGAGCTAAATGTCACTTTCCTAGCAGTCACCAAACAGTTCACAACCTGTGATTTTTATTCCATGATCAACAGGCTGCTCGGTTCCTATTCTATTCTTTCCTAATTATATTCTTGGATTACATATGTACAGCTACTAACTTTGTTGAATTTAACTCCTCAAACAACAATTTCTCATGCCTGAGACCGACTGTTGCAAAGCAAAAGTCCACAGTTTTTAATTTAGTATTACTCTGCTATATGATTTTTCTTGAAATCACAAACTAAGTAAGTGGGCTGGTACAAAGTCTCAAACGGTTAGTTAGTATTAGATAATGGTTGGTTGGTTGTGAACCATCTTGAAAAGGAGTTAATATGAGACTATAATGGTTGGTTTTAAACCATCTTGAACAAGACTTAATATAAGACTATGAATGGTTGGTTGTGAACCATCCAGAAAAAGATTTAGTTTGAGACTGGTTGGTTGGTTGTGAACCATCTTGAAAAAGACAGTATGAGACTATGGTTCGTTGTTTGTGAACCATCATGAAAACAACTTGAGTTTTAACTCTTTAAGTTCAATGCAATTAGGTCCAAATTTGCAAAAAGGGCTTGTAGCTATCAAAGTGAGGTTGGTACAGACTTCTCCCAATCCAGGAACTAAGTACCATCTTAATATCTTTACAACTGTTGCACAGAACTACCCTTCATCCTTCCAAGCCCAGAAACCACAGTTGAGTGCAAAATTAATATACAAACTGTGCATCTACTCTGAGGCATATCAGAATGCAATCATGTCCTAATTTAGCACACCTCATACAAACTGGCTGGAATTAGGCCCAGGCCCATTTTCAACAGACTCTAATCTAATGTCCAGGGTGATGTATGAGAATATAAAGTCAAACTAACAATATACCATTTATATATATATATAAAATCAACATACATGTGTTAGGAATTTAAATCGATAACCAAACTGCTAAATTTGTGCTTACATGGCCCTCATTCTGGCCAATCTCTTTATGTCTTGAAGTGTAGATTCTAACTTCTGCAAAGTATGGCCCTCTAAGCAGAACTGCAACACATCCAGTGGGAGTCAATGCAACATTCACAGGCATGACTCTATCACCTAGTTGATGTGTGTCAGCCACCACACTGCTCAACCACTGGCCCTGCGGGGAGAAAATCTCTACTCTGCCGTTGCCACTGTCTGCTACAATGATATTATCATTGTCATCAACACACACCCCAAGAGGGGCTTGGAGCTGGCCATGAAAGTTTCCAGGTTCCCCAAAGCGAAGTTTGAACTTTCCTTCAGAGGTGAAAACCTGGACACAACAATTTGCTTTATCTGTCACAATGATATGGTCTTTAGAATCAACAGCAATGAAGGCCGGATATTGAAAGTAGCCATCTCCATTGCCCTTCCTGCCAAACTTTGTAGCCAGTTTCATCTGCTCTGTTAGAACATAGACACAATGACTCTGAATTCCAGTCAAAGCCACTCCCCCATTTCTAAGCTCACCAATTCCACATGGCTCCTCAAAAGTAAAAAACTTTCCATATTCACCTTTGACTTGTCCTGCCATTGTGAAATGTCTAATAGCTGATGTGTTTTTGTGAACAGCGGCTAGTATTTCGTTTCGTTTAGTTACCGTAACATCCTTCACTTTACAGCCACAATTGAACGCTGCCGTGAGTTCACCACCACTGTTGAAAATAAAAATTCGGTTTTGAGCCCCACTGCTATCTGATATTATATAGTTGCCTTCTTTGCTTACAGCCAACCCAACTGGCTTGAGGAAATCCCGGACACTTGATCCCTGTTTTCCAAATTTTAAAAGCAGATTTTCAGTACAAGTAGTGTTGGAGTTTTCGGTATGTCTAGGCACTGCAGGATACAGTATTTGCGGAGGTCTTGAAGATGTACTAGCCACATTCTGATTGGATTGGGCATCTTGAGAGTTCAGTGCTTTAGCTTCCTTATTTCCTTTGAAACCACTTTGGGGATGACGCATGTCAGGATGGGGATGTACATTCGGATTCATGAAATCGATGTTCCAACCAATAGGTGTAGCTCCATGTGGCAAGTTTGAAGCTGGTGGATTTTCTAACAGTTGAGGATAAACAGGCACACTCGGCTTCACAGAATCATGGTTAGAAATAAATGGAAGAGGTGGATTTGGTGTGGCAGGGTTCACATTTGCATAAATAGCTTCACCAGTCTCTGGCAGAGATGTAGCTGGTCTGTTGAACATTGTGTCTGGCAAACCAGTTGAATCTTGCAAACCACTTGAACTGGACACTGAGACAACACAGTTTTCGGCCTGACCACTAGGAAATTTAGATTGTTCCTTGGTATCTTCGTAAAGCTGTGGAGCAGATGGTGTGGTGAATCGAGGCACAGCCATCAAGTCCACTTCTTCTGAATCGTTAGAGCAAATTTTGGAAGCACAAGCTGAGATATCCGCTGGGTTCCTATCACTATCAGATACACTGGCGTAAGATGGCGGCGATTTATCTTCGTTTTCTGGCTGTGCCTGCGGCTGACCAAGTGAACGCCTAGGCTTGGGCATAGGTCTAGCTGGTGTTGAATTCTCTAAGGTGTCTGAAAGAGACGTCATTAGATAATTATCTGGAAATCCTTCTACACCAGACGCCGGCATCGTTGTGTTAGTTCGGCAAACTGGGCAGGGGAAATTACCAAAGCTTTCGTAACCTCTGCTAACAATATAATCCCGCAAGCATCCTTCACAGTAAGTGTGTAAGCAAGGCAGTGCTTTGGGTTTGGTAAAGCTGTTGAAGCATATAGAGCAGGTCAGATAATGATCCCTCAACTGAGACCTCAGGCTTGTTGTTGACATTTTATATCGTCTGTTTTTACTGACTCACAACTTCCGCTTTCGGTACAGGTCGGCCAGGTATTCTGTTTGGGAGGAAAAGACATGCTAAAATTAAAATGTCGGACAGAAAGAAGCACTGTCATACATGTCATTTATTGTCAATATAATATAGTATGGTGTCGGTCTCCCTAGCCTAGGCTTTAACGTCTTTCTCCGTAATCCCGTATATTCTCGTGAGTAACGTAACCTGCGCGAGAATCGGTAGTGGTTCTCGCCGCGTTGGTAACTTACGGGGTATGTTAGCCGGTCGATCAGAAAGCAATGGCAAACTACTGTGCGTAATCTTGCCTAGTACATCAACAGCTGCTGAAAAATGCTAATATGTTGACTGCAACGTCCTGTAAGGGATATGCAAAAGGGGAAAACAATAGTATCTTGCCGTGTATGGCAAGGGGGGGGGGGGGGTCTTTAGTTCATACGCGTGCTACTACTTCCAGTGCACTGGACTGATTTTTTTTAAAGACTGATTAGTTTCCTCTGTTACCAGTGTCCCTTGCCATCAGGCAATTCCACTCCCATGTGGAATATTCGTAATTTACGTCCCCAAGTCAAGGAAGAAAATTCAGGAATATACTCCAACTCACCAGTGTAGGGGTTAACCCGCTACCCCGACATCAGCACACTGCAGGTTTAAGATAGAGCGCTTCTATCTATTCAGTCATGCTGACCTCCGCATATAAGTATATTATTGGCTCGGCTGTAATATGTCTATATGTGGATATATAGAGAATGTTAGTGATGTTAAAATATTGACATACTAGAATTATTTTACTTTGAGTTAAGTCAAAAACTGATATCACAGCACTTGGGGCATTTCCAGACGTGCCATCTCCGCATCTTCAACAGTCATCGAAGAGTCCAAATACTAATGGGTACCAGTTGTAGTCTGACTGTGAGCCCGTCTGACCTTTCCTCGGAGTCTTCAAGTTTTTAAGACTTTTAAACTCTTTTTTTTTTTCCTCGGAGTACTTTGTGGGAGCACGTGCACACCTCGGAGGAGCAAATGGATTACCATGGTCTGGCAAGAATGAGACAACGAGGAGTGACGAAGGGATCTGGCCGACGCTCAACGCTCAGAGGAAAGGCGAGACAGACTTATAATCAGATTGCTACTGGTACTATTAGTGTTGGAACTCTTCGCTGGCTGCTGAGGATGGGGACGGAGCACTTATGGGAATGCCCCGAATGCTGTGATGTCGATTCCTAAAACAATCAATCAATCAATCCTCGGAGAACTGAGTGTCGGCCAGATCCTCTGGTCACTCCCTGTCGCTCTATTCTCTCAAGACCTGTGATAGTATGTTACTGTTACCGATTCATATTTTACGTAAGTTCTCTAACATTTTAAGAAATCAGTTTCACTTTAAGATAATATATTCTTATTTAATCTAGACACCTGGCATAGTTAGATGTATAATTTTTTTCCGCATATCCTTTACAGGACATTGCAGTCAACATCAGCATTTGTCAGCTGCTGTTGAGGCCTTGGCAAGTTTTATGTTCAGTAGTTTGCCATTGCTTTCTGAAAGACCGGCTCACATACCTCCGTAAGTAACCAGCGCGACGAGATCAGCTGCCGAATTTCGCGCAGCTGTGTTTCGTTCGAGAGTATACGGAATTACGAACAACGTCCTTAAACCCTATGCCAGGGAGACCGGCAGATGTATAATGCAACAATAAAATCAACAGACTACAAAGATATTTTCATTTATCCATGCACCCATCGTGTGCCATGCCGGTAAGCGTGGGCTGTCATGATTCACAATTTCACTCGATGATCAGTTCATTGTTCTTGTCTCGACCATGCCACGTGGTCAAGCCATCCAGGTATTTACTTCTCTGCCCTCCCCTTGTTCTCTTCCCCTTGATCTTGCCAGTTATTGCTTCATTTAGCATAAAACTACATTAAGCTGTGTTCCGCTCCCTATTTTTGTTTATAATTTTATTACAGCTCATAACCCTATCATGCCCACATTAATATACATTAATATGCTTAAATGTTCCCTGTCTTCTTACTTTTGTTTTACTCGGAGGGGAAAAAAATCAATAAACAGATGTATTATAATATATGCACCTATGTTTGAGCACGAAATCTGCTTTACCTTCAATAATTAACACCAGGTTTTCTGAAACGTCAAACTGGCAGATAGACTCGGTGACCAAAGAGCACGTGATGGTATGTTAGTTTTATCATTCAAAAACATTACCTGTAATAGCATATACACATATGGATGATGAGTCACCATGCTGCTTAACTATAAATAACTTGCTCGTGTGTGGGGAACAACAAGAAATACACTACAAATAATTTAAACGTTTTATGTCTACGGTGCTAATTCACTAGCGTTAATATGCTATTACTATACTTCCGTGAACATCTTCATCATTATCATGAAGCAGTACTTTGGCAGCACCTCGATCTCATCATTTCCCGCCGAAAAGGAGCTCCCTTGGGGCAAGACGGAGGGATACCTTTTTCGTCCGTTGGGATAAAATGTGCATTTCTCCATTTATTTATGTCTCAAGTGTGAGTGTATATGTGAAATGGAGTTCGAACCGTTCAACGGAGTTCGTGCATGTGAATCTGGACTCCCTTAGACCTACCATCTGGTGGCGATAATTAAACCTGACATGACGACCAGGCGACGCTCGAGAAACATGGACTGGCTAATACTTAAATTTTCAGAGCTTCACACCTGTCCAGTATAAACTGGGCTTAGTACGGACCCTGTTTGACCGTGCTAGGAAGATATGCACCCAGGACACACTGACAGAGGAATTTGAAACTATGAAGAATGTCGTAACCTGAATGGGTACTCCGCAGGATTTATAAAGCGCCACTTCCAACAGCCCAAACCAAAACCAGACGAAACTACAGTCCATAAACTCAAGGTATTCATCCAGCTAATCTTTCGAGGAGATGACGTAATGCAACATCTATAGGACCGGCTCATTACAGCAGTCGGCCGAATATTCTGTTCTGCAACTCCAGTTATTAGATACAGAACTACACATATTCCCACTCCGGCAATAAAAGAGCCTGTCCCTCTGTACGCCAAATCCAATTGCATTTACCAATTCACATGCAGGTGCCAGTCTACCTACATGGGCAGAACAGAGCGGCGGCTGAACAACAGAGTTGCTGAACACATACCTAATTGGATTGACAAGATACTATACACTGGCGATGGGAGCCTAGGGAGGCCGACACACCGGAAACTTACCGTTTCATCGATTGCTAGGCATGTGTTGGAAAGCGGCCATGTGATTGATAGAGACTGTGCCTTTCGCGTGTTGTTTAACACACAAAATAGTCGCTTGCTAAAGTTTGTAGAAGCTATAATGATTAATCTACATAGGATAGTTTTGTGCAAACAAAAAGAAATGTTAGTCAGTTTATAAATTATCGTGGTAGACAATTGACATTACTGGGAGAACAGGCTCATTAATCCGAAGGCGATATTTGTCCATATGGGGTAATAGACTCAGATTCTTCTTCTTCTTCTTCAGCGTTCCGAGCCATTGAGGTTCTTTGCTGCAAATACAATCCGTCTCCATTCGTCTCTCTGGTGGACCTTCTCTTGCCAGTCGTTGATTCCAAGTGCTTGTAGGTCTGTACATGTATTATCTCTCCACCGCCTTCTTGGTCTACCTCGGGGTCTACGGTCATTTATTTCCTGAGTGTAAGCGAGTTTTGTTTCCCTATTATCTTCCATTCTTTCTATATGCCCCAGCCATTGTAGTCTATTAGCCTTCATGATACCAGTGATTAGCGGGGACTTAAACAGATCATAAATGTCTTTGTTACTTCTTCTTTTCCACTCTCCACTTTGTGTATCCCTAATGGGTCCAAAGATGCGTCTTAAAATTTTGTTCTCAAAGGTTTGTAACAAGGCTTCGTCTCCTTTCGTTGTACTCCAGGTTTCAGAGCCATACAGCACAACTGGTCTGATCAGTGTTTTGTATATTGTGATTTTGGTGTTACGAGATAGCGCCTTTGATTTTAGTAGATGTTGTAGTGCATAGTATATCTTATTTCCAGAGTTGATTCTAGTTTGTATTTCTTCCCTTATGATGTTGGAGCAGTTGAAGATCGTACCCAGGTATTTGTATGTTTCCGTTCTTTTAATGGTCATATTATCTATTTGTATGTGGCCAGAGTTTCTAGCCATTCCGTCTCTTGAAATTACCATATATTCTGTCTTATCTTGGTTGATAACCAGCCCCATCTGTTGGGCTTTTTCCTTTAAGTGAGTCAATAGTTCCAATGTCTTTTGTTCACTTTGCCCTATAATATCTATATCATCTGCATAACCAAGCAGCTTGGATGTCCCTCCAATATCACATTCCTCCTTTACCTTCCTTACAACTTTCTCTAGAGCCAGATTGAAAAGGAGCGGCGATAGTGCATCACCCTGTTTCAAGCCAGATGTTATTTGGAAGGGGTCTGATTTCCTGCCTTTATATGTTACTATATTATAAGTATCTTCCATGCATAGTCTGGTCATGTTGATTAACTTCCTTGGTATTCCAAATTCCTGCATAGCATTCCATAGACTATTCCTATGGACACTATCATAAGCCTTTTTAAAATCCACAAAAATGTTATGGAGATCTCTTTTATATTCCCAATGTTTCTCGGCTATTTGTCGTAAGATAAATATCTGATCTATTGTTGATCTGTTTTGTCTAAAACCCGCCTGGTAGTCACCTAATATGTCTTCTGAATATGGTTTTAGTCTATTTAGTAATACTGCGGATAGTATCTTATAGCTTGTGGACAGTAGTGATATTCCTCTATAATTTCCACATTGGAACTTGTCTCCTTTCTTAAAGATAGGTATCAATAATGACTCTTTCCAGTCATGGGGTAATTCTTCTGTCCTCCAGATTTTTATTATTAGTTCGTATAGCTTTAGATGTAATGCATGGCCACCTGCCTTTATAAATTCAGCAGCAATTCCATCAGTCCCAGTTGCCTTATTGTTTTTAAGTCGTGTGATTACATATAGGATTTCTTCAAATGTAGGTTCTTCAATTTGTGGTTCGCATGTTAGAACCTCTTCCTGTGAGAAAATGTTACTTGGAGCTTCACAATTTAGTAATTCAATAAAATATTCTTTCCATGTGTTGCACATTTCCTCATTGGTATTTATCATATTCCCATTTTTGTCTTTTAAACCATATGTGTTTTGTTGGTGCCCTCGTTTCATTGACTTCAGTTCTTTAAAAAATTTTCTGGATTCATTTTTCTGGTGATTAGTTTCCATATCTTTGATTATATTACTCATATATTCTCGCTTCTGCTGTCTGACTATTTTTGTAGCCTCTTTACATTCATTTCTATAATGCTCTTCCTTTTGGATGTTATTGATGTCATTTAACCATACATGTCTGGCATTCTTCTTCCTAATGACTGCTTCTTCACATTTTTGATTGAACCATCTAATCTTTCTATGCGTGGTTAGCACACCGAGACATTCTTCTGCGGTAGACTGAATTGTATTCTTTATGTTCAACCAAGTTTGGTCAATGCTTTCCTCCAAAGGGTTTTGCAGAGTTTCAAGTTTACATTTTATTTCATCTGTAAATTTCTCTTTGACTGTAATGTCTTGCAGTTTTTCTCTGTTATATGTTGGGTGTAATCTTTGTAATTTAGTATAGAAAGCTCTCTTAAGTTTTATTTTAAATTTTGCTCCAACGAGGAAGTGGTCACTGTGGCACTCAGCTCCTCTATAACTTCTGACTTGCTGTATGTTTGATGCATTTCTGTTGTTAATTAAAATGTGATCTATTTGATTATAGGTTCTCTTGTCACATGATTTCCAAGTTTGTTTGTGTATATCTTTTCTTTGTAGTCTGGTACTGCTAACCTGCAGTCCTTTAGACTCAGGTATACAATTTAAATACATATAATCAGGGAAAGGAAGCCAGCATTGATTACCGTATTTTACGGACTATAAGACGCACCTTAATTTTTAAGCAATTTTTTTAAAATAATATTTTTACCATTTTTATTATTAGATTACAAAGCCAGACTAAAAAAAAAGTCCATGACGCTTCATAAACCTGTAGTACCAACCAATTCCACCCTTAAAGTCTGTTAAGCTCCACTGTAGCCGCTAGCTTACGAGCGTGTATTTGAATCATTTTTGTATTAATTCCAACGCCATTTTGACGGTGTCTTTGAATCCATTTCAATACATCATCTTCTAGTTTTGGCCATTTTGCATTCAGCCCTCTATTTGCACATTTAGTCTTCCTCATTTTTTTTCAGTTCTTCTTTACTAGCCCGCCAATCGTGAATGGGTTTTTTCTGTTGGTGGAGGGCCGAAATGCCGCTCAGCTGCTCTGTTTACATGTTCTTCTGCATATGCCATTACTTTCAGCTTTTAGCCCGCATCATATGAATACCTTTTTTTTTTTTTCATTGCGAAACTAGCTACTAACAAAAATATTGTATTGTTACCGATAACACAAATCACTTTCATATCAAGTTCACTGGCACCGTAGACTGCAAAGACGCATCATAGGCTAGGCAATGTTCTGGGTTTGTGATGGCGGGGTGAGAGAGAGACAGTGTTAGCAAGCTTTGAATCCCCACAACTCATGTTCGTTGCATCGGTGCACTGCTGCTGCCAGTTGAATCCAATGTTGCCAGATAGAGATAGGTTTCCCGCGGCATCGAATATATGGCCATTTTTAAGACTGGCGGGAATTTTAAATCAAACACTGGACATTTTTATATTAATTTCGAGTATAAGACGCACCTGAATTTTGGAGGCAATTTTTTGAAGAAAACAGCGTCTTATATTCCGTAAAATACGGTATAGCCTCACAAGCAGAATGTGTTGTTTACACGTCAAACACATTTATTATGGGATCCTGTTTTTGTGGATACTGATTCAGTCTCACCATGTGACGTATGAAAATGGAAGTCCCGTGGCAGAAACCTATTGCGGGCATGTGAAGTGTTAGGACGATCACGTGTGTTGTAGCCCTGAGTGCACGGTGGAATAGTTGACCAATAGGTGGCGAACAACCAAAGCTGGCACCGGGCCCTCGTTTGACAGCGGCTCATGCAAATTTTCAACGCAAGGTCCCAAACGTCACACCAACGTATATTTTCAAATTAAATCCGACAATGGAAAATGTATGTGTAACCCTTTATGAGGTGTAAATGAATTAAGACAAGGATATGCTAGGGGTATCCCGGTTGGGATGGGTTATTATCCTCAATCAGTCCTCGTCTGGAATCCTAGAAACGGCTCTGAAACCCCCAGTGACAACACCTACAGATAATGCAAGCTTCTCTCACTAATTGTATTAATATAGGTTCTGTAGAAGGCGTGGAGATCATGGAAATTAACCACAGACTATATAGAAGACTATCCTCTCTATACGGAAAATTTGTCAGTGTGCACTTATTCATCCTCACTCTGATCCCCAACAACTGTATAACTGTAATAAACAACTGTGACATAAGCCTGGGTCACTGACATTGAGGTGAGTGACCGGGCAGGAGGAAGAATGGAGATGAGAGGGGGAGACAGTAAATTGACTGACCTGGCTACGAGGAAAACAATCAACCCTCAGAAATAATGGGGCGGATATGAGTGGAAATCCCCAGGGGGGGATGAGTCGAGGGAGAGTTGTGTGTTGTGTGAAGTCAGGCGACTGGAAAGGCAGTCAGAGAAGAGACCGACTGCGGGTCAGGTCGTTTAAGAGAGAGCTCCGTGTTGTGTTGTTCTTCTAGTTGTGAAGACAGGCCTGAACCCAGAGTGGGTTCTGTATTGAGTGTAGGCCAAAACCCAGAGTGGGTTCTATAGTTGAGCAGTGGCTCCAACCCAATGTGTGGGTTGTATTGTGGGAGACCCAGCCGTGGATAGTAGCTGGATTACCTGTCTTGTGGATTGAGATTAGAAGCCAGCCGTGAGAAGGCATTGATGTGTGCTGGTTAAATTGTGAGGAGGATATTTATATTCGATGGATTACGTTATGTTTCTGGATGTATAACCCTGTTCCGTTGTCCGTCTTATTTTTGTAATAAAGGATTATGTGCGCCAACGGAATCTTGTTTAATGCCTGGTGAATATGCACTGCGGGGGTGAGTTATATTGCAAGACAGATATCTCCATTGACACACCATGAGTATCGTTACCTAGACAACGACCATCACACAATAATATCATGAACAGTATCATCGTAAGAACTTTGTGATATTATCATCAAGAGAAACGTGTGACAATCTGGGCGCTCGTCACTTAGTAAGGAGTATCTGTGGGCTCTTCGCTGAAAGAGAGGAGTTATTATCTGTGACTTCGTTCCATCAATTTATACAGTACTGCGTCAAGAGAGTAACAGCAATTCTGTTGTGTGTGTAAGACGCCACATCGAAGAAAAACTGTCAGCGCGCGGGGAGGGTACGCGGCGGAAATCACAAGCTAGCAGACAGTTCAAGTGAAGTCCACTACAGGTGATTTGGACCCAACCATATCGCTAAAGCGAATGGGGGTGCAGCGGCAGCACAAAAGTCGGTGATAAAGACACGCCATACAGACTAACCGGGAGAGTCCATTACGGTGACAGGTAAATTTGATACCAGGCAGGAGGGCTGAAATTAAAGACGAGGGTTGAATCCAGAGTGGCGAGGGCAGCGTGTGTGTGTGTAGGACGTCGCTGTCGGTGATAATGACAGGATTGGGAACCAAAGATAATTGACAGGTGTGTGTGCTGGAGGCAAGCGCACTGTGTTGTTGCAAGTTGACTGGTCAAGATTAGTCGACGCAGTAAATAGGACGGGTGGGTACACCAGCGTCCAGGTACGAGGGGAAAGGTACGTTAACCCCCACCACAGCCGTGCTAGGGCAGCAGTGGAAAGGGTGATTTTCCACGAAGTTAATACCGCAGCCGGGTGGGGCTGTCAAGTTTGTGTGAAAACTGTTTTACGGAGGAATTTTTCACTGAGAGATAAAGAGAAATTGAGGTGTCCGGCAAGTTCAAGGCCGTGGACAGTGGAAAGTTACTGAGATGTTCCATAGTGGAACTGGATAAACAAGCTGTTTTTGTGTGAAACTAGACTTTATGTTCGGCTTTGTTAAAAGCCCTTTGTGTTCATTACCTTATAATCAGCAAACATTTTGTCAACGATTGATGACGTGGCATCTCCGCGTACATAGTTGCATACAGTTGCCAAAAAGAACTGACTGTACAGAGTGAAAGCGTTGAACATTTATTGCCATTATTTTGGTCTTTTCTTTTGGTGAATCTATAACATATAGTGATACAGCGAAGCGCCATCTCCGCAACGAGAGTAACAACAAATCGAAAGAACACTTTGGATTATTACCACGTACAGAGAAAGTACAATAACGTTACGGATATCACTATCATCTTCAACTTTTGTCGACAGTTGGAACTTTTGATCACCACGTGAATTCAATAACCACTCAACAAAACAAGAAGTCGGTTTGAAATCTAGCGTCGTAGACATTGAATAAAAAGAACTTTTGGCGACGGATTAGTGGGCACATATTTATCGGCCAACGATGGGGACATTCTGTTTGCTGCTCATTGTCTTATAAATATTGTTTTCGGTTGTTAAGCTGTTACTTGTATGTGGTCCAGTGTTTGTCAAGAGTAGGGGATTTGTTGGGGTGTTTCTCGAGAGTCGGGATACAGCACAATAATTTATTTGTCTTTCTGGTGCTTACGATATTTTTGTAAGAAAGACGTTAATGAGTTGACGTATCGTGCAGGGGCATTGAAATAGTCTTAACCAATATCTAGAGCCGAGTTGTCTGACGTCAGATCTGTGTATATTTTCAGTATATATTCTTTTTCTTTCTCTCTTTCTTTTCGTTATATTTACATATAATATTTGTTGTGTTCGGATATATGTTTTTATTGTGATCTTTCGTCATTTCTGCTGTCTAGTGGTCTTGGTCAATTTATATTTTTATTTTACGCGCACTGTGGATGTCTCTACACAAGCTTGTGGTTGTTACTGTGGTTTATTTCTGTGACATCATCGTCTCCGTGTACTCAGCTTGTGAAGTCTAGCGTTGGATAGTCATCACTTAGTATTATCATCCATTTGTTTGTATATGTATTGATATGTATGTTTAACAATATTTCCAGGGACTTTATGAACTTTTGGTCATAGATATATAGATATAAGGGAGTATAGGTGATACTTCCCCCCTCACTACCTAGTGCTAATAGAGTGACTGGGTGAGTACAGAGTGATATTGTAGCACTACGGATTTACGTACACAGTGAGTGCGGGTGTACTTAGGCAAGTGACACAAAGACGAACAGCAGAGTCTGTACATTTATAGTTGGCTGATTCACAGCAACGTGTCCACAAGTACAAGATGCCTACTTTAATGGAATATATTGAAGCAGGTGAAAGAATAGGCCTGAAGGGTAAAGAGTTACAAGAGTATGCTGAAGCAAAAGAACAACAACAGATTGACAGAGACCAGAGACAAGCCGAAAGAGAACAGAGACAGGCAGAACTCGAGGCCAATCGCCTACAGGAAGTAAAGTTAGCTGAAATGGAAAACAAGCGTCTACAGGAAGAAAAGTTAGCTGAGAGAGAACAAAGACAGGCTGAAATGGAAGCCAAGCGTCTACAGGAAGAGAGAGAGACACAAATGGAACTTGAAAAGTTAAAACACACAAATGCGGTGGAAATTGAGAAAGAGAAGATTAAGATGGAAGCTGAAATTGCTCTCAGAAAACTAGAACTATCTTCAAAGGGTCAAAGTGAGGAAAGCGGAAAACCTTCGCAGTCGTCACAGAGATTAAAACTGCCATACTTTACGGACCGAGACAACCTTGAATCTTATTTGGACAGATTTCAAGCAAGTGCGAAAGTGTTAGGCATCCCCAAAGAACAGTATGCTATTCGACTAGGGGAGCTTCTTACGGGCAAGGCACTAGACACCATGTTCAATTTACCTGTAGAAGAAAGGAACAACTACACTATCTTACGTCAACGTTTGCTGACTAAGTTCCAACTAACTGAACATGGATATAGGACAAAGTTTAGACAGTTAGTGCCAGAGACAAATCAAGATTTCACAGATTTTGTTAACACTGTAAAGAATACATTTAACAAATGGATGGAGCTCGCAGAAGTAGGGAAAGATTTTAATAAATTAGTAGATCTAATGTTAAGAGACAAGGTAGTATCTGCATGCAATTCTAATTTAGTGGCGTTCTTTGAGGAACGGAAGCCAAAGGACATAGACACAATGTCTCAGTTAGGGCAAAACTACATGACTGCACATCCTAACGTATCTATTGGGAAACTAATGAGTGAGGAAATAGTCTGTGCAGCGTACACTAAACAGAACCAGAATCCAGTTATCAGACCAAGGGCGAAAAGTGTGGATTCAGCACAGAGAGGTGAGCAGCAAGAACCTCAAGATAATGGTTTCCGAGGAAACAATGTTGGTAGAGTAGGACGGTACCCATATAGAAGAGGGAATTTCCAGAGACGTCCGAATTATGCCGGATGTTGGAATTGTGGGAGCTGGAGACACAAGGCAGCAGAGTGTGATGCACAACCATCAGATGGACCAACGAACAACACTAAAAGGGAGATTACTTGTTTCAAATGTGGAAAGAAGGGGCATATCAGCCATCAATGTAGGATGAGAGAAACAGAGCACTCAAATGCAGCACAAGTAATTGAGACGCTGAACAATGAAGATTGTAGTGGATGCAAACCTCTTTTTGAAAAAGATGGTCAGCCAGTCCTAATATGTGGTCATACAGTGAAAGCAGGATCAGCAGTGCATGAAGGAGGAAGCCTTAAGCTGCATCAGGGATTCGTCAATGATAGGCCAGCGTTAACAATTAGGGATTCCGGATGTACATCTATCGGAGTGAGGAGAAGTTTAATAGATCCCTCGGATTATACAGGGAAAAAGATTAGATGCATAACATTCAACGGCACAGTAGAGTTCTACCCAGTAGCCATAATAACAGTAAAAACACCATATATCACTGGAAGAGTGACAGCGTGTGTTTTGGACTCACCAGTGGCTGATTTGATCATAGGAAATGTTATAGGAGTTAAAGATTGTACAGAAGAGGAAGTAGCTTATTGGGACCAAAAATATAGTGTAAACAGTAATGAGGTAGTTACCACAAGAGAACCTAAATTAGAGAGTATAGCTGAGGTAGAAGAGGCACTTGAAGTAGACACAGGAACTCAGGACAAGGATAGTACAGCTGAGCAGATGAGAATGGATCCCAAATATAGTGCTAGTGAATCCCAGAGACAAGATACTACTCTGAACAAATGTTCCCAAGGGTGTAGGAGAGTAGAACATAGGCAGTCAAAGAAAGGTAGATGGTGCTTCGAGAGGAAGAACAATGTTCTCACTCGCCGCTTGTCAGATAGTAGAACTGCACGTGGGCAAGGAGCAGTACCTTTAACACATAGAGACCGATATACTAGAACAGCTCAGGATAGTGCATGTGCAGGGCACATAGGCATAAGGCGTATGCAGCATAAAGCAAGGTGCCAGATATATGGGCCAAGATTGAATAAAGAGGTCCGACTAAACAGAGGCTCAAGTGTAACGGTGCAATATGCAGATAGGAAAGTTGAGTCAGGTCAAAAGAGTTTTCGCGACATTACTGACCCAGGGCTAGGGATAGCAAACAGATGTGGTAATTGTAGAGGTACCATGAGTCATGGGTACATGAAAGGGAGACACAGCATCGACAAAAATCAGAGGTGGGTTAATGAAAGAACAGAACCACCTGATATTGGGTCGGTACACAAATAGTATTGTGTGGTCGTGAAGTAGTAAGAGACCTGTGGTTACATAAGTATAATGCTTTCCTATGATGTATTATTATTATGTGATGTATTATTATTATGTGATGTATTAGTTCATGCATTGGTACACAAGATAGAAAGGTGTTTGTATTTATGTGTGGGGAATATGGGAGTGTACTATGAGCATTTGAGGTATCATTTAGGGTGGTAGCTAGAGTAAGGTGCAGCCATACTTAGGGCTACCCAGGCTATATGTCTGGGTCACATGTTTAGTAAGTTTTAGTCTCCCAATATTTGAAAACGAAGTTTTCTTTTAAGAGGGGGGTAATGACATAAGCCTGGGTCACTGACATTGAGGTGAGTGACCGGGCAGGAGGAAGAATGGAGATGAGAGGGGGAGACAGTAAATTGACTGACCTGGCTACGAGGAAAACAATCAACCCTCAGAAATAATGGGGCGGATATGAGTGGAAATCCCCAGGGGGGGATGGGTCGAGGGAGAGTTGTGTGTTGTGTGAAGTCAGGCGACTGGAAAGGCAGTCAGAGAAGAGACCGACTGCGGGTCAGGTCGTTTAAGAGAGAGCTCCGTGTTGTGTTGTTCTTCTAGTTGTGAAGACAGGCCTGAACCCAGAGTGGGTTCTGTATTGAGTGTAGGCCAAAACCCAGAGTGGGTTCTATAGTTGAGCAGTGGCTCCAACCCAATGTGTGGGTTGTATTGTGGGAGACCCAGCCGTGGATAGTAGCTGGATTACCTGTCTTGTGGATTGAGATTAGAAGCCAGCCGTGAGAAGGCATTGATGTGTGCTGGTTAAATTGTGAGGAGGATATTTATATTCGATGGATTACGTTATGTTTCTGGATGTATAACCCTGTTCCGTTGTCCGTCTTATTTTTGTAATAAAGGATTATGTGCGCCAACGGAATCTTGTTTAATGCCTGGTGAATATGCACTGCGGGGGTGAGTTATATTGCAAGACAGATATCTCCATTGACACACCATGAGTATCGTTACCTAGACAACGACATCACACAATAATATCATGAACAGTATCATCGTAAGAACTTTGTGATATTATCATCAAGAGAAACGTGTGACAAACTGCTTGAACAAAACATCAAACAATAAATCAACCCAACTCCTGATTCTAATTAAAATACTCTATTGTGACAAATGATGGGTTAATGGATGATCTGTGATTTTTTTCTCCCTCAACATACAACACCACATGTTGCAAGAATAATTGAATTTTATATATATATATATATATATATATATATATATATATATATATATATATATATATATATATATATATATATATATATATATATATATATATAACAGCAGTTAAAGTAAGAATCATGAATCAACATTTAAATGTAAGACACTCACAAATGAGAAAAGATATACATCATTTCATGAAATAATGCCAGAGCCAGCAGACAGATATTCATCAAGCATAAGCAAAGATTCGAATACAAAAAACATATTGTCTCTCCCAGCCTGTCTCCTGTGATAGGGGGTTGAAGACGACGTTCGAAAGCCAACCCACTTTTGCAAGCCATTTCAGTGCATACATTTTAGTAACGGACTGCTTTATGGCCATCTTTAAGAACGCATTTGGCAGAGCACTGAACGTAATAAATCACCAAGTCATCAGCAGCAATTGTCCGATGCTGGCGTTGAGTGCACGTCCTGCAAACATTTTGGTATATGGTGTTTCTATCTTTCTCTTTCAATGAGCAATAATTCTCAAGAAAAGAACATGGCAATCACTCCAAATTCTCATAGTATTTCACGAAAGACGTGAACAGAAGAATCATATATATATATATATATATATATATATATATATATATATATATATATATATATATATATATATATATATATATATATATATATATATATTCAGAAAGATGTGAATCTGTGCACAGGAGTGTGTTTGCTTGCTTGCTTGCGTTCGCTGGCTGTGAACTCCATCGTGAAGTCCGGTATGTCGGATGGAGACATCCTGTTGTCCAACATCAGTGTGATGTCATACCGGACTGAGGTTTGCGTTAGTATCCGTTGTCCAATGTCTAGCTTATTTGTGTGCAAACTGGTGGTTCCTCGCCGTGCAGGCAGATACTCTCCAACTTTGTAGGAATGATCGATCCTACTGACATTAGCCAGGACCCCGAAGGGACCTGTTGCCCAAGACGCGCGTCTAGGATGTGTCAGTATGTCGTGTCCAGTACAGAACCTGGCCTTGGTGCCTTGGAAACACCTCTGCGTCCCGCACAGGAGTGTTAAAAGAAAGGCTATTAGGAACATTTCCCCTGCAAAAGAAATAATGCGTAGAATGTGCATGTATCGTGAACATTTCCAAAGCATAAAGAAAAGTATTTCTAATATGCGGTTGGGATGTGACAGCATTCCATATCATATAGAAATATCATTTCTATCAGAAAGGCTTTAGCATGGCAGATTCAGTGATGGAACTGCGTGGCAATTTGCAGAATCTCTCTTTAGAAAAAGAGCATTTATTTTGATCATCTTTGTGAAGCGTAAATATCACAATATCACCATTGCACACACACACACACACACACACACACACACACACACACACACACACGCACACGCACATACACACACACACAACTTGTTAGCTTTTCATCAAGTGTCATCCTGGTATAAGTATTGGCAAAGCTAACCGTGATAACCCCAGAACACTGGACACCTAAACCACAAAATCTAGAAAACCTGGTGTCTCTCCCTATATCATGGCGTAGAGTTAGCTAGTTTTCAACCGCCAAGTCTTAGCCTGGATTAATAAGTTAATATTATGATCGCTGTTAGCTCACAGACGAAGATTATGCCACATGATTATTTCGCCATGAATTGCCAGAAAATTGTTGAGTCAAGATGCACTATAGGACTACAACTAGGACAGAGTACCACTACGGCCACAATTAAGGCAAATGACCGTACCTATATGCAATACTGAAAGCATGGCAAGAGAGATATTACAGCGAGAGTTACAAAGCAAGCACTAGGACTGACTGCTTGGTACCTGTGAATCAAACACGCCCCCTTACTCTAGTATTTAGCTAGAGTTAGGACGCTTGCCTCGAAAGGCAAATGAGGGACTAATTTGTTATAGTTAGTTAGTACAGCCTCCCTATGGGTTGTCTACACGACGTCTACCGCGGGATAGTAGACAGGTGAGCGTGCCCGTCATATAATAATTTTTTTTTAAATGTTGTGTAGGATACATAGGGAGCCATACTGTCGTACTTAGCATAGCTTATAACGGATTTCGTTTGCGCTGCTATTGTCAGATGTATTAATTACGATCTGTAAAATGATTTCATCATTTTATGTCGAGGGGGGCATAATGCCATGGGGCAGGTACCCGCTATTGACGTCGACAAAAACATGGAGAGAATCCTGGAACCCAAAAGCGTACGGAATCTAGGATACAAGTTGTGGACACAGAAACGTCACTCTGACGTCACTAGACGACAGGGAGGCTTTTTTGCTGGAGTTCGCAATGGCAAGTTGTGTGTACACATTCGAATCAATTGTGGCAAGGACAAGGTGGTGGATAAAAGTGGTTTGATAGAAGATCAGTGGATGGATGACACGGACAGGAAAAGGGATGAAGCAACGATGATGTCACGGAATGTCGCCGTCGTCTGAAAACCCGTTTGGCACAGATTACCTAGACAGATTGATCGGGCAGCGTCACAAGTGATGGAGAAATGAAAGGGAAGAATGAAGGTGACTAATGACTGAGAAGGAAATAGGGTTAGTATGTTAACATGTTAGATATTTATTAATTAACTCTATCGCCGGCTTGGCAAAACAGGCTCTTTAGAGAAAATATCAAGATTGTGACTGTAACCTTGGGCTGTGAAATAAAGCAGCGATTTATTTCTGATGTTCAGCAAGAGTCTCCATTGTCATTCATTACCCGTTCCGGCTCCAGTTCATTTACAATTATTTGCTGTTGATCCTTTGAGCCGTGAAATTAACTTACCGTTGATTCTTTCATGTTAAGCTGCAGAATCGCGGTATGGCACGGTACCTCGAGCCAAACCAACCAATGGCCTTTCTTTATTGGGACGCTAAGCATGTTCCAGATAGGTTGACATTTGTATCTAAATATATCGCTGACTATCTAGACCAGACAGACATGAGAGGCCGAAATCTTGCCAAGGAGGTCACCTCAGACAGGTGCAAGGCCCAGAACACTTAGGATGAAGACACAGTGACAGTGAAAGAAATCATGGCTGTGCTTCGACAATCAAAAAACAGCGCTCCAGGGCCAGATGGCATAAGATACGACGATATCAATAGGCGCACCGACAACGAGCTAGAGGAACTAGCAGACATGTACAAGAACAGTTTAGGGAGTGCTAGCATCAAGGAGGAGTGGTTACACAGCTATCTGATTCCCTTACCGAAGCCTGGCAAAGACCACACAAACATTCAGGGATATCGAGTTATAACCATGCAGAACACAATAGGCAAGCTGCTGGAGAAGTTAATTGCCAGGAAAATATCAAGCCAGCTAGAGAGGCGAGGTGTTCTCCCACCTACCCTGGGTGGGTACCGTCCAAAAAGAGAAACCTGGACCAATGCAGCAGTTTTTGTCCATGATGTCTATGAAGGTTTCCACTCAGGCATTGAAACCTTTGCTGCAGCGATTGATCTTGAGGACGCGTACAACAGAGTACCATTGGATTTGTTAATGCTTCAGCTGCTTGAACTCAAAATAAGTCAATTCCTCCTTAGTTGGATCGCTGTAGCCCTCTTCCAATGGAAAATAGTTCTTAGATGTGGCAGTTGGACGTCGGAACCAACAACAATATATCCTGGCCTACCACAGGGATCACAATTATCTCTGGTACTGTTCAACGCCTATACTGTGAGAATCCCCAGTGAGCAGATCACTGGACCTGGTAGGACATTGTCATATGCCGACGATGTTTTAGAGTATCGTCAGGGTAAGGATAGAGATCAGGTTCCTGTGGAACTACAAACCGAACTCAGTCGCATAAGTACTTGGTGTGTTGAAGCTGGCGCAATGGTCAACCCAACAAAGGCAACAGTGGCTTGGTTCTCGTTGAATAATCATATTGTCAACACTCCAACACCAACTGTAAATCTGTGTTCAGAGACGGTGGAAAGAACGCAGTCAATGAACTACCTGGGGATACGGTTTGATCGAAGCCTTGCTTATAATGAGCACATAGACCAGGTGATAACAAAGGCCAAGCGGGGGTTGACTGCGATGCGGGTGATGGCGGCAGCAAACTGTGAGCAGCGCCATCTATGTCTTCTATACGAGGGGCTGGTCATGTCTGTTTTTGAGTATGCAATGGCAATCCTGACTCTCAGCCGTAAGCAGATGGAAAGGATACAAAATGAAGCTATGCGCATTATTCTTGGATGTACAAGAGATACAACATGCAGGGCGATGCGCTTCCTTCTTGATTTTCCAACCATTGAAGACAGAATACAAGTCTGCAGAGCCCGCGCCTACCTCAGAGTTAACGCAAACACACAACATCCACTGCATAGTGAAATTATGAAGGTAAAGAGCAGCAGGTTAAAAAGAGGACGGTCGTGGATGGGTCAAGCCGGAGATATTCTTCAACAGGTGTGTTCACTTGAGGACTTAGAACCTGGCGAGGAGTGGGTACAAGTGCCAACAGACTTCTGCACATCCTTTCAGTTTGCATCCAACTAGACAGAAAATGCAGATAAGAAAACCCGGCTGCAGTGTGGGCGGAAGTACAAGCGTTGATTTTCGAGAATTCGCAAGACGTTGATACTGTCATTTACACAGATGGGTCGGTCGTGCGACATGTGAGAAGCTCATGGGCCTTTACGGCTCAGGCCGGAAGGAGAATTGTGAAGGAGGACTCTGGTGCTTTTGCTGAGACCACAAGTAGCCTGGCTATGGAAGTCATGGCAGTAAGTCAAGCAATAACATTCACTAGGGCATGTTTCCTTAGCGACTCAATGAACATTCTCAAGAGGATAGAGATTGGGGGGGGGGGGGGGGTCCGAAGAGAATGGTTGCTGTCTCTGGAGCGGTCTCGGCTGGCAAAGATTAGTTTCATCTTCATGCCAGGGCATGCGGGAGTACAGGGGATGAGCGGGCTGATAAGCTCGCAGGTAACGCTACTGTGGAGGGCGGACGCGCCATGGACCAGGCTGACATTCTGAATGTTCTACGAGAAGTAAGACTTTTGCGAGAACCAAGTGATGACTGTGAATCTACAACTATGGCCAGACTGCGAGAACAGCAAATTAAAAGATGGGTGGCCAAGCAAGAACACTACGCAGGAAGCCAAAGAAGACTGACAAACCAACACAGAACTGGTGTCCTTAGCCACTACACGCTGCGGGATTTGCTGAGGAGGGGATCCGAGCACTTATGGACTGAATGGTTCGATGTGCAATGAGGATGATCTGTCGACTAACTAACTAACTAACTATATCGCTGACTGAATAACTCCCTGTATGGTGATCCAGTTGTACATTGGTGATAAAATTTTCAGGAAATCTGAGGAGGAAGATGAAAAATATATCACACCCTTCTTGGATAAAGAAAAGAACAAAAGCATCCATACTTTAAGAGCCGAATATTGAAGAAGGTTGGCTATTAAAAGAGATAAAACAAAGACAATTGAAATAATTTGGTCACTTGAAACGTCACGAAAGTTTTGAAAGAACAATTATGGAGCGGTATATGCCTGGAAAGAGAGGAAGAGGAAGGCCAAAGAGAAGATGGGCGCAGGATGTGGCGGATGATCTCCAGCTGGGTGTATCGGACGCGGGACATTGCTTATGATCGAGAGGTTTTCCTGAAGATTGTTATGGGAGCGAGGTTCTGCAAAGGACATGCTACTAAATAAATTATGTACTAAATATATACTAAATAAAAAATGAACCCTTCTTTCCCGTGAAACTCTAAACACGTGCTTATTTTGTTTAAACGTGAACCGGCCCTATGTGATAATCTATTATTGGCACATTGCCGTCTTGACAGGCGATATTTTTCTACATTATGCTTCACACAAACAAGTATACTAACTACAACCCACGGCGGTAGCGAATGTGACGGACCAGACCAATTCACGCGGGAAATGTTCGTCCATAATGGATGCATGTGAACATATGGTCATTTCCACCATCAACAACATTCCGGCGTTTCACACGCTCGATGTGTGACCAATCTGCAATCATTTTCTTTGTTGTCTTTATTCCATTTCTGATCGTTGCCCTCCATACAACACTATCAGCGGCGACTTGCTCCTAAGGTGCAATGTCAATCAATCAATCATGTGCCATGCCAGAAAGCGTGGGCGATCATGACTCGCCATTTCACTCGATCACCAGTGTCGTGGATCAGCTGAGTGTTCCTGTCTCGTCCATGCCATGTGGCCAAGCCATCCAGGTATTTTCCTCTCGGTCTGCCTCTTGATCTGTTTCCTTCGATCTTGCCAGTTGTCACCAAGTTCTCCAATCCATTTCTTCTCATAACATGTCCAAAAAATTTTGACTGTCTACGTCTAATTTCTCTAATCAGTTTACGATGTTCATTTGTCTCCTGTAGTACTTGGTCATTGGTTTTTCTGTCTGTCCATGGTATTCTTTGCGTTTTCCTCAGAAACCACATTTCTGCAGCCATCAGATGTTTTCAGCTTGACTGCCCATTGTCCAAGTTTCACATCCATACAAAAGAACAGGCTCTATGTATCCCCTCAACACTCTTTTTCTCGTTTCAATTGACATCTTTTTATTGGTCAGAATGTTTTTCATCTTGCTTAAGGCTACTTTCGCCATGGCGATTCTTGTTCTAATCTCTTCAAGGCATCTCCCATCAGATGTTATGACTGTTCCAAGATAATTGTACCGATTCACTTGTTGAAGAATATTTCCATTTACTTGTATATTACATTGTGGCACTTCTTCCTTCCTAGTGACGACCATAACCTGAGTCTTTTTACAATTTAATTCTAACCCCAGTTGCTCACTGTGTACAACAACCGCATCTACTAATTGTTGCAGGTCCTGCGCATTGTCTGCAATTAATACTGTATCATCTGCATATCTAATGTTATTGATGTTTCGTCCTCCAATGCTGATTCCATATATATCCTCTACATTTCTGAAAATATTTTCACTGTACAGGGAAATGCCTGTATCAATTATGTCCCACTTACACACATCTTTATTTCGTAGTAGAGGCCGACCTTGAGATCTCCTACCCATCTGTAATTCACCAAAACAGATATCCTTTGGTATTCTACCGCCGTCCATCCTCCTAATGTGTCCTATTCATCTAAGTCTACGAAGACTGAGCATAGAACAAACTGTTATACAAACCAATCTTCCCAATATTCGGTATGTGTGATTTTTATCTTGACACTTCATCATCATCATCATCATCATCATCATCATCATCATTATCATCATGGGACGCAGAGGTGTTTTCAAGGCACCAGGGCTGGATTATATACTGGCCAAGACCTATTGACGCGTCCTCGTCGAGCGTCTTGGGCAACAGGTCCCTTCGGGGTCCTGGCTAAAGTCAATAGGATCGCCGATTCCTCCAAAGTCGGAGAGTGTCTGCCTGTACGGCGAGGAACCACCAGTCTGCACACCAATAAGCCAGACATGGGACAACGGATACTCACGCAAACCTCAGGTCCTGTATGACATCACACTGATGTTGGACAACAGGATGCCTTCATCCGACATACAGGACTTCGCGTTGGAGCTCAAGCCAACGAACACAAGCAAGCAAGCATCATCATCATCATCATCATCATCATCATCTTCCACTTCTGCCATCAAGCGCCGTGGGGAGGAATATTTTGCGTTCCAGCGCCCGGTGGGCGGCACTGGATAGTGTCATTCCGTGTGGTTGTACAATGTCTCTGATGTCGTCAATCCATTTTCTTCTTGGACGTCCTCGTGGTCTCGTCGCAGATGATCTTTGATGTAAGGCCAGTGATGGTAGTTGCTGATGTTGCATTCTAACGACATGGCCAAACCGCTTGATCTTCTGTCTTTCAATAAATGTGGTACAAGGTGTTGATCCCACAGTCTGTCTGATAATAGCATTTCTTACTCGGTATCGGATTGTTAAGTTGGCAGCTCTCCTCAGGCATCTCATTTCGCAGGTGTTGATTTTGCGAAGGTGTAATTTGGATAAATTCCAGGTTTGAGATTGGTAGCTTAGGGTTGGTGTGAATATGCTGTTTATTATCTGTCGTTTTGCGGGCATGGGTATGTTTGGATGATTCAGTAAGGGTGATAGTTGATATGTAAGTGCACTAGCTTTTTGAAATCTGATTTCAATTTCTCTGTCCAATCTGCCATCTTCTGTGATCATACTTCCAAGGTATTTGAATTCTTTAACTTGTTTCAGAGTTGTGTTATTTATCTGTATACTTAGTGGGCCTGGCGATCTGCTAACTTGCATTACTTCGGTTTTGGTTGTGTTTATACTCATATTGTATCTGCTGCAGGTTGAACTCAGATTAGTAGTATGATTTTGTAGTCTGCCCTCATCGCTGTAAAACAGGCACGGATCGTCTGCAAATAGAAGTTCATTTATTCCCTGTGGGTCAGTTGTTTCATCTGGAGTAAAGAGTTTTAAATTTCCTGAATCTGTTCTGTCGAGACTTGCTTCTTTGGAAATCCTGTCCATGTAGATATTGAATCTTGACTCTTAATAGCAAGTATTCTTCGCAGACATCGAATATTAAAACGTTTAAACGTTTCTCTTGCTGTGAGTAAGTAAGTTGAACAGGCTTCACAGCCATAAAGAAGAGTACAAAGGGATACAATGTTGATAGATAGGACCTTTGTTTAGGTAGTAAACGTCCTGCTCTCCCAGATTATCTTTGTAAACATGTTCATTGTTGTTGCTGCTTTACCAATCTTGATGTTGCTGTAATGATCTAGGAACAATTTATCGTTGACCTCTGATCCTAGATATGTAAAATGGTTTATAAGTTCTGCGTCTAATCCACTACCACAGGATCCATAAGTCAAGTAAATAAAAGACCCTTTTACACATATTGAGGTTCATTGGGTATACGGTTTTATCTTCTGTTTTATAGATAAAATCGGCGCTACGGCGAAGGGGTTTCGGACACAATTCTTAATCCTACATACCTCGTTCGAAACACAACTGCGGGTGATTTAAAGCAGACAGCCTTGCGTTGATTTTCATGTAATGGTACGAGTGCCGATCGTTCAGAAAGTAGCAAACTTGCCAAGAAATCACAAACAGCCCAAAAAAAATACTGGGGTTCAGTGTGACGTCCTGTAAAAAACAAGCAACTAACTTTTATAGATAAAATCTACACGGGTTGGGTGATGTGGTCAATATCACGGCGGCCGCCTTTACTTCCCGGGGACATTTCCTGGTACCCATTTAAGGCTGAATCTACCTGTAAGCTCAGGTGAAGTTTAAAAAAATGTCCACATGGGTGGTGATTCGAACTTATGACCACCGGGTCGGCAGCGAAGTCCAGATCATCAAGCTGCGCTCCAGAGAGTTCTATTTCTAGCGGTAGTTATGGCTTTCTGAGAAATTCAGTCTATAGTTAATCATAATAATTATATTTATGAGAAAATACATTTCTGTTGTTAAATTATGTTACCCTATGTTCTTTTATTTCGAACTGTAATGTTTGAGAGGTCCTGGCAAGGCAATGATTGTTGTCTACAATTGATACTTATTTTGTGAACGTCAAGCCTGTGATCCGCATCCGGTATTCTCGAGGTAAAGGCGGATACGTTAGCCAGGACCCCGAAAGTACCTGTTGCCCAGGACGCACGACAAGGACGTGTTAATAGGTCTTGACCAGTATGGACCCTGGTCCTGGTGCCTTGGAAATACCTCTGCGTCCCTATCCCAAATATAAGGTCAGGTTGGCCGAATAGATACGAGCTCTCGTTCTTAAACATCCGGTATGCTGATGCCGAGGTGTGGGTTTAACCCTTACACCGGTCAATTGGACTAAAAAGTTAACTTCTCGTCCATGACTTAAGGACGTACATTACAAGTACCTCAGAAGTGGAGTGGGTTCACCTGATGGCGAGAAAAACTGGTAATAGGAAAGCTGATCAACACGCAAATATCAGTCTAGCGCACTAGAAGTAGTAGAACATGTAGGGACTACGCTTGAGTTCAAAACGAGCGAACTCAACCAACAACAAACAAACAAACAAACAATCCGAGACATCACATACAACAAAATAATCTATCCAACAAGAAATCAACATTGAAGAAGACTTATTATTAAAACAAACACAAGTGAAAAAAATGAAATATTTTGGACATACGTGTAACAAGTCATGAAATTCTAGTAACGGCAATTATGGAGGGAAGTGTGTGGAGACGCTGTGGAGATAAAGACAACGATGTATGAATATGTGCTAGATCAGTGGTTCTCAACCTTTTTTGGCCCGTACCCCCCTTCACCACATTTTTAGGATGTCATTCCCCCCCCCCTCACCATATTTTTATAACGTCATTCCCCCCCCCCCCTTTTCGTATTTCCTCCCTAAAGATTTTCCCCTGCCCCTACACAGTATATGTAATAATTGAAGCTAAATTTAATAGCACATACTAAAACAAGTCTAGACATCCACATAAAACGTGATTTGCGGATCTACTTACGTTCTAAAATGAATTTCAGAAAGGTGATACGTACAGAACTGTAAAGTATGAAGGGAAAAACAATATCAAGTAATCGGTTCTTGTATTCACGCAGTCTAGAAATAATCTTAATCCCCCCCCCCTCTGGAAACCCTAAAATTCCCCCGGGGGGGGGGGGATTCCCCACCGGATGAGAACCACTGTGCTAGATAATCTACACACGACGCGTATATTTATGGTCAGCTATCCCTGGCCTAGAGGTTAGCGTCTTTCTCCGTAATCCCGTATACTCTCGTGAGTGATGTGATGTGCGCGAGAATTGGTAGCGGTTCTCGCCGCGTCGGTAACTTACGGGGTATGTGAGCCGGTCGCTCAGAAAGCAATGGCAAACTACTGAGCGTAATCTTGCCTAGTACATCAACAGCAGCTGAAAAATGCTGGTGTTGACTGCAACGTCCTGTACGGGATATGCAACCAACAACAACAACAACAAAATACACAGAACAGGCCATGAAGTGGAATTAATCATATTTGCATTTTCGAGTGACCGTTAACTGATTAAGTGTCACGGGATGACTAATATAATCGTCTTAAGTGACTTCCCGTATCTGACATGGGCATACATACAATAGTTTTCCCCATGCAACCCCCCCCCCCCCCCCTTAATTTCATATAAAATACATGTCTGCTACCAACTTTTAAATCGTAACCCCTACTTCCCATTTCCCGCCATCCATTTTTGTTTGGTCCAAACCTACGTTTAGTTTCGCATTGAATCTGTTAAGTATACGTGTGTGTGTGTGTGAAATACACCAAGGTGTGAATGTTGTGTGGCACAAGTTTAAATGACTACTTTACAAAGTTTACATAACCACTGGAGCTAAATCGTTCACGGAGCTGTTGCACATGAAAAGCTACTTTCGTGTCGCCGACGTCAATCTTTTTCTTTGCGGACGAGACGAGCTTAACTTCATTGATGACGGCCGTTCTGCTGTAACGGTTAGAAAGCTACGCTAATGATAGCGTGATTGCGGTCGGATTATATTTCGACACCTGCTGTTACTGTTCGCTGCGAGAGGGAAAGATCGACCACCTATGTCCCTGTGTACCCAGGCTTAAAACTGCGATGGTCTACCACTTCATATACATACATAAGGTTCCTGCTAGGGGATTAGTTTACTGTTTTCTTTCTTCTTTTTTTTTCTTATTTTTCTTCTTTAACGTCATGAAATATTTATTCTGGTTGAGAAATAAATTCGTGGATATTTATCACCAGTTAAAAATTAAAACAAAAAACGTAAAACAAAAAGGTAGAGATCAAATGAAGCGCTAGACAATTCAAACAATGAAAGCTATGTTGTGGCCACTCAAGGATTCGAAGCTACCAAATGAAGGCAGTCCCTAGCTGAAGGAAGAAGTATACTTCTCCCAGCATGCTGTAATACTGATTTAATGTTAGAATTGAATAGTTTAAGTTTGTTGCTAAGCTTTTCTTTTCTAACTTCCACTAAAGTCATACTGTTGACAGTTCCTCTTGCCTTGTGTATTATTATTATTTTAATATCTCTGTTCCTGCATTTGCGTGAGACAATGGCAATATCATCATCGTAGCGACGCACTGTATACTAAAACATAGTAATGTAATCAATCAGGGGGACTGAGTGGTCTCGAGGTATGGTGTCCGCCTCGAGTGCTGGAGGTCCCGGGTTCAGGCCCCGGTGAGGACCGGGATTTATTTAAAAAATCCACGTAGACTTCCAGTAATACCCCTGGTCTCTGGGTAGTGAGATCGGACGCCCGTGTGTATTGTTGCGCACGTAAAAAAAATCCCTTGGCAGTTGGAAATCGAAAAAGAGTAGCCTAACGGCGCTGCCCAGGCAAAATTTCGAGTTAAAATTCTACCCAAAGTATTTCAGGATCCTCGCCGATGCAACAGAGTTCGTGCATTGAGCTGAGTTTCTCCTGACTCAGGTTTGAGTTAGGAGGAAAACGGAGCACTTATGGGTTAAACCGTGTGCCGTGATGTTGATCCAACGACTAAACTAAACAAAACTAATGTAATCAATCACTATAAATCATAAAACTTATGACCTGTACATGGTGATATGGGTGACACAAAAGATTGGAAAGAATAATAATTAAACATTATCAGAGTTGAGTCAAGAATCGACATCACAGCATAGGGGACATTCCTATACGTGCTTCGTCCTCATCTGCAACAGCCAGCGAAGAGTCCCAATACTAATGATACCAGTAGCAGTCAGATTATGTGTCCGTCTGATCTTTTCTGGGAGTTTCGAGTGTCGGCCAGATTCTCTGCTGACTCCCTGCAGCACCTTTTCGCCCAGCCGTGATAATTGATCGGTTCTTCTGCAATTACGCGCAATTACAAAGGAACCCATATCTGCCTGATTATGCACTGATTGTTACTCAAGCATTAATAATAACTAGACGAATGACACAACTACGATAAACATTGTTAACTTGGCTGATACCGTTAGACATACGGATGTGAGCCATGGACCATTTCGAAAACAGAGCACAAACTCCGTAGCTTCAGCGACTGGCATATGGGGGTCTTAGAAAATCACTGCACCCACGAACCGAATGACAGACAAACAGGTAGACAGACAGACAGACAAATAGACGGACGGACGGACGGGCGGGCAGACGGATCGACCGACCGACCGACCAACCAACCGATAGATAGGTAGAATCAAGGAATACCATACACACACATACACTCTCTCTCTCTCTCTCTATCTCTCTCTCTCTCTCTCTCTCTATCTCTCTCTCTCTCTCTCTCTCTCTCTCTCACACACACACACACACACACATTCTGAATTTATCAATACTAAGTAAAGTCATCGAGTTGTTAAACCGGGGAAGATGTGAAACGACACCTGGCAAGCTAGAGACCACTCCCCTAATCTAGCCCCTCCCGACTCCCAAAAGAATCAACACAACTAAATAGGTTTACAAGTGTTTAAAGGGCAAGGGTTTCGACCTCATTTCACCGGGTTTTATCCTATATGAATATGTCTCTTTCTGCAGGGCGGCCTACAAAAAGGGTCGCACAAAGCACGAACTCCGTAGCTCCAGCGGCAATCTCCAGGAAAATCCGAAAAAATTGCACTCGTGAATCGAGCGACATAGCCCGGAATCTAACCCACAACCTTTGGAGTGTGAGTCAGCAGGCGTAACCACTTTGCCTATGAGACTCTCACTAATTAAGTTTGAACCTAAAAGCCTTCTCAGCGTACCATCATGGCGCATAGCTATAGGAAGGAACAATCCCAACTGCACCTCCCAAAGGTAGAGGATGGGAAACACGCCACATTGTGGCAAACGCAGCCTTGGGAAAAGAATATCCACCGGGGTAAGTTGACAATTCAGCAGCTGAGCAGAGCAGGGCACTCACTTTTCCTGACAGTCGGAAATATCTGCCAAATGCTAAGTTTAAATACCGCCATGTTGATGTTGAAAACTAGGGAAAACCATCACATTATTTCCCCAAGATTTCAGGAGTTAAATCAGAATCAGTGAAATACGTTGGACGCTGTTTTAAGACATCCTCGTCCGGTTGGGACAGTCATGAGCAGTTGATCCAGAAGACCAAAGACCTGGGAAGAGACATAAACGCCTGCACCAGCTGGCAGGGCGCTTGATGATGATCACTAAGCAGGGCTTACACACATTCCTGCTGACGACAATACACTTTAGCAAAGTTAATTCCAGCAATATGTATAGAACAGGGATTTTCAATCTGTGCATCGTGGTGCCATCAGGAACTATAATTAACAGAGACGATATATTTTTCGCACTTAGCTGTCCACCTCAGAACTTCAGACTTGAAGCACCAGACTCGAGCCCCGCCCTCGCCCGAGCTCTCCATCAGTGCACATCCCCGACTGGACCCGGAATCGAACTCCGGACCACCGTCGCGTGAGGCGGGCGTGCAACCACCGACCACGCGGCTCACGCTGGACACGACTAACTATCATACTAGAATATCACAACGTCATCCACCGATTGTTTTGTTTATAGATCATTCTGTGATGTTTTCCACAAATCCAAGAGAATGTATATATTTAGTGAGGGAAGTCGCGAACTCAACAAGTTGACAACCACTGGTGTAACACTAGCAAATATAACAGTTTTCTTTACTTCAACAAGCCAATGGGGTTTTTCGATTCCAGAATACCAACGTTCAATGGCCGGTGATCAGAACACGAGATAGAAATTCAGTTGTAAAGTTCTATGCATTTCATAAAGTTGTATACATTTCACAAAGTTCTATACATTTCACCAACTCGTGTCACACCAACCTGGTTTTACACTTAACGATGCACTCATACATACGACCTAAGCTAGAAGCCAGTACACATTAAAACACGGTCGACAATTCAATGTTTATTATACTATTTCGAACCATTTAAATACCAAAACCACGCCTGAACAAAAGCTTCGACTGCCTTCATTATTATATAAACAGATAAAATTACTCCCTTTTCAACCGGCTCGGGTGATTGATAAAAGTAGGAGGGTATATACGGGATTCTTCAACTAGTTTACTTTGTCACGGCTTACTTTGGTGCCTACGTGACCTTACACAATCCACGGATTCACGTAGATAATACAGCGCATATCTATTTGACGTCTTCACTTTTCAATCTGCAAATCGATACGAAAGAATATTTTCTAATATACATAGGTGTGTTGTCATTTGACAAGTTAATAGAAGTAAGAACCCAGGTGGGGAACTATAGTTGACATATTACGATATCTGGATATTCGTGTCAACTGGCAGAGCTCAGAGTCTGGGCATGTATTGATCTACAAATATTTGTTTATGAAAGGAAATTTTAAAGGAGTGACAACATGCTAAAAATATGAAGATTATGAACTATGTAACAGCGACGCATGAATGCATGGCACAATAATTTAGGATCGTCGCAGTGTTTCCTTTTCAGTTTTCAGTTCGCATATTTTCAAACCGTTTATTGGATGTGATAAACAAGTGCTAAGGTTCATATTCAATGTGTAAAAAATAATACATTCGAAGATAATTAATGAATCTATGACAAGGTAGTACGTAGAAAGTAAACGGACATTAATAAGGATTCTGCATGCTGTTTCAAGTTCCTTTGAATCAATCAATCATGTGCCATGCCGGAAAGCGTGGGCGGTCATCACTCGATCACCAGAAATTCTAAAAATTCACTAAATATTCGTTATCAGGTGACTGCGTATAGTTATTGTTGCGAAACTTGAGTATTCTACAGGATAGATGCAATTTACCTGTGTTATTGATGAGTACGACCATGAAACATATTCTTCGATTGACGTTTTTGGGACAGACTAATCTGATGGATCATTGTTTTCTTGTATTGGTTTTACTTTCGACCTTCAGTATATCACAGCAAGCAGTAAGTAAATCATACATTTATCAAAGAGTGTATCTTATCTGTAACTCGGCGTCACACAGACCATATCACCCATGAATAGCCACATTCTACACAAATATCGAACTATCACCATTTACTCAGCACGTTTAACAGCATGTAAAGGTATCCTTTACGCCATGTCTATAACCGGAAGCCGCTGTAACGATGTAACAATCACCTTTGCCCATTGGCCCGGAGTCGTGTGTTCGGATCCACATTGAGACAGTTTCTTTCTTTTTTCACAGATCTGGGCTTCTAGGTTACTAGGTTTCTTGCCAATTTTTGCAGAAGGTAGTTTGCCGTTGCTTTCCCTGTGGGCAGTGTCTGTACTAGTCGGTGGTCATAACCATTGTCTCTACTGATGAGATCATCTGCCTATCGCCACAGAGTGCAGACCACAACCAACAACAATCTGTCAGTTGCTCTCACGCTCCATCCACCACCACAAAAACAACTGAATAAATTGTGAAGGGGACATATAGAACAATAAAAGTAAAGATTTTTAAGAGCATGCATCGTTTCCACTGATGATGATGATATGCCAGGAAAGAAAAGAAGAGAAAGGCCAAAGAGAAAATGGGTGCAGGATGTGGCAGATGATCTCCAGATGGGTATATAAGACGTGGGACATCTTGCTTGTGATCGATATAAAATTACACAAAGTAGTGCAGCTTTACATAACAGATTCACGACACATACAGGACGTTGCGGCGATTAGCCTTCATCAGCAAACAAACATATTCACAAACATATTCACAAACACAACATATAGTAAAGGAGATACAACTAGAAAAGATAGCTGGTAACGGCTAAGATTAAATGAATAAATCCAACACACAGACAGTCACGCATAACGATTAACAGAAGAAGATGGTACACATAGTTGCAGTTGTAAACAAAGTAAAAATATGAATAAAATTGGGTGGAACTGCTAATCGTTATATGTGACTATCTGCGTGTTGGATTTATTCACTTAATCTTAGCCGTTGCCAGCTATCTTTTCTAGTTGTATCTCCTTGACTATATGTTGTGTTTGTGAATGTGTTTGTTTGCTAATGAAGGCTAACCGCCGCAACGTCCTGTATGTGTCGTAAATCTGTTATGTAAAGCTGCACTACTTTGTGTCATTTTATAATTATATTGTTTACATTTTCACAGCTTTACCGCAGTTCCACCCAATTTTATTCATATTTTTGCTTGTGATCGAGAAGTTTTCAGGAAGGTTGTTATGGGAGTGAAGTTCTGCAAGGGACATGCTACTGAATGAATGCTCTCCTAGGCCGACCCAACCCAGTACCGTTTTATTTTTCTCGCAAAATACTTAATGTGCACGCCGTGAACGGAACCAGAACTACTGGAGCTGGAGGCAGGCATCTTGACTCTAAGCTACTTCACTCCATCAAACATCTTGTGAAGTCACCGTCTTTCAATATATTCACACTGTTGTCTCTTCCGTGTGGATATTGATTTTATTGTGTTCCATTTTGTTTACTTCTGAGTAACATATTCTGTTTTAGAGTCACGCATATTGTAATGTTTTCAGAGTAACGTTCATTGTGTGTATCCAGAGTAATGTACCTTGTTTGTTTTCTTCTGAGTATGTTTTCTGAGTAATGAACAAATGTTGTCAGAGTAACGTACCTTGTATGTTTTAAGAGAAACATACCTTGCATGTTTTCAGAGTAATGTACCTTGTATGTTTTTAGATTAACGATCTGTGTTTATTTTCAAAATAACCTGATGACGAGGGACACTGTTATAGGGAAAGATAATCCACGCGCAAAATTCAGTTCAGCACTACTAGAAAGTAGTTGTGTATGGAGAGAGATTTGGGCACGAAACACGGATCAACAGCAAAAGAATGAAATATGAGGCGCTAGTCGGTTTGATGGGCTACGCTTGAATTCAAAGCGAGTTAGCGAGCGCAAAAAAAAAAAAAAAAAATTATATTCCACCTAGGCCACCTGGATCGTTACTTGTGAAATTGACATTTCCTCCATCCCTTTTCCTCTGACGCATTCCCAGTTAGTTGACACATTAAAAACAATGTATTCCTTATTAAATTTAAAAACAGAATCTACAAACAATAAATTGCACGATTTATTGTCTGGCATATTTTGTTGCATTGTATTTATTCACTTCTTATGATATACAGTGTGTTTTTAAAGTCTCCGTACACTTTTTATGTAGAATAATTTTGTAAAATTAAGTACATGGCGTCATAGAAAAAATGTGCTTCACAGTCGATCGTAAAGCAATATGCAGTGAATGGCTGTTGTCTGCTGGAGTATTACTTTGCACTCCAGTTAGAATGTTGGGTACTTCATTTTTAATTCACCGCAAACAAAGGAAATCCGGGAGTTCCCTGAAAATCAGGTGCCATCAAGGTGATTCAATAGTGGGTGTGGGAATGTGTTGATATAAATTACAGACACAGACATACAATTGCTTTCGCAAGTAGAATGTAAGTAAGTGATATTGTGTGATTTATTCATTGAAATAAAGAATCATATAAATTTAATGTGTTGTCGATCATTTCCGGTTGAGCGTGTGGTGGCCAGCTATACCGATCGAAGTTTTCAATATATGTTTCTGGGCCCGGACTGCGCTCACTATCGTCGAAGTGTATAGACACATCTTGTGCTACTCGTCTTATCTTGTGTGTGTTCCATCTGTCTGCGCTCATCTTTGATGTATCTGGAGGCCAGTTTGCGAAGACAATGACATGCGGTTTTGGGTACATCTTGCTGCAAACACACATGTCGATCGACCACGAAGTGAATCCCGGGTACTTTTGCCTTAATTCACCCCAAACAAACTTCGCGAGCTATATTTAGGGTCACCAGCTAAATTTAGTGCCGACGGTGATCTCCCTGTGTTCGGGTGGAGTGCCTGCCAGTCCGTTTCAATTGCCTCACACCACAGTGTTTCTTTGGCTGTGGCAACCGTTTCTGTGATTTTGTGTGATATTAACTGGCACAGGAACGGAGCATAATGGGGACGACCCGTTGCTGTGAAGTTGGAACTGCGACTAACTAACTAACTAACTAACTAACTAACTAACTAACCGTTTCTGTGTGAGTGTCTGTCTCATCATGAGTTTTCTGGGAACTGGCAGCAGCTGTCCACGACAAGCAGAGTAGCGTTGCTTTTCTGCAGCAGCATCATGGCATCTGACATTCTGCAAGACGCTGTTCCCATAATCATGTCATTGTGCTATCGCTGACTGAGCGTCAGGACAGATGGAGATGCCGCCAAATACCCACTGTCGAGATAGATGAGAGCCTATTTACAAGGCGCAAACATCATGTGGGACGAGTGTTGTCACAACAGTGGGGGGTATTTGGTGGCATCTGTCGTGAAACAGCCGACTGCTTCATGTTCTGTATTCCAGACAGAACAGCAGCAACGCTTCTGCCGCTGATCAGGACACACATTCGGCCTGGCACAGCTGTAGTCTCCGACCTCTGGCGTGCGTACAACGGAATTGGAAGTATTCCCGAATTGACGCATCTCACAGTCAACCACTCCTACAACTTTGTGGGGACCCTACCACCGGTGCACATACTCAATGTATCGAGCGCATGTGGAGAACGGCCAAGGAGAGAAACAAGAGGCAGAATGGAACACACACAGGCATCTACTAGAGTCCTACATGTGCGAATTCATGTGGCGCCGACAGACTAAATGCGCTGGTCTAGATGTGTTCAACACCATTCTTGCGGACATTGTTCGATTCTGGCCACCGCAAGAATAGCGCACCACCGCCGCATAGAATTGCGCACCGAACTACGGCGCAACACACGGAAACCCCTGGATGTTCGGTGCAACACAGGGAACCCCTGGGTGTGACGTCATACCCTGGGATTCCATTTTGTTTGGGGTGAATAAAGGCAAAAGTACCGAATCCCGAATCCTATTCCGAAAATCAACGATCCCACCAGGATCCCACTAGGTCAGTGCTAAAATTAACTAAGCGGTTTGTTTGCGGTGAATTAAAAGTGAAGTACCGAATGTTGTTATCAGTGGAAGAAAAAACTTTTTTTTTTTTTTTGGTTGAACAAGTGTTTCGAAATGGCGGTCGATACACACGGATGATTGTTCAAAGATTTATAGCAAGATTTCCCGATAAACAATCTCCTCGTCGCATTACGGTTTGAAATTTGTTGAATAAGTTATAATAAATACTTCTTTGGTACTTTCCAGCTTTCCTCAAAACAGCGTTATACCACAGCAGTGACTAATGTAACTAATTTAATGAATTTATTAGCACATTATTTGATGAAGTCATGTAGTTATTTTTTTCCCGGATTGTTCAACATACAAAGTATAGTGAGACTTTACAAAAACCCATATTGACGGAAGAAGTGGAAGAAGATGATGATTATGATGAAGAAATCGTGCAATATATTGTTTTTGGCTTCATTGTTTATAATTGACCTTTTTTTTCTGCGCTCCCATTGAGGGCTGGATGTCGGATCAACACCAGCTTATGTAACTTTTGTTTATAGATGTATCGGTGTATCGATTCAACATAGAAGTACAGAACACATTTGATATATTGGCTGATATAGAGATCCTATTCCAGGATGTTGATGATCAATGGGAAATGTTGAAGAATTCAGTCAGTTTGGCTGCACAAACAACTATTCCAAAATTAAAGAAGGTGGGTCGTAAGAAATGGATGGCTGAATGTCAACAACTCAAATTGCATCCAGGCACACTTGCCCACTTCATTCACACCTCAACAAGACTTCATGTGTGAATGGACACGATCTAGTTTATTTCAGGCGAACCTGCTATATTTACATACACAAGATCAGGCGGTAATTGCCTGCCTAAATATACATGTCGCCTTTCCTCACAACAACCCGTACATACTCAAATACAATCTCACACACGCGAATTATAACATGCGCTCTTGTAAACTACACATTGGCACTCGGAAAACAATCACACGTCCTGTCTGGAAGACTGTCGGGCCCCGTCTGAGTAACCTCAGTCCGTTCGCTGCCCTTGTTGTTCTAAAGTCCGTGCGGTCAGCAAAACCTCGTGCTGTCCCACTCGGCACGTAGTACAGTGTCCTGTCCGTGTCAACCGTGGGTTGTCCTACTGCTAACTCTGTTTACGGGTGTTGTCCCGTGAACTAGCGTCCCCTGCCCTATCCTCGGGTTTGATCCCGCTGGTGTCCTAGATATGACACGTCCGTGTCCTCATCTAAGTCCTGTCTTATAACTGTCCTAAGTTATCCCTGGCGGTCTGTCTCTATTCTACCTATTCCCTTGTAGAGGTCCTTATCTACTATTCTATCTACTCCCTTGTAGCGGTCCTTATCTACGTCCTATATGTCCTTACCCCTATTCTGTCCCCTGTCCTATCTATGTCCTACCTAACACGTTGACACTGAAGAAATATTACAACTAATGGAAACAAGAAGACTCAACAAAAATAATTCTGCCAAATATGAAGAAATTCATAGACAAGTCAGAATATTATGTTAGGAGGCAAAAGAAGCATGGCTTGAGAAAAATTGCTTAGAAATTGAAAAAACAACACAACAGTCAAAATACCAAATTAGTCCACAAAAGAATTCAGGAATTACTAATTAAAAAAACGTACATCGGCAGGCTGTCTAAAAACTAAAGATGGCAAAATCATAATAGAAAAAGATCAGATTCTACATGTATGGTCAGACTATGTGAAAAACCTTTATAATGATAACAGAGATGAACAGTATGCTATTCGATTTAATAATGAAGGACCGCCAATTTTGAAGATGGAGGTTCGAAATGTTCTTAAACGTATGAAAGCTGGCAAGGCCCCCGGTTCAGATAACATCACAACAGAAATGATTAAAGCTTTAGAAGAATATGGAATATATCAAGTCACCAGACTGCTGAACTCATTATATGATACCGGACATATACCTTTTAAATTATGTAATTCTGAATTTATTGCAATGCCAAAGAAATAATGAGCCTTGGAATGTGATCAACATAGAACAATTAGTATAATGAGTTACATCACAAAGATTTTGCTACGAATTATCATGCAAAGAGTGAGGAAGAAAATGCAACCTGAAATAGGGGAAGAACACTGTGGTTTTATAGAAGGAAAGGATACAGTAAATGCTGTGTATGTGCTGAGTTCAGTTATTGAACGTTCTATAGAAGTAAACAAAGATATACATCTTTGCTTTATTGACTACACAAAAGCTTTCGATAGAGTAAGACATGCCAACATGGTATATATGCTTGCAGATCTACAAATTGATGGGAAAAACATACTTATACAAAATATATATTGGAAACAACAAGCTGCCATAAGGCTTAATAATGAAGTGGGACAATATCAGCCTATAAAGAGAGGTGTTAAGCAGGGATGTGTAATGTCTCCAGATCTTTTTCCCCCTATACAGTGAAAATATCTTCTAAATGGAATCAGCATTGGAGGATGAAACATCAATACATTAGATATGCAGATGATACAGTATTGATTACAGGCAATGAGCAGGATCTGAAACAATTAGTAGACGCGGATGTTGCACACAGGGAACAGCTGGGATTATAATTAAATTGTAAAAAGACACAGATTATGGTCGTCACTAGGAAGAACAAAATATTCTTCAACAAGTGAATCGGTACAATTATCTCGGAACAGTCATAACATCTGATGGGAGATGCCTTGTAGAGATTAGAACAAGAATCGCCATGGCGAAAGTAGCCTTTAGCACAGTGGTTCTCAACCGGTGGGGAATTTCCCTCCCCCCCCCCCAGGTGGGAATTTTAGTGTTTCCGGGGGGGGGGGATGAAGATTATTTTAAGATCGTGTTATTACAAGACCCGATTACTTGATATTGTTTTTCCCTTCATACTTTACTGTTCTGTACGTCTTACCCTTCTGAAATTCATTTTATAACGTAGGTAGACTCGCAAATCATGTTTTATGTAGACGTCTAGACTTGTTTTAGTGCGTGTTATTAAATTTAGCTTCCATTATCACGTATACTGGGGGGGGGGGGGAGAGAGAGAGAGAGAGAATTTGTAGGGAGGAAATACGAAAGGGGGGAATGACGTTCTGAAAATATGATAAAAGGGGGCACGGGCCAAAAAAGGTTGAGAACCACTGCTTTAGCAAGATGAAAAACATACTGACCAATAAAAAGATGTCAATTGAAACGAGAAAAAGAGTGTTGAGGTGCTACATAGAGCCTGTTCTTTTGTATGATGTGAAACTTGGACAATGTGCAGTCAAGCTGAAAAACATCTGATGGCTGCAGAAATGTGGTTCTGAGGAGAATGCAAAGAGTACCATGGACAGACAGAAAAACCAATGACCAAGTACTGTAGGAGACAAATGAAAATCGTAAATTGATTAGAGAAATTAGACGTAGACAGTCAAAATTTTTTGGACATGTTATGAGAAGACGTGGATTGGAGAACTTAGTGACAACTGGCAAGATCGAAGGGAACAGACCAAGGGGAAGACCGAGAAGTAAATACCTGGATGGCTTGACCACATGGCATGGTCGAGACAGGAACACTGAGCTGATCCACGACTCTGGTGATCCAGTGAAATGGCGAGTCATGACCGCCCACGCTTTCCGGCATGGCACATGATTGATTGCATCGGTGTCTGTTTACTCTTTTTATGTTGACTAAGGCTCCTGCTGCGACGCCCATTTTGTCACTTGTCATTGTGTCCTTGTCAAGCTTACCAGTTTCGATTATCGCTTTCATTAACGTACTCACTGTATTTTATTTGTCCCCCAGAGTAATGTGCCTCCACCTCCAGCCCTGACATTGAACGCCATTGATGTTCAACTGGAAGAGACGGAGACTAGACGCACCAACTTGTATCCAGCCGGGCCCATAGCCACATGTTCCGACGATGATAAAACTAGGGCCTTTATTCAGTCGGTGTCGCCCGCCTCTCCGTGCGGTGCCGCCTGCTTTAATTTGTTGCCATGTGGAGGATCGGCTGCTGGAGGCAATTCTTCAGGCGAGTTGTTGTCTGGGTTTATGATCATTAAAAGTTAATCGGTTGTTCTCTTGAAGACGTCGCAATCAATTTCAGCACAATTTTGACTATTTCTAATTTACTAGGAAGTTGTTAGGTATAGTAGTTTGCCTATGCTTTATGAACAACCGACGCTCTGGCATATTATAATTTTTTATTATTTCTAATATATTGGCAATTGTTAGGTATAGTAGTTAGTCACTGATTTTTAAACGACTGGCGCTAATGCCATCTGTATCAACGCAACGTGGTCTTCCTTCTAAATTGCCTTTTCTTTTTCTTTTTTTTAAAATTCGCATATCCTTTACAGGCCATCGCTGTCAACATCAGCGTCTTTCAGTTGATTGTTGATTTCTTGGCAAGATTACGCTCAGTAATTTGCCATTGCTTTCTGAGCGGCCGGCTCAGTTATCCCGCAAGTCACCAACGCGGGGAGAACCGCTTCCAATTCTCGCGCGCTGTGTTATCCTGCGTGGATAAACGGGATTACGAAGAAAGTCGTGTAACTCCTCGGCCAGAGAGACCGGCTCTAAATCGCCTGCTGGTGATTTAAACCCTCGACTCTGTATATCGGGGAATTGTAAAGCGCGTTCACTGTTTATGAGCCACAGCACTGGCTGATGATAGTATGAGAACGTAATGAATTCCATTGGCACCTTGACAGACGAGAATTTGTGCTTCAAAAAGGCATAATAACTATTACACATGGCGGTAGCGAATGTGACTGATAAGGCCAATTCGCGCTGTAAATCTTCGTTCACAGTGGGTGTATGTGAACACGTGGTCATTTCCACCATCATGCACCATCTTACGTCTCATACGCTCGGTGATGATTTTCTCATTTGTCTTTATTCCATTTCTGATATTTGCCCTCCATGCAACACGTTCAGCGGCGACTTGCTCCCAATGTGCATTATTAATGCCTGTATCAATCATGTCCCGCTTACACACATCTTTGTATCGTAGTAGAGGCCGACCCTGAGATCTCTTACCCATCTGTAATTCACCAAAAAAGATATCCTTTGGTATTCTACCATCATCCATCCTCCTAAGATGTCCTATCCATCTGAGTCTACGAAGACTGAGCACGGAATAAACCGTCAGATAACCTGATCTTTCCAATACTTCAGTATTTGTGATTTTGTCCACTTAATACCAAGAATTCTTCACAGACATCGCATATGAAAGCTGTTTAAACGCTTCTCTTGGTATGAGTAAGGTGTCCAGGTTTCACTGCCATAAAGAAGAGTACTAAGGACACAGGCTTGATAGACAATGACTTTTGTTTTGGCAGCAAGCTTCCTATTCTCCCAGACTCTTTTTCTTAACCTGTTCATTGTTGTTGCTGACTTACCAATCCGGATGTTGATTTCCTGATCTAGGGATAATTTGCTATTTACCACTGATCCTAGATATGTAAAATGGTCTACCATCTCTAGTTCGCGTCGTCAATAAAGATTGATGGTACCCCATGTGCACCTTGTGACATAATCTGTGTCTTCTTTTTGCTAATTGTTAAACCAAATTCAGAACAAGCATTGGAGAATGCAGATAGTAGACATTGTAATTCTTCCTCAGAGTGGGTCGTAACTGCAGCATCATCTGCAAAAAGCAACTCTCTGATTAGTACTCTCCTAATTTTGGTCTTGGCCTTCAATCTCTGAGCATTGTAGAGGCCGCCATCTGAGCGTGAGTGAATGTATACACCACCATCCTGATCACGAATTCACAACGTGTTTTAAAGACGAAATCCCACGCATGTAGACCATAACTTTCATGACATTTAATAATATATTGTGCTGATTAGTACGGCAGCAGATTGGGTCGTGGCTTGCAAAAAGTGAGATAAGATTGGTCATCTATTTCTCCCTATGTAGTATTTTGCATTAATTTCTGAACAGCCAGGATAGACACCATTGTATAAAAATCAACGCATAGCGGTCTGCTGTCAAATCGCCCGCAGTTATGTTTTGAACACGGTATGCGGTAATTAGACATTGCGACCGTAACTCCTTCGAGACAGAACTGGTCAAATACTATAGGTACTGAATTGTCGACAGATTACAAGCTAGTGCCCGAAAGAAGCCATAATAGGCCATATAGCTTGTAAAAGAGTTGTTCATTTCGCCCTGACGTATTATCTATTTACAGGTTGAATAGAAAAGAGAGGGCGGGGGAGTGAATTGAGAACCCGTCTGTGGAAAGAGTGAGATTGCGGGGGATCGGTAGGGGTTCTGGAGGAGTCTCAGAATTGAGAGGGAAGACCAGGAGAACGTTAAATCAAATAGCGGTAGGAACGATTAGAAGTATGCCTCTTCGTTGACTGTTGAATGAGAGGATGGAGCACGTATGGGAATGTCCTTAGTGCAGTGAGGTCGGTTCTTAACTCAACTCTACTCAAGAAAACAATAAGAAAAGACTACAGCTAAAAGACCGGCTCTGTGGCGAATGGGTTAGGAATGACATTCATAACCCCCGCATACCGCGTTCGAAACACAGCTGCGGGCGATTTGGAAACAGACCGCCTTGCATTGGTTTCCATACAATGGTATGAGTGCCGGTCGTTCGGAAAGTAATGGCAAACTACTGAACATAAATGTGCCCAGGAATTACATCATCGTCATCATCATCTTCCACTTCTGCCGTCAAGCGTCGTGGGGAGGAATAATTTGCGTTCCAGCGCCCAGTGGGCGGTACTGGATAGTGTCATTCCGTGTGGTTGTCAGGAATTACAAACAGCCAAAGAATGCTGGAGTTGACTGCTATGTACTGTAAAGGACAAGCAACTAACAGTTAATAGAAAAAGGGGAAAATAGGGGGAGCCATGACTGAGAGGTTAAGGTGTTCGTCTCAGGTTCAGAACGTAGCGGGTTCGATTCCTGTATAGAGCTGGGGGTTTTGTTTTCCGAAGAAGTCTTGTTATCTAATGATCTCACACCCCCCCCCCCCCCCTTTTCCTGATTTCTTGGTAAGTGAGGTAGAAAACCTAGCCGTGCGCAAGTTGTGCTCGTAAAATCTATCCCACGGCAGTTGGAAATAACAAAGAGTAGGCCTTAAGGACATGCCCTGTCAAAATTGTGAGTAAATGAAACCTATCAACGATTCCTTGGAGGGAATCTGTCTGGAAGAAGCAAACCTGACTGTCGTGTCCTCCTTTACAGTGTCGTCCCTGGAGTGAAGAGAGCCGACACCCACATTATAATATTTTTTCCCTCTCAATATTCTGGAGAATCCACCAGCTTCCGTCCAACACACTCCATCAGCCTATGGACACCTTTTCCTATCACTCTCTCACTGTCGTACTATGCCCCCTTCTCATACTTCCCCAACACAACATACTCAACAACTCTTGCTTCTAGAAATTAATAAAGAGTAATTTATTAAAATAAAAGTGTAACGTATATCTTCTTTGCGTTCATCCGGAGTGATTTTTTCAGATGTGATTGCGGTGTGTCTGGTTAGGCACCCTCGGGTCGAAACCCTCAGGCCAACACATCCGACTTTTAGCGTGCATTTTTGACCAGGTTAGCAATCCTGGGAGACTCTCACTTTTGTGGTACCGTCCACATCTCAGCTGGTCTAGTTGGAACAGTCGAAGACTACACGGTCATCCCTCAAGTGAAGGCAGGGACAGTCCATAGCATTTTCCGCCATCCTGGGTGGCTTCCATAATTGCAGAGCCGGCACATAACGCTCTGGTGCTGGGTTTACCGAGGGAATCGTCACGTCCTGCTCATGGCTGTTTTAATTCCTCACTTCAATATATTGGGCATTTCGCTCGCCCTGGGCCGTTCCTGCACAAACCAGTCAGCTCTGCGGTTGGTTTCCACTAAGCGAGTTTTCGGACATGTGCTTGTCCCTGTACCCATCAGAGCTGTTCCAGGCACGGCGGACATTCGGAAAACTACCTAGTCAGAGCTGTTCCGAACAAGAGCGGCATTCGGAAACTAGGTAGTCAGAGCTGTTCCTAGCACGGGAGACATTCGGACGAGACATTTCACTCGGACGTAAATGCGTAGTGTCAATTTTTAGTTTGCCACCCGTAGGACGACACTTCCGACTTCCGGCGGGCATTTTTTAGTGAGGTTGGCCTTCCTCTGGTTTCGAGACACGTTAGACTGTTGTAATGTCACCCACATCTCAGCTGGTCAAGATAGACCGATCAACGATATCGTGGTCTGCCCTCAAGGGAAGGCAGGGGCAGACCATGGGCATTATCTCGCTATCCAAGGAGGCTTCCATAATTGCAGAGCCGGCACATATTGCTCTGAGACTGGGCTCACCCAAGGAGTTTCCACGTCCTGCTCATGGCTGCTTTAGTTCCTCACTTCCATGTGTTGGGCATCCCACTTGCCACTGATCGCTCAATCACACACCAGGAGCGGTCAGACTGCGAGTGACATCCACTCGGTAAGCTTTTGCTTGTGACTTCAGACCACGCAATAGGTTCGCTCGCCGTGCGTTCCATTTCGCGTTGATGAGACATTATTCCACTTTTGTCTACACTCTCTATGAGTTAGATACAGACAGTTTCCGTAACCCTTCGACTGGGGCACTTTTCTGACTTTTTTGTACTCGCTCACGAGGTAGGCTACATGTGCTGCCGGCTCAGCACCTTACCTTCGTGCAGCAGTGAACGGGAAACGGCCAGGCCCCTTCATCCGGGAAACTCTCATATCCCCCAGCTGGGAGCCCCAGCCTGGGAAGAGAAGACCTGAGCATGTAGCTTGCTCAGTATCATGTTTCTATTTTCCGGTAGACGGGTATCAGCCTGGCTCTAAGATCCGAGGGTTTGTGGCTTAGAGGCGTTCAGCCACAGCCCTCGACAGGGAGCCTTAAGAGTTTTGTCCGGACCAAGAAATTCTGCCTTTGTGCACCTCATTTAAATTTTGACTGCTATCCTCAGTCTATGCCTGCAGAGCAGCAGGTTGTGTCTCTCTTAGTCTGGTCCCTATCCCATAAGCTGTCCGATATGTAATTTTTCACCCATCGGCAAGCAAATGGGGTCTATGGGACACGCAAGCTCCCCCACCACGTCAAGGTGGAGACACATCGGGGGAGGTAACGTATATGAGACGTGTATGTGAAGAAAATGTGTGACGTGTTCTATAAAGTGTGTAGACTCTGACTCTCAGACAGCAACCCAGTCAGCTGATCCCAGCAAAGATAGACCACAGCACGTTACGTCAGAACATGTACTTCTCACCCGTTGCCGAAACCATCTTGCCGGATACTGCTTTGCCTCTGTAGACCTCTGGTAATCCAATTTCATGAACATCCGAAATAGACACCGGTGGTATTAACAGTTAATCATGGACCGGTTGCACTCTACACAATGTCCGTTCCTAACGTTCCTTAACAAACTGCACAAGTCTTTTGTAGTGTGTACGCAGTTAGTTAGTTAGTTAGTTAGTCGACAGATCATCCTCGTTGCACATCGAACCATTCAGTCCATAAGTGCTAATTTCTAATGTTAATTGTTGCTGTACTAACACTAGGTACTCTTAGCCGGTTCTCGGTTCGTTACTACTGTCTAATGCTGTGTGGTGCATCAGTATGCATCACTCTCTTTGATGAATCAATTTCCTTCTAGCGTAAGTTACGTTCTGTATGCAACTCTAGTGACTCTTGAACTGGTGTTCTTCCCTTTTGGATTTGATTTTTTCCCAAAAACTTGTTGAGTTTCCTTGGATCTGGTAGGGAACCTAGGATAGAAACAACACATCTGGTGATAGTACTAGTCACTGATCCCTTCGGCTGAGTGTAAGCCTATCACCTTGCCTAATGATCTTTAGCTAACTAGACTTAGTCATAGAGCAGATTAGCTACCCACCTAGAGCCGAATCAGGCTATGACAAAGAAAAAATCAGCAAACAGAATGCGGAACCCCGCCCACCTGGGACACCTACGGGAAGATCCCAATTATCCCTCATTACTCAATTTTCAACTAGTAAAGCTTATCAACACTTCACTAATCTATTCTAGCTAACAGAGCCACGTATCACTTCACTACTCTAGCTAGTTTCCACTAACAGTGCTAATCATCACACTATAGTTTAACAAGGCCACAGTCTATATTAATTAGAACAAATAATATAATAGGTTATACCTTACGGCACTGCAGTTTACACTAAATTACATCTAATGGTAGCCATACAGGCTCGTGTAAACTAAATCAAATATCTCCTTCACACGTTAGATGTTCTAACTGCTGCAGTGACAAGCATGTCTGCCTAGATCCACATTTTCAAGTTTTTCTAGTTGGTCCCAACTCGGGTTTTTATGGCAACTCCTAAAGTTGATCACGTGACATTTTCCTTATGCCCACACAGAGGGCACATTGGCAGATCATCCCCTGTCAGGGATCCATCCTCCCTCTGGCTCCCTCCATGTTAGATTTTTCATCACAGGTTTAGATTCTCAAAACAAGCCAGCGAGTTGCTGTCGAGTTACAACAAAGAGTTGCAAATAACCCCGTCAATCCTCTCGATGTGCCGGAAACCAAGAATTGACAGATGCACTGTTTTCTCCCTAGTCGGGCACTTCCGACCTGTTGATAAACTGTCAATCTTCTGTTCCGTGGTGACAATCCCAGCAGCCATTTCCGTCTGATGTCCGGCAGTATAGATGACAAACGGAACCATTCCATATCCTAAGCCGACAATCATATGTGATTCTAACTGTTAATGAACTGCCAACTCGATGTATCCATTCCTTCTCACTCACCACCAAATGTGTTTATGGGCTGACACGATGTAACCTGTGCAGCTGTGTTTACTCTGTTAGTACGACTTTTGTGGCCTAGAAAATATACGCCACGCAAACGTCGGTATTATTAGCTGGTTAACTCATGGCGCTCGTGACATAGGCCCCCTCTTAAGAGAGTAGTCCATCTCACTCTTCTCCACCATGAGTTAAATCCAGATGATTCATTCCTCTTCTTCAGGAGCTGGGTGTCTTGACAAGAAATCCGCTCCAACATTCTCCTTCCCCGGAATGTACTCTACTGTGAAATTATATGGTTGAAGTAACAACGACCACCGCATCAAACGTGCGTTGAGCTTCTGAGAAGTAGCCAGGAACATCAGGGGCTGATGATCCGACTGGACCCGAAACTTAACTCCATACAAATATGGCTGAAATTTTTGCACTGCCCATACGAGGGACAAGCACTCTCTCTCGACGGTTGAATAATTCCTCTCCGCCTGTAGTAATTTCTTGCTTGCGTATGCCACAGGTTTCAAAACCGACGCATCGTCTTTTCCTTCCTGTAACAAAGCGGCTCCAATTCCAATCGCACTCGCATCCGTTCTCAACACAAATGGTTTGGAAAGGTCAGGGAGCTGTAATACAGGTTTGCTGACCAAGGCCTCCTTTAACTGACTATAGGCATTCTCACATTCTGGTGTCCAAATGATTTGATCCGGTAATCCCTTTTTCAAGGTTTCCGTCAACGGAGCTCCCAGTTCAGTGAAATGTGGGATAAATTTGTGGTAGAACCCACACAGCGAGAGAAAAGATCGCACATCCTTCTTCGTTTTTGGCCTTGGTGCATTTCTGATTTTCTCCAGGTTCTTTTCTTCCGGGACTATGTGTCCTGGAGTGATGGTGTGGCCTAGAAATTCCAGAGTCTGGTAACCAATCATGCACTTGGTTGGACGAGCGGTAAGCCCTGCTTCCTTGAGCCTATTAAACACTCTCTCCAAGGATTGTAAGTGGTCATCCAGGCTGTCACTGGAAATCAGAATATCATCCATGAAAGAGATGATGGACGGATCCTGTAACGGATCTAGTAAAGTCCTCATCATGCGTGTAAACACACTAGGTGCATTGCTGAGTCCAAAGGGCATGACCTTGAATTCGTAGTGTCCACTGGGTGTACTGAAAGCTAACAGTGGTCGAATCTCCGGTTTGACTGGTATCTGATAATACCCCCGACTCAGATCCACCTTTGAAAAGTACCGAGCCTTATGGAGCCTAGCGAATAACTGAGTTGGATTCGGCAAAGGTTCCACCTGAAACTGTGTATGACTGTTCAGAAGTCGGTAATCTATACACAACCTGTGTTCTCCACTTGGTTTGCGTAACAAAACTACCCCCGCATTGTATGGGGATGTGGATGGTGCAATCACGTCATCCTCCAACAGTTTTTGTATTTCCTCCTCCAGGGCCTTTTCTTTAGAGAATGGCACTGGGTAAACCTTTTGGCGAACAGGCTCCTGCGTGGTCAAAGTCATCTCGAACTCCACCAACCTCGTTCGTCCTGGTTTATCAGTCAGTATCTCCTTATGAGACTTGAGAACCTGGGTTATCCTTTCCCTCTCCTGGGAGGTCAGATCAGGGTTCACTTGCACATCCCTATATGTTTCCTGGTGTACTAAGGGATATTCCCTGCCCTCGCTGGTTCCCACTTCAGTCTCCACTGCAACTGCCATTGCCATGAGGTGCGCTGCCTTGTCTCCGGGTCTCTCTTCGTATTTCCGCAAGAGATTGATATGGAAAATCTTCGACTTTCCCCGGATCCGGATTTGATAGTTGGTTCTGGATATCACCCTTTCCACGGGAAATGGTCCTTGCCAACCTATCTCCAGTTTGTTGTTTCCCGTTGGGAGTAGCAACAAGACTTTATCTCCCACCTCTAGAGATCTTTCTTTAGACCTACGGTTGTAGTAAGCCGCATGTCTTTTCCTGGCCTTTTTCAAGTTTTGATTTGCCAGAGTCCATCCCTTGTGGAGTTTTTCTTTCAGTTCCTCCACGTATTGATAGGATGAGATCACTTCTTCTGACGTCCCCTCTTCAGTCCAACTCCTCAACATGGCTTCCAACGGTCCTTTGATTGGACGACCAAACAGCAACGTAGCGGGTGGTAGTCCTGTTGAGCCATGAGGAACTTCCCGATAGGCAAAGAGTGCTGCTGGGATATATTCATCCCACCTATCCGGTTTTTCCTGCGCTAATTTCCTGAGCATTGTCATCAACGTGCCGTTGAAACGCTCTACTTGTCCATTGGCTTGAGGGTGGTAAGGGCTGGTATGTATGTGGTTAGAGTGAAACACCCTAAATACCTCCTCCATGAGTTTTCCACAAAACTGAGATCCATTGTCCGTCAGAATTTGATCCGGAAAGCCTAATCTGGTAAAGGCCTCCATCAGTGCGTCCGCCACTCGTTTCGAGTCAATCGTGGTCAACGGTATAGCTTCACCCCACATTGTACAGCAATCCACCATTGTGAGTATATACATGTTCCTCTTCCTAGTCCTGGGAAGTGGACCCACGATATCGATGGCTACCCTCTCGAAAGGAGAGTTCATGATGGGCATCTCACCCAATACCACCGGTGCTGTCCAGTGTTTCGGTGCCACCCTCTGGCACTCAGGGCATGACTTCACATACCGACGCACATCATCTGTCATTCCCGGCCAATAGTAGTGGCAGGAAATCCGCTGCATGGTGGCGGCAATACCCATGTGTCCACTAAAGGAGATGGTATGCCCCATATGAAGAATCTGGGACCGATGAGCTTTCGGGACGACCAACTGACCGTATAGGTTGTCTCCCCTTCCTGCTCTCCTGTATAGTATCCTATTCTTCATGTAGTACTGCCCCCGTCCTGGTGGATCAGCACTTTTCTGCAGCTTTTTGTAGCAAGGACGTAAAGTATCATCCTCACTCTGGGCAGTTCGTAGCTCCCCCGGCATTGGGTTAGTCACAATTGCGTCTGCCTCTTCCGTTTTCGTCTGAGAGCGAGTCTGCATTGCTCCCATATGGATTGGCTCCCTGGGCATTCCCAGAAAGACATACCGGAAACCTAGGATGACTGGAAAAATGGGATCGGTCAATACAGCGGCCTTGATGGTGCCGGTGACGTACCTTGACCGAATCTCCACATTAGCAATGGGCAACTTCATGACTACAGCACTCTTCTGAGCAGGCTGTATATCCAATGTCTCACCTGTGAATTGTTCTGGATGTACCAGATCCGCAGAAATCACGGCCTCCCCGTCCAGTCCTGTGTCGTATAAACACTCCACTTGACGACCGTTAACCTCTACCAATTCCACTACAGGTGGTTTTTCCTGGTCTGGAGTCTCTTCCTCAGCCTCGACCTGTTCGGTGGGCTCCACCTTAGGTTTCCCGGGGCACACGACGAATTGAGTGTCTCCTGACTCTCCTCTGCAGTCAATAGCATTGTGCGTGTTTGACTTGCATTGGTTGCACCATTTCCCTGTCCTAGATTTTCTATTGTCGGACTTGAGTGAGCTCTCCTGGTGGCGAGCTTCCTTGTTGACCTTGGCATTTTCCGTGACAACCTCCTTGGAAGTCACTTGACATGCTGCGAAGTGAGGGTTCTTAGCCTTCGATTTGCAGTCCCTCGTATTGTGAGAGGGTGACTTACAAATTGAACACCACTTCTCCGACCACGGTCGTTTAGGTGTAGAGCTTGAAGTGCTCTTGCTTCCCTCCTTCTTCTTCTCTGAACTATCCTCTGATTTTTGCACATAAGGTTCCCACTTTTTTGTTCCTGAGTTTTTGGTTTTCTTCTTGTCATGTTTCTCTTGACTTTTGGTGTTGGTGGAAAGGTTTTCCCCTGCCTCCCCATGTATCTCGACGAACCGTTCTGCTAATTTCGTCACGAGGTCAATACGTTCCGCTCCTTGTTCTCCCAGGAACGTCCTGAGAGGTTTAGACATTTGCTTCTTCAGCTGGTCGACCACCATGAGCTCTTCCAGACTCTCATAGTCATGTGCGAACCCAGCCAAATCCATCCACTTATGGAGATAAGATTTTAGACGCAAACTGTAGGCGGCAAACAACTCCCCCGGTTCTCGTTTGGCTGCTCGAAATTTTTTCCGGTAGGTATGTGACGTAACCTCGAATCGTTTCAGCAGAGCCGTCTTTAACTCGTCATAATTGTTCTCATGTCCTGGTGGCAGGCGAGTATAAACCTTGTATCCGGTCCCGCGTAAACCCTGGGATAGCTTAAGATTCCATTTGTTACGCTCCAAACCCATAGCAACCGACATAGCCTCGAAGCGTTGAAGGTACTGGTCAATCTTCTCTTTGTCCTCCTCGTAGACCGCCAAAGGTAACTTCATGGCATGGTACCCATGTCCACCTACTGGTGTTGAGCCTGGGATGGAGGAACTTCCAACTGCTCCCTCAGTTTCTCCATTAGATTGACTCTTCAACTCGAGTTCCCTCATCCGGTACTCGTGCTCCCTTTTCTGTGCTTCTTGTTCAGCTTCCAGTTTCCTAGCTGTTTGCTCAGCTTCAAATTTCTTAGCTGCTTGCTCAGCTTCCAATTCCATCCTTCTCAATTCCAACTCGGCCTTTCGATCTTCCCTTTCTGCTTGACGATACTCTCTCTCCACTTCCTGTATGTAATCCGTTAGAGCAGAACCCGCCAATCCCATTTCTTCCCCCTTTGCCCTTAATTCTAACGTGGTAAGTTTAGGGGTGGCCATTATACAGAGAGGTAAGCTAGCAGGTCGAGTACAATATAACTGCAAATTCCTATATGAACAAGTACTATAAATCTAGATATTACCACACACAGCACATTCACTCAGTGACAAGAGTAGAATCAGGACCACAGACCTATGCAGACGTGTGAAGTGTGAACAGGTAAGATATTAGTCCTAACCCCTATCCACATTCACTCTAGCTGGATTCTCCAAAATGATATCTCCCTCTTATAACTAAGGATCCCGTGTCAAAAGACCCCGTGGTCAGAAGATCCCACTGTCAAAGGTTCCTGCTTGCAGGAGATCTCGCTGTCCAAGGATTCCGTTTACGGGAGATCCCGCTGTCTAAGTATTCCGTTTACGAGAGATCCCGCTGTCCAAAGATCCCGTTTACGAGAGATCCCGCTGTCCAAAGATCCCGTTATCGAGCCCCCAATAATGTCGTGTCCTCCTTTACAGTGTCGTCCCTGGAGTGAAGAGAGCCGACACCCACATTATAATATTTTTTCCCTCTCAATATTCTGGAGAATCCACCAGCTTCCGTCCAACACACTCCATCAGCCTATGGACACCTTTTCCTATCACTCTCTCACTGTCGTACTATGCCCCCTTCTCATACTTCCCCAACACAACATACTCAACAACTCTTGCTTCTAGAAATTAATAAAGAGTAATTTATTAAAATAAAAGTGTAACGTATATGAGACGTGTATGTGAAGAAAATGTGTGACGTGTTCTATAAAGTGTGTAGACTCTGACTCTCAGACAGCAACTCAGTCAGCTGATCCCAGCAAAGATAGACCACAGCACGTTACGTCAGAACATGTACTTCTCACCCGTTGCCGAAACCATCTTGCCGGATACTGCTTTGCCTCTGTAGACCTCTGGTAATCCAATTTCATGAACATCCGAAATAGACACCGGTGGTATTAACAGTTAATCATGGACCGGTTGCACTCTACACAATGTCCGTTCCTAACGTTCCTTAACAAACTGCACAAGTCTTTTGTAGTGTGTACGCAGTTAGTTAGTTAGTTAGTTAGTCGACAGATCATCCTCGTTGCACATCGAACCATTCAGTCCATAAGTGCTAATTTCTAATGTTAATTGTTGCTGTACTAACACTAGGTACTCTTAGCCGGTTCTCGGTTCGTTACTACTGTCTAATGCTGTGTGGTGCATCAGTATGCATCACTCTCTTTGATGAATCAATTTCCTTCTAGCGTAAGTTACGTTCTGTATGCAACTCTAGTGACTCTTGAACTGGTGTTCTTCCCTTTTGGATTTGATTTTTTCCCAAAAACTTGTTGAGTTTTCTTGGATCTGGTAGGGAACCTAGGATAGAAACAACACATCTGGTGATAGTACTAGTCACTGATCCCTTCGGCTGAGTGTAAGCCTATCACCTTGCCTAATGATCTTTAGCTAACTAGACTTAGTCATAGAGCAGATTAGCTACCCACCTAGAGCCGAATCAGGCTATGACAAAGAAAAAATCAGCAAACAGAATGCGGAACCCCGCCCACCTGGGACACCTACGGGAAGATCCCAATTATCCCTCATTACTCAATTTTCAACTAGTAAAGCTTATCAACACTTCACTAATCTATTCTAGCTAACAGAGCCACGTATCACTTCACTACTCTAGCTAGTTTCCACTAACAGTGCTAATCATCACACTATAGTTTAACAAGGCCACAGTCTATATTAATTAGAACAAATAATATAATAGGTTATACCTTACGGCACTGCAGTTTACACTAAATTACATCTAATGGTAGCCATACAGGCTCGTGTAAACTAAATCAAATATCTCCTTCACACGTTAGATGTTCTAACTGTTGCAGTGACAAGCATGTCTGCCTAGATCCACATTTTCAAGTTTTTCTAGTTGGTCCCAACTCGGGTTTTTATGGCAACTCCTAAAGTTGATCACGTGACATTTTCCTTTATGCCCACACAGATGGCACATTGGCAGATCATCCCCTGTCAGGGATCCATCCTCCCTCTGGCTCCCTCCATGTTAGATCTTTCATCACAGGTTTAGATTCTCAAAACAAGCCCGCTAGTTGCTGTCGAGTTACAACAAAGAGTTGCAAATAACCCCGTCAATCCTCTCGATGTGCCGGAAACCAAGAATTGACAGATGCACTGTTTTCTCCCTAGTCGGGCACTTCCGACCTGTTGATAAACTGTCAATCTTCTGTTCCGTGGTGACAATCCCAGCAGCCATTTCCGTCTGATGTCCGGCAGTATAGATGACAAACGGAACCATTCCATATCCTAAGCCGACAATCATATGTGATTCTAACTGTTAATGAACTGCCAACTCGATGTATCCATTCCTTCTCACTCACCACCAAATGTGTTTATGGGCTGACACGATGTAACCTGTGCAGCTGTGTTTACTCTGTTAGTACGACTTTTGTGGCCTAGAAAATATACGCCACGCAACGTCGGTATTATTAGCTGGTTAACTCATGGCGCTCGTGACACTGACACACATGGATGCTGAACTCGTACACACTGACCTGTGGGGTACATAACTAGGTGTGACGTACTTCCCTCGAAAGGGGAACAAAGAAGAATAAGAAACAAATTTTCAGTAAAGTTGTGAAATCCGCTATCATATGCGGTGTTACCACGTTGGGAATGTTTAGTGTGAGCCACGAATTATTAAACAGCTTTAATGCCATCATAATAATATCATCAGCATGCCGGGAAGGTTAATCAGGCCAACAAACGCCTGAAGAAGTCGGAGGTGTCGACCGAAAGGCGCAAATATCGCAGCTCTGCTGAAAACAGGCACACCGCAATTACGTCCAAAACAAACATTGCGGACGACCGAAGAAGAAGAAATCATCAGCATGATCGTCATTATTTTCATTATTATGGGCCGTAAATTACGAGTACCTCTGAAGTTGGAGTGGGTTCGCCTGATGGCGAGGGGCACTGATAACGAGGAAAGCTAATGCACACGCAAAAATCAGTCCAGTGCACTAGAAGGAGTAGCAGGCGCATGGACTATGCTTGAGTTCAACGCGAGCAAACATAAAATCAACCATCACCATTACCATATAAAACATCGTTATCGTCACAAAGATGATGCTGATGTTGACCTCCTCGGCGACTCCACCTATGGTCTTCGAGCCTAGTCCATCTCGATCTTCCCGAGCTGACTTATTGAGTCACTGAGCAAGCGTGCCTGGATGAAAGTCTGTTCCTCCAGCCAATGCTGTAGCTTTACTGCCATGACCTCCATAGTCATATTACTTATTGTCAAGGCGAAGGCACCGCAGTCTAATGTCAAAGTTCTCCCTAGAAATGACAGGCGGCAAGTAAGGAAAATAGTCCACTTACCTCATTATACCGCGGCATAGAATATGTGAATGCCTAACACTACACACCTAACGGCAGTTTCTGCCTAAGAACTATCTTCACCTTCCCTTGAGAGAAACGTGAGAAAAATGTAATACCATGTGCGGTTTACTTCGCTAATGAGCAGACACGCCCAAGAATATCTCATGCCTGTGAAAACGTGGTTTATGGGGAAAATACAAAGAATACCACGGACAGACAGGAAAATCAAATTACCAAGTCCTACAAGAAACAAATGAACTGTAAACTGGTTGGAGAAATTAGACGTAGACTGTCACAAGTTTTTGGACACGTTATGTGAAGAAATAAATTGTAGAAGTTGGTGACACCTGGCAAGATTGAGAGGAAAAGAACAAAGAAAAGAATTAAATATCCGGATGGCTTGGGTACGTGGTATAATCGAGACAAGAACATAGAGCTGATGCACGACTGGTGATTGTGTGAGATGACGAAACATGTCCGCTCACGTTTAACGGCGTGGATGGTATATGATCTCCGGTCTCCCTGGCCTAGGCGTTAGCGACTTTCTCCGTAATCCCGTATATCCACGTGAGGAACGTAACTTGCGCGAGAATCGGTAGCGGTTCTCGTCGCGTTGGTAACTTACGGGGTATGTGAGCCGGCCGCTCAGAAAGCAATGGCAAACTACTGAGCGCAACCTTGCCAAGAAATCAACTATCAGATGAAAGATGCTGATCTTGACAGCGATGTCCTGTGAAAGATATGCGGGGGGAAAAAACATGATGATAATGGTGATACTATAAATAATGGTGATGGTACATCTTCAGTTGATCAGACCATTGTATTAAAATTGTGTTATACCTCACACAGGTTACTGTCTATTCTATGAAGCAAATCAAGGAAGTTTACGGTACAGTACCACCCCGAAATATACTTTAACCATTGGTTGTGCTGATGACGCCGAACCTACAACAACACAGACTTTGACGGTGAGGATAGTTCCAAATACACCCCCAGTATTTAACCCACCCAACGCAGCCAATGGTAAGTTTAATTAATTTTTAAAAAATAATTTATGAACATATTGCTACACAAAACATTTAAAGCTACCAGTCTCAAACAGACACAACATATGATTGGCAAAGAAATGTAACAAATTCTGTGCCAACCAAAAAGTAGGATTGGAGCCAACAAAAATGAACGACGGAAAAAAGGAAATAGGGGTGTGTCACAGTTATGACTTTAAAGTTGTTAGTTAATATGGTAGCAGACAGGTTGTATTGTAACGCAGTGACACGATTTGGGCGATATATAAATCCAAGGCAGATACCGGAAGCCGCTCAAGACTCTTAATCATTCCATGGCACTTAATCTGTTAAATGAAGCACCACTGAAGGGCCTTTTTAAAAGGGTTAAGAAATGGGCACGCAGGCCTGTCTGACATTCTGTCCTTCCTATTTCTCTGCTTTCAAACATTATTTCATTTATACATTACTGATTAAGCTAATATCAGACAACAACAACGACACATGGCAAGTGTGTAATAATCAATAATACAAGACTCACTAAAACTAAGTTTGTACATGACAGTTTGAATTACCAAAAGTAGATGTAACGTTTATTATACTAGTTGTCATTTGAGGTAATGAGTATTTTTTTTTTTTTGGTGTTTTAATTTTATGAGGTGGCATGTAGTCTGTTCCAGTTCCAGTTCCATTTCAAAAACAAAAATTCCAAATTTGACCTCGTCTAACCTGCTTCCTCAGCTGTGGTTATTGTTGAGGTATGTGGTTTTTGTGGGTTTATTCACCCTAATTCTTGTCTTGTGAGTCCTATCTCGGACTGGTTATGTAGCGTTTGTGTCTGTGACGTCAGCAGTGGTCGGCGGCTATCCTTTATGCTCTTCTGTTGTTATGGTTTTTTTTGTTTGTGTAGGCTCCTGGCTCGTCTGGCTGCAGTCCTTATAAGGACTTTTCGTGATGACACTCCACCTGGGGATCGGTCGGCGGCTGTCCTTTGTGCATGTTTCCTTTTGTTTTCGTTGTTGGTGCAGGCTCCAGGCTTGACTGGTTGCAGTCCTTAAAAGGACTTTTTATTTGGTATTCTGTCTCCTTTTTTGTGCATTTTCTGTAGGAGCTTTTCGACGTTTTCTTTTTCCTCCTTGGGGAAACAGTTTTCACTGTTGCGTTTGCGTATCTGCTGCCTAGCGTTTTCTTCCTCCGTGGTCAGCCATGGGACGATTTCACCGTCCTCGATATATTACTCGAAGTCGGCCTCACAGTTGTAGTGTACTAATGGGTATATCATCGGTTTCCCCCGGAGTTTTTTTAGGCTTCTTCTTTTCTTTTTCTTCCCAGCGCCTTCTGAATTCCTGGCGCTTGAGTTCCTCCTTGTCGACTGGGTATTCTGTGCCTCCTTCAGAGATCCGACGGTATAGTAGTTCCCTCTTGGGCGTTGTGGTTGGGCTGCTGGCTTTAGCTTGCTGTTCAGACTCGGTCTCTTGGGTTTCTTCTTGCGGTTTTTCTGTGAGTTCTTGTGTGGCTTCTGTTGGTTTGTTTTGAAAGAGTTCCATTTCAGCTCTATGCATTTCTCTTTCGGTCTTGATAATTTGTAGGATTTCTTCGTTCTCCTTCTTTATCTCAGCCATGCGCTGAATCTCTTGTTTGATGTTGAGCTGGATTTCTTTCATGTCGGCCAGCAGCTTCTCATTATCGCTGGTCGGAGTCGTCGTCAGCAGTGCCTTGACTTGTTTCTTCAACTCGTCTATCTGTTTTTGAAGTTGATCTCTTTCGGCTTGTGCTATACCCGTGGCTGTCTCGCCCCTCTGCATTGCTTCCTTGAATGGTGACTTTGTGATGATGGCGATCTTTAAGACGTCTCTATGTCTCTGCAGGTACGGACAGCCCAGGTATCTTGCTCCATGTTTGCCCAGGCAGTTGGCGCATTTTCTTTTGTTGTTGGGTGCTCGGAAGTCCGTGTCCAGCTTCGCCAGCGGACACTCCTTGAAGGCGTGGTGATCGGCGCAGTATCGGCATATTTCCGTCTTACTGCGACACGTAGCTCTACTGTGGCCGGCCTTCTGACATCTGGAACATTGCGTGATTCTTGGTATGAATCTCTCTGGTTGCTGCATTCTCTTGTTGAATGATACTGTGTTCGGCATCTCGCTGCCCTCCGACGTCACTACTGCCAAGGTTGTAGGTATCTTGGAGTAGGTGAGAAGTCGCTCCGCCTTCAAGAATCGGATGTGAAGATTCTCTTCACGTAGCTGCTTCAGGATTTCTTCATCTGTCAGCTCCACAGGAATCCGCTTGACAACCCATCGGACTGTTTTTGAGTCGGTGTTTCCGACTCTGGTGTCTTTCTCCTCTTTCTCTGCTGTCTTGGTTCTTGACTGTGTTGGGCTGTCAATCTTCTCCCTCGTAGTAGCTTCAGTAATAGCTGTAGTATCATGCTCTTTGATGCAGCTAGCAGGTGGGCTCTCGACGTTCTTCTTCTTGTTGTCGGCTCCCACGCTGCACATCTTGGCAACAGCGTGTTTCTTGTTGTTGGTCTTTCAACGTGACATTTTCCCGCTGATCAGGCTTCTTGACAGAATAATGCGACTTGACTTGTTAGCGCTCGTAAATGTAGTCTGTACTGAGATAGTGTTAAATAGGCTCCGACTGTGTTTATAGGGATTGGTGGCGTCTTTGATTTCTTGTGGAAGATTGGTCCACAACTGAGCCGCAGAGTACGCTAAGCTTGTTTTGTGTAAGCCTATCCTAGGTTTAGAGACATGAAGTATATTTATTTGTTTAAAATGTCTTGCGTTATATTTAAATAATGGCCAAAAGTAGCGTGGAGCATTTTGATAAAGGATTTTGGGAATTAGTTTGGCCTTTTTAAAACAGTAAGCGTTTGTGGAGTGGCAGTAACTAAAGAAAGGGCAGGAGTTGGTCCGCAAGGTTATGGACACAGAACATTGAAGTCACAACGGGCATGATACTGCATGGGCGTGGGAGCTGGCAAAGGATCGTGAATTCTGTCGGCGATCCGCTATCGGAGCGGCGTTGTTGTTGTTGTTTTTTTTTTTTTTGTATTAAAAATTTTCTTTTAGGGTCAATGTTTCGCAGAAACCAGAGCTGCCCCATAAGGTTCCACGTCCCTGTGAATCGTTCAGATGGCCGCCTCTACCGATGGCCATTGCTAGGTCAAAGTACAGCTACAACGTACGCTATGATGATATTAACTGATTCAGTGACGAGGGATAATATATCGCCAAACATGGCCTCGTATTTGAAAAGAAGGGCGATATATCACCATACCAGTATCATAGTGTTATTTGTTTTGTTTCATGGTATATTATGCAATTTGAATGCTAAGTGAACAAAATTTACATTAAAATACGTGTTCATTTGATTGTGTACCATGTGTGGTCTGGACCTGCTTTAAGTGTAGCACTGAATCAGTTACAATGTTATAACAGTTGGACATCACATCGACGAATGTGTCTGCAAATTTGTAGTCATTTACTCACGCATTCTCTCACTGACGTAGTGTTAGCTAGATCAACTGTCCCGCAACTTAATCATGTTAACACTGAAGTAGTGTTAGATCAACTGTCCCGCAACTTAATCATGTTAACACTGAAGTAGTGTTAGAGCAACTGTCCCGCAGCTTACTCATGCTATCACTGAAGTAGTGTCAGATCAACTGTCCCGCAACTTACGCATGCTATCACTGAAGTAGTGTTAGATCAACTGTCCCGCAATTTACGCATGCTGTCACTGAAGTAATGGTAGTTAAATCAACTGTCCCGCAACTTACGCATGCTGTCACTGAAGTAATGGTAGTTAGATCAACTGTCCCGCAACTTACGCATGCTGTCACTGAAGTAATGGTAGTTAGATCAACTGTCCCGCAACTTACGCATGCTGTCAGTGAAGTAATGGTAGTTAGATCAACTGTTCCGCAACTTACGCATGCTGTCAGTGAAGTAATGGTAGTTAGATCAACTGTTCCGCAACTTACGCATGCTGTCAGTGAAGTAATGGTAGTTAGATCAACTGTTCCGCAACTTACGCATGCTGTCAGTGAAGTAATGGTAGTTAGATCAACTGTTCCGCAACTTACGCATGCTGTCAGTGAAGTAATGGTAGTTAGATCAACTGTTCCGCAACTTACGCATGCTGTCAGTGAAGTAATGGTAGTTAGATCAACTGTTCCGCAACTTACGCATGCTGTCAGTGAAGTAATGGTAGTTAGATCAACTGTTCCGCAACTTACGCATGCTGTCAGTGAAGTAATGGTAGTTAGATCAACTGTTCCGCAACTTACGCATGCTGTCAGTGAAGTAATGGTAGTTAGATCAACTGTCCCGCAACTTACGCATGCTGTCAGTGAAGTAATGGTAGTTAGATCAACTGTCCCGCAACTTACGCATGCTGTCAGTGAAGTAATGGTAGTTAGATCAACTGTCCCGCAACTTACGCATGCTGTCAGTGAAGTAATGGTAGTTAGATCAACTGTCCCGCAACTTACGCATGCTGTCAGTGAAGTAATGGTAGTTAGATCAACTGTCCCGCAACTTACGCATGCTGTCAGTGAAGTAATGGTAGTTAGATCAACTGTCCCGCAAATTACGCATGCTGTCAGTGAAGTAATGGTAGTTAGATCAACTGTCCCGCAACTTACGCATGCTGTCAGTGAAGTAATGGTAGTTAGATCAACTGTCCCGCAACTTACGCATGCTGTCAGTGAAGTAATGGTAGTTAGATCAACTGTCCCGCAACTTACGCATGCTGTCAGTGAAGTAATGGTAGTTAGATCAACTGTCCCGCAACTTACGCATGCTGTCAGTGAAGTAATGGTAGTTAGATCAACTGTCCCGCAACTTACGCATGCTGTCAGTGAAGTAATGGTAGTTAGATCAACTGTCCCGCAACTTACGCATGCTGTCAGTGAAGTAATGGTAGTTAGATCAACTGTCCCGCAACTTACGCATGCTGTCAGTGAAGTAATGGTAGTTAGATCAACTGCTTCGCAACTTACGCATGCTGTCAGTGAAGTAATGGTAGTTAGATCAACTGCTTCGCAACTTACGCATGCTGTCAGTGAAGTAATGGTAGTTAGATCAACTGTCCCGCAACTTACGCATGCTGTCAGTGAAGTAATGGTAGTTAGATCAACTGTTCCGCAACTTACGCATGCTGTCAGTGAAGTAATGGTAGTTAGATCAACTGTCCCGCAACTTACGCATGCTGTCAGTGAAGTAATGGTAGTTAGATCAACTGTTCCGCAACTTACGCATGCTGTCAGTGAAGTAATGGTAGTTAGATCAACTGTTCCGCAACTTACGCATGCTGTCAGTGAAGTAATGGTAGTTAGATCAACTGTTCCGCAACTTACGCATGCTGTCAGTGAAGTAATGGTAGTTAGATCAACTGTCCCGCAACTTACGCATGCTGTCAGTGAAGTAATGGTAGTTAGATCAACTGTTCCGCAACTTACGCATGCTGTCAGTGAAGTAATGGTAGTTAGATCAACTGTTCCGCAACTTACGCATGCTGTCAGTGAAGTAATGGTAGTTAGATCAACTGTCCCGCAACTTACGCATGATGTCAGTGAAGTAATGGTAGTTAGATCAACTGTCCCGCAACTTACGCATGCTGTCAGTGAAGTAATGGTAGTTAGATCAACTGTTCCGCAACTTACGCATGCTGTCAGTGAAGTAATGGTAGTTAGATCAACTGTCCTGCAACTTACGCATGCTGTCAGTGAAGTAATGGTAGTTAGATCAACTGTTCCGCAACTTACGCATGCTGTCAGTGAAGTAATGGTAGTTAGATCAACTGTCCCGCAACTTACGCATGCTGTCAGTGAAGTAATGGTAGTTAGATCAACTGTTCCGCAACTTACGCATGCTGTCAGTGAAGTAATGGTAGTTAGATCAACTGTTCCGCAACTTACGCATGCTGTCAGTGAAGTAATGGTAGTTAGATCAACTGTCCCGCAACTTACGCATGCTGTCAGTGAAGTAATGGTAGTTAGATCAACTGTCCCGCAACTTACGCATGCTGTCAGTGAAGTAATGGTAGTTAGATCAACTGTCCCGCAACTTACGCATGCTGTCAGTGAAGTAATGGTAGTTAGATCAACTGTCCCGCAACTTACGCATGCTGTCAGTGAAGTAATGGTAGTTAGATCAACTGTTCCGCAACTTACGCATGCTGTCAGTGAAGTAATGGTAGTTAGATCAACTGTTCCGCAACTTACGCATGCTGTCAGTGAAGTAATGGTAGTTAGATCAACTGTTCCGCAACTTACGCATGCTGTCAGTGAAGTAATGGTAGTTAGATCAACTGTTCCGCAACTTACGCATGCTGTCAGTGAAGTAATGGTAGTTAGATCAACTGTTCCGCAACTTACGCATGCTGTCAGTGAAGTAATGGTAGTTAGATCAACTGTTCCGCAACTTACGCATGCTGTCAGTGAAGTAATGGTAGTTAGATCAACTGTTCCGCAACTTACGCATGCTGTCAGTGAAGTAATGGTAGTTAGATCAACTGTTCCGCAACTTACGCATGCTGTCAGTGAAGTAATGGTAGTTAGATCAACTGTTCCGCAACTTACGCATGCTGTCAGTGAAGTAATGGTAGTTAGATCAACTGTTCCGCAACTTACGCATGCTGTCAGTGAAGTAATGGTAGTTAGATCAACTGTTCCGCAACTTACGCATGCTGTCAGTGAAGTAATGGTAGTTAGATCAACTGTCCCGCAACTTACGCATGCTGTCAGTGAAGTAATGGTAGTTAGATCAACTGTCCCGCAACTTACGCATGCTGTCAGTGAAGTAATGGTAGTTAGATCAACTGTCCCGCAACTTACGCATGCTGTCAGTGAAGTAATGGTAGTTAGATCAACTGTTCCGCAACTTACGCATGCTGTCAGTGAAGTAATGGTAGTTAGATCAACTGTTCCGCAACTTACGCATGCTGTCAGTGAAGTAATGGTAGTTAGATCAACTGTTCCGCAACTTACGCATGCTGTCAGTGAAGTAATGGTAGTTAGATCAACTGTCCTGCAACTTACGCATGCTGTCAGTGAAGTAATGGTAGTTAGATCAACTGTTCCGCAACTTACGCATGCTGTCAGTGAAGTAATGGTAGTTAGATCAACTGTCCCGCAACTTACGCATGCTGTCAGTGAAGTAATGGTAGTTAGATCAACTGTTCCGCAACTTACGCATGCTGTCAGTGAAGTAATGGTAGTTAGATCAACTGTTCCGCAACTTACGCATGCTGTCAGTGAAGTAATGGTAGTTAGATCAACTGTTCCGCAACTTACGCATGCTGTCAGTGAAGTAATGGTAGTTAGATCAACTGTCCCGCAACTTACGCATGCTGTCAGTGAAGTAATGGTAGTTAGATCAACTGTTCCGCAACTTACGCATGCTGTCAGTGAAGTAATGGTAGTTAGATCAACTGTCCCGCAACTTACGCATGCTGTCAGTGAAGTAATGGTAGTTAGATCAACTGTTCCGCAACTTACGCATGCTGTCAGTGAAGTAATGGTAGTTAGATCAACTGTTCCGCAACTTACGCATGCTGTCAGTGAAGTAATGGTAGTTAGATCAACTGTTCCGCAACTTACGCATGCTGTCAGTGAAGTAATGGTAGTTAGATCAACTGTTCCGCAACTTACGCATGCTGTCAGTGAAGTAATGGTAGTTAGATCAACTGTTCCGCAACTTACGCATGCTGTCAGTGAAGTAATGGTAGTTAGATCAACTGTTCCGCAACTTACGCATGCTGTCAGTGAAGTAATGGTAGTTAGATCAACTGTTCCGCAACTTACGCATGCTGTCAGTGAAGTAATGGTAGTTAGATCAACTGTTCCGCAACTTACGCATGCTGTCAGTGAAGTAATGGTAGTTAGATCAACTGTTCCGCAACTTACGCATGCTGTCAGTGAAGTAATGGTAGTTAGATCAACTGTCCCGCAACTTACGCATGCTGTCAGTGAAGTAATGGTAGTTAGATCAACTGTCCCGCAACTTACGCATGCTGTCAGTGAAGTAATGGTAGTTAGATCAACTGTCCCGCAACTTACGCATGCTGTCAGTGAAGTAATGGTAGTTAGATCAACTGTTCCGCAACTTACGCATGCTGTCAGTGAAGTAATGGTAGTTAGATCAACTGTTCCGCAACTTACGCATGCTGTCAGTGAAGTAATGGTAGTTAGATCAACTGTTCCGCAACTTACGCATGCTGTCAGTGAAGTAATGGTAGTTAGATCAACTGTCCCGCAACTTACGCATGCTGTCAGTGAAGTAATGGTAGTTAGATCAACTGTTCCGCAACTTACGCATGCTGTCAGTGAAGTAATGGTAGTTAGATCAACTGTTCCGCAACTTACGCATGCTGTCAGTGAAGTAATGGTAGTTAGATCAACTGTTCAGCAACTTACGCATGCTGTCAGTGAAGTAATGGTAGTTAGATCAACTGTCCCGCAACTTACGCATGCTGTCAGTGAAGTAATGGTAGTTAGATCAACTGTCCCGCAACTTACGCATGCTGTCAGTGAAGTAATGGTAGTTAGATCAACTGTCCCGCAACTTACGCATGCTGTCAGTGAAGTAATGGTAGTTAGATCAACTGTCCCGCAACTTACGCATGCTGTCAGTGAAGTAATGGTAGTTAGATCAACTGTCCCGCAACTTACGCATGCTGTCAGTGAAGTAATGGTAGTTAGATCAACTGTCCCGCAACTTACGCATGCTGTCAGTGAAGTAATGGTAGTTAGATCAACTGTTCCGCAACTTACGCATGCTGTCAGTGAAGTAATGGTAGTTAGATCAACTGTTCCGCAACTTACGCATGCTGTCAGTGAAGTAATGGTAGTTAGATCAACTGTTCCGCAACTTACGCATGCTGTCAGTGAAGTAATGGTAGTTAGATCAACTGTTCCGCAACTTACGCATGCTGTCAGTGAAGTAATGGTAGTTAGATCAACTGTTCCGCAACTTACGCATGCTGTCAGTGAAGTAATGGTAGTTAGATCAACTGTTCCGCAACTTACGCATGCTGTCAGTGAAGTAATGGTAGTTAGATCAACTGTTCCGCAACTTACGCATGCTGTCAGTGAAGTAATGGTAGTTAGATCAACTGTTCCGCAACTTACGCATGCTGTCAGTGAAGTAATGGTAGTTAGATCAACTGTTCCGCAACTTACGCATGCTGTCAGTGAAGTAATGGTAGTTAGATCAACTGTCCCGCAACTTACGCATGCTGTCAGTGAAGTAATGGTAGTTAGATCAACTGTCCCGCAACTTACGCATGCTGTCAGTGAAGTAATGGTAGTTAGATCAACTGTCCCGCAACTTACGCATGCTGTCAGTGAAGTAATGGTAGTTAGATCAACTGTTCCGCAACTTACGCATGCTGTCAGTGAAGTAATGGTAGTTAGATCAACTGTTCCGCAACTTACGCATGCTGTCAGTGAAGTAATGGTAGTTAGATCAACTGTTCCGCAACTTACGCATGCTGTCAGTGAAGTAATGGTAGTTAGATCAACTGTTCCGCAACTTACGCATGCTGTCAGTGAAGTAATGGTAGTTAGATCAACTGTTCCGCAACTTACGCATGCTGTCAGTGAAGTAATGGTAGTTAGATCAACTGTTCCGCAACTTACGCATGCTGTCAGTGAAGTAATGGTAGTTAGATCAACTGTTCCGCAACTTACGCATGCTGTCAGTGAAGTAATGGTAGTTAGATCAACTGTTCCGCAACTTACGCATGCTGTCAGTGAAGTAATGGTAGTTAGATCAACTGTTCCGCAACTTACGCATGCTGTCAGTGAAGTAATGGTAGTTAGATCAACTGTCCCGCAACTTACGCATGCTGTCAGTGAAGTAATGGTAGTTAGATCAACTGTCCCGCAACTTACGCATGCTGTCAGTGAAGTAATGGTAGTTAGATCAACTGTCCCGCAACTTACGCATGCTGTCAGTGAAGTAATGGTAGTTAGATCAACTGTCCCGCAACTTACGCATGCTGTCAGTGAAGTAATGGTAGTTAGATCAACTGTTCCGCAACTTACGCATGCTGTCAGTGAAGTAATGGTAGTTAGATCAACTGTTCCGCAACTTACGCATGCTGTCAGTGAAGTAATGGTAGTTAGATCAACTGTTCCGCAACTTACGCATGCTGTCAGTGAAGTAATGGTAGTTAGATCAACTGTCCTGCAACTTACGCATGCTGTCAGTGAAGTAATGGTAGTTAGATCAACTGTTCCGCAACTTACGCATGCTGTCAGTGAAGTAATGGTAGTTAGATCAACTGTCCCGCAACTTACGCATGCTGTCAGTGAAGTAATGGTAGTTAGATCAACTGTCCCGCAACTTACGCATGCTGTCAGTGAAGTAATGGTAGTTAGATCAACTGTTCCGCAACTTACGCATGCTGTCAGTGAAGTAATGGTAGTTAGATCAACTGTCCCGCAACTTACGCATGCTGTCAGTGAAGTAATGGTAGTTAGATCAACTGTTCCGCAACTTACGCATGCTGTCAGTGAAGTAATGGTAGTTAGATCAACTGTTCCGCAACTTACGCATGCTGTCAGTGAAGTAATGGTAGTTAGATCAACTGTTCCGCAACTTACGCATGCTGTCAGTGAAGTAATGGTAGTTAGATCAACTGTTCCGCAACTTACGCATGCTGTCAGTGAAGTAATGGTAGTTAGATCAACTGTTCCGCAACTTACGCATGCTGTCAGTGAAGTAATGGTAGTTAGATCAACTGTTCCGCAACTTACGCATGCTGTCAGTGAAGTAATGGTAGTTAGATCAACTGTTCCGCAACTTACGCATGCTGTCAGTGAAGTAATGGTAGTTAGATCAACTGTTCCGCAACTTACGCATGCTGTCAGTGAAGTAATGGTAGTTAGATCAACTGTCCCGCAACTTACGCATGCTGTCAGTGAAGTAATGGTAGTTAGATCAACTGTCCCGCAACTTACGCATGCTGTCAGTGAAGTAATGGTAGTTAGATCAACTGTCCCGCAACTTACGCATGCTGTCAGTGAAGTAATGGTAGTTAGATCAACTGTTCCGCAACTTACGCATGCTGTCAGTGAAGTAATGGTAGTTAGATCAACTGTCCCGCAACTTACGCATGCTGTCAGTGAAGTAATGGTAGTTAGATCAACTGTTCAGCAACTTACGCATGCTGTCAGTGAAGTAATGGTAGTTAGATCAACTGTCCCGCAACTTACGCATGCTGTCAGTGAAGTAATGGTAGTTAGATCAACTGTCCCGCAACTTACGCATGCTGTCAGTGAAGTAATGGTAGTTAGATCAACTGTCCCGCAACTTACGCATGCTGTCAGTGAAGTAATGGTAGTTAGATCAACTGTCCCGCAACTTACGCATGCTGTCAGTGAAGTAATGGTAGTTAGATCAACTGTCCCGCAACTTACGCATGCTGTCAGTGAAGTAATGGTAGTTAGATCAACTGTCCCGCAACTTACGCATGCTGTCAGTGAAGTAGTGTTAGTTAGATCAAATGCCCCCCCCCCCCCCCTCCTCCATATTGCAATCGTGTACGGAAAGACGTAGGCCGGAATCGAACCCAAAAACTTCGAGGCGCCAGACAGAAAAGGAAACCACTTCACCACGGAGTCTCCTTGTGACTTCTTTCACCTACGTGCCTCCACAATGACGTCTCGCCAATATGTTGGCTTTCTTCTTCAGTTGCCAAAACTCAAAGTGGAACAGCCACAGCGCCTGGTGATTTGATTTATCAAGTGGACACGGACGATATCGATGGCGACGCTGTTTACTACACCATGAGTACCACTCCAAGCACAAGTTACATATCCATTGGATACAGTGAGTGGACCTGTGTGTTCAGTGAACCTTGACTTTACCATCTTGTTGTGCATATGTAGTTTGTGCGTTTCATGTATGCATGTTGTGTGTTCCATATATGTATTTTGTGTGTTTCACGTATGTACTTTGTGTGTCCCATATATGCACTTTGTGTGTTTCATATATGTGCTTGCTTGCTTGTGTTCGCTGGCTGTGACTCCTGTATGTCGGATGGTGACATCCTGTTGTCCAACATCAGTGTGATGTCATACCGGATTGAGGTTTGCGTGAGTAATTTCTCTTGGTCTGCCTCTGCGTCTCTTCCCCTCTACCTTTCCAATTGTCACGATGTTCTCCAATTCCTCTCTTCTCGTGTTGTTGTTGTTGTTGTTGTTGTTGTTGTTGTTGTTGTTGTTGTTGTTGTTGTTGTTGTTTTGCATATCCTTTTTACAATACATTGCTGTCAACACCAGCATTTTACTGCTTTTGTTGATGTCTTACCAAGTTTACGTTCAGTAGTTTGCCATTGCTTTCTTAACGACCGGCTCACATACCAATTCGTTAAAACCCAGGTCAACGCTGTCTGCTGCCAAATCTCACAAAGCTGTGTTTCGAATGCGGGTAAGCGGAATTACGAAACATGTCCATAACTCCTCCGCCATGGTGCCCGGCATTCTCTTCTCACTACATGATTTAAAAAAACCTGTTTGCCTCTTTCTTATTGTTGTATATAACGGTCTAGTTTCATTAGCCTCTTTCAGGCAGTCGTTGTTAGTTACTTTGGCAGTCCAAGGAATTCGCAACATTCGTCTCAGGTTCCACATTTCTGTCGCTTTCAATCTCTTCTTATTTTTTTTTTTCATTTACATTCCAAGATTCACTGCCATATAGCAATACAGGTTCTATACTGCAGTTTAGCGCTCTCTTTTTTACATTCAATGACAGTGACTTATTGCATAAGATATTCTTCATTTTCTTACATGCAGCCGTTGCTTGCCCCATTCTGCTCTTAATCTCTGTTGCGCATCTACCATCTGATGTTATAAATGCCCTTAGATATTTAAAACTGTCCACTTGGTGAAGAATTTTCCCTTTTATCTCTATTTCACATTTGGATGTCACCTTTTTCTTTGATATCACCATTGCTACTGTTTTCTTGATATTCAAGGAGAGTCATTTCTTTGCACTTTCTGTTACTACAACGTCCAACAATTGTTGTAGATCTTTGGCATTATCCGCCATCAGTATTGTGTCATCTGTATATCGTATATTGTTTATATTATAACCTCCTAATATTATTCCTGGCTTTCTTTGATCTCTCTCATTATTACTTCACTATAGAAGGAGAAGAGATCCGGTGACACAATACATCCCTGTCGTACTCCCAACCTTATTTGTTCATAATTTCCTTCTTTATTTCCCATTTTAATCGCTGCTACTTGGTTCCGGTAAATTTTTTAAAAATTATTTTGAGGTCTATCCCATCAATATTAATATCTTCTAACATTTTAATCAGTTCATCATGTTTTACTTCATCAAATGCTTTAGTATAATCTTTGAAGCACAAATATATGTCTTTCTTTGTCTCTATTGATCTTTCTAATAGTGTTCGCAATGTATATATTTCATTGTTTGTACCCTTTCCTCCCCACAATTCCATATAGTTCTCGCTAATTTCAACTTTTATTTTCATTCTTGTTCTTCTCATTATATTTCTGAGTAGAAGCTTAGTGACATGGTTTATGAGGTTAATTGTACGGAAATCTTCGCATTCAATTGCTCCTGGTCTTTGAAGTATAGCTATATATACAGATTTAAGCACATCCCTTGGTAGATATTCACTGTTGTAAATATCGTTCAACATTTTAGTTAATATATCTACTGAAAATTCTTTCATTACTTCGAATTCGTTTATTGTGATTCCATCTAGCCCAGCTGTTTTTCTTTCTTCATATGATTTATAGCATCAGCGACTTCTTATTTTTTAAGAATAGGTAGATATTCTAAGTTACGTTCTTCTGTTAATTCTGCCGTTTCTCCATCATATAATTCTCTTATATACTCATTCCACCTCTTTATTATAGCATCTTCCTCCAATAATATCTTCCCTGTTTTTTTTATTTTAATCACTTAACTACGCGGAATAAAAGACGAACACGTTACCTCTGTGTAATACAAACGGAGATTGATCAATACGTTTAAACATTCGTTGAAACGTTGGTGTAATGGCTAGGACGTTACGTCTTTTGGTATGAGCGCCGTTGTACAAGTATTTCGATGCCTGGATTCACCGTTCGCTAAGGAAGGCAATGACTGACCGCCTATTCTTCCATGTATTCAGGCCCAAACATTTGAGTCCTAACACTAAACATACTCACAGCAGGTGTCTGCTAAGCGATTTTTTGGGGGGTTAAATTGAGGGGTGTCTGGTCGAGTACCTAAAACGTTAGGCTCCCAGCTTTTAATCTCGGATAAGGTTTGGATTTTTTTTCTATCGGGGGCAAAAAGAAACATCTAGCCAGGCGACCTGTATTCCTCAGGCACAAGACCACCCCTCCCCCCCCCCCCCCCCCCCACGCCCTTACCGGAAGGTACTATAGGCAGTGATGACACAAGACAGTGAGTGACACAGCAGTTTGTTAAATTATGAGATTCACATATTTATTTTAGTAGTCCTTAATATTAATGGATCTTCGCTATTGTGTCCCAAATACTTGAATCATATACGTATATTCAGTGTTATATCAAAAATAATAGAACTGTGAGGTTTCTACGTAAATGTGGATTGTATTTTCAATATCGACAGCTGATGGTAAAATCCGAGCCACCAACGACCTGAAGTTCATGTGCCAGGATTCGCTGCGAGCAGCTGTGACAGCCAAAGACGCCTACAACCCTCCAATTGGGCCACTCAACTTATATCTGACTATTGATCGTGGGTATTGTGTTGGACCTTCTGTAAATTCGTTTGTTCTAGTTCGTCTCCTTCTTCTGATGCTGCTGCTCCTCATTTTTCTTTCTCCCTCTTCTTCTTATCTTCTTTTTTTTTCTCCCTCTTCTCCTCCATCTTTGTCTTCTTTTATGTTTCTTTCTCCTTCTCCTCCTCCTTGTCTCCTTCTTTTTGTACTTCCCTTCCTCTCCCCCCCCCACCATCCTCCTCCATCTTCTTATTCTTCTTCTTCCTCCCCTCTTCTTCTTCTTCTTCTTCTTCTTCTTCTTCTTCTTCTTCTTCTTCTTCTTCTTCTTCTTCTTCTTCTTCTTCTTCTTACTCTTCCTTTTCCCATTCTTCTCCCCATCCCCCTCTTCTTTCTGGCTTTTCTCCACTTTCTCTTCCTCTTTCATCTCTTCACCCCCCCCCCCTTCCACTTCTCCTTCTTCCTCCTCCTCTTCTTATTAGTATATAACAATTATTATTATTATTATTATTATTACTGTTATTATTACTATTATTATTATAACTATTATTATTGCTATTATTATTATTATTATTATGCTAGCATCCAACAAAACCTTCTTATTAGTATTATAACAATTATTATTATTATTACTGTTATTATTACTATTATTATTATAACTATTATTATTATTATTATTATTATTATTCTGTTAGCATCCAACAAAGCCCCATACATAACCAACCTGGACACAACGGTCAATGTCAACGAGAATGTTGGTGCAGGGTTTACAGTGCTGACCCTCAACGTGGTTGACCCGGACGTGTTTCCGCAGCTCAACTTCCACATGTGGGCGGCGTCAGACGCTGGCATGGAGCAATACCAGCTGGAAACCACGGCCACAAGTGAGGATGTTTCATTTTTTCAAATATCATATTTTGTAATAAGTAACCCCAACAATGCAGCCGTAAGCAATAGTTTGCTTAACGTGATGCCTGATATATTTCACTGCTTCTTGCCAGGTGAACAAGAATGAGAGGAACTGCAGTAAAGCTTAAAAGGGCAATGAATGAATCACCAAAAAACGAGAAGTAGAGTGTGAGCTTTACTGAAACACGACTACAAGAGACAAATTGGACGTTGCGGCCAAAGCCTTCGTCAGCACAAGACAAACAAATACAAACCGACACAAAACTACATGAAACAAACTACATGACAATATTAAACTAATTAAAGGTACTTATCTGAATCTGTATCCTTGCTAGGAAAGACTGACACACGTTGGACTGTCAGTGGATCGTAAAGACCGGATGTATGGTAAACGGGTCAAAGGTCAAGCGGGATGGGAGTGGGGGGGGGTGGAGAAGCGCCCATGTGAGCGAAAAGTAAAAATTGAGACCGGCAAAGATGTCGCGGACGCAGTTCACAACTGGCAATTCTCTTTAAGAGCTCGAAACACAGCTTCGGAAGATTACATTGTGTTCGTCCTCACAGAGGGGTATGAGTCGCGGTCGTTAAGAAGACGATAGCAAAACACCGAACGTAAAACTGCCAAGAAAGTTGGCAAAAGTGATTGCGACGTCCTGCAAAGGACATGCAAATACCTTGATAGTGGACCGTAAACTGGGGGGTGGGAGTGGGTTGGGTTTGGAAATTAAATGAAACTGTGTTGGACATTAAGGCCGTGAGGGGAGAGTGTGCCCAACTGGAAGATGAGACGGTGTTCCAATGTCTTCCGATCCCGTTCGTGGGATGCGCATGATTTGATGGCCGTGACCTGTATGTCGGCCACGCCACAGTGGTCAGGACTGTTGAAATGCATGGATTCTGATTTGTGGGCGCCACTGTTGATATCAGAAAGATATTGTCTAAATCTGTCACCAAGATGTAAGCCTGTCTCACCGACATATCTCATGTCACAACGTGTGCAGGTAATCGCATAGATGACGTTGCTACTGACGCATGAGAAACCCTCACGGATGTGGAAGGTCGTCTTAGGGAATGTCAGACTCTGGGTTTGAAGTATGTGTGGGCAGGTCTTTCAACGCGATCGAAGACAAGCCACCGTGCCAGGAAGAGACTTGTGAGGTTGGGGTAGACTGCTATGGACCAGCACATCCCTGAGGTTACGATCCCGCCTATACGCCACCAGAGGGGCCTCTGAGAAGACATCGCAAGATGTCGGGTCCGCCCGAAGAATGGATAGATGTCTCAGGAGGATATTCTTGGCAGTAATATTGTGGGGATGGTAAGTTAATGAGAGGACAGGTATATTATTTCGTGGTTTCGGCCTGGAGGAGAGAGCCTCAGTGCGACTGATAGACTGGCAGCGGTGACGAGCTGTCGATTGAACATTCTCAGGAAAGCCTCGAAGGCGGAAGAAGTCAAGCATTTCATGGGCTTTTTGATGGAAGTCGTTGTTATCCTGGCAAAGCCGTCGGAGAGTACCTTTTGGGAGAAAGGAATAGAACCCCTGCACGAGGGAGGGTGGGAGGGGGTATAGAGAAGGAATGAGTGCGAGTCAGTTGGTTTGTAATAAACCGTCGTGCATAGACCCGCGGAACCTAAAGAGACTTGAGGTCTAAGACGTTGACGGCCGACGAAGAAATGGTGGAGGTAAGTTTGATGCTGGGATGAAAGTCGGATAAAAAGACAATGAAGTTCTGGAGGTCAAGCAAGGGCATGTCTGAGATACCAAAGCAGTCATCGATGTACCTCCTGTAGAGCTCCTGGAGCCTACTGTTGTATTGACTCCATACCTGGTGCTCCAGATAGCCCATGAAGAGGCAGGCATAACTAGGAACCATCTAAGTATCCATGGCCATCCCGCTAATCTGGTCGAAGTAGTTCCCATTGAACTCAAACGAGTTGAGGTTGAGGACTAACTCTGCAAGACGCAGCAATGATCCAGTGGCTATTGTTGGGATGTGCCTTTTCTCCAAGAAAAATTCCAAGGTTTTAATTCCGTCAGAGTGAGGAATAGATGTATAGAGTGCAGTCACATCTAAAGTGAAGATGTGGTACTGAGAAGGGTTTGTGAAACTGATGGAATTGAAGATAGAGATAGCGTGGTTGGTGTCTTTGATATACGAAGGGAGGCTGGCAACCAACGACTGAAACATGCTGTCTAGGAACTCTGAAATCCGTTCTTTAGGGCAAGAGCAGGCCGAGACGATTGGTCTGCCTGGGTTCCCTGGTTTGTGTGTCTTAGGCAGCATGTAAATGGCGGGTTTGCCCAAGCAGCTATCGTGGATGATCAGCGAGGTGGCAGAGCTGGGCAAAAGACCTTGCTGGATGATGGCGTTAGTCACGCTTTTGACCTGGGTGTTGTTGCTGACCGTCCCATCTTGTGTCCATGGTCTGTAGAAGGTTGCATCCCCAAGTTGCTTGTTGCCTTCCTGTATATACAAGTCTTTCCTCCAAACCACTAGAGCCCCTCCCTTATCGGCAGGCTTGATAACTATGTCCTCACGACGTTTCAACTGTGTGAGTGCCCGTTGTTCCTCAGCGGAAAGGTTGGAATGTCGTAGTGGCTTGAATTTTAATTGTTGTACGTCGAAAAACGTTTTTAAGATATACAAGTCCAGGGCTTTAGATGCCTCTGGATTGGGAACCCAAGTAGACCTGCGTTTGGATTGGATTGGACCTCCACCCCCACTCCGATCCCGCTTGACCTTTGACCCGTTTACCATACATCCGGTCTACACAATCCACTGACAGTCTAACGCGTGTCAGTCTCTCCTAGCAAGGATACAGATTCAGATAAGTACCTTTAATTAGTTTAATATTGTCATGTAGTGTGTGTCATGTAGTTTTGTGTCGGTTGTTTGTTTGTCCTGTGCTGACGAAGGCTTTGGCCGCAACGTCCAATTTGTCTCTTGTAGTCGTGTTTCAGTAAAGCTCACAATCTGCTTCTCGTTTTTTGGTGATTTATTCATTGCCTTCTTGCCAAGTGGTGCATACTACAGGTATAAAGCATATAAAGTGAATAGATAATACAAACAGTTAAGTATATGTAGTTCTTACGAAAAGATAATACATGCTAAACACGGACACAGAGTACATACCTTACAATGAACTCTATAAAGATGAACATAAATCACAGAGTGAAAATCCCTCCAGAAAATAGACAATCCAAAATATATAATAATAGAACAATTAAATAAAAGAAGTATTCTAGAACAGCGATGTCCTGTAAAGGATATGCGGAAAACAATTCTAGAACACAACAAACGACATTTCGATTATATAAATCTTAATTAGGGACGGGACAACACAAACAGATTTAAAGAAAAAACATAAAATTATAAAATAATATTAAACACAACTCCTTCGTTGTCGAGTGAATAGATGTATCATATGTTTGACTGAAATACAACACATACATCGTCGTTGATGGGGAATACCAGTGGCGAAGTGGTTACGCCTCGCGCTCTGGAGTTTGTGGGTTCGATTCCGGACTACATCATTCGGTTCACGAGTGCAATTTTTTCGAAGACCTCTGAGGACCATCGCTGGAGCTACGGAGTTCGTGCTCTGTGCGACCTCCTATGGAAGCCTAACGGCGCTGCCCGGGCTTTATTTCGAGGTAAAAATCTACCCAAAGTATTTCAGGATCCTCGCCGGTGCTACGGAGTGCGTGCACTGAGCTGAGATTCTCCAGGCTCAGGCTTGAGTTAAGAGTAGAACGGAGCATTTATAGATGACACCCGTGTGCCGTGGTGTTGGTCCGTCGACTAAACAAAACATATGGTAGCTATCCCTGCAGAATGAAACCGAGCTGAATGGTTTAAACCCCTCTACAATGAAGTGGATCCTCTTGATTTTTACACCGTTAAATCTTTAGTAACCGATGCTGATGAAACGGCTAGCAGCAGTAACCTTAAATACTTGACTCTTGGCTCTTGACGTTTAAACCGTTAAACCTTTAGTAACAGATGCTGTTGAAACGGCTAGTAGCAGTAACTGTGAATACTTGACTCTTGACTCTTGACTTTTAAACCGTTAAACCTTTAGTAACCGATGCTGTTGAAACGGCTAGCAGCAGTAACTGTGAATACGTGTGTTATCTTCACAGCCAAAATATGATTCATCTATTTAACTCTTACGATATATAACTCTTTATTATTCACCTAGCAAGATGCACTGATATAAGCCATATACAGGGTGTATTTTTAATGACTGTGCAGTGTTTGAAAATACTGCCGGTCCAAGTTTTGTATTTACCTATCATGTTGCATGAACGGATGCGGATAAAGGTAAGGCCCTTCTTGCACGCTACATTGAACAGACCAGAAAGACGAGCCCGCCAGACAGGACCACAACGACACTCTCTCAGTTGTGCGAGGGGGTCGGGGCAGACGAAGAATGGATAATCACAGCTGAGATAATGCGTGCGATGCTCAAGAAATCACCTAACACCGCCCCAGGCCCAGACGGCATCCGATATGGTGACCTACTGGTGATATCAGATGATGACATGGAAGAACTGGCCAGAGAATTCAACACCAGTATCCAGAGGGGTAAGATCAACGAAGAATGGCTACACAGCTACTTGCTGCCGCTGCCAAAACCGAACAAAGACCATTCCAAGATAAGCGGCTACAGAATCATTTCGATGCAGAACACTGCTGGCAAGTTACTGGAGAAAATTGTAGCACACAAACTTGCTTGTGACTTGGAACAACTCAGCTGCTTCCCGCCCACACTTGGAGGATACAGACGCAACAAAGAGTCATGGCTGAATGCGGCGGTCTTTGCTCAAGATGTTTACGAAGGATTTCAGGTCAGAGAAGAGACATGTGCGGCCGCCATAGACTTAGCGGACGCATATAATAGAGTATCTTTCGAGCACTTGATGCAAACCCTCCTCAGACTGAAAGTCCACCCTCACCTGGTACGATGGATAGCTGCAGTTCTGCTCCAAAGGAAGGTGGTGCTAAGATGCGGGAGTTGGTCTTCTGAGCCGATAACGATATGTCCAGGATTGCCGCAGGGTTCACCACTGTCACCAGTACTATTCAACGTGTATACGGTGCCGATCACTGAACAACAGTTGGACGGGAGGGGTAGGACTCTGTCATTCGTTGACGACATCCTCGTGTATCGACAGGGTCGAGATAGACAGGCGGTTGCCAATGATATGCAGGGCAAACTAGATCGAATTTCCTCATGGTGTGCTGATGTCGATGCCCTTGTCAACCCTGCAAAGGCATCAGTTACATGGTTCTCCCTAAACAACCATATTGTGAAAACAGACCTGCCGGCAGTAAGAATGGATGGGAGCATTTTGAGTAGAACCCAGTCAATGACATATCTTTGTGTGAGGCTTGATCGTAGCCTGTCCTTCAGAGATCATGTCGATTATGTCATAACGAAGGCTCGAAAAGGTTTGTCAGCAATGAGAGTCATGGCGACTGCCAATATCGAGCAAAGACTGCTAATACTTCTGTTCCAAGGACTTGTGCTTTCACGCATCGAGTATGCCCTGGCCATCCTCACTGTCAGCCCTACACAGATTGGAAGACTTGAAAAGGTACAAAACGAAGCCTTGCGCATCATTTTGGGCTGCACGAGAGACACCAGCTGTGTAGCAATGAGATACCTCCTTGACTTCCCGACAATGGAACACAGGATCAAGATCTGGAGAGCTCGTGCATACCTAAAAATAAGTGCAGATGAGCAGCACCCTCTGCATGACGCTATATTCAGAGAAAAGAGTGACAGGCTAAAGAGGGGCAAATCATGGATGGGTCGGGCGGAAGATGTTGTCAGACAGGTCTGCAGTCTTACCAGTATCAACCCCGGCAAGGAATAGGTGCCGGTGCCTCCAGCTTTTAAGTGCACTCTCTCCTGCATTATCACACTCGACAGACGGTGCAGAGAGCAGAACCCTGCCGCTGTCAATGCAGAGGTTAACGCGCTCATCTATGAACACTTAGCCCCGAAGTGCTCATCTATACAGATGGATCTGTTGTAAAGCAGCAGAGAAATGCGTGGGCATTTACAGCCCGTTCAGCGGGCCGAACCGTTCAAGAATCCAGTGGTGCCCACTCTATGACCACGAGCAGCATGACGATGGAGGTGATGGCAGTTACACAGGCTTTCATATGGCTGGAATCACAGCATTATACCAAGGTGTGTGTACTAGGTGATTCAATGAGCATGATTCAGAAGGCCGAAACTGGATCTGTACGTAGACAGTGGACTGAGTCGCTGCGGAAGTCTATTGTCCGTAAAGTCACCTTCATCTTCGTCCCTGGAGTCGAGGGAAATGAACGAGCTGACAAACTGGCTGTAAGAATCGGCACAGCCAGACGCGAGAGGTACATAGGGAAAACAAAGCGCCTCGTCAACCAGCACAGAACTGGCACTATTAGCCACCGGACGCTGATGCATATGCTGGGGGGAGGATCTGAGCACCTATGGACATGTCCGAAGTGCAATGAATATACCCCAACTGATAACTGATAACTGGTTGCATGAACTTTACAGAGGGTGAACACAACACTTGGACCGGCAATATTTTCAAGCACTGCACAGTCATTAAAAATATACCCTATATATTTGTGGCTTCCTTGCTTAAATTAAGCAGTTGTTGTTGTAGTAGTTGTTGTTGTAATTGTTCTTGTCGTCGTCGTCTTCCACTTATGCCGTTAGGCGTCGTTTTGAAGGGTTATTGTAGTTTCAGAGCCTGTGATTAGCACCTTTCCTTCATTTTCCTCCATGACTGGTGAGCATAATTTTTATAGGATCAAGTAAATTCCCACCGGTTAGCTAGACTTGTTACAGGTTCCTAAAAGGGATTGAAATGCATTGTTTCGAATAAGAATATCAAAAATTGTAACAGTAACTTCATGGTCATATAGAAACTGAATACAGGCTGTACTATCTGATTTCTGTTATCGCCGAAAGTTGGGCTGCGCTCACCAAACCCGACACCTAAAATTGTGCCAACGGCTTCGGGGGGAGGAGCTCATTTGGGAGGATACAAGCCTTACCTTAGTGTGAGGAAATGCAACCTAAATACTAAATGTCATGGCAGGGCAGAGCAGCCCTTAAGCCTTGGAAACTGGTCTAGGGTCGACACTCCAACAGGCGGAGTTAGAACAGGTACTTTGCTGATCCGGCAACTTCTGCAGCTTGTCTTGTTCCAGATGTATTTGTGCTACCTTTCTCCGGAGTAAACTAGACAGGTCGAGAGAGGGATCTTGCTGCATGGGCAACACGTGTTCTCTAAATTCAACCCAGGTTTTGTGTTGTGGAGAGGAATAACTCTATTTTACAAACTATCGTCTCTCGGGTTAGAATTAGGTTTTTGTTTTTTAATCTAGAAAACTTGTGCTACACATTTGCATGTCTATTATCATCGTCATATGGCAAGACTCTGAATCCTTCCTTAGTTCTCCTGCCTCATGAACCGTCATGTCCAAGATGTTTTCATTCCATGTTACCACAGTTGTGTTAGTCGTTCCTACCTCGTCGTACAGTAACGGGTCCTTTCATAATTGCTTTTGTCCAAACCACAGTAGCCTTTAATACAACCACTATTTCAGTTTCCGAGACGTAATTATATTAATGAGCCAGAATTCTTCCTTGGTTAGATTCTGTAATATGTGAGTGCTTTTATTCTTCTTGATTTGTGTCTCTTAGTACTCTTGATGACGTCGATGGAGAGCTTATGGTGGGGTAGCCGGTTCAATACCTACACTAGCTTTGAGTTGGACTTAAACTCTGACGTTTCGTTCAGAAAGCAATGACAAACTACTCACAGTAAAATTGCAAGGGGAGAGCAAAGTGATGTGTACCTGGAAGACTCGCATGTTAACGGCAATATTCTATAAGACGGCCGAAAAGACAAGAGCGCTATCTCTTAAACTTCCGGTGCGATGGTGGTGGTGTAGGAGATTAACCGGCAACAAATTGGACTTAAACATTGACTTCATTTAGTAGATGCGGTTGTTGCACTCAGTGAACAACTAGGGTTAGAATTGAATTGTAAGAAGACACAGATTATGGTCGTCACTAGGAAGGAAGAAATACCACAATGTGATATACAAGTAAATGGGCATATTCTTAAACAAGTGAATCGGTACAATTGTCTCGGAACAGTCATAACATCTGATGGGAGATGCCTTGAAGAGGTTATAACAAGAATTGCCATTGCGAAGGTAGCCTTTTGCAAGATGAAAAACATACTGACAATAAAAAGATATAAATTCAAATGAGAAAAAGCGTGTTGAAGTGTTACATAGAACCAGTACTTTTGTATGGATGTGAAGCGTGGACAATGAACAGACAAGCTGAAAAACATCTGATGGCTGTGGAAATGTGGTTTCTGAGGAACATGCAAAGAATGCCACGGATCGACACATAAACCAATGAAAACGTTCTTCAAGAAACAAATTAAGATAGTAAAATGATTAAAGACAGACGTAGACAACCAAAATTTTTGGGCACGTTATGATAAGAAATGAATTGGGGAACTTGGTGACAACTGGCAAGATCGAGAGGAAAAGACCAAGGGGGAAGACCGAGAAGTAAATACCTGGATGGCTTGGCCACGTGGCATGGTCGAGACAGATGCACGGAGCTGATCCACGACTCTGGTGATTGAGTGAGATGGCAAAACATGACCGCCCACGCTTATTATCATGGCACATGATGGATGGATGGATGGACGTTGAATTTTCGTTCATAATTCAATGGCAAACTGCTGAACGTCAAATTGCCTAAAAATCACCTAGGGGTGATCGCAAAGTCCTGTAAATAACAGCAACGTTTTATTTTATAAGAAGCATACACTATCTACAAATACCAGGTGTTTGTAAAGTCTCACTACTTTTATGTAGGTCAAGTTTGTAACCAAAAAACAAAAAAATGAAGTACATGACATCATCAAACAATATGCTAAACAATTCATTAAATTAGACCCAATAGTTACTGCTTTGGTCTAAAGCTCTTTTGGGGGAGCTGGAAAGTACCAATGAAGTATTCATTATAACAGGTGTTGGAAATGTCCAACACAGGCTTTAAGCCATGACTGTACACGTCTCTTCATATTGTCAAATACCTTCTGTAACGTGTCTGTTGTTATTTCCGTGTGTATCGACAGCCATTTCGAAACACTTGTTCAACCAAAACAATTCAAATTCTTTCTACCGTTGATAACACCTATAGTATTGGAGTGCAAAGAAGTACTCCTGCAGACGGCAACAATTTGTTGCATATTGCTTCACGTTGGACTGTGGAGCACATTTCTGATGACGTCATGTACTTCATTTTTCAAATATCTTCTACATTCAAAGTGTAGTGTGACTTTACAAATACCCTGTATCCTCACATCTCTGTTTCAGGTGCCATCTTGAAGACCCGCATCAACCCGAACTACGAGAGAAGTGACACGCGCAGTGTCAAACTGTACTTTGATGTCAATGATGGCTACTGCAAGGCCAACAGAACATACTCTCTAACCGTGAACATTGTTGACATCAACGAACCGCCACAGTACGTCCCGACCACCGTGCAGAATATCGAGGTGTACGAGGGACCTGTAAGGGATAGGCGTGTGTGAACAATGTTGTCTCAATGACAACGTCATTCTTTATATATCAGGCACTTAATATATATGAGTAGTGAGTCTGCTCTTTGATATGACTGAGATACTGTATAACAGAAGGCTGCACTACCAGCTTTCTGTTACCGCCGGATGTTGGGCGGCGCTCACTAAACCTAACACCCAACATTGTGCCAAGGGTTTCAGGTGGAGGAGCGCAATTGGGAGGGTACAAGCCTTATCATATTGCGAGAAAAGGCAATCTACAAATGCAGTGTAGGGCAGACAAGGCTCTAAGCCTTCGTCAGCAACTGGTCTAGGATCAAAGCTCCGACGGGCGGACAGTTAGAGCATTGCTCTGTTGATCCGACAGCTTCTGCAGTTTGTCTTGTTCCAAATGTATTGGTGTTACTTTCCTTTGGAGTAAACTAGGCAGGCCGAGAGAGGGATCATGCTGCATGGGCAACACAGAGTCTCTTCAATACAGCCCAGGCTTTGTGCTATAGAGAGATATAACCACATCCCTGTTCCCCGTCATTGATTGTAGTTATGAGGTCTTTTATGAAGCACAACACAACAACCTTTTCATGAACTACCTCGCAGAATATCTCACTTAATAACCAACTCATTAACCACGTGATACAGTATCTCACTCAGTATCAATAACAAACCGATTAACCAAATGATACAGTATCTCACTCAGTATCAATAACTAACTCATTAACCACATGATACAGTATCTCACTCAACATCAATACCTAATTCATTTACTGCATGATACGATATCTCACTCAGTATTAATAACTAACTAATTTACTGCATGATACAGCATCTCACTCAGTATCAATAGCTAACTCATTAACTGCATGATACAGTATCTCACTCAGTATCAATAGCTAACTCATTAACTGCATGATATAGTATCTCACTCAGTTTTAATAACTAACTCATTTACTGCATGATACAGTATCTCATTCGGTATCAATAACTAACTCATTTACTACATGATACAGTATCTCACTCAGTATCAATAAGTAACTCATTTACTGCATGATACAGTATCTCACTCAGCATCAATAACTAACTCATTTACTGCATAATACTGTATCTCACTCAGCATCAATAACTAACTCATTTACTACATGATACAGTATTTCACTCAGCATCAATAACTGATTCATTTACTACATGGTACAGTATCTCACGCAGCATCAATAACTACTCATTTACCTCATGATATGGTATCTCACTCAGTATCAATAACTAACTCATTCACTGCATGATACGGTATCTCACTCAGTATCAGTAACTAACTCATTAACCACATGATACGGTATCTCACTAAACATAAATAACTAACTCATTTACTGCATGATACGGTATTTCACTCAGTGTTAATAGCCAACTCATTAACCACATGTTACAGTATCTCACTCAGTATCAATAACTAACTCATTTACTACATGATACAGTAACTAACTCAGAATCAACAACAACTCATTTACTACATGATACAGTATCTCACTCAGTATCAACAACTAACTCATTAACCACATGATACAGTTTCTCACTCATTATCAATAACTAATTCATTAACCACATGATACAGTATCTCACTCATTATCAATAACTAACTCATTAACCACATGCTACAGTATCTCACTCGGTATCAATAATTAACTCATTTACTGCATGATACAGTATCTCACTCAGTACCAATAACTAACTAATTTACTGCATGATACAGTATCTCACTCATCATCAATACCTGACTCATTTACTACATTATACAGTATTTCACTCAGCATCAATAACTAACTCATTTACTACATGATACAGTATCTCACTTAGCATCAATAACTACTCATTTACCTCATGATACGGTATCTCACTCAGTATCAATAACTAACTCATTCACTGCATGATACAGTATCTCACTCAGCATCAATAACCAACTCATTTACTGCATGATACAGTATCTCACTCAGCATCAATAACTAACTCATTTACTACATGATACAGGATCTCACTCAGCATCAATAACCAACTCATTTACCTCATGATATGTTATCTCACTCAGTATCAATAACTAACTAATTTACTACATGATAAATGAGTCACTCAGATAACCAACTCATTTACTGCATGATACAGAATCTCATTCAGTATCAATAACTAACTCATTAACTACATAATATAAGATCCTCAATAACTAACTCATTAACCATATGATACAGTACAAGTACAGTACTTGTATCTCACTCAATTACTAACAGCATGTTCGAATTGATAAGTGCTCTCGTTCTTAAGCTTCCGGTTTGTTGATGCCGAGATAGCGGGTCTAACCCCTATATCGGTTGGTTGGACTAAAATGCTGACTTCGCCTCTTTGACAAGGGGACGTAAATTCGAATATCCATCTGAGCCAATTTACAAACACTGGTAATAGGGAAAGCTAGCTCAAACCCAGCGAACGAAAACAAAAATACTTACACAATATCTCACTTAATAACTAACTCACTAACTACATGACGCAATATCTTACTCAACAACTAACTCATTAATTACAGGACATAATATATAAATAAACAATAGGAGACAAACCATATTCTTTGGTCTTGTAATGAGAAGTTAGTTACTTAGTCGCGGTTCCAACTTCATGGCAAAGGGTGGCCCCATTATGCTCGGTTCATGTGCCAGTGAATATCACTTAAAATGCTCCTCACTGCCCCATGTGAAAAGTGGAACAGACAGGAGTCTCTGCATACCAACAACCCGCTCAGGTATACTATTCATAATGCCGCTGCCAGAATGCCAACACAAAGTTCCGCACCGAAAAATGGAAGGGGCATTGACTAGAAAAATGGCAGCCACATATTACTGCACAAGGCAACCCATACTAGTTCAGCAACCGGCTGGCCGATATTTTTATGAACATGCAGTTCATACTACAAACAACCGCGGACATATGTCAAAGCACTCCACACGAAATTCACAGCTCACAGTGTCGCTCCACGCACTCATCTCAGTAGCAGGGCGACGGAACTAGGCACTACCAGTCCAACATATGAAAAATTCGTAAACAAACCGTAGCCATAAGCATAAACATTCCAGCGGCCTCAGTAGCTCAACCGCCTATCCCCCCCCCCCCTATGTTGGGGACCGGAAGCCAAAATGAGAAGAGAGGCTGGAAAGATCAGCTGTAGAAGAGGCAGTGACAGACCGAGAGAAATGATGATGAATGCACTGGGTTGGTGGCATGGAGAAATAACTTCAATAGAACTGATGCAAATCACCAGAGGCTGAGATGCGTGTAGATGTATGAACACATCTGCTCTGCTGTAAACAGGCACAACGCAATCACATCCGAAAAAAAAAAACTCCGGATGAACGAAGAAGAAGAAGTATGAACACATAGGCCAGATAGCAAGACGCATGTTGATAATGTTAAAAAGACAAGAGACAGCTATTGCAGCATAAACAGTAAGCATGTCGTCTTGCCTTGACCAAAATATCTAGGTCTACTGTTCAACTGTGTAAGGCTTGGGTGCATGAGGAATAGGTGGCCAGTCTTTCCGTCTCATAGCAAACGGCGAGTGCAGCCGTCGAATCACACACACATATATATATATATATATATATATATATATATATATATATATATATATATATATATATATATATATATATATATATATATACAGTGGTACCTCGGGTTACGAAGCTTCAGTTCACGACCAATTCAAGTTACGAACAACAACTTCGAAAATTTTATGTCTCGAGTAATGAACAGTGCCTCGGGTTACGAACGAAGGCGAGAGAGAGAGAGAGAGAGAGAGAGAGAGAGAGAGAGAGAGAGAGAGAGAGAGACAGACAGACAGACAGACAGACAGACAGACAGACAGACAGACAGACAGACAGACAGAGACAGACAGACAGAGAGCAAGGTGTAACGATGGAGACAAACGATCGCGAACAGTACAAACAGTAATACAGATGAGCTTGTGCATCTTCAGAATGAACAGCTAAAGACATTAAAAGAGGAGCAGTCGTCCGATGATGAGGAGTCTGTGACCATTTCAACTACCAGGATTAAAGAAATTTGCAGCAAGTGGATAGACGTCGAAGACTTCATTGTGAACCATCATCCAAATAATCTTGTTGCTAACAGGGCAGTAAACTTGAATTATAACACGATGGCCTACTTCAATAAGATTCTCCAGCAAAGGAAGCGACAAATTTCCCTTGATAGTTTCTTGGTGCAGAAAGATTCTCAGTCGGCTGCAAAGAAGCAGTGACAAGATACTCCTCAAACTAATAATTCAGAATTACAAAGAAAGTGACAAATCTACCATGTTTTCATGGTAATAAAGATAGACTAAATCATTTTTTTTTAATTTTACATTTAATTCATTTGATTGTTTTCTTTCTGTTTATTTAATACGTGAAGTACACGTATGATTTGCGTTTTGTTTTGTAAACGACAGGATGTTAACAAAAAAGAACGATTCTTTCATCTTGAAACGGATTGCCTTTATTTCATTGTTCTGGAACGAATTAAGTTCGTAACCCGAGGTACCACTGTATATATATATATATATATATATATATATATATATATATATATATATATATATATATATATATATATATATATATAATAAATGGTAAATATTTATACATATGCTGTTTCTATGTCCAAGGTGAACATAGACACTGGCCTGTACGTTACCGACCCAGACCTTAACGAGGTTCTCAAATATTCCAAGACTGGGGCCTCGTCCAATCTGTTCGGTGTCGACTCAGCGACAGGAAACATATTCTCACTTTCTGAAATAGATATAGACAATGTAAGTATGGCTGTATTTGTATCTATTGTGTGTGTATAGGCTTGTGCATATGTGTGCGTATTCTTATACGAGTGGTTGTATCTGTGTGTGTATATGTGTGTGTGTGTGTGTGTGTGTGTGTGTGTGTGAGAGAGAGAGAGAGAGAGAGAGAGAGAGAGAGAGAGAGAGAGAATGTAACTGTAGTGGAAATATTGTAATGAAGCCAGCAATGATTGGAGCGTATCGTTCCGTTAGTGGAAGTAGTTGTACAAATTTGCTGCAGTTCATAAATAAACACACATGTATTTTGTGGCGCCCATAGTAGTATAAGGAAGAAGTAGGGATTAGAAGGCACAGTAGACAACATAAAAATCGAAAAATTAAAATACCGACTGGGGTTCGAACTTGTCACCTCCAAATGACGACAGCGCCTCGCTGCAGGAAGAAGTGCACCTCGACGCATGACCTACTAGACAGGGTGTGCAGGTTTCGCTTTCCTTGCCAATTCTTAATGACTGTACTGTTTGTAGCAATGTTCATCGTCGTCTTAGTAGTAGTAGTTGTTGTCGTAGAAGCAGTAGTAATTGTGTAATTGTTTTTGTTGTTGTTGGTATACTAGTAGTAGTAGTAGCAGCAGCAGCAGCAGTAGTAGTAGTAGTAGTAGTAGTAGTAGTAGTAGTAGTAGTAGTAGTAGTAGTAGTAGTAGTAGTAGTAGTAGTAGTAGTAGTAGTAGTAGTAGTAGTAGTAGTAGTAGTAGTAGTAGTAATAATAGTAGTAGTAGTAGTAGTAGTAGTAGTAGTAGTAGTAGTAGTAGTAGTAGTAGTAGTAGTAGTAGTAGTAGTAGTAGTAGTAGCAGCAGCAGCAGCAGCAGCAGCAACAGTAGTAGTCGTCTGCGTAGTATCAGCATCAGCAGAAGCAGCTGCAGCAGCAGCAGTAGCAGCAGGAGTAGCATTATCAGCAGCAGTAGCAATAGTACACTTGTTCCATCAATGGGGATCTATCATCATTTCGGGGTGGGATGTTTGAATCGTTGTGTGGCCACACTAAAACTGTCAGGTTTTATATTGTCAAGTGTGTCCACAAATCTCTTCTTCTTTCCCCTGCTATTATAAGTGCCGATCGGTCCGAGTTAATTTATATTTTTAGCTTTTTTATTGGAAGGGGGAAAAGGGGTGAGGGAAGGGGAGAGTTCGATACAATTGATACCTATGTGCACCACGTTAGTCTGACAAATACAGACTTCTTCGGCAAACAGCGTTGAATTTGTTGTTTTTTCTTACATTTCCAAAGGAAGTGTATCATGGAAAGTCAATGGACAAATTAGGAAGAGCTTAGATGTGGTTCATGAGGCGAATGTTACGAATACCTTAGTCTGTCAGAGTGAATAATAACCATTGCCCAAAACAGGCTAATGAAACAAGAACATTACAACAATGAGAAAGGGACAAACTGCTTTCTTTGTTCGTGTGATGAGAAGACAGGCTTGGTAAAACATTGTGATAACTGGAAAGATTAGTGGGAAAAGAAGCAGAGTCAGACCAAGAGTAATGATTATGAATTGACTGAGTCGGTGACATGGAGGAATATCATCAGCAGAGTTGATCCTGAACAGCAAGGACCGAGATCTGTGCAGAGACATGAACGTCTATGCCAGTTGGTAGATCACTTGATGATGATGATGATGATGATGATGATGATGAGGATGATGATGATGATGATGATGATGATGATGATGATGATGATGATGATGATGATGATGATGATGATGATGATGATGATGATGATGATGATGATGATGATGTTCCTTCCTGTGGCAATAGACTGATTTGACCCATGTCCCATTTCATAATCACTAAAGAAGAAAATTGAGGCTTTTCAAATTAAATGTTACAGAAAGTTCTAGAAATATCGTGGATGGACAAGAAGAAAAAACACTGATTCTACAAGGTCAGAACTAGGAAGAAAACTAGCCCATAAGCAGCGTCATATCTCGCAAACTGAAAAACTGTGACCCCCATTAAACGTCACAGAGGTTTGAACAGAACAGTGCTGAAAAGGCATGGTTCCTGGACTAAGACGTCTTGGTTGCCCAGCACACAGATGGACACAAGACATTGGGGACACCTGGGGCGAGTTAATTCACGAGACAAGCAAATAGCCGGGATTCGACACTTTTTGATGGATCTTGATGAGGGGGATATTCTGAAAAGAATCTGATACATGATAATAATACGTTGTACTTCTTTCACCTTCTCTTCTATAAGTCTCAATCAATATCCGTAAGTTAACAATGGCTTTACTATTTGTCTTCTAGAACACGCCATTCAAAGTGTACACAGTCATTACAAACGTCACAGATAAGGGCGGTTTGACGTCGACAGCCAGTGTTAAAATTACCGTGTATGACATCAACGACCAGAAACCGTACTTCCTGCCCAATCCGAACGTTTTTGCCGCCACTGAATGTACAGATCCAGGGTCAATCATTGGTAATTACATATCAGTGATTAGGCAACACTTTAAGTCATTGAAGTAGCATAATCAGTATCTATCTATCTATCTATCTATCTGTCTATCTATCTATTTATCTATCTATCTATCTATTTATCTATCTATCTATCTATCTATCTATCTATCTATCTATATCTCTGTCATGTTCATGTATTTTATTGGAGTCATCTTTACAACAAGAATTAAATAATGTAGTTAGGTGGAGCTATTCAAACCGTATGCAAATTAACATCACTAAAACAAAATCAATGTTACTAACAACCAGACAAAGACTTCAAACTCTTAGCTCACACATATCACTTCAACTTCACATCGATAACATGCCAGTAGAAAGTGTAATTGAGCACAAAACATTAGGCATAATCATTGATAGAAACCTAAACTTTAATTCCCACGTTCAAGCGCTTATTAAACAAACAGCGAAAAAGGTCTACCAACTCGCCAAAATTAAAAACTTCCTTGATGAGGACACAAGGAAACTATTCTATACTTCTCATATACAGACACACTTTGACTACTGCTCTACAATCTGGGACGGTTGTTCTAATTCAAACACCAAG
>OY992895.1:42940980-42960980 GCA_963921405.1 Cepaea hortensis
CGAGCCAAGTTTAAGACCCTGACACGTGTGGACGTGGTGGCATTCGTCCGGCTTTGAAATGAACGTGTTTATGTGATTAACGATTTAAAACTAGAGTTTGTGAACTTAGAATTTTTGTCAAACTTTATAGTACATGTAAATGTGATCGTGGAAGGCTCATTTTGATTTATTACTACATTATTTAAACATGGAGATCATTTGTAAACGTACAGTGCATACATATTGTTTGATCTTGTAAGCGTGTAAAACATTTGTGATTTGTGAAACCTGTCACCGTTTTGACCTTGTCGACATTGTGATCTTGTCGCCATTGTGACCTTGTCGCCATCATGTAAACTTGATGTCTATGTCCTTACTGAATGTCATCTTGATGTAAGTGATGTGTCATCAATGTTATAGCGTGTTGAGATACATTTAGAGTGTTGTTGTGAAGTAATTTGTGGAAAGCAGAAAGTTTTGGAAAGAAAGTGACTTGTGTTTTGAAAAAAAATTGTTGACGGACAATATTACGACATACAATTACACTTAACGCCACACAAACCTAATCAACACTTAGTGACAAGCAGGCACACACCAACAAATAGACGCTAATTTATTTTCCTCCAAAAACAAAGCAGGTTATCCATACCATCCGAAACCTTGCCGTAGAGGTCATTTGTATTTTCGAAGTAGCGACCCTACAGTTCCTAGCCCGATTTCCAACCATTCTTCACCGCATCCAGGGCACTTGAGTATATTTATCTTTTCATATACTTTAAGTATGCAATTTTAGGCACGTATTGTCAATAGAACACAAATTGTAAATTGTTTATTGTACTAACCACTTATAACATATTTGTGTGGCTGGTATTTCATTGACATTTTCCATCATGTCTTCATTATTTGATTTCATCGATATGGGGTTAAAGTTGAAGTTAACAGGTGATGAGTTGACAAATTGGAGTGAGAAGAAATACTCTGAATACCTACTAGTACAGGAGAAAGCTAATGAACGCGAAGAAAGAGCAGCTGAAAGAGCCTTAAAGCAGGCAGAGACAGAACTGGCTGCAAAGACAAAGCAAGCTGAATTAGATAGTGCACTGAAGAAGGCCGAGATCGAGAAAGAAACAGAATTAAAGAAAGCAGAAATAGCAGCTCAGAGTAAGAGAGAAGAACTGGAGGTACAGTTGAAGATGAAACAACTTGATACTGAGACTGCTATCAACAAAGAGTATAAGAAATCTGAGAGACTGGAGAAAGAAAACCAGTACAAGAAATATCAAGGTATTGTACGTAATTATACCTCGGGTGACTGCATCGCAGCCTTTACCCAAAATTTTGAAACTTTAATGGAACATTACCAAGTTCCACTGTCTGAATGGAATATTGTTTATATGAGGAGTTTATCAGGGGAACCACTTAAAGTCATTGAGACCATCCCCAAAGACCTCAGGAAAGATTACCATTATCTGAAATCTAAGATTATGGCACATTTTATGTTAGATGAGGCAGGTTACAGAGAACAATTCAGTAAGTTGAGCCCAAAACCGACTCAAACGTTCTCTGATTACCTCTGCTTAGTCCGAGATATATTTACCCAATGGACTTCAGCAGCTAAAATTGACAACAATTATCAGAGACTAGAAGATCTGATCATTAGAGATAAAATCATTTCATCCATTCCATCAGCATTTTCAAAATTTTTGCAAGAGAATGAATGCACTAGTGTAGATGAGATTGAGAGACGTGGTTCGGCGTATTACACAGCCAACAAACATTGTTTTGCCAGTGAAGCTACTGACATAAATTTTGTAGCATCGGCTAACTATGACAAACCCTATAGTAGGCAGAAACCTCATAGGCCTACCTCTGAGAAGTTTAATCACTGTAGTTATTGTAAATTTTCACATCATCAGAGTGAAATGTGCGATAAGCACCCAGGATACAACACTTACCTACTAAACATGGTAAACAGACAAGATAAGGAGCGTAGGTCCTTCAGAAATTTGCGTAAATGTTTCCTCTGTAAGGCGCACGGACACCATCGGAAAGAGTGTAAAGGTAGGCAAATGATTAACAAAGCAAACGCCGCCTTGTTTTACAGTCCATCCCTATTGCCAATGAAGAAGCTAATTTGGTAGTAGATTCAAAAGGCAGGATAATCGTCCATCACGGATATGTGAATGGCAAGTCTGCTACAGTCCTTCGTGACACGGGCGGTTCACTTATTGGTCTGAAGAGAACGTTCATAATGCCTACAGACTATACAGGCAGGCACGTAACATGCAGAACATTCTCATGCAATATTGAGAAATACCCACTAGCATGGGCATATATTGAAACACCTTTCCTCACTGGGAAAGTAAAGTGCGCTGCATTAACAAACCCAGTGTGTGGTGTAATTATTGGAAATTTACCAGAGGTGAATGATAAACCTCATGACATAACATCTCTGTGTATTGATGATAACATAACATCACCATCAAATGTCATCATTGAACATGTCACACCATCTATTGATTGTATGGTAGCTAATGTAGCACTAACATCTCATGACATCATTGATAACATTGTTCCATCACCATCTGATATCATTGAATGTGTGAACGCAGTGACTAGATCTACTGCTAGAGTGCAAGATGAAAGTAATCAAACTGAGGCTATACAAATGCTCAGCCCAGTATCACTACCTACTAACACCATGAAGGAAACGTTTGTAACAGCTCAAAAAGCTGATCCTTCATTGTCAAAATATTTTAGTCTGATCGGCCAAAAGCCAAAGGTAACCAAGAATGCAAAATGGCATTTTGCTGTGAAAAATGATATACTCACCAGGTATTATACCAGAGGTGACAATACCACAGAGCAAACTGTTTTGCCAACTAATTATCGCAAGCAAGCCTTACATCTTGCCCACGATATACCTCTTGCAGGGCATATGGCATACGTTAAGACCAGATCAAGGTTATTGACACAGTTTCATTGGCCCAAATTTTGCAATGACATTAAAGAATATTGCAGAAGTTGTGACACCTGCCAGAAACTGGTAAAAAAAAGTAAACACCCACAGGCAAAGTTACAAGTTACTGACTTAGCCAGTCGACCTTTTGAAAAATTATCTGTCGACATAGTGGGCCCTCTTAATCATACAACAACTAGAGGTAATAAATATATTCTAACTGTCATTGATCAATGTAGTCGCTGGCCAGAAGCTATTCCGCTAAAGAACATAACTGCCAATGATATAATGGAAGTTTTCTTCCATATTTTTTCTCGGATAGGTTTTCCAGACACTATCCAATCTGATAGGGGCACTCAGTTTATTGCCGCATCTACCCAAGCTTTCACCAAAATGTTGGGAGTGAAGCAATGTTTCAATTCCCCGTACCATCCTCACTCTAGTGGAGTAATAGAAAAATTTAACGGGGATCTAAAGCACATGCTTGCAAAAGTAACGCAAGAGCACCCCAATAACTGGGATGTATATCTACCAGCTATTCTTTTCGCTTATCGCGAGGTACCACATTCTAGTACCGGTTTCTCTCCTTTTGAACTTATCTATGGTGCCAAACCACGTGGCCCATTGACTATTTATCACCAAATGTTAACTGACTCTACTCCAGTACTTAAACCCATATCATCATACGTATATGTTACATCATTGCGTGAAAGAATCATCAAATCTTGTATTATTGCAAAGAATGCACTAAAATTATCTGGTGCTACTTATAGACAGTATGCTGACAAAGGTAACAGGACAATAACGTTGACACCTGGACAGGACGTTCTTCTTCTACTACCTAGTGACAGACACTTATTGACTGACTCTTGGCAGGGACCTTTTAAAGTGACGAGACAGATTTCACCTGTAGACTACGAAATCCAAATAAAAGACAAACACAAAATATTTCACATAAATATGCTAAGACCATACCACAACAGAGACAACGAACAAGACGATACGACAGCTTGTACAGTGATAATAGATCATGAAGACGACGATGCTAGTGACGAGATTCCAACGCCTGCATTAGACACGACAAACTGCTTGAAGGAGATTAAAATCAACCCAAAGTTAACTCAAGCAGAGACAAACAGTTGCAAACAGCTTATACAACAGTACAACACCATCTTTTCCAACAACCCAGGACAAACAGAATTAGTACAGCATCACATCACACTCACATCAAACACACCCATAAGATGCAGACCATACACCATCCCATTACATTACAAAGAACATTTACATCAGGAGATCATCAACTTAGAGAAAATCAACATCATAAGACGATCCCAATCAGACTTCTCATCTCCAATGGTCATAGTACGCAAAAAGGACAATACAATAAGACTGTGTATCGACTATCGAAAACTCAATAAAATAACTGTTCTAGATCTTGAGCCAATGGCTAACTCTGACGATCTTCTGACAGAACTGACAGACGCTAGGTTCTTTACGAAGATAGATATGACGAAAGGATATTGGCAAATAGCAATAGACGAACAGAGCAGACATCTGACAGCATTTGCCACATCTTGGGGACTGTACGAATGGTGCAAACTTCCATTTGGGCTTGTCAATGCCCCTGCCACATTCGTACGTATGACACGACTTCTCCTAGTAGACATTCCTAACATAATCTGCTACATAGACGACATCTGTGTTCACACAGAGACAATGACAGAGCACATTAAGACGTTAGAACAGACATTTGAACGTATTAGACAGCAAGGACTGACGGTAAAGCCTGCGAAAGTAGACATAGCCTACCAGGAAATATCCTTCTTGGGGTACAAAATATCCAATGGCTTTGTCACGACAGACGATAACATTGTGTCCAAGATACTAAAACTCTCACTTCCGACTACAAAAAAAAACAAGTCAGAAGTTTGTTGGGACTGATAAATTATTACCGGCAGTTCATTCCTGATTTTTCCGAACTGACCGAAGTGTTTACTAATTTACTAACCAAAGATAAACCTGAGAAAATTGTAAACAATGAATGCCTACAAATTGCATTCCATAAAGTTCTAGCATGTTTTTCTGATAAGAGTTTAAATAATCTCATCCTGAAATTGCCCAATCTCCATTTACCTTTCAGATTGCGTACAGATGCTAGCTCCGTGGCGATTGAAGCAGTCTTGTTGCAAGAGTACAATAACATCCTCCATCCCGTGTACTTCGTATCCAGGAAACTAAAGCCCAGAGAACGGGCGTGGTCTATACCTCAGTTAGAAGCCCTAGCTTTAGTGGTGGGTATAACTAAATTGTCCAGATTTCTTCTAGGACGCCATTTCATCGTGGAATCTGACAGCAGCCCGTTACGTTTTATAAATTCAGGTGTACCCTCAAACCATATGGTAGCGCGCTGGTCTCTTAAACTTCAAGATTATAGCTTTGAGGTTCGACATATCTCAGGCAGAACCAACTCAATCGCCGATCTTTTGTCCCGTTGTCCGACCGACCCAGTAAGCACTAATGTCTGAGTGCAGTGTGTACAAATACACTCAGACCGACACAGCCATTTATCAGTGAATATATTTTTATTCATTCACAAAAAGCTGTGTAATGTCTACAATATTGTGATAGGGGTTACTCCCAATATATATAGTGTTCTTATTTTACTAATTCATGTAGTGATTGTCGTGTATAATTGTGTAGTGTGTGGTAGAAAGCGAACTTTATTAATTGTAAATATTACGAACAAGAACAGTGTCACATTCGCTCAAAAACTTACCTTAAGCGAACTATCCAATTTGACAGTGACATCTGCGTGTGGAACATTCCAGGGATATTTTAAATATGTGTGTGAACGTATAAACTAAACATTGACAGCTACACCACTGCAGTTAACCGAAATCCATAATGTTCGGTAGTGAAACATCCAACACATGAACAGTCAATCGTAATCCAGAAGGTTTTGTAGTGAAACATCCAACACACATGAACTGTGAGAACATTGTACTTTCCGTAACTACATCAGACCGGAACAAGTGTGTTCTAAAAGCTTCAACATCAGCTGATTTTAGTGTTCGTGTGTACTTCCGGATTAGTTAGAAATTTAGAGCAAAATTAGCAGACGACAAATAAAAAGAAAAAAAAGCTATAACGATTCTAAAATCTTTAGGAATCAACAAAGTTAAATACACGAATTGTGTGTTTACATATTTACGTAGTGTAATCTTAGAATCATATCTTGATTAATGTATTCATATTACCGACTTTTTCTCGTTAATATGAAGAAACGTCAAGCAATGACGCTAAGAAATAGGAAAATTATTGTAAATTATTTTATTTCATTTAATGTTGAAATTATTCCCCTTTCATTTATTTGTTATTACATCAATTACACAAAGGGCCATAATTTGAAATGTATATTCATTAATGTGTTGCGTATAATAGCCATGTTGTTGCCAGATTGTTGACACAACAGGTAGCCATCTACTGGGCATGGCAGAGTGTTACCGGCATTGCAGACCAACACAAGAGCTACTGGCCAAATAAGGTCAGGGTTTGAGCGTTTTATACGACTTATATAAAGCCGTATTTCAGTCTAGCTAGATGGTTTTTGTTTCAAGAACCATATTATTACGTTTTTTTTTTGGAGGCTGCGAGGTAGATGCGTGAAGCTGGTACTACCGATCTGACTGGGTCATTAATGCAATTAAGGTAATCAGCCATCGAGAGGATGAAACCTGACAGGTGTTAAAGGTTGAACACCACATGTCGTTGAATGCAACTTCCATTTCATATATATATTTCTATGGCATATGTGTATTTATTTGTATTTTAATACCAATGTATATAACAACAGAAGGGTAGACTCTGACAAGGTTAGAATATTAACCCAGTATGTACATATATTATACATGAAAGATGACATCTTTCATGAATTTGCCGGGGGAGCGTGTCAGAGTCCAGAAAGGGTACAGTGATGCAGTGACATTGTTACGCCCGCCAGGCGACTTAGCTCCCAGCAGGGATGCAGCAACTTCGTTACGCCGCCAGGCGAGTGGTAGTTACCGGCATGCAAGATTGCTGGCTGACGAACGACCAGCGGTCAAGCAAGGACGACGCAAGACGCACGCATGCCTCGTGAAGCCACCTTAGGTGGGAGGCAAGTTGCGAACTAGCGGTAGACAGCTCTGGGACACGGACTTGGACGGACGCATGATGAGAGCAAGGCGTTGTGTGGTTTTCTGTGCTTGAAAGTCGAGTGTCTGGACATCTTGAGAGTTAGACTTGTGAGCTGTATTGTGGATGTAAGTGTATTGAAGTATCAAGTAACTATTGTTGTGATCATCGTAATGTATTTAATCTGTGAATAAATCCATTGAACGGTGTGTCGTTGAGTCTTACGTCAAATCACGTTGTACTTGTACTGTCTCACATGTGTTAGGTTAGCGAGCCAAGTTTAAGACCCTGACACAGATGTTCGTCCATCTCTTGATGTTATCTTGTATCGTTGCCTACCTCTTGCTGGCTTGCCCTCAACCTTGCCTTCCAGTATGGTTTTTATAAGAGTATCATGTCTTTTAACGTGGCCGAAATATTTTACTTGTCTCCTCTTTATTTCTTTCATCAAATCTCTCTTCATTCCCAGTTTTTCTAGGACCTCTGCATTTGATTGTTTTTGTTTCCATGAAATACGACATATTCGTCTGTATATCCACATATCCAGGGCTTCTATGCGACTTTCTAGTTGCTTGTTCAATTTCCAAGCTTCCGGGCCATCCAGTAACGTTGAATATACGTAGCATTTGACAATTCTCATTTTTAATACGTTATTAATCTCTCTAGATGTTAATACTGATTTCATGCCGTTGAAAGCATTTTTGGTCATTCCAATTCTCTTTTTGATTTCTATTTCACTTCTGCCATCGTTTGTTATTATATGATAGGAGAAACTTGTTACTTGTTCTAGCATCTGCACGTTTACTGTGATGTTCATTGATGACCTTTCCTTTTCACTGCCAGTTATCATAGTTTTTGTTGTTTGGATGTTATATCTAAGCCACATTCTGCATTGGGCCTGTTTACTTCTTCCACTAAGTATTGTAACTCTTGCTCACTTTCTGCTAGTAACACGGTATCGTCAGCATATCTAAGATTGTTTATGATTCTTCCATTGATGTTAAGCCGAGGCATTTCAACTTCTTTAAAAATTCTTTCTGTGTATAGGTTGAAGAGGCTTGGGGACAGTACACATCCCTGCCGTACTCCTCTTTTTATCTCTATAGGCGACGAATAGTTATTACCGCATCTAATAGACGCCACTTGTTCCCAGTACAAGTTACTAATAAGTCTGATGTCCTTTCCGTCTACTCCTGTATCTTGAAGGCACGTAATTAGTCGTTCATGTTGTACTCTATCAAAAGCTTTTTGTAGTCTATAAAACAAACATATACACTTTTTGAATTTCTACATATCTTTTTAATTAATATCCTCAAACAGATAATTGCTTCTCTGGTGCTGCAGTTTTTGCGGAACCCAAATTGTTCTTCAGCTACTTCCTCATCTATTTTATGTTGAATTCGTTTGTGTATGACCTTGAGTAGTATCTTAGTTATATGGCTCATTAAGCTAATAGTTCTGTAATCCTCACAATCAATAGCTCTTGGCTTCTTCGGTAGTGTGATGAAAATGGATGCTTTCAAATCCTTGGGGATGTACCCAGTATTATATATATCATTACATAATTCTGTGATAATTTCAATGCCAAAGCTGGATAAGGATTTTATCATGTCTGTTGTTATCTTGTCAGGATCTGCAGTCTTTCCTTCTTTCATCTTTTTAATAGCCTTTTCTTCTTCAGCCTTTAATATGTTTGGTCCATCTTGAGTATTATACAATGTTGGTTTATTGACCCTGTTGTCCCAGAATAAATCTTCTGTGTACTCTGTCCATCTTTTTATTATGTCAGTGTTATTAATTGTAAATTTCTCCATTCTTTCCTCTGATACAACCGTTTCCTGTTATATTATTTTTCTTCTTTGTAAATCTGTTCATATGTTCATGTAATTCTTTCGAAGTAAACAAAGATCTACACCTTTGCTTTATTGACTACACAAAGGCTTTCGGTAAAGTGAGACATGCCGACATGATAAAGATGCTTGAAGATCTACAAGTTGATGGAAAAGACCTTAGACTTGTAAAACACCTATATTTGAAACAACAAGCTGCCGTAAGAATTGATAATGAAGTAGGCCAATATCAGCCTATTAAGATAGGTGTGAGACAGGGACGTGTAATGTCTCCAGATCTGTTTTCCCTGTACAGTGAAAGCATTTTCAGAAATATTGAAGATATGGAAGGAATCAACATTGGGGGATGATGCATCAATAACATTAGATATGCAGATGATACAATCTTGACTGCAGACAATGAACAGGACCTGCAAAATTTAGTAGATGCGGTTGAAGCACATAGTGAACAACTAGGGTTAGAATTAGATTATAAAAAGACACAGATTATGGTCGTCACTAGGAAGAACGAAATACCACAATGTAATATACGGGTAAATGTGAATATTCTTAAACAAGTGAATCAGTACAACAATCTCGGAACAGTAATAACATCTGATGGGAGATGCCTTGAAGAGATTAGAACAAGAATCGCCATGGCTAAGGTAGCCTTTTGCACGATGAAAAACAAACTGACCAATAAAAAGATGTCAATTGAAACGAGGAAAAGAGTGTTGAGGTGCTACATAGAACCTGTACTTTTATATGGATGTGAACCTTGGACAATGAGCAGTCAAGCTGAAAAAGATCTGATGGCTCTAGAAATGTGATTTTTGAGGAAAATGCAAAGAATACCATGGACAGACATAAAGACCAACGAACAAGTCCTACAAAAAACAAATGAAGGTCGTAAACTGATTAGAGACATTAGACGTAGACAGTCAAAATTTTTTGGACATGTTATGAGAAGAAATGAATTGGAGAACTTCGTGACAACTGGCAAGATCGAAGGGAACAGACCAAGGGAAAGATCGAGAAGTAAATACCTGGATGGCTTGGCCTCGTGGCATGGTCGAGGCAGAAACACGGATCTGATCCACGACTCTGGTGATCGAGTGAGATGGCAAAACATGACCGCCCACGCTTACCGGTATGGCATGTGATGGATGGCTAAAGCAGCCTTTTGCAAGATGGAAATCATTCTGACCGATAAAAAGATGTCATTTGCAACGAGAAAAAGAGTTTTGAGGTGCTACATAGAACCTATGCTTTTGTATGGATGTGAAGCGTAGACATTGAGCAGTCAGGCTGAAAAAAACATCTGATGGCTGTGGAAATGTAGTTTCTGAGGAAAATGCAAAGAATACCATGGACAGATAGAAAATCCAATGACAAAGTCCTACATGAAACAAATAAAAACCGTAAACTGATTAGAGAAATTAGATGTAGACAGTCACAATTTTTTGTATCACGATATGAGAATAAATAAATTAGAGAACTTGGTGACAACTGGCAAGATCGATGGGAAGAGAACAATGGGAAGACAGAGAAGTAAATACCTGGATGGATTGGCCACGTTGCTTGGTCGAGGCAAGAACACTGAACTGATCCACGATTCTGGTGATCGAGTGAGATGGCGTAACATGATCACCCATGCTTACCGGCATGGTACGTGATGATGATTCTTTTAGTGAATTTTCAACACAAAAGCCACAAATAAAATAATTCAATATTTCTTGCCTTGTATGTCTCACACTGCATCTCATCAGCTGAATGCTGCAGAGTTATATAGCATGTCATGTTGAGAAAAAAAAATGTCTTGTCTGAAATATGATGCTCATTGTCGCTGATATTGCGCAAATGTAGTTGAGTTGAGTTGAGTTGAGTTGAGTTAAGTTAAGAACCGACATCACTGCACTCAGGACATTCCCATACGTGCTCAGTCATTTCGTTCAACAGCTAGCGAAGAGTCATACTACTAATCGTTCTCACCGCTATCTGATTAAAAGTTCTCCTGGTCTTCCCTCTCAGTTTTGAGATTCTTCCAGAACCCCAGCCGATCCCCCGCAATCTCATTCTTTTCACATAAGGGTTCTCAATCTGTTCCTCCGCCTTCTCCACCTGGTCCCACAAGTGCACGACCATCTCCCCCTGGTCCATAGGCAAAATACCACCAAGAGGTGCATTCCCTGCTAGCCTATCAGCCTGCGCAAATGTAAGGAACCTTATTTCCACGGAAGTCTAACACTTAGCAGAAAGTCCTTCTGTTTACATAGTGACGGCTGGAATCGACTTATATGTATTTCTTTGATATATTTGAGCAATAGATTATTGTTCGTCGAATAGAGTATACGACACACAAGCTGGTTATTAATTAATTGATTTGTGGCTTCGAAGGTTGTGGGATCGATTCCGGGCCGCGTCCTTCGGTTCACGAGTTAAATTTTTCGGAGACTCCTGTGGGTCGTCGCTAGAGCTACGAAGTTCGTGCTTTGTGCGACGCTTTTCGCGCTGCGGAAAGAGACCGAGCCATTCGGGATAACACCCGGTGTAATGAAGTCGACCCCGTCGACGTTTAAGCGACTTTTTAATTGATTTTTTCAAACAATCAAGGGACATAATTCTCAATTCTTTTATAAGGGAAATAAGGAAAGGAAAACATATTTTTGATTTAATCGTAAATTTGTTACTTTACATTTAAAAAGATATAATTAGATATAAAAATTTAATACAAGGTACTCAAGTTTTAATAAAATTATAAACGTATGTTTCTTTTTATATATTTTTTTAAAATGCAATTAAAATAATTGTAAACGTTTATAATGAGTTAGTCTATTATTCTTTCAAGCATAATTGCTATAATTATCAATGTTAAATATTGTACTGCAGTCGTTTTATTAGTGTCTATTTTATAAGCCTTTTTTTAGCGGTACATAAATGTGCCTGGAACTTAAAAGTAATTGGTACGAGGGTAAGTTAATAAGTAAGTCACAAATGGCTGTAGAAAAATAACTAACTATTATAACAACTTGAAACCAATTTATTTTTATACATACATTGTCCCTTTATTTCTCAACATAATTTTCACCAACAAGGATGCACTTATCCCCTCGTGTTATCATCGTGGCTGCGCAGTGCGTGAGTGCGCATAGAACACACAAGTACAGTACGAAAACCACACATGTTTAATACTTGTTGTTACGTTCGTTCTCGAGAATGAACCAAAAACCAGAATAAGCTAAGGTTATTGTTTTGCATAACGAAGACACAAACAATAGATTGCACGATTTATTGCCTGGTATATTTCGCTTTACCTCGTCAGGTACATACTGCAGAATTCACACAACATAAAGTAAATTAACTAGATAAATCCTTCAAGTTGAAATATACACATATTCGCACCGTAATGTCAATTGCCTACCACGGTAATTTTAAGCTGACTAACATGTCTTTCTGTTTACACAATTCTGGCTTGCGTTGATTGATCATTATTGCTTCTGCAAACTTTAACAAGCGAGTACTGTTTCTGTGCAGAATTTAGTGAATTTCAAGTAGCCGTACAAGCTCAGTTATGCGCTTGAGGTTGGCTAGTGTGACAGGATCGCCTTGGGTAATGAGAGTTAACCAGTCCCCATGGGCTGGACAGGTAGATACACTATTTTCTCTGCTGTTGACCTCGTATTAGTTAAATATGTCTATAAGCCCCTCCAGATTCTAGACCCCCACTATCTACCTACTCCCTTGGGACAATGAACAATTAGGCATCGTCCGAGACCACACTCAATAATTGTACAAAGAGTAAGTCAACATACACAAAGTTTATTCTACCCTTGAGAATATAGAACTGAATTAAACACCCTGATAGAATAATCTATTTACACAAGTAGAATATAGAGTAGAGACAGAATCAGAGATATGGCTCAACCATCATAAGGCTGAGAAGTAGATTGGATGCAGATGTCCCGTCCAGTCGGTCCGCCACTCACCCGGCTTCCTTCCAGTGAGATGACTAGAACCTTGGAGACCACTCCGTCCCCAGATCTTGGATCGACAACAAGAGGATTTAACCAATTGACCACAATCACTGGACGAACTGCAATTCTATCACTTCCTACTGAGTCACTATTAAAGTCACTACACAGTTCTCCGTAGACAGCCTGGCTGGGAGACCCTCCTCCTTGAGGTGACCCCAGTTACTTTTGACTTCAATGAATGTCTGTAGCCAATAACCAATCTAATGGTCCCTAAGTAGTAGCACGTACCCCTGGTTGGGTAATAGTATAGTTGTGCTGATAGTTCACTAGATTCCTAAGAGAAAAACACTTCTCAGTTCATAACTCTATAATGACACCATTTGAATCAAGCACCTATTTCACACTGTTGGTGGCAACAATGTTCAGTTGGACAATAATTAGTTGTTCGCTATACCTGATGACACTTTCAAATGTAACAATACGTAAGCTGGTGTTGGTCTCATCATGACCTGCCACTAAAGCTGCCGTAGGTACCGCACAAGGCTATGTGTCAATCTTTGCTTCAAGTTTCCGACGTTTAGACGGAACCACAAGAGACTTGGACTTGATGAGCTCCCAGAGCTGAAAGTACCCCAACTTGATACTTCACTGGGTAAACATAGCCACATCAATCCGTATACAGACTGTCTCTTTTACTTGAGCGTGATTACTCAGGTTGCTGAACTTCTCTTTGCTGAAATAGAGCATCTTCAAACTCAGAAAAACGAAACAAACCATTAGGTCCCACATGTGCAATTTCAGGGCACTGGAATCACTTGATGATAAACATTCACTCCTGATGATTCACCCTTTCGCATGGTGTGGTTTAGTCAGGCGTGGTAAGTAAGAGCTTCTACCTTTCGCTATGGTACACGAAGTGGTTTCAGGCAAACAACAATTGTAGTAGGCTGGTTCCTCAACAGGCAACTCCTGAAAGGAAGGGCGATCGGTGAGAGTATTCTGGCCCACACATTGGTCCACATGCATCCTATCACTGACTACTCAACCTTCAGTCATGCTAATTAGTTATTCAACTAACTAGAGCATTATCTCTATATTGAGAGTAGTAAAGCGTGGGTTTCCGTCAATGTCAGATGGCCTCAAAGAACAGCCCGTCAAACAGAGTAAGTAATCAGAATGACGAGTCTGATCGTACGTCTCACCTATCCCTATTCATCTACCAGTTGTCGCTAACGTCACTAGCTATAGTAATCAGTTCTAGTTCTAGAGTTAACAGAACTAAACATTAAGGTGAAGAGTCCCTGGACTCATGGCTTACATTATGCATTCAATAGTAAACATCATAACAATCAATGTACCATCACTCGGGATATAGTAATAATACATGATCACATAACGTATTTACACACTCCAGTCGCTGGTGGGACATCCTGCCCACCCTATAGCGACTCTCTTCTTATTAGACTCTTCCCTAGAGTCCAGAAGTCTTCTTGGTAAAACATGTTCCCCACATGTTCCAAGGGTTTTGCTCCAGTTCTGCCCTTCCAAGTGGATTAGCCTTGGCCTGGACCGAACTTCATAGCTGGCCTGGTCTTCCAGCCCTATACTTCCATAACTTGCTCTCAATCCTCATATCCCATATGTCCCCGTGCCTCTTTCAACCTCCTTTTGTCCTTCCATACTTCTATCACATCAGCACTGACTCGCACTTATGTAAGCATGAAAGAACAGGACAGTAAAGACAAGAATTGAGAACGCATGTTTACATCGCGACGGTAACGCATTGTTATCACGCGTCGAACCACTCGGCGTCCGGTATTGCCCCTAGAAGTATCACATACCATGACCTAATATATATACATCATGCCATATCATATCTTATATATATATATATATATATATATATATATATATATATATATATATATATATATATATATATATATATATATATATATATATATATATATATATAATGAAGAACTTACCTTCTCACAGAATTCCACAGTCTCACAAAATGAATTCACTATTACGTTATCACACAATAGTTACATCATTCCCTGTGGCTCAGCACTACGTGCTCTCTTTACTTAGTATCTAAGCGCCTTCCTGTCTGAATCTCCAACTAACAACTTACCTGGCTATCCAACAGTTCTTCTAGCTTCAGCTACTGACTGACATAAGTTCGGTTCTAATCATACACCAGTATCTGTGCCCTAATTTAGAACAGAAACATAGTATATGCAACAATTTGCCACACATGATAAATACTAGTCGAACACTATACGCCAATATCACAGGCCTACATTTCAAACAGGTAACCCAACTACACACGCTTGTCGACAAACGCGACACACGCAAGTGTAGAAGCCCTAGATTCTCAACGACGTTATCGATCGGTTTCTCATTAGCGATGCAAGGACAACCACATATTTAATGAGATTAGAGCGAATGCGTTTTCTGAACGATTACAAAGTTAAATTAATTAACCAAGTAGATACCTGAATTGCGTGAACCAGACTCCAGTCAGATACCAGAACTTTTCATAGGCAAACATGCCGTAATGGGATAACAGTCAGCTGCAACTTAGTTGGGGTGAGACGCTATACCATTGGCCTAACAGAGCCATGCGTCCTCACGCCTTGAGAGACAGAAAGTGAATGACTATTCCAGCCGGATTTCTCCTACGTGCGAACTAACGCGCACGAGAAATGAGCGCTCCTTGATGAAAGTCAACTTCACGGACAACATTCATTTCACGGTCTAGAATTTCCAGATTCTTCTGCACGAGAATTTGGTGGAGCACCCAGCAACTCTGGTCACTCAAATCCAGGTGCTTCGAGAAGATTCTAGACGGAAAATCCCATCGACTTCCCCCAGGCTATAAATAACCGGGAAAGTCCCTAATGACGCGCCGAAATAGTCAAAACCTAATCGACCAAAGACAGATGAAGCGTCGTTTCGTCACAGCTAGCTTGGAATGGGTTTCTTCTTTCTGGTTTTTCGTCAGTCGTCTCAAATTTTTTCCTGTTGGATAATTGAGCGAAGTTCTGCAGAGGATATGCTACTGGATGAATGAATGAATGAACGAACAAACGAACGAACGAACGAACGAATGAATAAATGAATGAATGAATGAATGAATGAATGAATGAATGAATGAATGAATGAATGAATGAATGAGATTGTCATAAACCTCAGTGGCTCGTGTTAGTCATGTCACGGGGACAACAATGGAGGTGAGATGGCAAGGCAGAACTTCAGGAATAACCCTGAACAACAGTGATAACACAATGCAACCGTTTGATGCAGATTACACTTACGTTGTATCATGATACCCGACTACCAATCTTGCCGAGGCTACCCGTGCTGAGTAGTGTCTTTAATTACTGCCCTGCTGAACAGTGTCTTTAAATACTGTCCTGCTGAATTATGTCTTTAATTGCTGCCTGAGTAGTGTTTTTAATCCATGCTCTGCTTAGTAGTGTCCTTAATTACTGTCCTGCTGAGCAGTGTCTTTAATTACTGCCCTGCTGAGTAGAGTCTTTAATTCCTGCCCTGCTTAGTAGTGTCTTTAATTACTGCCCTACTGAGTAGTGTCTTTAATTCCTGCCCTGCTTAATAGTGTCTTTAATTACTGCCATGCTGAGTAGTGTCTTTAATTACTGCCCTGCTGAGAAGTGTCTTTAATTACTGCCACGCTGAGTAGTGTCTTTAATTACTGCCACACTGAGTAGTGTTTTTGACTACTGCCCTGCTGAGTAGTGTCTTTCACTTCTTCGCTGCTGAGTAGTATCTTTAATTACTGCCCTACTGAGTAGTGTCTTTAATTACTGCCCTGCTGAGTAGTGTCTTTAATTACTGCCCTGCTGAGTAGTGTCTTTAATGACTGCCCTGCTGAGTAGTGTCTTTAACTACTGCCCTGCTGAGTAGTGTTTTTAATTACTGTCCTGCTGGGTAGTGTCTTTAATTACTGCCCTGCTGAGTAAGTAGTGTCTTTAATTATTCTAGCAAGCTGCACTGTCTCCTACACAGCCCAGTCTCTGGTGGCCTTAGATGCTCCTTTGTAACACTACTTCAAATACTACACAGATGTTGCTATATTAATGACAATGTTCTCCTATAACCAAACAAACCTGTTCATTTCCCACTCATTTTCAAGTAAACAAAGTATCCTTCCTATGATGGGGAGAGGTCACACGTAATTTTCCTTGTTTAAAGCTAATGGCTCCAGTGAACACTTTTTATACTCATTATTTAAAGCTGTCCAGGCCCTAAGCTTTGGTAGGCAACTGGTCTAGGATCGAAGCTCCGACAGATGGACAACTAGAGCATAATGTTGCTGATGTGGCAGCTTCTGCAGCTTGTCTTGTTCCAGATGTATTGGCGTGATCTTTCTTCTGCAGTAAACTAGGCAGACCGAGAAAGCGATCATGCTGCATAGGCAACACATGGTCTCTACAATTCAACCTATGTTTATGCTATAGCGAGGTATAACTCACAATGTAAACATAAACTATCGTCTGTCAAGACGGAAAGGTGCCAGTCAAAGCCATATATATTCACTTCAATTCCTGGATATTTCCTGGTATCCATTTTAGCATGGGTGGACATGGGGCATTTTTATAATACTTCCACTTTCTTTACAATTCAAAAGTGTTTTCCCACTTCTTCTAATCCCAAAGTACTTGATGAGGTCCTCAAAACTAATCCTCCCAGTGCCCTTTATGTCCCATTATAACATCCTCCCTCGACCAACTCACATCAAGCCGTCATATCGTGCACCATTTCATGCAGCTCCTTTCGTGTTCTCCCCATATTTTTTATCTCTGTCCTTAATTCTCTTGTCCGTGTGTTTGGCCTGGCTCTAATTAATTTGTCTTGTGGGTTCCCGAGAAAGGAGTTTCTGGTTAGTTTGATCTTTATAAGTCTTATCCTACTGCAGCATCATTTCCTCGCCCCTTGATTCCCTAGATTACTTACTGTCTAGTTCTCTCCCTTAGCTCTGCAATAGTGATTATGTTACACAGCAAGGGCTGTATTCAGTATATTGCCTGGGCCGTATTCAATGTATAGCTTAGGCTGTATTTAATGTATAGTTGGTCTATATTCAGTGTATTGCCTGGGCTGTATTCAGTGTATTGCTTGGGTTGTATTTGGTTCTTAAGTTTGTAAAATGTCCTCTCCGTGATTTGTGCTGGGAGTCCTTGAGACGCCCTTTATACATTAAAGTCACTTATAGACACATCTAAGAGATGTCCAAGTCACATATATACACAGCTAAGAGATGTCCAAGTCACTTATAGACACAGCTAAGAGATGTCCAAGTCAATTATAGACACAGTTAAGAGATGTCCAAGTCAATTATAGACACAGCTAAGAGATTTCCAAGTCAATTATAGACACAGCTAAGAGATGTCAAAGTCACATATAGACACAGCTAAGAGATGTCCAAGTCACATATAGATACAGCTAAGAGATGTCCAAGTCACATATAGACACATCTAAGAGATGTCCAAGTCACATATAGACACAGCTAAGAGATGTCCAAGTCACTTATAGATACAGCTAAGAGATGTCCAAGTCAATTATAGACACAGTTAAGAGATGTTAAAGTCACATATAGACACAGTTAAGAGATGTTAAAGTCACATATAGACACAGCTAAGAGATGTTAAAGTCACATATAGACACAGCTAAGAGATGTCCAAGTCAATTATAGACACAGTTAAGAGATGTTAAATCCACTTATAGACAAAGCTAAGAGATGTCAAAGCTACTTATAGACAAAGTTAAGAGATGCCCAAGCCACTTATAGACGAAGCTCACGGATATTCAAGTCACTTATAGACGAAGCTCACGGATATTCAAGTCACTTATAGACGAAGCTCACGGATATTCAAGTCACTTATAGACGAAGCCAAGTGATGTCCAAGCCACTTATAGACGAAGCTAAGAGATGTACGGGCCACTTATAGACAAAGTTAAGACATGTCAAAATCACTTATAGACGAAGCTAAGATATGTATCTCAACATTACAGGTTCTGCTACAATCGCAGATGAAGGGATATACCCAGGCCCCCTCCAGGGAACACCTGCCACGATTAGCATGACGTGTGGGGTACGTATCATTATGGTGTCAGTTCAAACTCATAGCGGGAGCAGTGGTGTCATCTTTATATATATATATATATATATATATATATATATATATATATATATATATATATATATATATAATCATGGGCGGTCATGTTTCGCAATCTCACACAATCACCAGAGTCGTGGATCAGCTGCGTGTTTCTGTCTCTACCATGCCACGTGGCCAAGCCATCCAGGTATTTAATTCTTGGTCTTCCCTTTGGACTCCTCCCTTCGATCTTGCTAGTTGTCACCAAGTTCTCCAATTCATTTCTTCTCATAACATGCCCAAAACATTTTGACTGTCTACGTCTAATGACTCTAATCAGTTTACGATCTTCGTTTGTTTCTTGAAGAACTTTCTTATATATATATATTTATAGAGAGATCATCTGTGGTTGTGTGTCGCGTATGAAACAGAATCATACTTTTGTTAATATATATCCCTGTACTTCTACCCTCAGCCTTGTCCCACAACAACTCCACTCCCAACCCCAAATACAGCAGTAACAACAAAGGCAGCGACGAACTCTGCTTCGGCAGCAACAGGTGCAACAGCAGCACCAGCGACAACAACCCGCCCAGCTTCAGCCAAATCCAAAGACGACAACAGCACCATGGACTTGTTGTCTTGGCTGATCCCAGCAATTCTTGGTGGCCTTGCTTGGCTGGCCTGCAGCGGGTTCTTGATCTATCGCTACTGTTGCCCTTGGAGAAATCCATTTGCTGGTTTGTGCAAACGCAGGTAATAATTGTGTCTGTTTCTCTGCCTGTTTCAGTATCGGTTTTTGTGAAAATGATTGTGTGTGTGTGTGTGCGTGCGTGTGTGTGTGTGTGTGTGTGTGTGTGATGTATGTGGTGTGTGTGTGTGTGATGTATGTGGTGTGTGTGTGTGTGTGTGTGTGTGTGTGTGTTTGTGATGTTGTATGTATATGTATATC
>OY992895.1:42965980-42988480 GCA_963921405.1 Cepaea hortensis
CATATAACACCTTTTAAGCTGGACTGCCTGGTTTTACAACCCTAGTCCGACTGTCTGTGTGATTTCATTCTGGATTTTTTGCAATTCCCACCATCCTGTTTTAGTAGTCAGCAGCCATCTGTTCTGACACTTCACAGTTGAATGGGTTCCTTTTGCTACAACATTTTATGCCTCTATGTGTGCAGGCCTGATTGTTCTTTATTATAGAGAATAGCATTTGTTCTTCTGTAACTTTCTGTAACTCTACATGGCCCTTCAAAAGTGAACCGAAAATTGTTCTGGGCTGTAAAGGCTGCATTTCATGACACTGGGGATAGGGAATTCGTGCTTTGTGTGATGCTCTTGTGGGAATCCCTGGGTCTAGAGAATCCGTGTTTTGTGTCATGATCTTTGGAGAATCCCGGGGGGATAAAGAATTTATGGTTTGTGTGATGCTCCTTGGAGAATCCCTGGGGATAAAGATTCCATGCTTTATGTGATACTCTTTGGTGAATCCCTGGGGATAAAGAATGCGTGTTTTGTGTGATGCTCTTGGGAGAATCCCTGGTGCTAGGGAATTCCTGCTTTGTGTGATCCCCTGTGGAGAATCCCTTGGGGCTAGGGAATTCGTATTTTGTGTGATGCTCTTGGTGGATCCCTGGGGGATAGGGCATTCGTGCTTTGTGTGATGCTCTTGGGAGATTCCTTGCTGGATATGGAATTCGTGCTTTGTGTGATGCCCTTGGGGGAATCTCCGGGACTAGAGAATTCGTGTTTTGTGTGATGCTTTTGAGGGAATCCCTGGAGCTGGGGAATTTGTGCTTTGTGTGATGCTCTTGTGGGGATCTCTGGGTCTAGGGAATTCGTGCTTTGGGTGATACTCTTGGGAGAATCCTTGGGAGATAGGGAATTCGTGCTTTATGTGATGCTTTTGTGGGAATCCCTGAAGCTGGGGAATTCGTACTTTGTATGGTGCTCTTGTGGGGATCCCTGGGTCTAGGGAATTCGTGCTTTGTGTGATGCTTTCGGCGGGCAGCTAGTCATTCTGCACAGAGAGATCGGGCCAGATGGAGACACCCCGGGACAATGAAGTCAGCCATCTTGTCTTTGTCCATTTTTATGATTGTATGCGTGTTTTTTATCTTTTTTATTTTTTTTTTATTTTTACGTTTGCTAGCTTTGAACTTAAGCGAAGTCCATACATATGCTACTACTTCTAGTGCACTGGACTGGTTTTTGAGTGTGGATTAGCTTTCCCTGTTAACGGATGTCCCATGCCATCAGGTGAACCCACTCTGACATCAGAGGTACTTGTAATTTACGTCCCCAAGTTAAGGATGAGATAATAACATGTTAGTCCAACTGACCGGTGTAGGGGTTGAACCAGCTACCTGGGCATTAGCGAACCGGATATTTAAGAACTTGCGCTCTTATTCGTTCGGCCATGCTGACCTCAGTGTGTGTGATAAATACATATGTCACCATCTACACGATCATCATTCTATCCATCCATCCATCATGTGCCATGCCGGTAAGCGTGGGCAGTCATGTTCTGCCATCTCACTCGATCACCAGAGTCATGGATCAGCTCCGTGTTTCTGTTTCGACCATGCCACGTGGCCAAGCCATCCAGGTATTTACTTCCCGGTCTTCCCCTTGGTCTCTTCCCTTCGATTTTGTCAGTTGTCACCAAGTTCTCCAATTCATTTCTTCTCATAACATGTCCAAAAAATGTCTAATATCTCTAATTAGTTTACTCTAATCATTATACGCCATGCATATAAGCGTGAACGGTTATGTTTCGCCATCTCACCCTGGCATAAAAGTATTGGAATAGGTCTATGTTCCTGTTCCGATTAAGCTATGTGGCCAAGAAATCCACATATTAATCACTCTGTCTTCTTCTTTCTCTTTTCCAATCAAGTTTCCCAGTTGTCACTGATATTTCAGGTTAATTTTCCTCGTTATGTGAATAAACAAATCTTAACTGACCGCGTCTCATCTCTTCTCATCTCATCATGTTCCTCTTGTACCTTGTGGTGTCGAGGTGAAGCATAAACAGGGGGAGAGTGCCCGTTTATGGGCTTCATGTATCGAGATTACCATGGACTCCTTAGTTATTCCCTCTGTCCATCGTTTACATTGTCTGCCTCTTCTTCTGCTTCCATTTGGTCTGTACATCATTGCTTGTTGTGGTATACTATTAGTTGATAACCTAGTTACATGGCCAAACCATTTGACTTGCTGCTTTCTAATAAAATCTAGTGGTGCTATAACCCCACACTTTAAGTCCTGATTTCTTCATTTTTGATTTTCTCTCTTTTTGATACAAATAGTATTCTTCTCAGGAATCTCATTTCTGTTGTTGTGATTTTTCTTTTCTCTTTTTCTGTCATTGTCCAGGTTTGGCATTGGTAGCCTGGGGTTGGTAGAAAGATTGTGTTGTAGAGTGGTTTCTAAGTCACGTCTCATTTCTCAAATAAATTTACGGTTTTCATTTCCTTCCCCAATGACTGTCTTGTTCATTGTTCTGTCCGTTCATTTTATTCATGGAATTGTCTTCACTACCCACATTTCCGATGTCAGCTTGTCTGATTTAGAAACATGGGATGATTAATCGTCTGAAGTGACTTCCCGTATCTGTCATGGGCTTATAAACAGTTGTTTTGTGGTGGTATGTGGGTTTGGGATGTGTTGGTGAGGGATATGTGTGTGTGTGTGCGGTGCGTGGGTTGGGAATATTGCGTGGTAGGGGATGTATGTGATGTGCGGGTGGGGGATGTGTGTCGTGGGGGATTGGGTTAGGGCATGTATGGGTGGGTGGAAGATGTATGTGTGGGTGGTGGGGTGTATGTGAGTGGATTGGGGATGTATAGGTGGTTAGGGAGACGTGTGTGCGTGGGTGGGGAATTTGTGGTCGATGGAGATGTGGCTGGGGGATGGGTGGTTGGAGGTGTGGGTGGGGAGAGGATGTGTGGGTTAGGATGTGTATGTGGGATGTGTGGGTTGGTGGGGGTTATTTGTGAGTGGCGAGTGTGTTTTGGTTGGGGGAACAGGTGAGGGCAGGGTGTGGGTGGGGGATGTGCGGGAGGGGGATGGGTCGGTTGGTGGGGTATGTATGTGTCCCTGGGTGTGTGTGTGGTGGGGGGGGGGGTAGGTGGGGTGTGTGTGTGGGTGGGGTGATGTATGGGTAGGTGGGATATGGACCTCATAACATGGTAATTTGCCTTGTTTATGTTTACAACATTCATTTCACAATGTTTATTTTTCTTCCTATGTAAATGTATAATGCTCTTTATGAACGAAAGACGAGTGATTGGAAGGGTCGAATGTAAGACGCGCCTGCGTGCCCAATTTGTGACCCTTTTAAAATAAAGTTGATTTGATTTGTTTTCCCTGTGCAATCCCCTTTAATTTGACATACTTCCAACATGTCTGCTGCCATATTAACAACTTTTAAGTCATAGCTGTCACACATCCCTACTTCCCATGTTCAGTCATCCATTTTTATTAGATCCAAACCTCTCGTACTGTTTGTTTGGCACTAAATCAGTTAGTGTCCGTGTTGCTCATACGTACAGCAGCGTGGATATGTGATTTAATTATAACTTATCAGACATTTAAAGTTAGATTTATTTTATCATTTCAGGTCGGATCCTTACATCTACTCATTCTGGAAAGAAAGTAAGACATATTTTGGAGGGTTTAATTTTGTACCCCCTGTTGTATTTTCTCCTTACAGTTATTCTTTACGTACATTCTTTCTTTCCTTAGCACATTTTCCCCCGTTCATTATTATCTTCTTATCGTAATTCTTTGTGTTGACTTTATTTGCTTAATTTTTCTTTCCCATTTTTTGTGATCCTATTTCTTTCCACGTTTATTTCTTACTTTTTGGTACTTTTTTTGTATTCATTCTGACTTTCCTTATTTTCCGGTCTATATTCTCGCCTTATGCCTTATGCCGTCTCCCTGGCCTAGAGTTTAACGTCTTTCTCCGTAATCCCGTATATCCTGAGAGAGAATCGTTACCGGTTCTAGCCACATCGGTAACTTACGGGGTATATAAGCCGGCCGCTCTGAAAGCAATGGCAAACTACTGAGCGTAATCTATTCTTTTCCGGTTTATAACGTCTGTAACATAAGTTTAGTCTTGTTTTTTTTTTTTTATTGCTTATGTATTATCTATGCAGCTTGATCTCTCTCCGCCTGCCTAGTTTACTCCAGAGGAAAGGTAACACCAAGGTCTGGAACAATACAAGCTGCAGAGCTGCCGGATCAGTTAAGCAATACTCTGAACTGTCCGCCTGTCGGAGCTTCCATGCTAGACCAGTTGCCGACCAAGGCTTAGGGCCTGGTCTTCCTTGCGATGACATTTAGTCTTTAGGCTGCTTGTCTTCGCACTAGGATAAGGCTGTGCTCTCCAACTTGCGCTCCCCCCCCCCCCCCCCCCCACCCAAGCCGTTGGTATAATGTGGGGTGTCTGGTTGGTTGAGCGTTGCAACAACAATCCGCGCGATCAAAAGTTGAAGTCGTGTGTGTGCGTGCGTGCGTGTCTTCATGCCTGCGCGCGCATGTGTCCCATTTGCAGTAAAGTAAAATAACAAAGGTTAGGGCGACTATTTGGCGTGAGTTGATGATGCCTTCAGCGCCAATGAAGAATAAAGAAGAATTAAGAGCCACGTAGTGCATTGGCTCGGTGGTCGTGAGTTCGAATCCCAATCGAGTCGGATTTTTTTTTTTACCTGCTCTCCCAGGTGGACCCACAATAAAAATAAGCACAAAGAAATTGTCTGGGAAATAAAGGCCACCGGCGTTACACTGACCACATCGCCCATCCTGTACCGACTGGTCTTTATAAATATGGGGCTAGCACCATATACCTAGTACACCTCAAGGCGTGAAAAGGGTCCTTTACTTGACGTGTAATCATGCGTAGCAAGTCAGGTCTCAGTCAGATATGACTGAGCTAACCTGTGGTAGTAGACGGTACTACCTGCTTTCTTTTAGCGCCGAATGTCGGGCGGCGCTCACTAAACCCGACACCCCATATTGTGCCAACTGCTTCAGGCGGAAGTGGAAGGGTACAAGCCTTATCCTGGTGCGAAGATATGCAACCTAAAGACTAAATGTCCTGGCAGGGCAGACAAGGCCCTAAACCTTGATCGGTAACAGATCTAGGATCGAAACTCTGACAGGCGGACAGTTACAGCATTGCTTTGAGATCTGGCAGCTTCTGCAGCTTATCTTGCTTCAGACGTATTGGTTTCACCTTTCCTCTGGAAGGGTGGGCTGAATAATTTGTAGGAAACTTTGAATCAGTCCTTTAATATCTGCTCCTCCTCCTCCTCCTCTCATTCTTCTTCTTTTGCAGCTGCTGCTGTTGCTACTAATTCTTCTGTCTGTCCGTCTCTCTGCTTGTCTTCTCTTTTTTGTCATGCTTAATATGTTCCCTTCTTCTTTTCTCCTCTTTGTTTTTAATTCTGCTGCATACTTTATCCTTTCTTTTTTTCCCTGTCATTCTTCTTCTTCTTTCTTTCATTCCTTCTTTCTTTCTATTTGTTTTTCGTATACTAGTCATCTTCTGCTTTTTTCTACTACATTCTTCCTGGTCTTATGTTAGTCTTCCTACAGATTCTTAAACATAAGACATTTTTGTTTTGGTGGTTTTGCCACGATCATATAACTTCAGTTTTCTTTCCTCTCACGGCAATTCAGTTTGCTAATTAACAAATTGCTAAATAATAACATGTAACAGTTCGTTTATTTCAGCCAAAATATGATTCATATATTTATTTAATATGATATATCCCTCTGCAGTATATGACGAGATGCAGAGAAATATGCTAGGCAATAAATTGTGCAACCAATTGTTGGTGGCTTCTATGTTTAAATGTAACTGTATTATAAACCTATGTACAGGTAAAAATGTATTTATATTTTTATTGCGTTTCTAAGCTTACACTGACCAGGATATCATGAACCAGCCCACAAGAGCAGCCAAACCTGAAGCTGTAGAAAACATGCCGGCTGAAGATGTTATCCCAAGAGGCAATGCTCCTGCTCCCGCCAATCTGAGGCTTGGAAATCCTGGACAGGGTCAACATGGCGCAAATCTTCCGAGTGTCTCTAACTGAACTACACCATCATCCAGTGCCTTGCCGGCTGGCGTGGACAAGCATGCCTCTCCATAAATTACGATCTCCGATGTCATGTATCAATTCGTGTGTTGACTCCCTTCCGTGCCATGACACAAGACTGTCAAGAATCTTCTCACGCTGTCTTCCTCTATCTTTCTTTCCCCAAATCTTTCCGGTTGGCACAAAATGTTCTCATAACGTGGCCAAGAAACGATGACTGTCTCATTCTGATGTTTGTGATAAGTTGTCTCTGCCGCTCAGCTTCCCTTAAAACGTCCTAATTGCTAATTTTGGCTCTCCAATTAATGTTCAGCATTCTTCTATAAAACTACATCACACCAAACAGTCTGTATTATCCTGTCGTTAAGTCATTATTAAGTTAGAGCAGTTGATATGGAGCTAGACCGATAATGTTATAAAGCTCGGTCGGACGACTTTCGTAGTTTGGCCACCTGTAGGTTCTTGTATTCAGGAGTAGAGAATATGGTGACCCTAGCAACACAAGACCCATAACGAGCTCCCGCTTCGGAAGATTTTTTCTCCCAATTATTATTTACAATGCTTATACAACAACAGTGAATGCATAGTGAGAGCAACTGGAGGACACTCAGAACCCTTCACCATAAAATCCGGAGTACGACAAGGTTGTGTCCTGCCCCCTCTCTAGTTCATAACCTATATAGACAACATATGTAAAGAAACCAGCCAAACATAGACCGCAAGAACACCGCATGACGAGAACACAGAAGAAGAACCATCTGAAAATTACATCATTATAGAACTCCTCTTTGCGGATGACCAAGCACTAATAGCAAAATCAGGAGATGAATTGCAAAACCACATGAATAATCTAAACGAAATGTGTAGGAAACATAACATGAAAATTAGCACTAGTAAAAAGAGAGGTAATGACTATAGCTAAAGAAGAAATAACAACAACAATTCACCTAAACGAACATCCCATGAAACAAGTAAAGAGGTTCAAGTACCTAGGAAGTATAATATCATCAAATGGCAAATCAGAAGACGAGATCGAAAATAGGTGTAATAAGGCAAACAAACTCACTGGACAAATGGCACAATACTAAAGAACGTAAATGCATCAATAGTTACTAAGAAAGCACTTTACAACACAATCTTCCTACCAACTCTATGCTACCAATGCCAAACCTGGACAATGACAGAAAAAGAGAAAAGAAAAAGCACAACAGAAAAGAGATTCCTGAGAAGAATACTCAATGTATCAAGAAGTGAAATGATCAGAAATGAAGAAATCAGGACTACAGTAGCGGTTTATAGTAGCGTTACATTTATTAGAAGGCTGAAAGTAAAATGGCTTGATCATGCAAGTAGGTTACCAACTAACAGTATACCACAACAAGCAATGATATACAGACCAGAGGGAAGCAGAGGAAGAGGCCGACCACGTAAACGATGGGCAGAAGGAATAGCAGAGTCCATGGGAAATCGATACATGAAGCTCATAGGCGGGCACTCTCCCGATGTTTATACATCACCTCGACACCGCAAGATACAAGACGAACCTGATGAGAAGAGATTATTATTTACAACTAATAATTTTAGAGAGTATAGTTAATGAGATTTTATAGATAACTAGCTGACCCGGCCCGGCTTCGCCCAGTCCTTGGTGGGGAGCATCTCATTTAATTCATATAAGTAGTCATATAAGTTCCCGTTCCCGTTACCGACTGTCTGTCTGTCTGTCTGTCTGTCTGTCTGTCTGACCCGGCCCGGCATTGCCCAGCTCCTGGTGTGGAGCATCTCATTTAATTCATATAAGTAGTCATATAAGTTCCCGTTCCCGTTACCGACTATCTGTCTGTCTGTCTGTCTGCTTGTCTGACTGTCTGTCTGTCTGTCTGTCAAATAGACCCATCCCTCTGTCTCTCCCTCGTCTATCCCTCCCTCCCTGTTTATCTGTCTGCCTACCCGTCCCTCCGTCTCTCCCTCCGTCTCTCCATCCCTCCCTCCCTCCCTCCCTGTCTGTCTGTCTGTTTGTCTATCTATCTATCTCTGTCTGTCTGTCTGTCTAATAGACCCATCCCTCCGTCTATCCCTCCCTCCCTCCCTGTCTTTTTGTCTATCTATCTATCTATCTATCTATCTATCTATCTATCTATCTATCTATCTATCTATCTATCTATCTATCTGTCTGTCTGTCTGTCTGTCTGTCTGTCTGTCTGCCTGACCCGGCCCGGGTTCGCCCAGTCCCTGGTGTGGAGCATCTCATTTAATTCTGAGTAGGTAAGAATCCGCTCTGCCTTCAAAATGTTGACGTGAAGATTTTCTTCCTGCAGCTGCTTCTGCATTTGTTGATCAGTAAGCTCCATTTTTAGCCGCTTGACCACCCATCTGACTGTGTTTGAATCAGTGTTTCTGATTCTGGTGTCTTGGTCCTCCTTCCTCTCACAAGTTTTTGTGTTCGTCTGTGGGTAGTCGTCGCTCTTCTTATTGGTAGTTTCATTGACTGTAGGTTCAGATACTTTATTACAGCTTGCATGCAGACTCTCCAAAGGCAGGTTCGTCTTCTTGATAGTCTGGTCGGTTTTCTCACTATGCATCTTGGAAGCTGCTTGTTTCTTTGTGCTATTACGACGTGCCATTTTCCCCCCGTATCAGACTGCTTGAAATGTGTAAGGCGTCTTGGCTTGATAGCGCTGAGAAGTGCTGTCAAGCGAATCGTGTCGATATGATGGCGGAAAACACTAAATATGCGATGATATTGTTCAACATCTTTTAGATAACTTCTTAAGTATAGAAAGATGAGTTACAATGTTATGCATTATGCATTATTTTTATGTAAACTTTGAAAATGTCTAAAAGATTGTATCATTATTTATTATAACTCATATGCCGGTACATAACTATAGACAAAGAGTTTATAAATCATTGAAAACGATACAACAATATGACTATAAGTTATACAACAATGTTATTAAAAGTTATGCCCCTTGAAATAACTTTTTCTAGAGTTAAGTCCCTTAGCGAATGTTTAGTCACGTCATTTTCTTCCCTTTCCCTAGCGTTTTGGTTCGGGGATTCTTTCATCATCATCATCATATATTTACGTACGTATTTTGGGAGGGGGAGGAGGGAGGTGGAGGAAGAAGGAAAAAAAACTATGACAGTTGACAGCTCTGGAATGAAAGTAAGGCGTGTAGAAAATTTCATCTCAATCGGATGGGCCGTTAGCGAAAAAATAAAGGACATACATATTTACATACATACATATTTACATACATACACTTTGATTTATATATATAGATATTTGGCTTAACGACTTTCTCTCCTTTCAGTGGACCTTACAATTAACTGATCTAGTGGCGAGAGATAATATATCGCTAAATGTCACCTCCCATTTGAACAGTATAAAATAACACAAAGGTATGCAGCTTTACATATCACAATTACGAAAAACACAAGACGTTGCGGTGACCAGACTTCATCAGCAAACAAATACATACACAAAACACAACATATAATCACGAAGACGACCTTTGAACAGAAGGTCAATATATCATCGTACTAGAGTCATCGTGCTATTTGTTTTGTTTCGTGGTATTTTCGGCAATTTCAATGCTCAGTGAACGGAAAATTATAAAATAATACTTGTTCAATTGTTTGTGTACCATGTGTGGCCAAATGTACTTTTTGTTTGGCACTGAATCAGTTAAGTGGAATGCGGATAGGTTTGAGAGCTCATCTGGGAAATGTACCTGTTAAGAAATGAGTAAAAAAAACAACAACAAAAACAACCCCTGAAGCGGGAACCTGCTATAAGTCTAATTTACTAGGACCGTCACAAGTTTGTAGGCCTGAATGCATGAATAAATAGCAGGCCGGTCTTTACTTCCCTTAGAGGAGGATGAGCGCAGGCTTCAAACCCTTGTCTGACCGCACCTATGACATTAACATTTAGTACATCGTGAGCGTGTTTAATTATCTGTCTTTCCAGGATGATATCAAAGTCAAAACTTCTCCATAATGTGATCTTGTCTGTGTATATGTCCATTGACCATGATCATAATTTCCATTCTCTCTCTCTCTCTCTCTCTCTCTCTCTCTCTCTCTCTCTCTCTCTCTCTCTCTCTCTCTCTCTCCTTCTCAGTTCTCACTTTGTTTCCTTCTTTGTCTCTTTCCACTTATCTTTATCCCAGATGAAAATTTTATCCCAAATGTCACTTCGTCAAGATCTACTTCTACAATGATCTTCTTAGGCACCTTCTTAGCCCTACACTATTAATCTCCTTGGTTCACAACTGATGTAGTTCTTAATTTGTTTTATCTTTGTCTATGTGCATTGATCATGATTTCATCCGTGTCTATGTCCACTGATCTTGTTTATATTTTTTTCCATCTGTATCGCTGTCCTCTGATCTTGTCTATGTTTTTTCAACTGTGTCTATACGCACAGATAACGTATACAATAGTCCCCATATGTGTCAATGTCCATTGGTAATTGTTAACAATGTGTTTTCATAAGTGTCTATGTCCATTGATCTTGTATGCGATTTGTTTTCATGTCTGTCTATGTCCATTGGTCTTTTTCACAATGTATTTTCAAATCTATCTATGTTCATTGATTGTGTTCACGATTTGTTTTCACCAGTGTCTGTCATCAATTATATAATAGTGTTCTTATTTTGTTTTCATCTTGTCTATGTCCACTTATCTTTATCCCAGATCCAATGTCAGCTCGTCAAGATCTACTTCTACAATGATCTTGTTAAAGATCCTTCTTAGTAATCTCTTTGGTAAACTCCAGCATTCTGTTTCTACCTGTATTTCTCTCCTATACCATTAATCTCCTTGGCATAATCCGCCTCTCTCTCTCTCTCTCTCTCTCTCTCTCTTTCTCTCTCTCCCTCTCCCTCTCCTGTACCTTTAATCTCCTTGGCATAATCCAGCTCTCTCTCTCTCTCTCTCTCTCTCTCTCTCTCTGCTGCACAGTTAATCTCCTTGGCATAATCCGCCTCTCTCTCTCTTTTCTCTCTCTCTCTCTCTCTCTCTCTCTCTCTCTCTCCCTCTCCTGTACCTTTAATCTCCTTGGCATAATCAGCTCTCTCTCTCTCTCTCTCTCTCTGCTGCACAATTAATCTCCTTGGCATAATCCAGTTATCTCTCTCTCTCTCTCTCTCTCTCTCTCTCTCTCTCTCTTGCACACATAATCTAATTGGCATAATCCGCCTCTCTCTCTCTCTCTTTCTCTCTCTCCCTCTCCTGTACCTTTAATCTCCTTGACATAATCCAGCTCTCTCTCTCTCTCTCTCTCTCTCTCTCTCTCTCTCTCTCTCTCATGTACCATTAATCTCCATTGGATATTCTAGCTTTGTCTCTCTCTTTCTCAGAGACTCCGTTTGTCGCGAAGCATATATGAATCATGTAAATGTGTGAAAGTAATAAAATATTGATGTTTGTGTAATTTTACAGATTGTTTTGCTTGTATTATGTTGTTGTTAGTTAGTCGCAGTTCCGATTTCACGGCAACGGGTAGCCCCATTATTCTCCGTTCCTGTGCCAGTGAATATCACACAACACACTCCTCACTGCACCATGTGATAAGTGGAACAGGCATGAGTCTTGACCAACAACCCGCACATGTATACTCTGCATAATGTCGCTGCCAGAATGCCAACACAAAGGTCCTCCACAAACAATACGGTACACAGCTAGTTCAGCAACTCGCCGTCGCCAATTTTCTGACCATGCAGTTCACGCTACAGACAACCGCGGACAGATGTAAAAGAACTCCACACGAAATTCACAGTTCACACTGTCGCTCCACGCACTCAACTCGGTAGCTGGGAAACGAACCATTTGTTTCGTTGTTTGAAATAATAACAGTATGTCACACAAGCACTGCAATGATAAATTTGGTTAATGATAAAATTTAATTAGTTTTCAAGAGACCGGAATCGAACCCAGAACCTCCAGAGTGTGAGGTTGACGGTATAACCACTTCGCCATGGATACTCCCAGGGACCAAGACGAAAACAAATACTGACAATTTGCAAGATCTGAACACTGACAATTTACAAGATCTGAACACTGACAATTTACATGATCCAAACACTGACAATTTACATGGCTTGAAAATTGGCAATTTACAAGATCTGAACATGGAAGAAACCTTTCTCATAACAGCATCGTTTCTCGGAAACTGGAAAACTAGACAATGGCTTGGAAAGAACAGTGAACGAAAGCATAGTACCTAGGGGTAGAGGCGAGGGTTGACCAGCACTAAGATGGACACGGGATATTGCAGACTCCTTGGACACGAGGGTGCGTGGGGAGATAGTGTGATGTGTGGCAGTGGAGGACTGGAGAGGGTGTCAGATTGCCCCATGGCAAGGGGGTCCAGAGGCCCTCCTGATGACGTGGGTCCCCTTAAGAATTAGACAATAAGTTAACAATTATAATCTCCTTTTACAACTATACGTTGTTATAACCATACATTACTACTAAACATACATTGTTACAAACATACAATTTATAACCATACGTTGTTATAACTATACATTGTTACATCCATACATGGTTAAAACCATACATTGTTACATCCATACATGATTACAACCATACATTGTTACATCCATACATGGTTACAACCATAGATTGTTACATCCATACATGGTTACAACCATACATTGTTACATCCATACATGGTTACAACCATACATTGTTACATCCATACATTATTACATCCATACATTGTTACATGCATACATTGTTACATCCATACATTGTTACATCCACACATCGTCACGACCATACATTGTTACAACCACACATTGTTACAACCATACATTGTTACAACCACACATTGTTACAACCATACATTGTTACAACCATACATTGTTACAACCACACATTGTTACAGCCACACATTGTTACAGCCATACATTGTCGTTTGTCTCCTGGTAACCAATACTTTCAGACCCAGCCTTCCAGTAAGGATGATTGTGGTGTAAAAACCTAACCACGTTGTTGATTACGTCACCAACAGAACTTTATGAATTCTAATTTAAACAGAAGGAATCACCAAACATCGAGAAGTAAACGGTAAACTTAACAAGAACACGACCACGAGTAACAAACTGGACGTAGTGGTTAAAGCCTTCGTCAGCACAGGAAAACCAAACACAAACTGACACAACTACATGAAAAATACTATGTGAAAATATTAACATAAACGTTACCTATCTGTATACTTGCTGTGGACTGGACACGTCTTTCATCGGATCCACGTGTATTAGAAAATAAAAACTCTTAATGCCAAAGCAACCTGACGTAGGCCCGTCATGTTTTATGTGAGTGACCAGTTTTTTTCCCTCTCTCAGCGGACGACGGACCCAAGAGCCGAACAGATGTCCGACTACGCTCATTACATAATCTGCGTAGTCACTTAGCGATTACACCAACGCGGCAGCTTTCATTTCCAGAAGCAAAATATTTTCCTTGTTGAGTTGAGTCATGACTCGACATCACAGCACTCAGACCATTTCCATACGTGCTCCGTCCTCATCTTCAACAGCCAGCGAAGAGTCCAAAAACTGATGGTACCAATAGTAGCCTATGTGTCCGTTTGGAGTCCTGAATGTGGGCCAGATCCTCTGGTCATTCTCTGAAGCACCATTATCTGTCTGTTCTTGTGCAATATTCACACCTTCCCAGATTTTCCAAACATTGCAGGTGATCACTCTTTTGTCTAGTATATAATGTAGCTGTCACATCAATGAACAAACGCAATGTGACCAAATATACTAATAGTTTAGATCAGTGTTTCCCAACGTGGGGCCCACGCCCCACAGGGGGGCAATTCGAAAATGGAAGAAATCGGCTGGATATAACAAAACGGGGCGACTTGAGACTGAAGTTAATTAAATTGGAACCTGACATAAAATCTCTTTGCAGCAAGAATCAAGCGCAAGGATCTCACTAAATTTAAATAATTACTAATAATTAAAATAATATAGAAAACTCTTTCATTAAAATTAGTTTGTACTTGAATGTCATTTCTCCATTATATGTTTTGAAAATTTACTTACTGCTCAATAATTTCCTAGTGATTATCGGTCCTTTGGCTAGGATCGGGTGCATTTGCTGCTCTCCCTCCAGTAGTGCGCCTGGTCTGTTCGGAGGCCGGGATGATCAAATAAAAACCCATCACATATCTTCACCTTAGATGTGGGCCTGGTCGACCTCCGTGGGCAATAGCTCACAGTGAGACTAAGGGTCCACACAAAAAAGGGGGATTCGGGGGAACCAGCTTGTCTGGGGTAACCGCCAACCCCCCCCCCCCCCCCCCCAATGGGAGGGGGGGCGGCGGCTGTGGCCCCTCTGGGATTCGTGAGCCCTTCTAAAAAAATTCAAGTTTCTTTAGTGAACATTTCAATTTTTGAATATTAAAAATGATGCATATGTGGGGGGGGGGGGCATAACAATTTTAGAAAGGCTTGGGTGGGGCATAGCACAAAAAAGGTTGGGAAACACTGATCTAGATAAAGTTTTATACCCAATTATCGATTCCCCAGAAAATAAGATATTTAAAGCTTTGTTTTCGTGCGGTAACATTATGTAGAATAACAATGATGATAAGAATAGTATTAATGAAGATGATGATGATTACAATGATAATAATGTAATAATTATAAAGATAGTGAATTTTAACACAAACAATATATTAAACAATTTATTGCATGGCACATTCCGAGTATCTCATAGGGCGCAGATACAGAAAACAGGTCCACATATAATGAAGTTGACCAATGAATCCTTTCAACTAAAACATGGTTTAAAAGGCAAGGGTATTCAGTGTGTTGGGTGTATTCATATATGCCTCGGTCTGTCTCCGCAGGACGGCCTGTCGAAAACGTCACACAAAGCACGAACTCCGTAACTCCAACGGTTCACTTCACATATGGCTTTTATCTCATTTGTCTCGATCTCTTTCCTGTCGAAAGCGTTACACAAAGCACGAACTCCTTAGCTCTAGCGACGACCTCCAGGAGCTTCCGGGAAAATTGCACTCGTGAACCGAACGACGCAGCTCGGATCGAACCCACATCTTTCGGAGCACGAGGCAAGCGGCTTAACAGCTTCGCTAAGGAGACTTCCGTTCATCCCCCACACAGGTCAGCTGGACTACAATGTCACCATAAATTACAAGTACCTCAGAAGTTGGAGTGGGTTCTCTAGGTGGCGAGGTATACTGGTAATAGGGAAAGCTAATCAACACGCAAAAATCAGTCTGATGTTTCTAAAAGTGTTTCCACTACGTTTGAGTTCAACGCGAGCGAACGCAAAATGACCTGACGAGATACAGCTAAATATGCCAGGTAATAAATTGTGCTACGAGATACAGCTAAATAAGCCAGGTAATAATTTGTGCTATTTATTGTGCCTTAGAATAACGAACACATAATCCGTAGATTGTACGATTTATTGCCTGGCATATTTCGCTGCACCTCGTCAGGTACACACTACAGAAGTCACACAACATAGAGTAAAATAACTATAGTCTGTCCAGAAATGAATGCCTTCATTCACGATCAATTATTTTGAAAACTGTCTGTTGCATCGATATGAAATTTTTCCTGCCGTCTTATATTTACTCACACCCAAGGAATATGTCTTTGATAGGTCCAAAAGCAACATGAATCATGGAAAGCGGCGATTTTTCTTTGATGTTTTGGTGAAAAACCAGTCATTTATCGCTAACAAACGTGTTTTACAGTAATGCCCCGTTCCACTACACGAGGCTCTTGTCATGAGGCCAATCCCATGTCCCACGAGAAAATTAACTATTCAACGCTAATGTTTCCGTGTGAAGACGTAATACATTTAATAATGTGCACTTCATCTCTGACCCGTAAATTATATACCGCATATAAACAAACTTTGAAATCTGATGTACAATCTCCAGAACAAATTGTTTTGTTGTTGGGTGGACATAATGATCAGGTTATATGGTAAATCTCATCATTTTCCCTCAGTTGGTTAATGAGGTATAGAATTGTATACTGGGGCACACAAAAGTAAACAGACTATAGATACATCGTTCAAGCTGAAATATACACATGTTCGCATAGTAATATCAATTGTTTACCCGACGAGATGCAGCGAAATATGCCAGGCAATAAATCGTACAATCTATGGTTTGTGTCTTCTTATTCAAATTCACTACGGGGAAAAAATGTTTTGATATTGTGTCTTTATTATTCAAATTCACAACGGGAAACCATTGTTTTGAATTTTTTATAGTAAAACAATGGCAAACTACTGAGCGTAACCTTGCCTAGTATATCAACAGCAGCTGAAAAATGCTGATGTTGACTGCAACGTCATGTAAGGGATATGAAAAAAAAAATAGTAAATGTGATGATGACGATAAGAAGAAAATATGACTACACTAACAGTAATGGGGGAGATGAAAGACACAAGACGAAATGAAGAAGAGTAGGAATGATGATAATTTCAATAATGACGACGAAGTTTATGTGGATGTGTGACATATTCACCTATCCATCATTTTACAGCGCGTCAACGTTACACAGCAACCCAGAGATTATCAAAACAATTACAGCACCGTGGAACATCGAACTCACTAAGCGATACTAATGACAGACAGATGCCAGGATAAGAATAGAAAAGTTAGCGTCAACAGAACAGAATGTGACTGGTAGAGACACATCACGTGGATATAGCGTCCCCCAGCTCGGGCGCCGCTTTAATAAAACCGCGCACTTCTATGACTTCAGAGCGAGCGAGCAGTCGCCAAAGCTATGTGTTGTCCAACTTTCAAACTTTTACAATGGGCAGTTTGATCTAGTCTGAGTGATGTCTTGGTGCCACACCTAACCAACAAAGAGGGAAGAGGAGTGAATGAGATGATCAACACCTGTGATGGCAGATGACTCCAGCCTTAAGCAGAGAATGAGAAGCCTTCAGTGAAGCTAAACTGGCCCAACCTGAAGTGGATCCATCAGACCATGGACCCAGGCTTATCCACATCTCATCACACCAGGTTTTCTTATCACTCACACAAACTTCACCCTCTCAGGAAATGATTTCTTGATTTATTGTTGGATGTAGAACTTCTTAACTATAACACATTTGGTAGTTAAAACATCTCACTATACAATGAATGTTATTATTTATTGACTGACTATATTTGGTCCTAGGAAAGATTTTTCTATTTCATTCTGTAAATGTCAACAGCTGATGAAAAAAGAAGAAAATGTCAAATAGGCCATAAGACACTGGCACAGTCAATAAATTTGTTTAAATGTGAAGATCTCTTCCATTTAATTTGTCAGTCCAAACTATCTGTGGGAAAATCTCTATCTTGTGTGTAGAACATGTCTCAATGCTCACTTGTGTTTGTTGAATGTTTAATTAACAAATACACATTCACATAAGATAAATTCTTAGTTGGAGAGAGAGAACAGGAGACTCTTCATCTTTAACTGTTCCAAATCCATGTTATATTGCACCTGATTCTTATTGAGAAAGTCATTTCAGACAATTTCTTAAGATGGAAGAAGGGGGTTCGTGAGCTATACCATTAAGGTGGAAGGACAGGGGACAAACCTAGTGATTACTTTTTCTATTAAAAGAGGACCACACACACCCTTAGACAAATAACCAAATCCGAGTCTGTAAATCTTTCAAGGGTCGTATTCTTGATCTATTTACATATAAGAAGAGGATGGGGCCCAGCTACCTTTAACAGAGATGGGTCATGCACTTTAGTGATTGCCAGTCCCTTCAAAATATACGACAGGATGATAACGCCGATGACGATAAAAAGAAACGAGATTCCTTCGATTATTTAACACATTTAGCCAAATTTCTTTGTTCTTCAAACGTGCCTGTGGGACGCAGAGGTGTTTCCAAGGCACCAGGGCCGGGTTATATACTGGCCAAGACCTATTGACGCGTCCTAGTCTAGCGTCCTGGGCAACAGGTCCCTTCGGGGTGCTGGCTAAAGTCAGTAGGATCGCCGATTCCTCCGAAGTCGGAGAGTGTCTGCCTGTACGGCGAGGAACCACCAGTCTGCACACCAATAAGCCAGACATGGGACAACGGATACTCAAGGAAACCTCAGGTCCTGTATGACATCACACTGATGTTGGACAACAGGATGCCTTCATCCGACATACAGGACTTCGCGTTGGAGCTCAAGCCAACGAACACAAGCAAGCAAGCAAACGTGCCTGTATCGCTAGTGTCACCGTTAATTTTGTCGACTAATGTAGTAATAGTAAAGAGAATCGGGTTCTTCTTTTCGACGTCTTGGTGCGTACTTGGAATCGTGATATCATCATCATTATCATGTGCCATGCCGGTAAGCTTGGGCGGTCATGTTTCGCCATTTTACATGATCACAAGAGTTGGGGATCAGCTCTGTGTTCTTGTCCCGACCATACCATGTGGTTAAGCCATCCAGATATTTACTTCTCTGTCTTCCTCTTGTTCTTTTCCCCTCAGTCTTGCCAGTTGTCACCAAGTTCTCCAGTTTATTTCTTCTCATAACGTGTCCAAAAAATCTTGACTGTCTACGTTTAATTTCTCCAATACTGTTTTCATCTGTTTCTTGTAGGACTTGGTCATTAGTTTTTTCTTACTGTTCATGGTATTTGCATTTTCCTCAGAAACCACATTTCCACTGCCATTGGGTGTTTTCAGCTTGTCTGCTCATCGTCCACGTTTTACATCCATACAAAAGTACATGTTCTATATAGCACTTCAACACAATTTTTCTCATTTCAATTGCGATATATGAAGCCCATAAACGGGCACTCTCCCACTGTTTATGCTTCACCTAGACACCGCAAGATACAAGGAGAATAAGATGAGATAAGATGATGAAATCTCTTACACAGATGTTGAATACAAGGAATAACTACCACAAACATCTTCTAAGATTAACTTTATAGGCGGTGAGAAACCCAGATTTATGTTTACGTGATGTTTTCAAATTACTATATTGGTCTTTTTATTGAATAACTTGACATGGCAACATGATGCTTGAGGCATCCGTGTTGTTGATGATTTATGAAACGGGAATCAACAATATAGTAAAAACTGGGTATGATTTATGAAACAGGAATCAAGAATATGATAATTATTGGATGTTTGATTTATGATACAGGAGTCAACAATATGCTAATAATTGAGTTCATGATTTATGAAACATGAATCAACCATATGATAATAATTGGGTTTATTATTTATGCAGAAGGATCGACATGATAACATGATAATAGACAACATGATAATATAGGAGTTAATGATTCGTGAAGGAGAATCGACAACATGATAATATAGGAGTTAATGATTTATGAAGGAGAATCGACAACATGATAATATAGGAGTTAATGATTTATGAAGGAGAATAGACAACATGATAATATAGGAGTTAATGATTTATGAAGGAGAATAGACAACATGATAATATAGGAGTTAATGATTCGTGAAGGAGAATCGACAACATGATAATATAGGAGTTAATGATTTATGAAGGAGAATCGACAACATGATAATATAGGAGTTCATGATTTATGAAGGAGAATCGACAACATGAATTGAATTGAATTGAATTGAATTAAACTTTATTTTAAAAGGGTTACAAATTGGGCACGTAGGCCCGTCTTACATTCGGCCCTTACCAATCACTCTTCTTTCGTTCGTCAACAGTGCATGATACATTAACGAGGGGGAAAAAACATTGTCAAAGGAATGTTGTAAGCATAAACAATGCATATTATCAAGTTATGTGGCACAACCCCCCTCCAACACAGACATCCCGCACCAACCCACACACACATCCCTCATCCACTCACACATATCCCACCCACCACACATCCTTCCACCCACTCACACATCCCCTCACCAACCCAGACATCTCGCACCCACCCACATAAACATCCCCACCCACACACAACTCCCCACTCACACATACCCCAACCCACACAAACTCACCCACACACACATGATCCACCCACCCAATCACACACCCCCAACCACATATACATAACCCTTCCACACACATTCCGCACCAAAACACACACACATCCCTCACACATCACCCACCCATACGCACATATCTTCCCATCCACGCACACATCCCCACATACATATTTTCCCACCAACCCACACATTTCACATCCATCCACACACCCCACCAACCACACATACATCCGCACCCACCCACACACATCCCCCACCCACACACATCTCCCACACATACACACATCCTCCACTCTCCCTACACACCCACCCACCTACCAACACCCACATATCCCTCACCCGCCAACACCCACACACACCACTACCCACAAAAACACAGCCCAACCCAAACACACATCCCCTTCCCACCCACATATTCCCCACCCACACACGCCCAAACCATACACACATCCATCCACCCACCCATACACCTCCCCACCCACCAACATGATACTCCCCACAACATGATACTAGGTATGTTCATTATTTATGAAGAAGAATCGACAACATGATACTAGGTAGGTTCATTATTTATTAGGAAGAATCGACAACATGTTACTAGAGGAGTTCGTTATTTATGAATACAAATCGACACAATTTTGTACACTAGAATATACACAAGCTGTACATATTCATTGATGGGAAGATTTTTTTTTTTCAATTTCGACAATTAGCTTGTGCAGCCGTCCTATTCTTCCTGGCCTTGTCCATCTTCAACTGCCGATTTATTTTGAAATAGTTCAATGAGCACGCGATTCCTCTGAGCTTTGTTGCTCTTGTTGGGGATATTTAAAGGTCCGATTCTCTACCCCAGGATCAACAGGAGGTATATTATGTCTTTCTTCCTTGTCAAAGTGCAAACAGTTCAGGCTGTGAATCCAAGCCAGTGTTTCACGAGTCAGACAGAGACAGACGTGGCAACTTCTGGACTTCCTCGCCCACATGTGTATGCGAGGTGTGTTTATGTGTGTGTGTTATTGAGAGAGTGTATAAATGTGAGAGTTTGTGCAGATGATGTATTTATGCATGAATTTGTGTATGCAGGAATTTATACATGTGTCAGTGTCTGTGTGTATGTGTGTATAAAACGGACTGTTGAAAGGCACGAATTCAGTAACAAGTAGAATTTCAAAATATGAAAGTTATACAGGCATAATGGAGCTAAGTCATACAAGGTTTAACGATAGATGCTTTCAGATAGAATCATAGATTTACTGGGAGATTGATGATTTGTTTCCACTGATACTGTTTCTCGAAGTTCCTTGATTTGAAGAAACATATATTTTAAATCAAGAGGGAATAACGAATACTGTATGAATATAAAAATAGTGAATTTCCATAAAATCGATTTTGAAATCGCTATGAATTTTGTATTGAAATTGCTGTTGAGTTTACTTAATAACCATATTCAATGGAACACAACGTGAAGTACATGTTAGAAAATGTCACCCTTATGGATCACTGGCTGTTTAAACGTATCCTCGTATCAGCTGAGCTTGTGGGGATAGCGAGGCTGTGGACTTGTGACATAACATACCAAATAGATAATCGATGCATTAAAGATGAGCGATTGGAAAATATGAGTGATCGGAAGGGCTGAATATGAGACAGGCTTGCGTGCATAATTTTGACCCTTGGCAAATAAAGTTCGTCCGTTCGTTCGTTCTTTATACCAGCTGTCCTTGCTGTGCGTTGGCTAGTTTCCGCATGTCCACATCTTCATTCATTGCGAACCAATTCTATACTAGATTCTCCATTCCAATAGCCGTACTCAAGAATATTCATGAAATGGTGTGATACTTTAGGAAATCTCTACAAGACTTCTAGCGGGATATTTTGTTAAGGGATGTAATACTAAAGTTACTACAGTATTTAAGCAAGGAGTTTCATAAGGGGTTGTGATACTAGAGTGAAGTTTCAACAATACGTCCACGGAGAAGATGCATAAAGTGATGAATTACTGGGGGAAAGTTCTTATTTTACTTCTAGAGGGAATATTCATTGACAAATGTGATACAAGAGAAACATTTCTATAATACTTCTAACGGGAACTTTCATTGACAGATGTGATACAAGAGAAACATTTCTATAATATTTCTAACGAGAACTTTCATTGACAGATGTGATACAAGAGAAACATTTCTATAATATTTCTAACGAGAACTTTCATTGACAGATGTGATACAAGAGAAACATTTCTATAATACTTCTAACGGGAACTTTCATTGACAGATGTGATACAAGAGAAACATTTCTATAATATTTCTAACGAGAACTTTCATTGACAGATGTGATACAAGAGAAACATTTCTATAATATTTCTAACGAGAACTTTCATTGACAGATG
>OY992895.1:42993480-43075980 GCA_963921405.1 Cepaea hortensis
GTTGTTATTGTTGTTTGCGTACTTCGTCATCTGGACACATTGGATTCAGTATGATTCGTGAGTCTCCTACTTTTATTGTATCGACTGTGTATAACTAACAACCTGTGAATGTGCGTGTGCGTGTGTGTTAACTGTTTATTAATTGGAGACTTATTACTAAGTATTGCGATGGCTTCATCTTGTTCTTCTTGTTCTTCTTCTTCATCCTCTTCTTCTTCTTCTTTTCTTCTTCATCCTTGCTACACCACTCCTTTCTTTTTAATATTCTTATACACGTGTCTGTCTGTATGTCTGTCTGTCTGTCTGTCTGTATGTATGTATGTATGTGCGTGCGTGTCTGTCTGTATGTATGTGCGTGCTTGCGTGCGCGCGCGCGTATGTATGTACGTACGACGTACGTACGTACGTATGTATGTATGTATGTATGTATGTATGTATCTATGTATGTATGTATGTATGTGTGTGTATGTATGTATGTATGTATGTATGTATGTATGTATGTATGTATGTATGTATGTATGTATGTTTAGTACAAAGTGTGACAAAATAGAAATTCGTGTCCAATATGTTGTTGTAAAACTTAAATACGTGTATAATACTCAAGCATGATTTAGTCCAATATTTTTTGGTTAAATGGAAATTCGTATATAATACGCACAATACTGTTTTAAGAATTGTTTAACAAACTAAAGGGAAGGCAGAGAGGTAACTATCTAGATGGCTCGGTCATATTACATAATGGAAACGAAAACACGGAGTTGGTCAATGACGCTGGTGATCATGTGAGATGGCCAAATATGACCGCCCACGCTTATCAGCTAGCCACATGATGATGTCGATACGCTTCTAGTCTAGAAAGGAAAGTATTGTTCACAGCTTTCTGTCGCATAACCCAGGTCTCGCGGGAAATGTCCCTCGCTAAACATACGCGATCTCCGAACAATGAACCATAGCTTATCCTCACCTTCCATCCACATGCCTATGCCATCAAGCACATTTTCCTGAGACACTGGTCCATCTTGCAATCCGATCCAACCACTCGTGAGGTATTCTCCAATGGCCCCAGGGTAATTTTCCGCCATAACCAGAGCCTCAGAGACCACTTTGTGCATAGTCGCCTCCCCACGGTTACTTCATCCGTGGGCACATTCGAATGCCATCGTAAGAACTGTCTGACATGTCCATACGTTGTTTAGACACCACAGATTGCATTTCCCCGAGGCACCTTCACCTTGAAAGATTTTGTCACTTGTACATCCCGCAATCTGATTTATGTTATCATTTGCAAACAATGTGACATGAAATACATTGGCCAAACGGGCAGACGTCTTGCTGATCGTTTTAGAGAACACCTCAGAGACATCAATCAGGGCGCTGACAAACCTGTCCCCAACCATTTCAATTCCTCCAACCATAATGGAGTCGACGATGCATGTGTCACCGCATTAAAACCCTGCTTCTCCAATAGCTCCGTCAGACTTAAAATTGAATGCCAGCTAATCAACAATCTGGGATGCATCCATCCAGCAGGTATCAATACTGTTGTGGACGCTACGGTATAACTGTGGCATCTTCCCCAATTGTTTACACTATCTATTACTATGCTGTCCCCCCCCCCCCCCATATCTAGACCTAACTGTCCCCACATCCCTATATTTTCATAGCAGACTGTTCACATATTTTTGGCTACTTAAATCCTTTTTGGCAACCCACTTTTAATTCTGCAGCCTACGAGCGCCTTCGCAGCTGGCCAAGTCACCTTTTATGCCCCACATGACACAGTGCTAGATAGGTTGTGTGTGTGTTTTTTTCGTTTTCTCGTTGTTTGCTGTTTTTCGTTGTTAGCTATCCGTGTTGTCATTGACAAAGATTCTGAGAATCGAAACGTCTGTGTGTCGTATTGTACGCGTTCGTGTGTATTTTGTTTTATTTTATTTTATTATTCATTTTATATATTTATTGAGTGCTTCTGATTTCGGATTTTCACCTGTATTTCGCGAACCGTGGATTTCCTTGTAAGGTATGTGCAACGTTGTTGATGTTTAGTACGTTTTTTCTCGCAGGAGTTTAATATACCTATTTGTTTCCAATTCATATTGTTATATCCTGCTACAGCCGCTGCTTTTTCTTTCTATTCCATACAAAGGAAAGGCATTAAACATATCTCAACACAAATTACGTACTTCGGCTCAGGTGGAGGGGGTGGCGGTGGTGGAGGAATCACTTTGGGTGGAGGAGGTGGTGGTGGAGGAGGCGGTGGTGGTGGAGGTGGTGGAGCAACCTTCTTGGGTTTCTCTGGTTTAGGTTTCTTCGGTGGTTCGGTGGGCTTGACTTTGGTTACCCTGGGCCTGAAAGACAGAATGGCAAACAACAAGAATCAATATATCAGGTACGGTGATGACACCATTACTGGTGATAGTGTGTCTGCGTTGGTAATTAGAATCTGCCAAACAACAAGCATCAATTTATTAAATACAGTAATGACACCATTACTGGTAATATCAGTTTACTTACTTTGGTGATATTAAGCTGTCAAACAACAAGCATCAATTTATTAAAAACAGTAATGACACCATTACTGATAATATCAGTTCACTTACTTTGGTGATATTAAGCTGTCAAACAACAAGAATCAATTTATTAAATACAGTAATGACACCATTACTGGTAATATCTGTTCACTTACTTTGATGATATTAAGCTGTCAAACAACAAGAATCAATTTATTAAATACAGTAATGACACCATTACTGGTAATATCAGTTCACTTACTTTGATGATATTAAGCTGTCAAACAACAAGAATCAATTTATTAAATACAGTAATGACACCATTACTGTAATATCAGTTCACTTACTTTGATGATATTAAGCTGTCAAACAACAAGAATCAATTTATTAAATACAGTAATGACACCATTACTGTAATATCAGTTCACTTACTTTGATGATATTAAGCTGTCAAACAACAAGAATCAATTTATTAAATACAGTAATGACACCATTACTGTAATATCACTTCACTTACTTTGATGATATTAAGCTGTCAAACAACAAGAATCAATTTATTAAATACAGTAATGACACCATTACTGTAATATCAGTTCACTTACTTTGATGATATTAAGCTGTCAAACAACAAGAATCAATTTATTAAATACAGTAATGACACCATTACTGTAATATCAGTTCACTTACTTTGATTATATTAAGCTGTCAAACAACAAGAATCAATTTATTAAATACAGTAATGACACCATTACTGGTAATATCAGTTCACTTACTTTGGTGATATTAAGCAGTCAAACAACAAGAATCAATTTATTAAATACAGTAATGACACCATTACTGTAATATCAGTTCACTTACTTTGATGATATTAAGCTGTCAAACAACAAGAATCAATTTATTAAATACAGTAATGACACCATTACTGTAATATCAGTTCACTTACTTTGATGATATTAAGCTGTCAAACAACAAGAATCAATTTATTAAATACAGTAATGACACCATTACTGGTAATATCAGTTCACTTACTTTGGTGATATTAAGCAGTCAAACAACAAGAATCAATTTATTAAATACAGTAATGACACCATTACTGTAATATCAGTTCACTTACTTTGATGATATTAAGCTGTCAAACAACAAGAATCAATTTATTAAATACAGTAATGACACCATTACTGGTAATATCAGTTCACTTACTTTGGTGATATTAAGCAGTCAAACAACAAGAATCAATTTATTAAATACAGTAATGACACCATTACTGGTAATATCAGTTCACTTACTTTGGTGATATTAAGCAGTCAAACAACAAGAATCAATATAACAGATATGGTAATGACACCAATACTGTAGTGCTTTCACAAATGTTTTCCCCCGTATAAAAATTCACAACTCAGTAATCAACTGAGGGAAAATGATGAGATTTAGCATGTAACGGTATCCTTATGAACACCCAACCAAATAAATTTTGTTTTGGAAATTGTACAGCAGATCTCAATGTATGTTTATATGTGGTATGTAACTTACGGGTCAGAGTTGAAGTGCATATTATGAAATGCATTACATCTGTACATGGAAACATCAGTGTTCAATAATGAATATTCTCTATGGTGCACGGAAATTTCCTTATGAGAAGCATGTCACATGAGGGAAAGGAATTGTCACAGGTGACGTCCATAATTCTACCTATAATGGGTGCTTTCATGAAAAGTTATTATTTCTAAATGTTCAAAACAATGTTTTCCCGTAGTGAATTTGAATAACGAACACACAAACAATAGATTCCACGATTATTGCCTGGCATATTTCGCTACATCTCGTCAGGTACATACTGCAGAATTCATACAACATAAAGTAAAATAACTAGATAAATCATTCAAGTTGAAATATACACATGTTCGCACAGTAATGTCGATTGTCTACCACGGCAATTTTAAACTGACTTACATGTCTTTCTGTTTGCTCAACGCTGGCTTGTGTAGATTGATCATTATGGCTTCAGCAAACTTTAGCACTTTAACAAGCGAGTATTTTGTGTGTTAAACAACACGCGAAAGGCACTGTCTCTATCAATCACATGGCCACTTTCTAGCATATGCCTAGCAATTGATGAAGCGGGAAGCTTCCGGTGTATCGGCCCCACTAGGCTCCCCTCGCCTGTGTGTAGTATCTTTTCGACACATTGAGGTATGTGTTCAGACACTCTTTTTTCAACTGCCGCTCTGTTCTGCCGATGTAGGTAGACTGTGAATTGGTAAATACAGTTGTTTTTGGCGTACAGAGGGGCAGGCTCTTTTACTGCTGGGATCGGAATCGGTGTGGTTCTGTACATAAGGACTGGAGTTGCAGCACAGAATGTTCGGCCTACTGCTGTATTGAGCCAGTCTTGTAGACCGCATTACGTTATCCCCTCGAAAGGTTAGCTGGATGAATATCTTGAGTTTAGGGACTGTAGTTTCGTCTGGTTTTGGTTTGGGCTGTTGACTGTGGCGCTTTATAAATCCTGTGGAGTACCCATTCAGGTTTAAGACATTCTTCAGAGTTTCAATTTCCTCTGTCAGTATGTGCATATCTTCTTAGCACGGTCAAACAGGGAACTGTGCGAACATGTATATATTTCAGCCTGAAGGATTTATCTAGTTATTTTACATTATGTTGTGTGAATTCTGCAGTATGTACCTGACGAGATACAGCGAAATATGCCAGGCAATAAATCGTGCAATCTATTGTTTGTGTCTTCGTTATTCAAATTTATAAATGCCTTACCATTTATCGCTATCATCTGCATGTGTGAATATTGTTGAATGGGATTGAATGTGAAATTGTGTACACTTCAAAGCATCGCCATGAAGTTGATCGCCGGAAACTGTTTCATACTATTACAAAACCAGAGAAAAGAACAGTGCGTGCATTGGGTTTGAGTAAACGGTCATTTCGTCGATGGGTGCAAGAATCTGGAATGAAACTACCACGCAATAAGTACGCAGCAGGTAGAAAAGTAATTGTAGACGAACGAACGAACGAACGAACGAACGAACGAGCGAACGAACGAACAATCTTGATTTTCAAAGGGTTAAGAATTGATGGCTTTGACAAGGAGGTCATAATGCGAGCTATTAGTAAAATGGTGGGTACCAAAAGCAAAATAGTGACTAAGAAAACTTAGGGTTTGGTTGCGAAAGAATAATGATATAAAGATATTCAAAACAACTTTTTGTAAAATTATAAGGATATTAGGCTACATGTTTAGAAAGTACAAGAGAGGTAGAAATATCATTTGCGAGCAATCGCATTTAGGAGCCAGGAGAAGCAAGTGCCTATGTGAAATAAGGGAAATGCGCATAGAAAGTTGTGACATGGCGCATTTGGAGGAAACCTGGATCAGTGCACACCACACAAATTATAAGGAATGGCAATCAGTGGACGGACATTTAAAACGATATGTACCAAGTAGTATGGGACAACGTTTGGTCATTGCCCATGCTGGTAGTACGCATAATGGCTTACTACAGAATGCTGGACTAGTGCTTATCACAGCATACAGACAATAGGGATTATCATAATGAGATGAATGGTCACGTATTTAGAGATTGGCTTGAGAATACAGTGCTTCCATCTCTAGATAGACCGCCTTGCCTAATTATTGGTGAATCAATCATGTGCACACGGGGATTCGCGCCGCGGACAGCAGATCACACTCTCCAAGACTGCCCCGAATTCAACATATCTATGCCAACCTTCTGACCTAGAGAAACAGCAGTGGAGGATAACTCTACGAACAAATGTTTAAACAAAAAATAGAGTGTTAAGTTTATAGAAAAGACAAGGTACTTCTTCTTCTTCTGCTGTGTTCGTCTCAAATGTTGTTTTGAAATGTTGTTTTGTGCCTGTTTACATCAGAGCTGCGACATTTGGACCTTTCGGCAGACACATCCGACTTCTTCAGGCATTTGTTGACAGGATTAATCTTCCCGCAAAATACAAGATACAAGTTGTATAAAGTGATGTGACGCACGCTCTTGTTAGAGGAACGAAGAATGAGATACAAGAGACAACATTGCAGATATAGACAATAAATTTCCAGCGAACGAAAGAAGAAGAAAAACAAACTTTACTTATTCAGTCATAGGAGATTTGCTCGCAACAGACGAGCAAATTCTCCTGCGGGCCTATTCTCTCTGGTCGCGGGAACCGCATATTGGCAGGATAGGAGATTTGCTCTTAGCAGACGAGCAATATCTCTGGCGGGCCCATTCCCGCTGCTCGCGGGATCAGCACAAGTCAGACGGGGAGTCTGACGGTAGTACACGCTTACACTGGTCCAGACATTGGCGATTGACAGGTATATGCGCCAATTGGTACAGGCACGTACATGTCCCCCACCTGCGGGACAAGGCTGAACGTCTCTAAGTCGAGCCCCAAGGGTGTTAGAGTCCGGCCACGACTCACCTCCTGCTCGTGGAGGTGAGGTCTCGGAGGTTTGACGCTGAGCCGCCAGCGTCTGCAGCCTATCTTGTTCCACGCATACTGGTTATCCATTCCTCTGGACCAGACAGGGCAAGGCCGAGAGAGGGAATATGTCGTTTGGGCACAACATGTTCTCTGAAGCTCTGTCCAGGCATTGTGATGGAATTTTGGCCAAATTCTAACTCACATACTTTGTTCTGTCAAGACTGCAAGGTGCCACTCACAGTACCTTGCGGTGTATTGCAGAGGGGGGGGGGGGGGTGTTCTTGAGCCTGATGAATTAAGGCCGCCTGACTAGTAGAGTCGCCGCGAACTGTGCAGGTTTCTTTTTGCCCCCTGAAAGAAAAAACTCCACACCTTACCGAGGATTCTAACTCCTCGTGAGGAGCGGCTGGTCGAGTGGCTAGAACGCCAGATTCTCATTCGGGAGATTCTGGTTCGAATCCTCTGTAAGACTTGGGATTATTTTCTGTTGGAGACAAAATGAAAATCCTAGCCTGCACAGTTCGCAGCGACTGCACTAGCCAGGTGGCCTTAATTCCTCGGGCTCAAAGACCCATCAGCCATACACCAAAAGGTACTATAATGGCACTAAATAAAAGGTTTTGACATACCACAACAAGCAGTGATGTACAGACCAGATGGAAACAGAGGAAGAGGCTGACCACGTAAACGTCGGACGGAGGGAATAGCAGAGTCCATGGGAATATCGATACATGAAGCCCATAATTGGGCACTCTCACGATGTTTATACTTCACCTCGACATCGCAAGGTACAAGAGGAATATGATGAGATGAGATGAGATGAGACATAAAGAAGAAGAAGGTAACAACACGCCTATTATAGAAATTACCTTCTCTTACACAATCCAGCACAGGGATTTCTGCAAGGGCAGCAGTAGCGGTAGATCAGGAAGGCAGTCAGGGCCAGCCAAATCAGGCCACCAATGATGGCGGGGATGAGCCAGGACAAGAGGACGCTGGTACTGTCGTCCTCTTTTGTCGTCTTTGTTTTAACCGTGGGTTTAACTGTTGACGCTGGCTTTGGGGTTGGTGGTGTTGTTGTTGTTGTTGTTGTTGCTGGTGTTGCTGGCTTTGGTGTGGCTGGAACAGGCGGTGGTGGGGGTGGAGGGCACGGCTGTAGGAATAGAGCATGTACCGATGAAATATAGCAGCTTCAACAGCTATTCTTCTAATTCCCTTCTTCTTCATTATCTTCTTCTTCATCTACCTTCTTTCCTAGCTTCTTCTTCTTCTTCTTCTTCTTCTTCTTCTCCCCCTCCTCCTCCTCCTCCTCCTACTACTACTACTACTACTACTACTACTACTACTACTACTACTACTCGATCTTCTAATATGCCTACTAATCTGCGTACACTCCTGTCTCCTTTTCTGTTTCTTCATTCTTCTTTCCCTTATCCCCCTCATCACCATCTTCTTCAGCCTAATCCTCTTCCTGTGTAGTTTCATACTGGTGAACCTCTTGCTCACCCTGCCCCATTGCCACCTCCTCTTTGTTTAATACATGTGTCAAATCCAACGGTCTGTGGATCTCATCGACACTAACATGACCTTTCGCAGACACATTTATGTCACTTAATAACTTGCAGAAGAAGAGGAGCAGAACGAAGGAGGAAGATGAATTAGTAGAAGACCGAAGAAAAGAGAGGAAAAAAGAAGAAGAAGAAGAAGAAGAAGAAGAAGAAGAAGAAGAAGAAGAAGAAGAAGAAGAAGAAGAAGAAGAAGAAGAAGAAGAAGATGATGAGGGTTAGATTTGAGGAAACATGTGTGCCACTTAATAACTTGCAGAAGAAGAAGAGAAAGAATGAGGAAGAATAAGAAGAAGAAGGAGTAGAAGGGGGAAGAAACAGAAGAAGATGGAGGAGGATTAGAGGAACAGTAAGAGGAAGTAAGAGGAGGAGGAAAAAGAAGAAGATGAATAAGAACAAGAAGAATAAGTAGGGGAAGAAGAAGAAGGAAGAGGATGATGAAAATGGTGGGGTGTTGGGGTGGGGGAGGTTGTGGTATATTAAAATAGAAATGGGAGATCGATGTCACAAATTATCAGTGAACCCCTATTATAGGAAAACCAGGAATTGGCTCGGAAGATTCCCTATTGATAAAACAGGTTTTCTGATAGGAGGCCAAGCGAGCCCAGGGAAGTCACTGCTTTAAAGAGAAAGTAAGATCACTCTAATTAGAGGGCAAGCGAGTTGTATCCCTGCCACCGGCTCTCTCTTGTTGGATCTGGTAGTTAAGTGAAGTAACTCTAACACTCTAATATTAATTAAAGGAATTCACATATAACACTAATGAAATTACAGAACACCGTAGGAGACGTTTACATTAATGTAATAAAAGAAAAAGGTTGGGGTTATGCACCATGGGCAATACAATGTACATAAATATTTCACCCTTGATATCTTTATGCCTAATTATCTAACACATATTACTATCCCAACCACTTCCTCGTTGGAGCAAAATTTAAATTAAAACTTAAGAGAGCTTTCTATACTAAATTACAACGATTACACCCAACATATAACAGAGAAAAACTACAAGAAATTACAGTCAAAGAGAAATTTACAGATGAAATAAAATGTAAACTTGAAACTCTGCAAAACCCTTTGGAGGAAAGCGTTGACCAAACTTGGTTGAACATCAAGAATAAAATTCAATCTACCGCAGAAGAATGTCTCGGTGTGTTAACCACGCATAGAAAGAAAAGATGGTTCAATCAAAAATGTGAAGAAGCAGTCATTAGGAAGAAGAATGCCAGACATGTATGGTTAAATGACATCAATAACATCCAAAAGGAAGAGCATTATAGAAATGAATGTAAAGAGGCTACAAAAATTGTCCGACAGCAGAAGCGAGAATATATGAGTAATATAATCAAAGATATGGAAACTAATCACCAGAAAAATGACTCCAGAAAGTTTTTTAAAGAACTGAAGTCAATGAAACGAGGGCGCCAACAAAACACATATGGTTTAAAAGACAAAAAGGGGAATATGATAAATACCAATGAGGAAATGTGCAACACATGGAAAGAATATTTTGTTGAATTACTAAATTGTGAAGCTCCAAGTAACACTTTCCCACAGGAAGAGGTTCTAACATGTGAACCACAAATTGAAGAACCTGCATTTGAAGAAATCCTATATGTAATCACACGACTTAAAAACAATAAGGCAACTGGGACTGATGGAATTGCTACTGAATTTATAAAGGCAGGTGGCCATGCATTACATCTAAAGCTATACGAACTAATAATAAAAATCTGGAGGACAGAAGAATTACCCCGTGACTGGAAAGAGTCATTATTGATACCTATCTTTAAGAAAGGAGACAAGTTCCAATGTGAAAATTATAGAGGAATATCACTACTGTCCACAAGCTATAAGATACTATCCGCAGTATTACTAAATAGACTAAAACCATATTCAAAAGACATATTAGGTGACTACCAGTCGGGTTTTAGACAAAACAGATCAATAGATCAGATATTTATCTTACGACAAATAGCCGAGAAAAATTGGGAATATAAAAGAGATCTCCATAACATTTTTGTGGATTTTAAAAAGGCTTATGATAGTGTCCATAGGAATAGTATATGGAATGCTATGCAGGAATTTGGAATACCAAGGAAGTTAATCAACATGACCAGACTATGCATGGAAGATACTTATAATATAGTAACATATAAAGGCAGGAAATCAGATCCTTTCCTAATAACATCTGGCTTGAAACAGGGTGATGCACTATCGCCGCTACTCTTCAATCTGGCTCTAGAGAAAGTAAGGAAGGTAAAGGAGGAATGTGATATTGGAGGAACATCCAAGCTGCTTGGTTATGCAGATGATATAGATATTATAGGGCAAAGTGAACAAAAGACATTGGAAATATTGACTCACTTAAAGGAAAAAGCCCAACAGATGGGGCTGGTTATCAACCAAGATAAGACAGAATATATGGTAATTGCAAGAGACGGAATGGCTAAAAACTCTGGCCACAAACAAATAGATAATGTGACCATTAAAAGAACGGAAATATACAAATACCTGGGTACAATCTTCAACTGCTCCAATCTCATAAGGGAAGAAATACAAACTAGAATCAACTCTGGAAATAAGATATACTATGCACTACAACATCTACTAAAATCAAATGCGCTATCTCGTAACACCAAAATCACAATATACAAAACACTGATCAGACCAGTTGTGCTGCATGGCTCTGAAACCTGGAGTACAACGAAAGGAGACGAAGCCTTGTTACAAACCTTTGAGAACAAAATTTTAAGACGCATTTTTGGACCCATTAGGGATACACAAAGTGGAGAGTGGAAAAGAAGAAGTAACAAAGACATTTATGATCTGTTTAAGTCCCCATTAATCACTGGTATCATGAAGGCTAATAGACTACAATGGCTGGGGCATATAGAAAGAAAGGAAGATAATAGGGAAACAAAACTCGCTTACACTCAGGAAATAAATGACCGTAGACCCCGAGGTAGACCAAGAAGACGGTGGAGAGATAATACATATACAGACCTACAAGCATTTGGAATCAACGACTGGCAAGAGAAGGTCCACCAGAGAGACGAATGGAGACGGATTGTATCTGCAGCAAAGAACCTCAATGGCTCGGAACGCTGAAGAAGAAGAATATTACTATCCCAATGTCCGATCGTTGATACCAAAAATTCAAGAACATCCAACACAATTATAGCACACTTAACTACATATAACTGTTTGTATGTCTCTAGTTAAGATAAACACTGTTTATAAATGTTTATTTCGTGGACATATCTGGTACTAGTTGATCTTGACACTGGGTATTTTACGGTTCATGATTCCTTGTAGAATTATCTCTGTAGGTGTCCGTAGAGACTAATTGGATGTGAGTAAAAGTTGTTGTTTAGTTGTTGAATAGTTGTTACGTAGTTGTTTAATAGTTGTTGTTTAATAGTTGTTGGCCGCTGGACTTAAATGAGGATACATGGGGTGGTAAGGCGACTTAGCTTCATCCTTGTGTGGCTGAGTGGCAAATATAAGGGCGCCAATTTTCCTCCTTCACTGAGGAATAGCTCCACTTCAGCCAGGGATGATTTCCCTTCATGGGATCATCACTTGTACCAACGGACCACCTCCCATATCTGTTTGTTTCCAGGGATTCGGTATATTATCCACTGAAATATCACATCCTGTTAGAATCACTTTTACATGAGGACTAAACTTAAACTGAATTCGCAACTACCTATATAAAATCTATTATCCCCCCTGCCACGTTAATTGCGCACATAGTCTACCCTTGGAGGTCGGATAAACATGGTTGTTCGGACATCCTTCATGTAAGGTAAATATCCGCGGACCTCTCTTATTAGTTTGACGTATTTAGTCTGCATTCTATTGAAACACTATCTGCCGTAAAATAATACTTAACGTTGGCTAACGACAACACACTTTGGAATTACTGGGCGTAATCTGTTATTCCAATTAATAAATCGCCGGTCGTTGTATTTACTGGGCGCTATGAATTTCCAGACGTAGGTGTTTTCACAACCATTGCATTCGTAATATCAACAGGCGTTGTTAACCATGTATTGAAAATATGCTGTGCCTTTTCGACGATTCTCAAGCTGTAGTTATGGGGAAATTGAAAATGTCACAGGGGTATTAAAAAGTATTAAAATAATAACTGTCTGGGGCTGAAGGAGTAATCAATACTGATAATCTGTGTTGTACCTAGAATCATTGATCAATGTGTATCGACCAGCATGATACAGAATCAATGAAGAGCACATGGTAATGACGACAAAAGGATGGTCTCTCACCCCACATGTAAACGTTATGGTGGCGGGGGTTCCTGTCAGAGGTCCGGGATAAATACCCTCATCAGCGATTGTTGCCGTTCCTGTAACGATTTGAGGACACGAAAATGACAAGGATAATTTTTATTAGTTTTGGGGTCATTTTACACTGCAAATACATATTTAATTCTCTCTCTCTCTCTCTCTCTCTCTCTCTCTCTCTCTCTCTCTCTCTCCCTCCCTCCCTCCCACATACACATTAGTTCTGAGGGAATTTTACACTGAAAATATACATTTAATTATATCTCACTCTCTGTCTCTCTTTCGCTCTCTCTCTCTCTCTCTCTCTCTCTCTCTCTCTCTCTCTATCTCTCTCATACACACACATACACACACATTAGTTCGGAGGTAATGTTACACTGGAAATACACATGTAATTGTAGCTCTCTCTCTCTCTCTTTCTCTCTCGCTGTCTCTCTCTCTCTCTCTCTCTCTCTCTCTCTCTCTCTCTCATACACATTAGTTTTGAGGTCATTTTACACTGCAAAAACATTTCATTCTCTCTCTCTCGCTCTCTCTCTCTCTCTCTCTCTCTCTCTCTCTCTCTCTCTCTCTCTCTCTCTCTCTCTCTCTCTCTCTCTCTCTCTCTCAATCTCCTTCCTTCTTTGAGTGTAAGGTAATGACTGCATCATGTCTGCAAAAGCTGCGATATTTTGGCACTGACATTCAACGCGTCGATTTCACCATTTCCCGGTGACCTTATCCACACAGAACTTCTCCCCTGTAACAATCTCTTGAAATGTCTCTATATCATAAACCAAATGCCCTGCCTCTGTTGTTTCCATGTGTCAATTATAAATTATATCGTCAATTCATCTACGCTTTGGTCTCCCTTTTCTTCACCTTCATGGTTCACTTTCCACTATAGTTATATGTTCTACAGATTCATGAATGTTTACATGTCCACAATTTGCACGTTTCTCATTTTTGTTTGTCATTATAACTACTAATCTTCTTCTTCTTCTTCTTCTTCTTCGTCTACTACTACTACTACTACTACTACTACTACTTCTACTACTACTACTACTACTACTACTACTGCTGCTACTGCTACTTCTACTACTACTATTACTACTACTACTTTACCACTACTGCTACTAGTACTACTACTACTACTACTACTACTACTACTACTACTACTACTACTACTACTACTACTTGTTTTCTTTCTTTCTTTCTCTCATTGGTCTACTTCACACCATAATTGTATTTTCCAGAGATTCATTAATGTTTACGTGTCCAAAATATTGCACGTCTCTCATTTTTGTTTGTCATTAAGACTACTGATACTATTACTGCTACTATTACTACTACCAATACTACTTGTTTTTTTCTTTTTTTCTCCTTCTATCATTCATAGTTTCTTAACATTCTTTTCTTCCTGCATAATTTCGCCTATCTTTTTTTTTATTCTTTCGGCTTCTTTCTTTCTTTCTTATACTGGTCATCATCTGCTATCCAATCGCCTTCAATACTGAGGTCCTGTTGAACAGATCTGTTTGTTCTCCTCTCCCTCCATCCAATTCTCGTCTGCCAGATTTATAATCATTAACAGATATGTGTTTGTTAGTTGACTTATTTCATATCCAAATTTCGTATCTATTTACTGTTAGGGAAATAACCATGCTCTTGATATTCTGACTGCTGTTGCTCTGTCTGTTCCAACCCATTGAGTTCTTTAATTTAACTTCTTTGGTTTTCGAATAACAATGTTTTTTGTTTTTATTTGCGTTCGCTCGTTTTGAATTCCAGCGTAGTCCACACACGTGCTAATATTTCTAGTGCACTAGACGTGGTTGCTTGCGGATTAGCTTTCCCTATTACCAGTGTCTCTCGCTATCAGGTCAACCCACTCCGACTTCACGAGTACTTGTAATTTACGTCCCCGAGTCAAAGCAGAGAAGTCAACCATTTTAGTTCAACTGACAGATGTAGGTTCAACCTGCTAATTCGGCATCAGAACACCGGAAATTTAAGAGAGAGCACTCGTATCTATTCCGCCATGTTGAGCTCATTTTCATCTACCAAGTCCAAAGCTTTAATGCTCAGGTTGTTTGAGCACAGAAAATCGCTTGCATCTGTCGGAATGAAGTTACTGTACAGATCTTCCTTCCCAGCCAGGTACGAAAGTATCGTCTTCACGAAGAATTGTGTTGCAGGGCACCCATTTGCCTCTCCAAAGCCGGTAAGGGAACTTCACACTGATGGAGAGGTATATTATTTGTAGCCAGTTTATGATTCAGCATAATGCGTACAGGTAGGCTGAAATTAGATCCTTAATTTGTATGTCTGTTTGTTTGTTTCTTTTATTGTCACCTGCTTTGAACTCATGCGTAGTCCATTACGTGATCCTACTTTTAGTCGGAGTAGGTTCGCTTGTTGGCGGTGGGGGGGGGGGGGGGAGAGAGAGAAACACTGGAAATAGGGAAAGCTAATCCACACAAAAAACTAGTCCAGTGCACAAGGAGTAGCAGCACTTGGGTGGGCTATGCTTGAGTTCACAGCCAGCGACCGTTTAAAAACAAAACCAAAAAAAAAAGCCAACTTGTATAACGGAGAACTTCCGTGCTGTTTCAGCTCTTCCATTATGGCTCCCTATAAGCAATGGCTCCTAGTTGGTTTGCATCGAATTACCCAAACCCCGCGAATGATACTTTTTGTTTTGTTCTCAAATCCGTTACAGGACGTTGCCGTCAACATCAGCATCTTTCAGCTGATTGTTGATTTCTTGGCAAGATTACGCTCAGTAACTTACCATTGCTTTCTGAGCGGCCTGCTGACATACCCATTAAGTCACAAGTCGGCGAGAACCGATACCGATTCTCGTGCAAGTTACGTTCCTCACGTGGATTACGGGAATGATACTTAGGGACGTAAATTACAGGTACCTCAGAAGTCACTCTTTGCCTCATTGTGAGGAACAATGGTAATATGGAAAACACATTCACGCACAAAAATCAGTCCACTGCACTAGACGTAGTAACACGTATAGACTACGCTTGAGTTCAAAGCGAGCTAAAACAAAAAATTTGTTGCCGTCAACACCAGCATTTTCAAATGCTGTTGATGTACTAGGCAAGTGTTACGTTCAGTAGTTTGCCATTGCTTTCTGAATGACCGGCTCCTATACCTTTTTCGAAAAAACCAGCACCGCTGTGATTCGAACCCGGGTATACGGGCTCACAAACCGCGTTCACAAGCCCTTAGCCACAGAGACCGGCCAACGACGGGGAAAAACGTAAGTGTCATTGGTCTGCACCAGACCAGACAACCGAAAAAGAAAAATGTTCTGGATGACCCAGGAGGTCAACATGGCGGGATGGGTAAGAGCGCTCTCTGAGTAAATAAACACCCGGTTCACACATCCTCATTTACCTGTGGAGGTTTCACCGTTGAGGCATGGCTGGGTGAGGACAACGCTACCTTTGGCCATGGCCACAATTTTACCCGCCCCACCGCCGAAGTAGATGAAATCGTTGTTGTTGTAGCTGGAATCGTCATCGTCGCCCGTCACGCTTCCTGTTGGACACAAACAAGTATAGACAACAATGAGAGAGAACTGGAACGTTTCATGTGATACACATGTGAAGATAAAGTGAAGGACTCTTTGGAGTATATTGGGTATATGGTGTTAACTTAGAGTTGTATAGACTAATCGGGACTCGTTGGTTGATATTTAGTTTAGTTTAGTTTAGTTTAGTTTAGTTTAGTTTAGTTTAGTCGACGGATCAACATCATGGCATACGAGTGTAACCCTTACGTGCTCCGTTCTACTACTAACTCAAGCCTGAGTCCAAAAAATCTCAGCTCAATGCACGAACTCCGTAGCAGTTCGAGGATCCTGAAATACTTAGGTTAGAATTTTAACTCGATATTTTGCCCGGGCAGCGCCGTTAGGCTATTATTTTTTTCGATTTCCAGCTGCCAATACATTTTTTACGTGCACAACAATACTATTAGAATTATTAAAGTCCACGAGAAACATATCCCGGCCCTCACCGGGGCTTGAACCCGGGACCGCCAGCACTCGAGACGGACACCATACCTCGAGCCCACTTAGCCCCCCCCCCCACCTCAGCCTCCCCCCACTCAGCCCCCCCCCCCACTCAACCCCCACTCAGCCCTCCACTCAGTCCCCACTCAACCCACCCCCACTCAACCCCCACTCAGCCCTCCACTCAGTCCCCACTCAACCCACCCCCACTCAGCCCCACTGATCCCCCCACTCAATCCCCACTCAGTCCCCACTCAACTCACCCCCACTAAGCCCCACACTCAGCCACCCCCACCCCCACTCAGCCCCCTCCCACTCAGCAAACCGTTGGGTGATGTGGGCACTACCACACCTGTCTCCTTTACTTCCCAAAACATTTTCTGGTGCACATTTTCAGCTGGGTCGACCTGTGAACCCAGGTCAATTTTAGCAAATATCCGCCTCAGTGGAGCAATGGAACAGATGACCGCCGGGTAGACAGGCAAGCGTGTTATTCACTATGCCACCGAGGCACCTGTTGATCCTATGACTGACTGACTTGCACCTTGCCGTCTTGACAGACGATAGTTTGCAAAATTGAGTTATACCTCTCCATAGCACAGAGCCTGGGCTGAATTTAGAGACCATGTGTTGCCCATGCAGCAGGATCCCTCTCTCGGCCTGTCTAGTTTACTTCAGAGGAAAGGTAACACCAGTACGTCTAGAACAAGACAAGCTGCAGAAGCTGCCGGATCAGCAACGCAATACTCTAACTGTCTGCCTGTCAGAGCTTCCATCCTAGATCAGTTGCCGTCCAAGGCTTAGAGCCAGGTCTGTCCTGTCATGACATTTATTCTTTAGGTTGCTTTTCTCGCACTAGGATAAGGCTTGTACCCTCCCAATTGAACTCCTCCGCTCGTATCTTTTGGCACAATATGGGGTGTCGGGTTTGGTGAGCGCCGCCGAAAATTCGGAGCTAACAGAAAGCAGGTAGTACCGTCTACTGTCATACGGTAGCTCAGTCATATCTGACTAAGACCTGACTTCATGTTAACCCTATACTGGATGTAAACCTATCGTAACACGTTGATATTACAAAGTGTGTACATTCACTCTTTCTGTGGCAAGCCTGGCAACATATGTACCCAGCAGCGCATGGTGTGTTATTATTTAAGTTTACATTTGGTTTGAGCAAACTAACGAAATCTGGCTAGAAATGTTAACATACCGGGTGATATATATTCAATATTAAATATTTACGCTGTTGAATTGTGGCTAGCACACATGTCTGTCCGTCCCGTGGTCTTTGTGTGGATTCCCATCGATGCTCGGACTTATGTTTGCTCATTGTGTGCGTGCGTGCGTGAGTGCGTGCGTGTGTGTGTGTTTGTGTGTGTGTGTGTGTGTGTGTGTGTAATTCACTTGGGCTCTGTGACGAAGGAGTTACGGGCGCAATTCGTAATCCCGCATACAGTGTTAAAAAAAAATGCGTAAAAGTCGACAGGGTCGACTTCATTGCACCGGGTTTTTATCCCATATGGCTTGGTCTCTTTCCGCGGCGCGGAAAGCGTCGCACAAAGCACGAACTCCGTAGCTATAACGACGACCCACAGGAGTCTCCGAAATATTTCACTCGTGAATCAAAGGACGCGGCCCGGAATCGAACCCACAACCTTCGGAGCCCGAGTCAAACGGCTTGACCACTTCGCCACGGAGATTCCCATCGAAATACAGCTATGGGCGTTGTTGAAGCAAACCGCCTTGTGTTGGTTTTCGTATAAATGGTATGAGTTCCGGTTGTTCAGAAAGTAATGGCAAACTAATGACCGTAAACTTGCCAAGAAATCACAAACAGTCAAAACATGCTGGTGTTGACTGCCACGTCCTGTAAAGGATACGCAACTAACTTAACTCGGGCTCCAAGGTTGACCAGCCAGGAGTTTAACAAATAGGAGTCACAAGCAAACAGTAGGAGCCACTCACAAACAAACAGTGGTAGTCACTCAGAAAAAGTAGTAGTCACCCACAAACAAACAGTAATAGTAACTCAGAAACAGTAGGAGCCATTCACAAACAGTGGTAGTCACTCATAAACAATCGTAGTCACTCACAAACAGTGGTAGTCACTCAGAAGCAGTAGTAGCCACTCACAACCAAACAGTAGGAGTTACTTACCAACAAACAGTGATAGTCACTCAGAAAGAGTAGTAGTCACTCACAACCAAACAGTAGGAGCCACTCACAAACAAACAACCACTCACAAACAAACAAAGGGGTGGTCACTCAGAAACAGTATTAGCCACTCACAACCACACATTAGGAGCCACTCACAAGCAAACAGTGGTAGTCACTCAGAAACAGTAGTAGTCACTCACAAACACACAGTAGAAGTCACTCAAAACTCACAGCATAAAAAATTTAAGTTGCATGTCCTTCACAGGACGTAGAAGTCAACCCAAGCATTTTCGCTGTTCGTGATTCCTGGGCAAATATTACGTTCAGTAGTTTGCCATTGCTTTCTGAACGACCGGCTCCTATACCTTTTTCGAAAAAAAACAGCACCGCTGTGTTTCGAACCCGGGTATACGGGCTCACAAACCGCGTTCGCAAACCCTTAGCCACAGAGACCGGCGCAAATCACTCACAAATAAACGAACGTGATTCGTAAGCCTGCTTACCCGCGTTCGAAACACAGCTGCGACCGATTTGACAGCAACCTACGTTGCGCTGGGTTTTAACAAGTTGGTATGGGAACCGGTCGTTCAGAAATCAATGGCAACCCACTGAATGTAAAACTTGCCAAGACATTAACACCGGCGGGAAAATGCTGGTGTTGACAACGATGTCCTGTAAAAAGGTTATGGGGGAAAAAAAACATCATCTATAACCAAAATGTGGGAGAAATCGCAATCTCAGTGCTATAGCCATACCTAAAACAGTTCCCAGGGGCGTGCACTCAGTGGCGGCGAAAGTGTAGGAGTTACTAATGAAGTAGGGTTTCTGGTCGTTGGCATCACGCACTATAATGGTGACGGTAGCCGTTGAAGTCAGTCCACCTTTGTCTGTCACTTTGATGCTTTCGGTGTATTTCTTAAACGGCGTGTTCTGAAAAGTGTACAACACATAACAAGGATTACAACAAGAACAATTGTTTATTCTGTCTTCGTTTGTCTATCGAGGGAAGTGTGTCACGCCTAGTCATAAGCTTCAGGGATCAATGTGCCCAACTTGGGTATGTATTTGTGTCAGGTGTTTGCTTCCTCTAGACCAGTGGTTATCAACCGGTGGAGAATTCCCCCGAGGGAGAATTTTAGGGTTTCAGGGGGAGGGGGGGGGGGGGTTACGATTATTTCAAGATCGCGTGAATACAAGAACCGATTACGTGATATTGCTTTTCCCTCCATATTTTACAATTCTGTACTTCTTGCCCTTCTGAAATTCGTTTTATAACGTAAGTAGACCCGCACATCACGTTTTATGTAGACGTCTAGACTTGTTCTAGTATGTGTTATTAAATTTAGCTTCCAGTTTTATGTATACTGTGTAGGGGTGGGGTGGGGGAGGGGGAATTTATAGGAAGGAAGTACGAAAGGAGGGGGGGGATGACATTCTGAACATATGGTGAAGGAGTGCATGGGCCAAAAAAGGTTGAGAACCGCTGCTCCGGACAGATTTCATCCAAGATAACGGACTTGAACTGCCTCTGGGTAAGTTTTGTTTCCTGCCAATTTTGCTAAGGCATTGGTGTAACAGCCTTATCTTTGCAATTTCAAACTGTTATGAGGTTTTTAAAGTTAACTGTTTGAACTCGTGACCACCTATTTTTTTGCACTTGTCGAAGAAGTCTTGGTATCCTATCTCACTACCCAATAAATCAAGGGGATTTGCGGTATCATTAGATACCAAAGGTTCTTGGGATAATGTTCGGCCCTGTGGCGCGAACACCAGAATGACTCAATCACGTCTCCCTCTAAAACAACGATTTGATTAAGAGCTAGTTAACATTAGAACATACGGTTAATTATCACAAGGGAGTCTCCGTGGCGAAGTGGTCAAGCCGTCTGACTCGGGCACCGAAGGTTGTGGGTTCGATTCCGGGTCGCGTCCTTCGGTTCACGAGTGCAGTTTTTGGAGACTCCTGAGGGTCGTCGCTGGAGCTACGGAGTTCGTGCTTTGTGCAACGCTTTCCGCGCTGCGGGAAGAGACTGGGCCATATGGAATAAAACCCGGTGCAACGAAGTCGACCCTGTCGACTTTTAAGCGGCTTTTTTTTTTAAATCACAAGTCACCAAGACAAAATGGTAACATTTAGCACAAACGGTAAATTATCACAACCACCAAGATAAAATAGTGGCTGTGTTAACGAAGTTGATAACGAATAGCACTAATAATGTCATTAACACGGTCAGAGGCGGGTTAGACGCCTGGGCTCATTGCCTGCTAAGTGAATTAAAGATCGACCACCTATTCCTCCTTGCATCCAGGCCTACAAAATGTGATGACACTGTCACATTGCAGACCCATAGCTAGAAACTGCTTTAGGGTATATTTTTACAACCACGGTAAACTATCACTATTCACAAAGGTAAAATGTTACCAATTACCACGACAAAATACCATGAATGACCATTGTAAACTGTTACCAAATATCATAATAAAATATTACCAATTACCACCACAAAATACCGCCAATGACCATTGTAACTTGGTACCCAATATTATAGTAAAATATTACCAATCACCACGACAAAATAACACCAATGACCATTGTAAAATGTTACTAAATAACATAGTAAAATATTATCAATAACCATTGGAAAATATCAACAGTAACAATCGTAAATTACCACCAATAACCACCGTAAAATATTACCAAATCACCATGATAACATATTATCACCAATAAACATGCGAAAATATCACCAATGACCACCGAACTGGTGATCGAGTGAAATGGCGAGTCATGACCGCCCACGCTTTCCGGCATGGCACATGATTGATTGATTGATTGACCACCGAACAAATTCGCCATCTTGCAGAATATTACTACTGGAGGTGCCGGTATCGATACCGGCTTTGTGGCCAAGGCATTACAGACGCATTTCGTAATCCCGCATTCAGCGTTCAAAACACAGTTGCAGGAAATTTGGCAGCAGATAGTTTTGCCTTGATTATATTATGAAATGGTATGATTGCCGGTCGTTCAGAAAACAATTGCAAACTACTGAACGTAAACTTGCCAAGAAATCACAAACAGCCTCAAAATGCTGGGGTTGACTGCGACGCCCTGTAAAGGATATGCAACAAACTTTTTTTTAAATTGGTACTGGAATGCCCCGCTATACGTGGCTTCGGTTTACGTCGTTTCGCTACAACGTCGTTGTCACATAAGGGACTAACTTCGCTTTACGTCGCTACGTTTCGCCATAACGTCGTTTCGAGGCTGGCGATCGGGCTGATGATATCGGTAAAGTGCAAGGTTTACCTCCAACCACGGTAAGGACAATTCATGCAGTTGCTGGCAAAATCAAAGAGAGTGCTAAAAACGTAACACCTTTAAGTGCTTCCAAGATCACTCCTACCAGAAGTACTCTTATGGAGAACGTGGAAGCACTATTGGCCGTCTGGATTGAAGACAAGAACCAACGGAATATGCCTGTGAGCAAGATGGTTATCCAAGAGAAAGCAAAGTCTTTCTATGAAGATCTAGCTAAGAAAAGAAAGCGGGTGAGAGTATTACTAGTAGTGCTGCTGGTAGTTTTAGAGCGAGTCGTGGTTAGTTTCAGCGCTTTAAGAATCGTTCACACCTGTACAACATTCAGACAACAGGTGAAGCGGCGAGTGCTGATACTGCAGCTGCAGAGCGTTCCCCTGCAGAGTTAAAGGCCATGATTGAAAAGGGTGGTTACTGTGCAGCAGACATTGGACAAATTGTTTGTTCAAGCAGAGAAGAACCAGGAAAAGAGGCGGGAAGAGGTTGCAGTTTCATCCTCAGATTAAAAGGCAGAATTTAATGCCTCTACGTCCTAATAACTCTATCATTCGTCCTCCAACCCACCTCTGTTTAGCCAATAAATATCAACAACCATCAAAATAAACATTACATAATACACTGTTTTTCATTTAATTCTACGGGAAATAGTGTTTATAGCGTTAACAGGGCCTTCCAATATAGGTAAAGGTAGTCACAAAACAGGCACACTTCACACCATAGTATTGAGCCTTCACATATTCTAGGCCATGCCATATGAATTGAGGTAGGCATCTCCCTTCCTCGTTCCCTTCCTCGTCAATAATGGTAAATTATCTCGAACGCCAACTAGCCAAAAAACATTCCCATAGGTATGGTACGTTACGCCTTCCTTGGGTGTTTATAATTCCCATGTTAAACATTGCCTCAGTGAGTCATGTATTATTGATTATTTTTCATGCGTTTTAATGCTTATTGTTCTTTTGTTGGCAAAGATTTGCTTCATAAGAGATATTGAATGAAAGAATGTATGAGAGGAAATAGAAAAGAAGGGCAGAATGTCAGACGGGCCTGAGTGCCCAATTCTAAACCCTTTGAAAGTAAAGATTTTCGTTCGTTCGTTCGTTACCTATCTTTTCCGGACAACTCCAGGAAAATTCCAAGCAAGATAACCTCAGAACCATAACAAAACATAATAATCCTGCAGTGGCTGTAGATTTAGCTGGACTTCTGTTTTAACAGGCAACCGCAATAACCACTCTACCACCCCGGCCCCCTATTGTTTAGTTAGTCTTTCCTTTTGAGCCCAAAACGGCGCATAGGACAGAAGACATGGCTCTCCATGCCTGGCGGTTCGCTGCTACCTGTTGTAGATCTTGGATGTTTGTTTGCCGTTGAATGAGCCCTCTCTGATGATGGTTCTATGCAGGGTCTCTCTTGGTCTTCCCCGTTTTCTTTTCCCTAACGGTGTCCATATGAGTGCTTGGTAGGGACGTCTTGTCTTGTCCATTCTAAGTATATGGCAGATGTAGTTCCAACGAACTATTGTAAAGTCAGTAAAAATTAAAAGTCCCTTGTACACACCTGAAGTCGTGTTGGCATATGGTGCTCGACACATATCCATATAGACCAGCCGGTTCTCCATGGTGATGGGGCCATTAACACGCCGGCCGACTTCACTTCCTATAACATTTTATGGTACCCTTGTTAGGTTGGGTCGATCTGAAAGCCCAAGTCCATTTCAAAAATCCGTCTCGAATCGAATTCGAACCCATGACTACGGGACGAAAGGCAAGCGTCTAGCCACTAATCTACGGCAGCTCCCTGATTCCTTACTGGGGGATTATTAACTGATTATATGTCACAGGATGATTAATCACCTTAAGCGAAGTCTCGTATCTGTCATGGGCTTATATACAGTAGTTGTTCATAAACAATATCTAGACTGTGGGACGCAGAGGTGTTTCCAAGGCACCAGGGCCAGGTTCTATACTGGCCAAGACCTACTGACACGTCCTTGTCGTACGTCCTGGGCAACAGGTCCCTTCGTGGTCCTGGCTAACATCAGTAGGATCCTTGATACCTCCGAAGTCGGAGAGTATCTGCCTGCACGGCGAGGAACCACCAGTTTGCACACCAATAAGCCAGACATGGGACAACGGATACTCACGCAAATTTCAGGTCCTGTATGACATCACACTGATGTTGGACAACAGGATGTCTTAATCCGACAAACAGGAATTCGCGGTGGAGTTCACAGCCAGCGAACGCAAGCAAGTATCAAGACTGTGTAGGTGAACATCTAGAAAAAAAAACATCCAGATGGGAAAATGACTGCCGCTTCCATCAAAGTTGAATTGTATTTTTCGTGGAGGACTTTTGTGGCGACATTCTGGCGGCTGCATTATGCACAGGGAAATGCTTTAACTATCTGTCCGCGGTTGTTTGTGGCGTGAACTGCATGTTTGAGAAAGTGGCGTAGCTGACTTTGTCGCAAAACGGACTGGTTTTGCCTTATACAGTAATGTGTGGCTGCTGGTTTTCTAGTGACTGACGCTTCCATCGAAGATGAACTTTTTTTTGTGGAAAACGTTTGTGGCGACGGCATTGTGCACAGTGTACCTGTGTGGGCTGTTGTTTGCTGAGACTCCTGTCTTTTCCATTTTTTACATGACGCAGTGAGGAGCATTTTATGTAATATTCACTGGCACAAGAACGGGGCATAATGAGGACGATCTGTTGCTGTGAAGTTGGAACCGCGACTAACTATCTAACTAACTAAACAATTCCCTTAATTTAATATGCAATACGAGTTGTATCTGATATTCACTGACACAGGAACGAAGCATAATAGAGCGATCCTTTGCCGTAAATTGGAATCACGACTAGCTAACTACCATTTAATACGAGTACAACATGTCTGCTACCATATTAGCAACTTTAATTCATATCTGTGACCTACCCCTACTTCCCATTTACCGCCATCCATTTTCGTTAGGTCCAAACCTTATTTTTTGTTTGCAATGAATCTGTTAATGTTATTGTTAGAAAGAGACTTACCTTATCAATGTCTATTTCTGACAGGGAGTAAATGTTGCCCGTGCTAGGATCCACGTTAAACTCTTTGTCGCCGCCAGTTTTTGAAAACGTGTGCACATCGTTGATGTCTTCGTCGAGTACTTGAAGTCCCGTGGTGATGTCTACCTGGAATTGTGTCAGTAGGGGTTGGAAACAAGAAATTGGGGTTGGTGAAATTATCATTTAAATTTGGTGGAGCAGTAGTTGGGAGTTGATGATAAGGAAATTGGAGGTTGATGAAATATGACATGAAAGTTGGTGAAACATGAAGACATAGTGATTCCCTTATCATGCTATACTGTATATACTATATACTATATTATACTGGCACCTCGTCGTCTTGACATGCATTAGTTTGTCACATTGTGCTTCAAAGGTAGCACAAAGCCGGGCTGAATTGCAGAGATCATATGTTGCCCATGCAGCATGATCGCTCTCTCGACCTGCGTAGTTTACTCCGGAAGAAAGGTAACACCAATACGTCTGGAACAATACATGCTGCTGGATCAGCAAACAATGCTCTAACAGTCCACCTGTCGGAGCTTCGATCCTAGACCAGTTACCAACCAAGGCTTAGGGCCTGGTCTGCCCTGCCACGACATTTAGTCTTTGGTTTGCATTTCCTCGTACCAGAATAAGACCTGCACGCTCCCAATTGCGTTCCTCCGTCTGAAAATGTTGGCACAATGTGATGTGTCGGTTTGGTAAGCGCCGCCCAACATTCGGCGCTAGCTGAAAGCAGGTCAACATCATTCCGTAGTTCAGTCACATCTAAGACCTGACTAAACTTATCATACAGAGAGTACATAAATATCAACAAAACAAAAAACATTAACTATGTCTTACATCGCCTTCATACACTTCCAGATTCTGTATCTTGTTGGGAAATAGAACCGGCGGTTCGTTGATGTCTACGATGTTGATTGTCAGAGAATACGTCCTGTTGGCTTTGCAGAAGCCATCATCCACGTCAAAGTACAGCTTGACGCTACGAGTGTCGCTTCGTTCATAGTTGGGGTCGATCCTTGTTTGCACTGTCCCACCTGAAGGACATATACATGTGTGAAATGTTGCAATATACATACTGTTAGAATATAAGTGTTGTTGTTGTTGTTGTTGGTTTTCTTCTTCTTCTTCTTCTTCTTCTTCTTCTTCTTCTTCTTTTGCTTCTTCGTCTTCGCCTTTTTTCGTCTTCATCTTCATCTTCTTCTTCTTCTTCTTCTTCTTCTTCTTCTTCTTCTTCTTCTTGCTTATGAAAGCAATCGTTAGAGTTGCTCACACTCTCACGACATCGAGAATTTGGATTAGTGGTGATGACTTTGATTCCATTCCAGCAGTTAAACAGTGCTAAAGATAATCATGGACAATTAGCAGTAAGTTAATAATTATGTTGAGGCTGCGGAGATGTGGTTTTATGAAATAATAATGCGAAAACCGTGGATGGAGTGAAAAAGCAATGAAGTAATGAAAGACGTTGACGTTAACTATCAAAGAGAATTAGTTACTCGCATCAGAAGAAGACAGTCTACATTCTTTGAGTTTGCCATGAGAAAGAGAAAGCTGGAGTAAGTCGTGACAGCGGGAAATTTGGAGAGAATAAGTGTAAGGGAGAGCCAAGAGAGAAGATGATGGGCAGTTTCACATCAATTGTTATTTTTATTTGTATAAAAACGAGTTTCTAATGATACTAAGCACCCACCAAGCCACTCCTAATCAGAAACAGTGACAAACATCCTCGGGCAACGAGGAAATATGAAAAACATATGGAGCCGCTGGGTTAAGAACCGCATATTCTATTTCATTATGTTTGTTTGTTTGTTTTTTAGGTTCAATATCGTTGTCATAATAATATCCCTTAATGTTTCCAGCGGGCCAGTTGACGGAATGGTTCGGACATAGCGCCGATAATGTCATGAATAATATCGGACTTCCCGAATCGTCGTCCGTTAACAGAGGCAAAGACAAAATGTGATGACCATAACATTTTTAGGCCCAGTAGGTGCCCTCAGGGGGACTTTTCATTATTATTATTATTATTATTATTATTATTATTATTATTATTATTATTATTATTATTATTATTATGTTTTATTTAATTTATATTTTTTAAAATTATTTACATGGTTCCATAATAATACTCCTTAATATTGTTGCTTTAATGTCACTTCCGTTTTTGTATGTGTTGTTGTGCTTTGTTTCTTGTTGTTGTATGCTGCCGAAGGCTTGTTGCCGTAACGGCATCTGTATTTTGTATTGTAATTCTGTGAAGTTAGCACAAACTTCTATAAAACTACATAGGCATGTAATGGGGAGAAAAAGTCTTGAGTATGTCGTCACAAAGGGTAAGCTGGATGGGAGAAGTAGAAGCGGGAGACCAAGAGAGAACATATTGGACAACATGGCTCAGGGGAACATCAGTATCAGAAATGATTGGCAGCACAAGAGACTGAGGGCTGTAGACAGACGTGATCATCATCGCCACACGACATAGACTACAAGAAGATTGGCAGTACACGAGACGGAAGGCTGCGGACAGACATGATCACCAACGCCACATGACATAGACTATAAGAAGAATGGCAGTACACGAGACAGAAGGCTGCGGACAGACATGATCACCAACGCCACATGACATAGACTATAAGAAGAATGGCAGTACACGAGACAGAAGGCTGCGGACAGACATGATCACCAACGCCACGCGGCATGGATTATAAGAAAAAGCGGAAGAACCTGCACTTGGTGTTTTCCAGATCGTTGTATAAGACACGAAATGAGATATTTTAAAGGGCTCAATGTTCTCCAGGGGCTAGAGCCATCCCATGAGGTTCCAATTCCCTGTGTATCATGACCGCCCCTGCTGGTGGGAGAGGCCAGATGAAAGGTCAGATGACTACACTTTGACCTTAGCCAAATAGGCCGAGAAGCGATAGTCACGAGTAGGTGCATATCATTTACAGCATGTCGCAGTCAGCCCCAGCATTTTTAGGTTGTTTTGATTTCTTGGCAAGGGTACATTCAGTATTAGCCTCTACTTTCTGAATCACCGGCACCCGCAATATTTCATGAAAACCAACTCAAGGCGGCCTGCTGCGATGTCCCCCGCAGCCGTGTTTCGGGATTACGAATTGCCCTTTGCCACAGAAGCGATAGGGCTAAAACAAATTATAATAATGAAGACACATATTTAGTCGAAATGTGCCACATAGAAGTCTCAACATGATCTCACCTATTCCTTTGGGTACTAGCTTATACTGCTCCATGCCGGCATCAGATGCTGACCGCATGGTCAGTGAGGTGCGGGCACTCGAGAGGGGATCCACCACATTAATGTCGAAGGCCGTGACCCCGACCCCGACCTTCTCATTGATGTTGACCGTAGCGTCAAGGTTGGACACGTATGGAGCTGTGTTCACCGCTGTAACATACATTCATAGAACATTAGATATATAGAAGGACAAACGGGCAGAAAGGTGGGTTAGGCAGATAGGTAGGTAGATAGATAAGTAGGTAGGTAGGTGGGTGGAAGGTAGGTAGGTAGGTAGGTAGGTAGATAGATAAGTAGGTAGGTAGGTGGGTGGTAGGTAGGTGGGTAAGTAGATAAGTAGGTGGGATGGTGGGTAAGTAGGTAGGTAGATAAGTAGATAGGTAGGTAGGTAGGTAGGTAGGTAGATAGGTAGGTAGGTAGGTAGGTAGGTAAGAGTAGGTAGATATAGAGGTACATATAGAGGTAGTTTGACAAACAGGTAGATAAATAGATAGGCAGGCAGGCAGTCAGGTACTCATTAAGATGGTTATCGAGGTAGTTAAACGAACGAACGAACGAACTTTATTTTAAAAGGGTAACAAATTGGGCACGCAGGCCTGTCTTACATTCGGCCCTTCATTACTGTTAGACAAACATAGGTAGGTAGGTTGGTTAAATGGTATGTATTTTATTTAGTTGATTGGTTTGTTGGTAGGTAGGTAGGTAGGTAGGTAGGTGGGTGGGTATGTAGTTAGGTAGGTAGGTAGATATCTAGGTAGGCAGGTAGGCAGGTAGTAGGTAGACAGGTCCATGTGTAGATACATATAGACGTAGTTTGACAAACAGGTAGATACGTAGGAGGCAGGTAAGCAGTCAGGTACACATTAAGATGGCTATCGAGGAAAGTAGACAAACATGGGTAGGTAGGTTGATAGGATGGTAGGTTTTTTAATTGGGTAGTAAGTAGGCAGGTAGGTAGGTAGGTAGGTAGGTAGGTTTCTATCCTAGCCGAATGTCTTTACAATGTTTAAAGTTGTTCAGTGCCAATGTACCGAATTTCCGTACAATGTTTAAAGTTGTTCAGTGCCCATGTACCGAATTTCCTCACAGTTTATAAAGTTGTTCAGTGCCAATGTACCGAATTTCCTCACAGTTTATAAAGTTGTTCAGTACCAATGTACCAAATTTCCGTACAATGTTTAAAGTTGTTCAGTGCGCATGTACCGAATTTCCTCACACTTTATACAGTTGTTCAGTGCCCATGTACCGAATTTCCGTACAATGTTTAAAGTTGTTCAGTGCCTATGTACCGAATTTCCTCACACTTTATACAGTTGTTCAGTGCCCATGTACCGAATTTCCACACAATTTATAAAGTTGTTCAGTGCCAATGTACCGAATTTCCTCACAATTTATAAAGTTGCTCAGTGCCAATGTACCGAATTTCCTCACACTTTATACAGTTGTTCAGTGCCCATGTACCGAATTTCCGTACAATGTTTAAAGTTGTTCAGTGCCTATGTACCGAATTTCCTCACACTTTATACAGTTGTTCAGTGCCCATGTACCAAATTTCCGTACAATGTTTAAAGTTGTTCAGTGCGCTTGTACCGAATTTCCTCACACTTTATACAGTTGTTCAGTGCCCATGTACCGAATTTCCGTACAATGTTTAAAGTTGTTCAGTGCCTATGTACCGAATTTCCTCACACTTTATACAGTTATTCAGTGCCCATGTACCGAATTTCCTCACAATTTATAAAGTTGTTCAGTGCCAATGTACCGAATTTCCTCACACTTTATAAAGTTGTTCAGTGCCAATGTACCGAATTTCCGTACAATGTTTAAAGTTGTTCAGTGCCCATGTACCGAATTTCCTCACAATTTATAAAGTTGTTCAGTACCAATGTACCAAATTTCAGTACAATGTTTAAAGCTTTTCAGTGTCTATGTTCAGTGCCCATGTACTGAAGTGAACTAGCCTGTTCCCTTCCTCGACATGTTTCTTTCCCAGGCAGCTGTGAACATTCCCAGGTATCCTTTGTATGCAACTGTGTCAAGGGGAGAACCGAAATGCTCGAGAAGTATGAGCCCTGCCCCTGCTAAGGATTATTGTTTTCATTCGCTCGCTTTGAACTCAAACGTAGTCCATACACGTGCTACTATTTCTAGTGCACTGGGTTGATTTTACATGTGAATTAGCTGTCCCTATTACCAATGTCTCTCGCCATCCACTGAACCCATTCCGACTTCAGGGGTATTTGTAATTTACGTCCCCAAGTCAAGGACGAGAATTCAATATTTTAGTCTAACTGACCGATGTAGTGGTTGAACCGGCTACCTCAGTATCAGCACACCAGATGTTTAAGAACAAGCGTTCTTAACCATTCGGCCATGCTGACCTATATCGCTAAGGATTGAACCAAGACCACTGTATAATCTAGCTAGCACTGCACAACCTCGGTCAATAAACTGCCCTGCGGAAATCAGGTTTCTCAGCCGTAGGTATTGCAAATTACCTGCAGGATAACACAAAGCAACACACACCCTTCTCTACAACTTAGCTGTGGGATAACACAAAGGAACACTCATCATTCTCTACAACTTAGCTGTGGGATAACACAGAGCAACTCACATCCTTCTCTGCATCTTAGCTGTAGGATTACACAAAGCAACACACACCCTTCTCTACAACTTACCTGCAGGATAACACAAAGCAACACACACCCTTCTCTACAACTTAGCTGTGGGGTAACACAAAGGAAGACTCATCACAACTCTACAACTTAGCTGTAGGATAGCACAGAGCAACACTAATCCTTCTCTGCAACATAGCTGTAGGATAACACAAAGCAACACAAACCCTTCTCTACAACTTAGCTGTAGGATAACACAAAGCAACACTCATCCTTCTCTACAACTTAGCTGAAGGATAACACAGAGCAACACTCATCCTTCTCTACAACTTAGCTGTAGGATAACACAGAGCAACACTCATCCTTCTCCACAACTTAGCTGTAGGATAACACAAAGCAACACACACCCTTCTCTACAACTTAACTGAAGGATAACAAAGAGCAACACTCATCCTTCTCTACAACTTAGCTGTAGGATAACACAGAGCAACACTCATCCTTCTCTACAACTTAGCTGTAGGATAACACAAAGCAACACACACTCTTCTCTACAACTTAGCTGTGGGGTAACACAAAGGAACACGCATCACAACTCTACAACTTAGCTGTAGGATAGCACAGAGCAACATTCATCCTTTTCTACAACTTAGCTGAAGGATAACACAAAGCAACACTCATCCTTCTCTACAACTTAGCTGTAGGATAACACAAAGAAACACACACTCTTCTCTACAACTTAGCTGTAGGATAACACAAAGCAACACACACCCTTCTCTACAACTTAACTGAAGGATAACACAGAGTAACACTCATCCTTCTCTACAACTTAGCTGTAGGATAAAACAAAGCAACACACACCCTTCTCTACAACTTAGCTGTAGGATAACACAGAGCAACACTCATCCTTCTCCACAACTTAGCTGTAGGATAACACAAAGCAACACACACCCTTCTCTACAACTTAACTGAAGGATAACAAAGAGCAACACTCATCCTTCTCTACAACTTAGCTGTAGGATAACACAGAGCAACACTCATCCTTCTCTACAACTTAGCTGTAGGATAACGCAAAGCAACACACACTCTTCTCTACAACTTAGCTGTGGGGTAACACAAAGGAACACGCATCACAACTCTACAACTTAGCTGTAGGATAGCACAGAGCAACATTCATCCTTTTCTACAACTTAGCTGAAGGATAACACAAAGCAACACTCATCCTTCTCTACAACTTAGCTGTAGGATAACACAAAGAAACACACACCCTTCTCTACAACTTAACTGAAGAATAACACAGAGTAACACTCATCCTTCTTTACAACTTAGCTGAAGGATAACACAGAGCAACACTCATCCTTCTCTACAACTCAAAGTAGTCAAGCAGTTTGACTCGAGTTCCGAAAGTTGTGGGTTCGATTCCGGGCCGCGTTCTTCAATTCACAAGTGAAATTTTTCGTAGACTCCTGTGGCTCGTCGCTAGAGCTACGAAGTTTGTGCTTTGTGTGACGCATTCCGTGCTGCGGAAAGAGACCGAGCCATATGGGATTAAACATGGTGCAATGAAGTCGACCCTGTCGACTTTTAAGCGACTTTTTTTTAGCTGTAGGATAACACAAATCAACACACATCCTTCTCAAAACGAACCAGAAAAGGAATCAGAATATAACTGAATGGATTAGTGTAGCCACTGGCAGGGGTAGCTTTAAAGGGGATTAAAACTTCCAGAGGATAGACTTCATTGCACTGAGTTTTATTGCATATGGCTCGGTCTTCTTCCACAGGGCCGGAAGAGAATACAGAGCACGAACTCCGTAGCTCCAGCGACGACCCCTAGGGGTCTCTAAGAAAATTGTAGTCGTGAACCGAATGATGTAGTCCTGAATCGAACCTACAATCTTCGTGGCGCGAAGCAGGCGGAGAAACCATTTCGCCTCGTAAACTCTATGGCGGGAGCAGAAGGATGTACAAACCATCGTGCATCAGTACACCCGACCCTACATTCAACGGGCCGTATTTACATGCATTGACAAACCCAAGCCTTCTCAGAGACAAACAGTTTCGTGGATTCTTCTTCTTCTCTTGTTCGCTTGAAAATATGTCTTTAACTGCAATGTTCTCTCTTGTGTGAACTTCACTGTCTTTCTTATTTCACTCTGTGGTCTATAGAGTTTATCTTCCACTGTCGTCTCTCTAGGCCAGAAGGTTTGCCTAGATATGTTATATTTTGGGCAGTCTTGGAGTTTGTGCTCTGCTGTCTGCGACGCCAATCCACATGTACACATGGCCGAGTCACCAATCTTGAATTTTGTATACATGTGGTTGCGTAGTCTATTGTGTCCTGTTTTGAGGCGCAGAATAATGACTTGTTCTGGTCTGTCCATAATGTGGTAGTCATCTTGAGTAAGGTTTGGTGGCCTTCTGATTGATTGATTGATTGATTGATTGATTGATTGATTGATTGATGGATTGATTCGGTCAATAAAATGCCCTGCGGAAATCAGGTTTCTCAGCCGTAGGTATTGCAAATTACCTGCAGGATAACACAAAGCAACACACACCCTTCTCTACAACTTAGCTGTGGGATAACACAAAGGAACACTCATCATTCTCTACAACTTAGCTGTGGGATAACACAGAGCAACTCACATCCTTCTCTGCATCTTAGCTGTAGGATTACACAAAGCAACACACACCCTTCTCTACAACTTACCTGCAGGATAACACAAAGCAACACACACCCTTCTCTACAACTTAGCTGTGGAGTAACACAAAGGAAGACTCATCACAACTCTACAACTTAGCTGTAGGATAGCACAGAGCAACACTAATCCTTCTCTGCAACATAGCTGTAGGATAACACAAAGCAACACAAACCCTTCTCTACAACTTAGCTGAAGGATAACACAGAGCAACACTCATCCTTCTCTACAACTTAGCTGTAGGATAACACAGAGCAACACTCATCCTTCTCCACAACTTAGCTGTAGGATAACACAAAGCAACACACACCCTTCTCTACAACTTAACTGAAGGATAACAAAGAGCAACACTCATCCTTCTCTACAACTTAGCTGTAGGATAACACAGAGCAACACTCATCCTTCTCTACAACTTAGCTTTAGGATAACACAAAGCAACACACACTCTTCTCTACAACTTAGCTGTGGGGTAACACAAAGGAACACGCATCACAACTCTACAACTTAGCTGTAGGATAGCACAGAGCAACATTCATCCTTTTCTACAACTTAGCTGAAGGATAACACAAAGCAACACTCATCCTTCTCTACAACTTAGCTGTAGGATAACACAAAGAAACACACACTCTTCTCTACAACTTAGCTGTAGGATAACACAAAGCAACACACACCCTTCTCTACAACTTAACTGAAGGATAACACAGAGTAACACTCATCCTTCTCTACAACTTATCTGTAGGATAACACAAAGCAACACACACCATTTCTACAACTTAGCTGTAGGATAACACAGAGCAACACTCATCCTTCTCCACAACTTAGCTGTAGGATAACACAAAGCAACACACACCCTTCTCTACAACTTAACTGAAGGATAACAAAGAGCAACACTCATCCTTCTCTACAACTTAGCTGTAGGATAACACAGAGCAACACTCATCCTTCTCTACAACTTAGCTGTAGGATAACACAAAGCAACACACACTCTTCTCTACAACTTAGCTGTGGGGTAACACAAAGGAACACGCATCACAACTCTACAACTTAGCTGTAGGATAGCACAGAGCAACATTCATCCTTTTCTACAACTTAGCTGAAGGATAACACAAAGCAACACTCATCCTTCTCTACAACTTAGCTGTAGGATAACACAAAGAAACACACACCCTTCTCTACAACTTAACTGAAGGATAACACAGAGTAACACTCATCCTTCTTTACAACTTAGCTGAAGGATAACACAGAGCAACACTCATCCTTCTCTACAACTCAAAGTAGTCAAGCAGTTTGACTCGAGTTCCGAAAGTTGTGGGTTCGATTCCGGGCCGCGTTCTTCAATTCACAAGTGAAATTTTTCGTAGACTCCTGTGGCTCGTCGCTAGAGCTACGAAGTTTGTGCTTTGTGTGACGCATTCCGTGCTGCGGAAAGAGACCGAGCCATATGGGATTAAACATGGTGCAATGAAGTCGACCCTGTCGACTTTTAAGCGACTTTTTTTTAGCTGTAGGATAACACAAATCAACACACATCCTTCTCAAAACGAACCAGAAAAGGAATCAGAATATAACTGAATGGATTAGTGTAGCCACTGGCAGGAGTAGCTTTAAAGGGGATTATAACTTCCAGAGGATAGACTTCATTGCACTGAGTTTTATTGCATATGGCTCGGTCTTCTTCCACAGGGCCGGAAGAGAATACAGAGCACGAACTCCGTAGCTCCAGCGACGACCCCTAGGGGTCTCTAAGAAAATTGTAGTCGTGAACCGAATGATGTAGTCCTGAATCGAACCTACAATCTTCGTGGCGCGAAGCAGGCGGAGAAACCATTTCGCCTCGTAAACTCTATGGCGGGAGCAGAAGGAGGTACAAACCATCGTGCATCAGTACACCCGACCCTACATTCAACGGGCCGTATTTACATGCATTGACAAACCCAAGCCTTCTCAGAGACAAACAGTTTCGTGGATTCTTCTTCTTCTCTTGTTCGCTTGAAAATATGTCTTTAACTGCAATGTTCTCTCTTGTGTGAACTTCACTGTCTTTCTTATTTCACTCTGTGGTCTATAGAGTTTATCTTCCACTGTCGTCTCTCTAGGCCAGAAGGTTTGCCTAGATATGTTATATTTTGGGCAGTCTTGGAGTTTGTGCTCTGCTGTCTGCGACGCCAATCCACATGTACACATGGCTGAGTCACCAATCTTGAATTTTGTGTACATGTGGTTGCGTAGTCTATTGTGTCCTGTTTTGAGGCGCAGAATAATGACTTGTTCTGGTCTGTCCATAATGTGGTAGTCATCTTGAGTAAGGTTTGGTGGCCTTCTGATTGATTGATTGATTGATTGATTGATTGATTGATTGATGGATTGATTCGGTCAATAAACTGCCCTGCGGAAATCAGGTTTCTCAGCCGTAGGTATTGCAAATTACCTGCAGGATAACACAAAGCAACACACACCCTTCTCTACAACTTAGCTGTGGGATAACACAAAGGAACACTCATCATTCTCTACAACTTAGCTGTGGGATAACACAGAGCAACACTCATCCTTCTCTACAACTTAGCTGAAGGATAACACAGAGCAACACTCATCCTTCTCTACAAATTAGCTGTAGGATAACACAGAGCAACACTCATCCTTCTCCACAACTTAGCTGTAGGATAACACAAAGCAACACACACCCTTCTCTACAACTTAACTGAAGGATAACAAAGAGCAACACTCATCCTTCTCTACAACTTAGCTGTAGGATAACACAGAGCAACACTCATCCTTCTCTACAACTTAGCTGTAGGATAACACAAAGCAACACACACTCTTCTCTACAACTTAGCTGTGGGGTAACACAAAGGAACACGCATCACAACTCTACAACTTAGCTGTAGGATAGCACAGAGCAACATTCATCCTTTTCTACAACTTAGCTGAAGGATAACACAAAGCAACACTCATCCTTCTCTACAACTTAGCTGTAGGATAACACAAAGAAACACACACTCTTCTCTACAACTTAGCTGTAGGATAACACAAAGCAACACACACCCTTCTCTACAACTTAACTGAAGGATAACACAGAGTAACACTCATCCTTCTCTACAACTTAGCTGTAGGATAACACAAAGCAACACACACCCTTCTCTACAACTTAGCTGTAGGATAACACAGAGCAACACTCATCCTTCTCCACAACTTAGCTGTAGGATAACACAAAGCAACACACACCCTTCTCTACAACTTAACTGAAGGATAACAAAGAGCAACACTCATCCTTCTCTACAACTTAGCTGTAGGATAACACAGAGCAACACTCATCCTTCTCTACAACTTAGCTGTAGGATAACGCAAAGCAACACACACTCTTCTCTACAACTTAGCTGTGGGGTAACACAAAGGAACACGCATCACAACTCTACAACTTAGCTGTAGGATAGCACAGAGCAACATTCATCCTTTTCTACAACTTAGCTGAAGGATAACACAAAGCAACACTCATCCTTCTCTACAACTTAGCTGTAGGATAACACAAAGAAACACACACCCTTCTCTACAACTTAACTGAAGGATAACACAGAGTAACACTCATCCTTCTTTACAACTTAGCTGAAGGATAACACAGAGCAACACTCATCCTTCTCTACAACTCAAAGTAGTCAAGCAGTTTGACTCGAGTTCCGAAAGTTGTGGGTTCGATTCCGGGCCGCGTTCTTCAATTCACAAGTGAAATTTTTCGTAGACTCCTGTGGCTCGTCGCTAGAGCTACGAAGTTTGTGCTTTGTGTGACGCATTCCGTGCTGCGGAAAGAGACCGAGCCATATGGGATTAAACATGGTGCAATGAAGTCGACCCTGTCGACTTTTAAGCGACTTTTTTTTAGCTGTAGGATAACACAAATCAACACACATCCTTCTCAAAACGAACCAGAAAAGGAATCAGAATATAACTGAATGGATTAGTGTAGCCACTGGCAGGGGTAGCTTTAAAGGGGATTAAAACTTCCAGAGGATAGACTTCATTGCATTGAGTTTTATTGCATATGGCTCGGTCTTCTTCCACAGGGCCGGAAGAGAATACAGAGCACGAACTCCGTAGCTCCAGCGACGACCCCTAGGGGTCTCTAAGAAAATTGTAGTCGTGAACCGAATGATGTAGTCCTGAATCGAACCTACAATCTTCGTGGCGCGAAGCAGGCGGAGAAACCATTTCGCCTCGTAAACTCTATGGCGGGAGCAGAAGGATGTACAAACCATCGTGCATCAGTACACCCGACCCTACATTCAACGGGCCGTATTTACATGCATTGACAAACCCAAGCCTTCTCAGAGACAAACAGTTTCGTGGATTCTTCTTCTTCTCTTGTTCGCTTGAAAATATGTCTTTAACTGCAATGTTCTCTCTTGTGTGAACTTCACTGTCTTTCTTATTTCACTCTGTGGTCTATAGAGTTTATCTTCCACTGTCGTCTCTCTAGGCCAGAAGGTTTGCCTAGATATGTTATATTTTGGGCAGTCTTGGAGTTTGTGCTCTGCTGTCTGCGACGCCAATCCACATGTACACATGGCTGAGTCACCAATCTTGAATTTTGTATACATGTGGTTGCGTAGTCTATTGTGTCCTGTTTTGAGGCGCAGAATAATGACTTGTTCTGGTCTGTCCATAATGTGGTAGTCATCTTGAGTAAGGTTTGGTGGCCTTCTGATTGATTGATTGATTGATTGATTGATTGATTGATTGATTGATTGATGGATTGATTCGGTCAATAAACTGCCCTGCGGAAATCAGGTTTCTCAGCAGTAGGTATTGCAAATTACCTGCAGGATAACACAAAGCAACACACACCCTTCTCTACAACTTAGCTGTGGGATAACACAAAGGAACACTCATCATTCTCTACAACTTAGCTGTGGGATAACACAGAGCAACTCACATCCTTCTCTGCATCTTAGCTGTAGGATTACACAAAGCAACACACACCCTTCTCTACAACTTACCTGCAGGATAACACAAAGCAACACACACCCTTCTCTACAACTTAGCTGTGGGGTAACACAAAGGAAGACTCATCACAACTCTACAACTTAGCTGTAGGATAGCACAGAGCAACACTAATCCTTCTCTGCAACATAGCTGTAGGATAACACAAAGCAACACAAACCCTTCTCTACAACTTAGCTGAAGGATAACACAGAGCAACACTCATCCTTCTCTACAACTTAGCTGTAGGATAACACAGAGCAACACTCATCCTTCTCCACAACTTAGCTGTAGGATAACACAAAGCAACACACACCCTTCTCTACAACTTAACTGAAGGATAACAAAGAGCAACACTCATCCTTCTCTACAACTTAGCTGTAGGATAACACAGAGCAACACTCATCCTTCTCTACAACTTAGCTGTAGGATAACACAAAGCAACACACACTCTTCTCTACAACTTAGCTGTGGGGTAACACAAAGGAACACGCATCACAACTCTACAACTTAGCTGTAGGATAGCACAGAGCAACATTCATCCTTTTCTACAACTTAGCTGAAGGATAACACAAAGCAACACTCATCCTTCTCTACAACTTAGCTGTAGGATAACACAAAGAAACACACACTCTTCTCTACAACTTAGCTGTAGGATAACACAAAGCAACACACACCCTTCTCTACAACTTAACTGAAGGATAACACAGAGTAACACTCATCCTTCTCTACAACTTAGCTGTAGGATAACACAAAGCAACACACACCCTTCTCTACAACTTAGCTGTAGGATAACACAGAGCAACACTCATCCTTCTCCACAACTTAGCTGTAGGATAACACAAAGCAACACACACCCTTCTCTACAACTTAACTGAAGGATAACAAAGAGCAACACTCATCCTTCTCTACAACTTAGCTGTAGGATAACACAGAGCAACACTCATCCTTCTCTACAACTTAGCTGTAGGATAACACAAAGCAACACACACTCTTCTCTACAACTTAGCTGTGGGGTAACACAAAGGAACACGCATCACAACTCTACAACTTAGCTGTAGGATAGCACAGAGCAACATTCATCCTTTTCTACAACTTAGCTGAAGGATAACACAAAGCAACACTCATCCTTCTCTACAACTTAGCTGTAGGATAACACAAAGAAACACACACCCTTCTCTACAACTTAACTGAAGGATAACACAGAGTAACACTCATCCTTCTTTACAACTTAGCTGAAGGATAACACAGAGCAACACTCATCCTTCTCTACAACTCAAAGTAGTCAAGCAGTTTGACTCGAGTTCCGAAAGTTGTGGGTTCGATTCCGGGCCGCGTTCTTCAATTCACAAGTGAAATTTTTCGTAGACTCCTGTGGCTCGTCGCTAGAGCTACGAAGTTTGTGCTTTGTGTGACGCATTCCGTGCTGCGGAAAGAGACCGAGCCATATGGGATTAAACATGGTGCAATGAAGTCGACCCTGTCGACTTTTAAGCGACTTTTTTTTAGCTGTAGGATAACACAAATCAACACACATCCTTCTCAAAACGAACCAGAAAAGGAATCAGAATATAACTGAATGGATTAGTGTAGCCACTGGCAGGAGTAGCTTTAAAGGGGATTATAACTTCCAGAGGATAGACTTCATTGCACTGAGTTTTATTGCATATGGCTCGGTCTTCTTCCACAGGGCCGGAAGAGAATACAGAGCACGAACTCCGTAGCTCCAGCGACGACCCCTAGGGGTCTCTAAGAAAATTGTTGTCGTGAACCGAATGATGTAGTCCTGAATCGAACCTACAATCTTCGTGGCGCGAAGCAGGCGGAGAAACCATTTCGCCTCGTAAACTCTATGGCGGGAGCAGAAGGAGGTACAAACCATCGTGCATCAGTACACCCGACCCTACATTCAACGGGCCGTATTTACATGCATTGACAAACCCAAGCCTTCTCAGAGACAAACAGTTTCGTGGATTCTTCTTCTTCTCTTGTTCGCTTGAAAATATGTCTTTAACTGCAATGTTCTCTCTTGTGTGAACTTCACTGTCTTTCTTATTTCACTCTGTGGTCTATAGAGTTTATCTTCCACTGTCGTCTCTCTAGGCCAGAAGGTTTGCCTAGATATGTTATATTTTGGGCAGTCTTGGAGTTTGTGCTCTGCTGTCTGCGACGCCAATCCACATGTACACATGGCTGAGTCACCAATCTTGAATTTTGTGTACATGTGGTTGCGTAGTCTATTGTGTCCTGTTTTGAGGCGCAGAATAATGACTTGTTCTGGTCTGTCCATAATGTGGTAGTCATCTTGAGTAAGGTTTGGTGGCCTTCTGATTGATTGATTGATTGATTGATTGATTGATTGATGGATTGATTCGGTCAATAAACTGCCCTGCGGAAATCAGGTTTCTCAGCCGTAGGTATTGCAAATTACCTGCAGGATAACACAAAGCAACACACACCCTTCTCTACAACTTAGCTGTGGGATAACACAAAGGAACACTCATCATTCTCTACAACTTAGCTGTGGGATAACACAGAGCAACTCACATCCTTCTCTGCATCTTAGCTGTAGGATTACACAAAGCAACACACACCCTTCTCTACAACTTACCTGCAGGATAACACAAAGCAACACACACCCTTCTCTACAACTTAGCTGTGGGGTAACACAAAGTAAGACTCATCACAACTCTACAACTTAGCTGTAGGATAGCACAGAGCAACACTAATCCTTCTCTGCAACATAGCTGTAGGATAACACAAAGCAACACAAACCCTTCTCTACAACTTAGCTGTAGGATAACACAAAGCAACACTCATCCTTCTCTACAACTTAGCTGAAGGATAACACAGAGCAACACTCATCCTTCTCTACAACTTAGCTGTAGGATAACACAGAGCAACACTCATCCTTCTCCACAACTTAGCTGTAGGATAACACAAAGCAACACACACCCTTCTCTACAACTTAACTGAAGGATAACAAAGAGCAACACTCATCCTTCTCTACAACTTAGCTGTAGGATAACACAGAGCAACACTCATCCTTCTCTACAACTTAGCTGTAGGATAACACAAAGCAACACACACTCTTCTCTACAACTTAGCTGTGGGGTAACACAAAGGAACACGCATCACAACTCTACAACTTAGCTGTAGGATAGCACAGAGCAACATTCATCCTTTTCTACAACTTAGCTGAAGGATAACACAAAGCAACACTCATCCTTCTCTACAACTTAGCTGTAGGATAACACAAAGAAACACACACTCTTCTCTACAACTTAGCTGTAGGATAACACAAAGCAACACACACCCTTCTCTACAACTTAACTGAAGGATAACACAGAGTAACACTCATCCTTCTCTACAACTTAGCTGTAGGATAACACAAAGCAACACACACCCTTCTCTACAACTTAGCTGTAGGATAACACAGAGCAACACTCATCCTTCTCCACAACTTAGCTGTAGGATAACACAAAGCAACACACACCCTTGTCTACAACTTAGCTGAAGGATAACAAAGAGCAACACTCATCCTTCTCTACAACTTAGCTGTAGGATAACACAGAGCAACACTCATCCTTCTCTACAACTTAGCTGTAGGATAACACAAAGCAACACACACTCTTCTCTACAACTTAGCTGTGGGGTAACACAAAGGAACACGCATCACAACTCTACAACTTAGCTGTAGGATAGCACAGAGCAACATTCACCCTTTTCTACAACTTAGCTGAAGGATAACACAAAGCAACACTCATCCTTCTCTACAACTTAGCTGTAGGATAACACAAAGAAACACACACCCTTCTCTACAACTTAACTGAAGGATAACACAGAGTAACACTCATCCTTCTTTACAACTTAGCTGAAGGATAACACAGAGCAACACTCATCCTTCTCTACAACTCAAAGTAGTCAAGCAGTTTGACTCGAGTTCCGAAAGTTGTGGGTTCGATTCCGGGCCGCGTTCTTCAATTCACAAGTGAAATTTTTCGTAGACTCCTGTGGCTCGTCGCTAGAGCTACGAAGTTTGTGCTTTGTGTGACGCATTCCGTGCTGCGGAAAGAGACCGAGCCATATGGGATTAAACATGGTGCAATGAAGTCGACCCTGTCGACTTTTAAGCGACTTTTTTTTAGCTGTAGGATAACACAAATCAACACACATCCTTCTCAAAACGAACCAGAAAAGGAATCAGAATATAACTGAATGGATTAGTGTAGCCACTGGCAGGGGTAGCTTTAAAGGGGATTAAAACTTCCAGAGGATAGACTTCATTGCATTGAGTTTTATTGCATATGGCTCGGTCTTCTTCCACAGGGCCGGAAGAGAATACAGAGCACGAACTCCGTAGCTCCAGCGACGACCCCTAGGGGTCTCTAAGAAAATTGTAGTCGTGAACCGAATGATGTAGTCCTGAATCGAACCTACAATCTTCGTGGCGCGAAGCAGGCGGAGAAACCATTTCGCCTCGTAAACTCTATGGCGGGAGCAGAAGGATGTACAAACCATCGTGCATCAGTACACCCGACCCTACATTCAACGGGCCGTATTTACATGCATTGACAAACCCAAGCCTTCTCAGAGACAAACAGTTTCGTGGATTCTTCTTCTTCTCTTGTTCGCTTGAAAATATGTCTTTAACTGCAATGTTCTCTCTTGTGTGAACTTCACTGTCTTTCTTATTTCACTCTGTGGTCTATAGAGTTTATCTTCCACTGTCGTCTCTCTAGGCCAGAAGGTTTGCCTAGATATGTTATATTTTGGGCAGTCTTGGAGTTTGTGCTCTGCTGTCTGCGACGCCAATCCACATGTACACATGGCTGAGTCACCAATCTTGAATTTTGTATACATGTGGTTGCGTAGTCTATTGTGTCCTGTTTTGAGGCGCAGAATAATGACTTGTTCTGGTCTGTCCATAATGTGGTAGTCATCTTGAGTAAGGTTTGGTGGCCTTCTGATTGATTGATTGATTGATTGATTGATTGATTGATTGATTGATTGATGGATTGATTCGGTCAATAAACTGCCCTGCGGAAATCAGGTTTCTCAGCCGTAGGTATTGCAAATTACCTGCAGGATAACACAAAGCAACACACACCCTTCTCTACAACTTAGCTGTGGGATAACACAAAGGAACACTCATCATTCTCTACAACTTAGCTGTGGGATAACACAGAGCAACTCACATCCTTCTCTGCATCTTAGCTGTAGGATTACACAAAGCAACACACACCCTTCTCTACAACTTACCTGCAGGATAACACAAAGCAACACACACCCTTCTCTACAACTTAGCTGTGGGGTAACACAAAGGAAGACTCATCACAACTCTACAACTTAGCTGTAGGATAGCACAGAGCAACACTAATCCTTCTCTGCAACATAGCTGTAGGATAACACAAAGCAACACAAACCCTTCTCTACAACTTAGCTGAAGGATAACACAGAGCAACACTCATCCTTCTCTACAACTTAGCTGTAGGATAACACAGAGCAACACTCATCCTTCTCCACAACTTAGCTGTAGGATAACACAAAGCAACACACACCCTTCTCTACAACTTAACTGAAGGATAACAAAGAGCAACACTCATCCTTCTCTACAACTTAGCTGTAGGATAACACAGAGCAACACTCATCCTTCTCTACAACTTAGCTGTAGGATAACACAAAGCAACACACACTCTTCTCTACAACTTAGCTGTGGGGTAACACAAAGGAACACGCATCACAACTCTACAACTTAGCTGTAGGATAGCACAGAGCAACATTCATCCTTTTCTACAACTTAGCTGAAGGATAACACAAAGCAACACTCATCCTTCTCTACAACTTAGCTGTAGGATAACACAAAGAAACACACACTCTTCTCTACAACTTAGCTGTAGGATAACACAAAGCAACACACACCCTTCTCTACAACTTAACTGAAGGATAACACAGAGTAACACTCATCCTTCTCTACAACTTAGCTGTAGGATAACACAAAGCAACACACACCCTTCTCTACAACTTAGCTGTAGGATAACACAGAGCAACACTCATCCTTCTCCACAACTTAGCTGTAGGATAACACAAAGCAACACACACCCTTCTCTACAACTTAACTGAAGGATAACAAAGAGCAACACTCATCCTTCTCTACAACTTAGCTGTAGGATAACACAGAGCAACACTCATCCTTCTCTACAACTTAGCTGTAGGATAACACAAAGCAACACACACTCTTCTCTACAACTTAGCTGTGGGGTAACACAAAGGAACACGCATCACAACTCTACAACTTAGCTGTAGGATAGCACAGAGCAACATTCATCCTTTTCTACAACTTAGCTGAAGGATAACACAAAGCAACACTCATCCTTCTCTACAACTTAGCTGTAGGATAACACAAAGAAACACACACCCTTCTCTACAACTTAACTGAAGGATAACACAGAGTAACACTCATCCTTCTTTACAACTTAGCTGAAGGATAACACAGAGCAACACTCATCCTTCTCTACAACTCAAAGTAGTCAAGCAGTTTGACTCGAGTTCCGAAAGTTGTGGGTTCGATTCCGGGCCGCGTTCTTCAATTCACAAGTGAAATTTTTCGTAGACTCCTGTGGCTCGTCGCTAGAGCTACGAAGTTTGTGCTTTGTGTGACGCATTCCGTGCTGCGGAAAGAGACCGAGCCATATGGGATTAAACATGGTGCAATGAAGTCGACCCTGTCGACTTTTAAGCGACTTTTTTTTAGCTGTAGGATAACACAAATCAACACACATCCTTCTCAAAACGAACCAGAAAAGGAATCAGAATATAACTGAATGGATTAGTGTAGCCACTGGCAGGAGTAGCTTTAAAGGGGATTATAACTTCCAGTGGATAGACTTCATTGCACTGAGTTTTATTGCATATGGCTCGGTCTTCTTCCACAGGGCCGGAAGAGAATACAGAGCACGAACTCCGTAGCTCCAGCGACGACCCCTAGGGGTCTCTAAGAAAATTGTAGTCGTGAACCGAATGATGTAGTCCTGAATCGAACCTACAATCTTCGTGGCGCGAAGCAGGCGGAGAAACCATTTCGCCTCGTAAACTCTATGGCGGGAGCAGAAGGAGGTACAAACCATCGTGCATCAGTACACCCGACCCTACATTCAACGGGCCGTATTTACATGCATTGACAAACCCAAGCCTTCTCAGAGACAAACAGTTTCGTGGATTCTTCTTCTTCTCTTGTTCGCTTGAAAATATGTCTTTAACTGCAATGTTCTCTCTTGTGTGAACTTCACTGTCTTTCTTATTTCACTCTGTGGTCTATAGAGTTTATCTTCCACTGTCGTCTCTCTAGGCCAGAAGGTTTGCCTAGATATGTTATATTTTGGGCAGTCTTGGAGTTTGTGCTCTGCTGTCTGCGACGCCAATCCACATGTACACATGGCTGAGTCACCAATCTTGAATTTTGTGTACATGTGGTTGCGTAGTCTATTGTGTCCTGTTTTGAGGCGCAGAATAATGACTTGTTCTGGTCTGTCCATAATGTGGTAGTCATCTTGAGTAAGGTTTGGTGGCCTTCTGATTGATTGATTGATTGATTGATTGATTGATTGATGGATTGATTCGGTCAATAAACTGCCCTGCGGAAATCAGGTTTCTCAGCCGTAGGTATTGCAAATTACCTGCAGGATAACACAAAGCAACACACACCCTTCTCTACAACTTAGCTGTGGGATAACACAAAGGAACACTCATCATTCTCTACAACTTAGCTGTGGGATAACACAGAGCAACTCACATCCTTCTCTGCATCTTAGCTGTAGGATTACACAAAGCAACACACACCCTTCTCTACAACTTACCTGCAGGATAACACAAAGCAACACACACCCTTCTCTACAACTTAGCTGTGGGGTAACACAAAGTAAGACTCATCACAACTCTACAACTTAGCTGTAGGATAGCACAGAGCAACACTAATCCTTCTCTGCAACATAGCTGTAGGATAACACAAAGCAACACAAACCCTTCTCTACAACTTAGCTGTAGGATAACACAAAGCAACACTCATCCTTCTCTACAACTTAGCTGAAGGATAACACAGAGCAACACTCATCCTTCTCTACAACTTAGCTGTAGGATAACACAGAGCAACACTCATCCTTCTCCACAACTTAGCTGTAGGATAACACAAAGCAACACACACCCTTCTCTACAACTTAACTGAAGGATAACAAAGAGCAACACTCATCCTTCTCTACAACTTAGCTGTAGGATAACACAGAGCAACACTCATCCTTCTCTACAACTTAGCTGTAGGATAACACAAAGCAACACACACTCTTCTCTACAACTTAGCTGTGGGGTAACACAAAGGAACACGCATCACAACTCTACAACTTAGCTGTAGGATAGCACAGAGCAACATTCATCCTTTTCTACAACTTAGCTGAAGGATAACACAAAGCAACACTCATCCTTCTATACAACTTAGCTGTAGGATAACACAAAGAAACACACACTCTTCTCTACAACTTAGCTGTAGGATAACACAAAGCAACACACACCCTTCTCTACAACTTAACTGAAGGATAACACAGAGTAACACTCATCCTTCTCTACAACTTAGCTGTAGGATAACACAAAGCAACACACACCCTTCTCTACAACTTAGCTGTAGGATAACACAGAGCAACACTCATCCTTCTCCACAACTTAGCTGTAGGATAACACAAAGCAACACACACCCTTGTCTACAACTTAGCTGAAGGATAACAAAGAGCAACACTCATCCTTCTCTACAACTTAGCTGTAGGATAACACAGAGCAACACTCATCCTTCTCTACAACTTAGCTGTAGGATAACACAAAGCAACACACACCCTTGTCTACAACTTAGCTGAAGGATAACAAAGAGCAACACTCATCCTTCTCTACAACTTAGCTGTAGGATAACACAGAGCAACACTCATCCTTCTCTACAACTTAGCTGTAGGATAACACAAAGCAACACACACTCTTCTCTACAACTTAGCTGTGGGGTAACACAAAGGAACACGCATCACAACTCTACAACTTAGCTGTAGGATAGCACAGAGCAACATTCACCCTTTTCTACAACTTAGCTGAAGGATAACACAAAGCAACACTCATCCTTCTCTACAACTTAGCTGTAGGATAACACAAAGAAACACACACCCTTCTCTACAACTTAACTGAAGGATAACACAGAGTAACACTCATCCTTCTTTACAACTTAGCTGAAGGATAACACAGAGCAACACTCATCCTTCTCTACAACTCAAAGTAGTCAAGCAGTTTGACTCGAGTTCCGAAAGTTGTGGGTTCGATTCCGGGCCGCGTTCTTCAATTCACAAGTGGAATTTTTCGTAGACTCCTGTGGCTCGTCGCTAGAGCTACGAAGTTCGTGCTTTGTGTGACGCATTCCGTGCTGCGGAAAGAGACCGAGCCATATGGGATTAAACATGGTGCAATGAAGTCGACCCTGTCGACTTTTAAGCGACTTTTTTTTAGCTGTAGGATAACACAAATCAACACACATCCTTCTCAAAACGAACCAGAAAAGGAATCAGAATATAACTGAATGGATTAGTGTAGCCACTGGCAGGGGTAGCTTTAAAGGGGATTATAACTTCCAGAGGATAGACTTCATTGCACTGAGTTTTATTGCATATGGCTCGGTCTTCTTCCACAGGGCCGGAAGAGAATACAGAGCACGAACTCCGTAGCTCCAGCGACGACCCCTAGGGGTCTCTAAGAAAATTGTAGTCGTGAACCGAATGATGTAGTCCTGAATCGAACCTACAATCTTCGTGGCGCTAAGCAGGCGGAGAAACCATTTCGCCTCGTAAACTCTATGGCGGGAGCAGAAGGAGGTACAAACCATCGTGCATCAGTACACCCGACCCTACATTCAACGGGCCGTATTTACATGCATTGACAAACCCAAGCCTTCTCAGAGACAAACAGTTTCGTGGATTCTTCTTCTTCTCTTGTTCGCTTGAAAATATGTCTTTAACTGCAATGTTCTCTCTTGTGTGAACTTCACTGTCTTTCTTATTTCACTCTGTGGTCTATAGAGTTTATCTTCCACTGTCGTCTCTCTAGGCCAGAAGGTTTGCCTAGATATGTTATATTTTGGGCAGTCTTGGAGTTTGTGCTCTGCTGTCTGCGACGCCAATCCACATGTACACATGGCTGAGTCACCAATCTTGAATTTTGTGTACATGTGGTTGCGTAGTCTATTGTGTCCTGTTTTGAGGCGCAGAATAATGACTTGTTCTGGTCTGTCCATAATGTGGTAGTCATCTTGAGTAAGGTTTGGTGGCCTTCTGATTGATTGATTGATTGATTGATTGATTGATTGATGGATTGATTCGGTCAATAAACTGCCCTGCGGAAATCAGGTTTCTCAGCCGTAGGTATTGCAAATTACCTGCAGGATAACACAAAGCAACACACACCCTTCTCTACAACTTAGCTGTGGGATAACACAAAGGAACACTCATCATTCTCTACAACTTAGCTGTGGGATAACACAGAGCAACTCACATCCTTCTCTGCATCTTAGCTGTAGGATTACACAAAGCAACACACACCCTTCTCTACAACTTACCTGCAGGATAACACAAAGCAACACACACCCTTCTCTACAACTTAGCTGTGGGGTAACACAAAGTAAGACTCATCACAACTCTACAACTTAGCTGTAGGATAGCACAGAGCAACACTAATCCTTCTCTGCAACATAGCTGTAGGATAACACAAAGCAACACAAACCCTTCTCTACAACTTAGCTGTAGGATAACACAAAGCAACACTCATCCTTCTCTACAACTTAGCTGAAGGATAACACAGAGCAACACTCATCCTTCTCTACAACTTAGCTGTAGGATAACACAGAGCAACACTCATCCTTCTCCACAACTTAGCTGTAGGATAACACAAAGCAACACACACCCTTCTCTACAACTTAACTGAAGGATAACAAAGAGCAACACTCATCCTTCTCTACAACTTAGCTGTAGGATAACACAGAGCAACACTCATCCTTCTCTACAACTTAGCTGTAGGATAACACAAAGCAACACACACTCTTCTCTACAACTTAGCTGTGGGGTAACACAAAGGAACACGCATCACAACTCTACAACTTAGCTGTAGGATAGCACAGAGCAACATTCATCCTTTTCTACAACTTAGCTGAAGGATAACACAAAGCAACACTCATCCTTCTCTACAACTTAGCTGTAGGATAACACAAAGAAACACACACTCTTCTCTACAACTTAGCTGTAGGATAACACAAAGCAACACACACCCTTCTCTACAACTTAACTGAAGGATAACACAGAGTAACACTCATCCTTCTCTACAACTTAGCTGTAGGATAACACAAAGCAACACACACCCTTCTCTACAACTTAGCTGTAGGATAACACAGAGCAACACTCATCCTTCTCCACAACTTAGCTGTAGGATAACACAAAGCAACACACACCCTTGTCTACAACTTAGCTGAAGGATAACAAAGAGCAACACTCATCCTTCTCTACAACTTAGCTGTAGGATAACACAGAGCAACACTCATCCTTCTCTACAACTTAGCTGTAGGATAACACAAAGCAACACACACTCTTCTCTACAACTTAGCTGTGGGGTAACACAAAGGAACACGCATCACAACTCTACAACTTAGCTGTAGGATAGCACAGAGCAACATTCACCCTTTTCTACAACTTAGCTGAAGGATAACACAAAGCAACACTCATCCTTCTCTACAACTTAGCTGTAGGATAACACAAAGAAACACACACCCTTCTCTACAACTTAACTGAAGGATAACACAGAGTAACACTCATCCTTCTTTACAACTTAGCTGAAGGATAACACAGAGCAACACTCATCCTTCTCTACAACTCAAAGTAGTCAAGCAGTTTGACTCGAGTTCCGAAAGTTGTGGGTTCGATTCCGGGCCGCGTTCTTCAATTCACAAGTGGAATTTTTCGTAGACTCCTGTGGCTCGTCGCTAGAGCTACGAAGTTCGTGCTTTGTGTGACGCATTCCGTGCTGCGGAAAGAGACCGAGCCATATGGGATTAAACATGGTGCAATGAAGTCGACCCTGTCGACTTTTAAGCGACTTTTTTTTAGCTGTAGGATAACACAAATCAACACACATCCTTCTCAAAACGAACCAGAAAAGGAATCAGAATATAACTGAATGGATTAGTGTAGCCACTGGCAGGGGTAGCTTTAAAGGGGATTATAACTTCCAGAGGATAGACTTCATTGCACTGAGTTTTATTGCATATGGCTCGGTCTTCTTCCACAGGGCCGGAAGAGAATACAGAGCACGAACTCCGTAGCTCCAGCGACGACCCCTAGGGGTCTCTAAGAAAATTGTAGTCGTGAACCGAATGATGTAGTCCTGAATCGAACCTACAATCTTCGTGGCGCTAAGCAGGCGGAGAAACCATTTCGCCTCGTAAACTCTATGGCGGGAGCAGAAGGAGGTACAAACCATCGTGCATCAGTACACCCGACCCTACATTCAACGGGCCGTATTTACATGCATTGACAAACCCAAGCCTTCTCAGAGACAAACAGTTTCGTGGATTCTTCTTCTTCTCTTGTTCGCTTGAAAATATGTCTTTAACTGCAATGTTCTCTCTTGTGTGAACTTCACTGTCTTTCTTATTTCACTCTGTGGTCTATAGAGTTTATCTTCCACTGTCGTCTCTCTAGGCCAGAAGGTTTGCCTAGATATGTTATATTTTGGGCAGTCTTGGAGTTTGTGCTCTGCTGTCTGCGACGCCAATCCACATGTACACATGGCTGAGTCACCAATCTTGAATTTTGTATACATGTGGTTGCGTAGTCTATTGTGTCCTGTTTTGAGGCGCAGAATAATGACTTGTTCTGGTCTGTCCATAATGTGGTAGTCATCTTGAGTAAGGTTTGGTGGCCTTCTGATTGATTGATTGATTGATTGATTGATTGATTGATTGATTGATTGAGTGATTTAGGAACCGACATCACAGCATTCGGGGCATTCCCATAAGCGATCCGTCCCCATCCTCAGCAGCCAGCGAAGAGTTCCAACACTAATAGTACCAGTAGCAATCTGATTATATGTCCGTCCCCCGCCCCTCGATGTGTCTCCACCTTGCCGTGGTGGGGGGGGGGGCGCTTGAGTGTCCCAATGACCCCAAAGTGCTATGCCGACGGATGTACAACTATATGTCGGACAGCACTTGGGTTAGGGGCCAGACCAAGAGAGGCACAACCTGCTGCTCCGCAGGTAGACTGAGGATAGCAGTCAAAAGTTCATATCAGGCGCACGAAGGCAGAAATTCTTGGTCCGGACACAGGCTCCCAGTCGAGGGATATGGCTGAACGCCTCTAAGCCATAAACGTTCGAATGTGAGAGCCGGGCCGATGCCCACCTACCTAAAAATGGAGGTGAGATGCTGAGCACGCTGCATGGTTAGTTCAGAGACTTGCTCGAAGGCTCTCAGCTGGGAGATATGAGGGATCCCCGGATGAGAGAGCCTGGCCGTTTTCTCGCTCACTGATGCAGGGAGGTAAGGTGCTGAGCCGGCAGCACATGTAGCCTACCTCGTGAGCGAACACTAAAGGTAGAAAAAGTGCTTCAGTCGCACGAATGGTTACGGAAAATGTCTATCTATACTCATAGAGAGTGTAGTCAAAGGTGGAAAACGTCTCAATAGCACGAAATGGAGCGCTTGGCTAGCGAATCCATTGCGTGGTCCGAAGTCCAAAGCGAAAGCTTACCTAGTGGATGTCATCCGCAGACTGACCGTTCCTGGTTTGTGCTTGAGCAACCATTGGCAAGCGAAATGCCCATTACATGGAAGTGGGGAATTAAAGCAGCCATGAGCAAGACGTGGCAATTCCTCGGGTGAGCCCAGTCTCAGAGCAATATGTGCCGGCTCTGCAATTATGGAAGCCTCCTTGGATAGCGGGGAACACCCATGATCTGCCCCTGCCTTCCCTTGAGGGTTGACCGTGATGTCTTTGACCGTTCTACCTTGACCAACTGAGATGTGGGCGACACCACAGCAGTAAAAGTCTAACGTCTCTCGAAACCCCAGGAAGGCAAACCCGTAAAAATGCCCGCTGAAGTCGGATGTGCTTGCCTACGGGTGCAAATAAACCAGGCACAACGCATAAACGTCCGAGTGACATGTCTTTCGAGGTCAGAACAAATCTGATTAACTAGTCTTCTGAATTTCATTCACGTTCGGAACAGCTCTGATTAGCTAGTTTTCCGATTGTCCCTCGTGTCCGGAACAGCTCTGACTAGCTAGTTTTCCGAATCTCCGTCGTGCCCGGAACAGCTCTGACTATATTGTCCCCGGGCACAACGACAGGCACACGTCCGAATCGAAAATTCGCTGAGTGGATACCGCCTACAGACAGGTCTGGTTTGTGCGGGAACAGCACGGGGTGAACGCAAGGCTCAATATATTGAAGTTAGGAATTAAAGCAGCCATGAGCAGGACGTGACGATTCCCTCGGTGAGCACAGGACCAGGGCGCTATGTGTCAGCCCTGCAACTATGGAAGCCACCCTCGATGGCGGAAAATGCCATGGACTGTCCCTGCCTTTCCCTGAGGGCTGATCGTGAAGTATCCAACCGTTCCAACTTGACCAGCTGGGATGTGGGCTGCACCACAAAAGTGAGAGTCCCACAGGAATGCTGACCTGTCAAAAATGCACGCTAAAAGTCGGATGTGTTGGCCTAAGGGTTTCAGCCCAAAGGCGCCTAACGAGACACACCGCAATAACATCTGAAAAAACACTCCGGATGAACGCAAAGAAGACGAAGATATGTCCGTCTCGCCTTTCCTGTGAGCGTCGAGCGTCGGCCAGATCCCCTCGTCACTCCTCGCTGTCTCATTCTTGCCAGACCATGGTGATCCATTTGTTCCTCCGAGGTGTACACGTGCTTCCAGAAAGCCGCAACCACGTCTGCCTTGTCATGCATCAATACTCCACCAAGTTTTGCCGAGCCAGCCAATCTGTCCGCCTGTTCATTCCTCAGCACACCGGCATGCCCAGGAGAAAAGATCCAGGCGATGCTTGCCACCCGTGACCTCCGAAGCGAAGCAAGCCACTCTGCACGAAGCTTGCCTGTCCTCACCTTCCTCAGCACGCTGTCTGAGTCAGTTACAATCACGATGCGTGTGTGTGTGTGTGTGTGTGTGTGTGTGTGTGTGTGTGTGTGTGTGTGTGTCGTATTCTCCATCCAGTGGAAAGCTGCACTGATTGCCTCCACCTCCATTCTTATGCTAGATGTTATGGTATCATATCTGACTGATTTGATCATTCTTTTCTTTTGGTGGTATGTAATGGCCACATCTGGCTGTTCTTCTTGTGCTCCTTCCTTAGCCAATCGATCAGCTCTGTCGTTTCCGGAGTTTAGTGGATTATATCTAATAATATAGAATCCTACTATATGAAGCTACAGAAGGCAATGGCAAACTACTGAATGTAAATTTGCCAAGAAATCACAAACAACAGTAGTAAAACATAGTAAAGATGGTAGTTGTAGTAGTAGTAGCAGCAGCAGCAGCAAGAAATAGAAGTAGTAGTAGTAGTGGTGGTAGTAGTAGTAGTAATGGTGGTGGTGGTGGGGTGGTGGTGGTGGTGATGGCGATAGTAGTAATATGAGTAATAGTAGTAGTAGTAGTAGTAGTAGTAGTAGTAGTAGTAGTAGTAGTAGTAGTAGTAGTAGTAGTAGTAGTAGTAGTAGCAGCAGCAGCAGTAGTAGCAGTAGCAGTAGTAGTAGTAGCAGTAGCAGTAGCAGTAGCAGTAGTAGTAGTGGTAGTAGTAGTAGTAGTAGTAGTAGTAGTAGTAGTAGTAGTAGTAGTAGTAGTAGTAGTAGTAGTAGTAGTAGCAGCAGTAGTAGTAATTGTTGTTGTTGTTGTTGTTGTTGTTGTTGTAATAGTGGTGGTGGTGGTGTTAGTAGTAGTAGTAGTAGTAGTAGTAGTAGTAGTAGTAGTAGTAGTAGTAGTAGTAGTAGTAGTAGTAGTAGGAGGAGGAGGAGGAGGAGGAGGAGTAGTAAAAGTAATAGCAGTAGCAGTAGTAGTAGTAGTAGTAGTAGTAGTAGTAGTAGTAGTAGTAGTAGTAGTAGTAGTAGTAGTAGTAGTCGCAGTAGCAGTTGCAGCAGTAGCAGTAGCAGTAACAGTGCAGTAGTAGTAGTAGTAGTAGTAGTAGTAGTAGTAGTAGTAGTAGTAGTAGTAGTAGTAGTAGTAGTAGTAGTAGTAGTTGTTGTTGTTGTTGTAGTGGTAGTAGTAGTAGTAGTAGTAGTTGTAGTAGCAGTAGCAGTAGCAGCAGCAGCAGCAGTAGTAGTAGTAGTAGTAGTAGTAGTAGTAGTAGTAGTAGTAGTAGTAGTAGTAGTAGTAGTTGTAGTAGTAGTAGTAGTAGTAGTAGTAGTAGTAGTAGTAGTAGTAGTAGTAGTAGTAGTAGTAGCAGTTGCAGCAGTAGCAGTAGTAGTAGTAGTAGTAGTAGTAGTAGTAGTAGTAGTAGTAGTAGTAGTAGTAGCAGCAGCAGCAGCAGCAGCAGCAGTAGTAGTAGTAGTAGTAGTAGTAGTAGTAGTAGTAGTAGTAGTAGTAGTAGTAGTAGTAGTAGTAGTAGTAGTAACAGTTGTAGTAGCAGTAGTAGTAGTAGTAGTGGTAGTAGTAGCAGTAGCAGCAGCAGCAGTAGTAGTAGTAGTAGTAGTAGTAGTAGTAGTAGTAGTAGTAGTAGTAGTAGTAGTAGTAGTAGTAGTATTAGTAGCAGTAGTTGTTGTTGTTGTTGTTGTTGTTGTTGTTGTGGCTGTTGTTATTGTTGTCGTTGTTGTAGTAATAGTGGTGGTGCTGTTAGTAGTAGTAGTAGTAGTAGTAGTAGTAGTAGTAGTAGTAGTAGTAGTAGTAGTAGTAGTAGTAGTAGTAGTAGTAGTAGTAGTAGTAGTAGTAGTAGTAGTAGTAGTAGTAGTAGTAGTAGTAGTAGTAGTAATTAATACAACCCAGCTATGTCCTGGCTTAAGTGAGACACGAGCACATTATGAGACGCTGACTTACGATTGAAGGTGAAGTCGACTCTGTAAGGCCCTATAGGCGGATTGTATTTGTCTGTGGCCGTCACCAGGGCTCGGACTTTGTCTGTGCAAATAAACCGTCCGTCCGTTGTGGACCTTATCTGTCCGTTGGCTGGAATATAAAGACAACAAAGGGGATCAATTGTAGAAAGGCACAAAGCAAATCCTCTCGGGCACAAAGTAAGTCTGGAGCAGAAGACGAAGCATCGGAAGAGGAGAAGGCATCAGAAAGTAAATACGACATGAACTACGTATGACCAAGACGGAGAAGATGAAGGTACCAACACCAAACCGAGATATGGATTGACAGACGGATGGAGTCACACTTGAGAATACTACCGATGAAGCGCTACCTGAAAGTAGAACACCGTGAGACGGGGCGGGAACCTGATAACTCCAAACCTTAGAAGTGTACGAACCTGACCAGATATATCAAGCAGCAACAAAGAAGAAAGCAACACCCAGCCAGAAACGCACGGAAATTAAAAACCGAAATACACAACCCTATATCAGCAAGCAGATGTACCCAAAAACATTCCAACAGGGCCCTAATTATAACATGTCGATAGACTGGCAGTTGAACGGGGTCTGAACACTTACTTCTACATATCGGATCGGAAATGATCAATCAATTGTGGACATAGAATGATAGCGTTGTGTACTGTTGACTAACAGATAAAGATAACATCGGGATTCCATTTGTGGATAAAGAAAGATTCTGTTTTATAATAAAAAGGTATCAACGACGGACGTACAAACGCTACCATTGTGTACTGTTGTCTGGAATACAAAGAAAATACTGGGGAAGAATAGTGGACTCTGGAAGTTAGTGTACTGTTGTCTGGAATATAAAGATAACTTTGAAGATCAATGGTGGGTATTGAAAGATAGCTTGTGTACTGAAAGCTGTATTTATAACTATAAAGCTGTTGGTAAATGGTGGACGCAGAAAGGTAGCAACGTGTACTTTTCATGAAATATAAAGATAACATTAGGGAATAATGGTGGACAATTTTGTTTTGTTTTTTCTTTTCTTCGCACGCTATCAAAGATAGCGTTGTCTATTGCAAGCTGAAATATAGTAGAACTTATAGTAGAAAAATGCAAATGGAGATCAGTGGTGGACGAAGAAAGCTATCTGAAATATAAAGATAATAACTGGGATTCTTACCTAACATAGAAAAATTACGTTCTGTGCTGTTAGCAAGAATCTACAGGGACATAGCACACCAACAACAAGCAAAGAAAGTCACAATTGTTCATTATAAGCTGGAATATAAATGAGAACTTTTTAAACAATCTTTAGCAGAGTCGAGTTGAGTTAAGAACCGACATCTTAGCACTCGGGACATTCCCATACGTGCTCCGTCCCCAACTTCAACAGCAAGCGAAGAGTTCCAATACAAATGGTATCGTTGCAGTACATCTTTATCAGATAATGTTGTTTTTCGCTCGCTTTGAACTCAAGCGTAATCCGCCTGCTACCACTTCTAGTGCCCTGGACTGATTTTTGTGTGTGGATTAGCTTTCCCTTTTACCAATGTCCCTCGACATCACGCAAATTCAATCCGACTTCTGAGGTACTTGTAATTTACATCCCCAAGTCAAGGATGATAAGTCGACATTTTAGTCCAAGCGGTGGCGGTGTAGGGATTAAACTCGGTATCAGCAAACCGGAAGTTTAGGAGCAAGCACTCTTATCCAGTCGGTCATGCTGACCATTTAAGAGTTAACATCTGCAATCCTCCAGCCGGCTCCCTGGCCGAGGGGTTAGCAGCTTTCTCCGTAACCCCGAATACTCTCGTGGTTGACGTGAGCGTACGAGAATTAGAAGTGGTTCGAGTCGCGCCAGTGACTTATAGCGGAGTATGGAGGCGGTCGCTCAGAAAGTCTTCTCGTGCTGATGAGCGTAATCTGGCCTAGGAATCAACATACAGCTGAAAGATGCTGGTGTTGACCGCAATATCCTTAAACAGGATGGAAACGCGGGGGAAAACATCTGCAATCCTCCAGAGGATTCTCAGCCAATAGACCAACCATGAATGACAGTGTGTCAAACTCTAATGCGAATGTGTGCAGTGTGTGGAAACCACGTTTTATTAAATTACAAGTCTATGGGCCATGACGAAATCCGTTTTATAGCGGAAGAACATATTCTATCAGATTATAAAGCAAGTACACATTTTGACGGGGATATTTTTCTTAACTGACATACATATTCAATGCTTCTGCTGGGATACCATCTGGGCCAACAGTTTTTCCATCTTTAAAAGAGTTCAAAATGTATAAAAATGTTTACTTGCTATCTTTCCTGGTCTCATCTTTCCCACCAGTGTCTATTTTCCTTCAAGTTTTTTGTTGTAACTCTATCTCCATCTGACCCTGACAACACTTTAAAGAAACAACATCCTCATGCAGGTGGGTTTATTCCACTGGTAAACAACGGATGTCTTCTTCTTCTTCTGCGATCATCCGGAGTTTTTTTTTCGGATGTGATTGCGTTGTGCCTGTTTACAGCAGAGCTGCGTTCTTGCGCCGTTAGGCCGACACATCCGACTTCTGCGGGCATTTGTTGACCGGGTTAACCTTCCCGGGGGTTTCTTAGGACGTTTGACTCTCACTGTTGTGGTGTTATCCCCCATCCCAGCTGGCCCATATAGAACAGCCAAAGATCCTGGTCAGCCCTCAAGGGAAGGCAGGGGCAGACCATGGGCATTCCCCGCCATCCAAGGAGGCTTCCATACTTGCAGAGCCGATACATAGCGCTCTGGTACTGGGCTCACCCAAGGAATCGTCACGTCCTGCACATGGCTGCTTAGCTTCACTTCCGTATATTGGGCCTTCCGTTCACCAGAGGCTGTTCTTCCGGAAACCAGAAGTATGCAGTCTGCAGATGACATCCACACAGTGAGCTTTCGATTCGGACTTTCCATGTAATGGATTTGCTATCCAAGCAATATTCCATTTCGTGCCACTAGGACACTTTTCCACCTTTTATGAAGCCCACACAGTGGGCTTTTGATTCAGACTTTCCACGTAATGGATTTGTTATCCAAGCAATATTCCATTTCATGCCACTAGGACACTTTTCCACCTTTTATGAAGCATACACAATGGGCTTTTGATTCGGACTTTCCACGTAATGGATTTGCTATCCAAGCAATATTCCATTTCGTGCCACCAGGACACTTTTCCACCTTTTATGAAGCCCACACAGCGAGCTTTCGATTTGGACTTTCCACATAATGGATTTGCTATCCAAGCAATATTCCATTTCATGCCTCTGGGTCTTCATGCACCTTTAAATGTCAACCTGTATGTAGTTAAAGTAAGCTGCGGTCAACTTGAGCTTGTTGATATCTCCATAGAGCTTGTCCTCAAATGAAGCAGGTGTGGGCCAAAATATCTTTCTCTGTTCTGCATACGTTGGGCAATCCTGCAGCAAATGTTTTGCTGTCATTTTTCCAGTTCTACAATTGCATTCATCGGTATCTCCTATCTTTAGTTTATTGAACAAGTGGTATTTCAGCCTGTTATGTCCTGTGCGGAGTCTGAAGATTGCTACTTGTTCTCTTCGGTCGAGTTTGTAATATACATCATCCTTCTGATGGCCTGGATGCTCTGATTCCCATTTGGTTCTATAAGTGCTTTTTATCAACCTCTTTGCCTCATTATAGGTTATGTCTATGTCAGGCTGTGGTAGTCGTCCGCCCTCTTTTGCCAGTCTGTCAGCCTCTTCGTTTCCAGGTATACTGCAATGTGATGGGATCCACTGTATTACAACTTTTTTGGATTTCTGGCATAGACCATGGAGTGTTGCTCTTAGGTCAGCTAGTTCTGTGCTGTTATTGCTCTTCAGTATTGAGACAGCTGACTTTGCATCTGTGAAGATAGCTATTTGCTTCTCTTTATTTTCCTCCATCAGGAGCATTTCTGCTGCAGTTTTCAGAGCCTCTACCTCAGCTTTGAAGTTACTTGAAAATTTCCCAGTTGCCATTGAATGTGTTTTTTTCACTCCATTTTTTAAATTTAGGAGAATTCCCCCTCCTCCATTCTCTATTGAATTTTTGGCTGATCCATCTGTATATGCACGGGTCCAATTCCTGCTTGGGTAATGTTCTTTTATGTAGTTTAGGGTTATTTCTCTTCTTTCGGTTTCATGCTGAGTGTTCTTTTTCTCAATACCAGGAATGTTTTCTATCATCTCAGGCAGCTGCTGCTGTCTCCAAGCTGGGAACTTGTGTGCATTGTAAATGGGCTTGACTGTTGATATGTTAAGTATAGGATCTGCCCTAATCCTTCGTTTTGCAGTTTCTACAAAGTTGCTACGCTTCAGTCTTCCATTTCCAAAACCATTAAATCTGTTGTACATAGGGTGTTCTGTCAATCTTCTAAATTTTTCTGCTTGTTGCTGGGCTCTGCTATCTCTTTTATCCTGCATTGGTTGTAAACAAGTGATCTTTTCTAGTTCATTAATAGGCGTTGTCTTCAGGCTTCCAGTTATGATTCGCATTCCTTGGTTTTGGACTCTACTTATTTTGTTAAAGTTTGACTTAGCTGCTGTTGCCCAAGCTGCAATGCCATATTCCAGTACTGGCCTCACCCGTCCAGTATATAACTTCTTGAGAACTTTCTCATCTGCTCCCCATGTTGCACCAGCAAGATTTTTCATGATTGCCATTCTCTGCCTTGCTCTTGTTCGATTTTTCTCAACCTGTGTCTTCCATGTCAGGCGACGATCAAAGGTGACTCCTAGATAGTTTGGATTTTCTTCATGTCGCAATATTTTTCCATTCAATACCAGCTTAGGATGCTGAGTTTTATTTGAGAGGGAGAACACTGTGCATGTTGTTTTCTCCTCACTTATCTTCACTAGCCATGATTTTGACCAGTCCTCTAGCGCTAATAAGGCTTGCTGTATTCTGCTGTTAGCTGTACTAATATATTCTTCAGATGTCCATATGGCTAGGTCATCTGCAAAGGAGGATGTGTGTACTCTGGCTGGAAAATTTTCTGTGATGTCATTTATATATGCTAGGAATAATGTTGGTGAAAGAACTCCTCCTTGGGGGACACCTTGCTCCAACAGCATCATTTTGCTTGTTTGTCCTTGTACTTTTGTCCTGGCAGTTCTGTTCTCAAGGTAGTGGCTGATCCATTTATACATTTTTCCACAAACATGCATGTTTTGCAGTTTTACTTTCAGTCCTTCCTTCCATACTTTATCAAATGCTTTTTCTAAATCTATCCAGACTGCTAGTGTGTGCTTTTTCTCTTGGAAGGCATCCTCTATTTCCTGAGCTATATAGGTTATTTGATCTTCAGTGGATCTGTATTTTCTGAATCCTGCTTGGTGTGGTGTTAAGAGTTTGTTTTCTTCCAGATGCCATGTTAGCCTGCCATTGATAATGCGTTCCATTAATTTTCCTACACAGCTAAGTAGATTGATAGGTCGATAGCCATTTGGTTCTTCCAGGTCTTTTCCTTTCTTTGGGACTGGTATTAGTATAGCTTCCTTCCATGCCTGTGGGACTATTCCTCTCTTCCAGCTGTTATTTAGGACTGCTAGTAGTTTCTTCTTTGCCTTGGTGCCTAGTCCTATTAGCATTTCATTTGTGATTCCATCCTTTCCTGGTGATTTCTTCTTTTTTAGGGTATTCATTGCCTGTTCCATTTCTTCCATTGTTAGATTTGCCATCATATATTCTGCTGCTGTCTCTGTATTTCTATGATGTATCTGTTTGTCTTTGATTGCTTTCTTCTGTTCGGTTGTAATATCAATGTGGTTTGCATTTGCATAGTGTTCCATTAGTGCATTTGCAGCCTTTTTTCCTGTAAGCAAGGCATTTCCTTGTTTAATTGTTATTTGTTTGTTTCTAGGTCCTTCATTGTTCATGGCTTTCACTAGTTTCCATAGTTTGTTTCCATCCCTGTCAAAATTCAGGTTTTCTGTTTTTTCCCTCCAACAATCTCTTGTTGTTTGATTTACTGTTCTTTTATATTTTGCTGAGATGGCTTTGAGAGAGATGTTCGCTTCAATTGTTTGTTCTCTCTCTGCTGTCTTCCTGGCATCTTCAACTTTGTCCTCCAAACTTTGTAGTTCTTCAGTCCAGTATGGTTTGTAATTTTTCCTCGCTCCTCTAGGAATGGACTCAGTGGCTGCCTGTATTATCGCTCTATTTAGACTTTCCACCATTTGCTTTATGTTGCCATATCGTGTATTTATGTTTTCACAATATTTGTCTGTTAGTATGGCAAATCTGTCCCAATCTGCTCGTTTGTAATTCCAGCGGGGCAAGGGCTTTTCCTCCTGTGGAACATACTCCATATTCATTACAAGCTTGATTGGTCTGTGGTCACTACCTGCTAATTGGTCCAGCACATGGCGATCGATTTTGTGGAGGATGTCTCCTGTGCAGAAAGCTAAGTCTGGAGTAGAAGTGGTAAGCCATCTTCTGGAGTAGAAGCTCGGTGTGTCATCCGCTTTGTTGAGTAGATGGAGATTTGAGTCTATTTCCCAGTCCTCCAATTCATCTCCTCTTTTGTCAGTATCTGGGTATCCCCATCTTTCTGAACGGCTATTAAAGTCTCCGACAATAATGCAGTTTGTGTCAGTTATTTTCATGTTTGAGAGTGTAAGGTACTTATCTGCTGGGCTATACAGATTGTAGATTCTTATTTTCATGTCCTTTATCATTATATCAACACCTATAATTTCCGTTTGGTTGTCAGAAATCACAGATACTTCGCTGCAAGGTATTGTATTTCGTGTAAGTATTAGGACTCCTCCTTTGTGTCCTTCGCAGTCGAAACGTGTGGCCTGATATCCTCTGACTGAGAATTTGTGATTGGCGTTGAGGTGTGTCTCTTGAATGCATGCCACATCTATTCTATCTTTATGAAGACGCTGTGTTAGGGAGTCTTTCTTCTTGTAAACTCCTTCGGCATACCACTGTAGTATGTTGAGTGTCCGGGGTATTTGGTCAATAGCTCTTAACCTACTCCTCTGTGCCTTGACTCCACAGCACAGGGGAAGGTGACCACCAGTAGTCATGGGTGGGCCCCTCGAGGCAGGGGGCCCGGCACTATCGCCGCCTGATGGGACTTCACGGGATTAGCACCATATCGATTAATTTTGATTTGTGACATCATGAATTAAGTTACGTTGCACTGCTTTGTCAAGCCTGTGGCTCAGTGCATCCGATTTCGACAAGCATTTATTCGGGATGCTTTCCCTAGCCTTTGACTGTCCCCAGTCTACCTACAAGGCAGCAGGTTTTACGTTGCACTGCTTTGTCAAGCCTGTGGCTCAGTACATCCGATTTCGACAAGCATGTATTCGGGGTGCTTTCCCTAGCCTTTGACTGTCCCCAGTCTACCTACAAGGCAGCAGGTTTGTGTGTCTCTTCGTCTGGTCCCTCTCCCTTGACCTGTCTGACATGGGTGGCCCTACCAGTAGCTGTGCTACCGTCGGCATAGCTCTTGGGGTCATTGGGACGCACAAGCCCCTCTACCTCGTCAGGGTGGACACACAGCAGAGGGGAAACAACGGATGTAATGGTTATTACAAGAAAAAGTGTATACCCAGATGCAACATCAGAGTGAATATAGCAAGTTAGAAATAAGACAATGTATTTAAGTATTTGGGTACTAACAGCAGATGGAAGATGCAGTAAGGAAGTTAAACGTATAATAGCCCTGGTCGCATTTCACTAGATGAAGAATATTCTCTGCAATATATATTTATCAACTAGGGTGAAGAAAAGAGTTCTTAAAAACTATATTGAGCCTACCCTAATGTACGGAAGGGAATCGTGGGCGATGAGCAGACAAGTGAGGAATTAAGTTTAAGCTGCGGAGATGTGGTTTTATAGAAGAATGATGAGAACACCGTAGTCGGGGAGAAAGAACAATGGAAACATCTTGAAAGAAGTTAACTCACAAAGATAACAGATTACCCGCATCAGAATAAGACAGTACACATTCTTTGGGTGTGTCATGATATGGAGAAGAGTGAAGTATGTCGTCACAACGGGAAGGTTGTAGGGGAATACAGGCAGACAGAGAGAAAGAGAGAGAGAGAGAGAGAGAGAGAGAGAGAGAGAGAGAGAGAGAGAGAGAGAGAGAGAGAGAGAGAGAGAGAGAGAGAGAGAGAGAGAGAGAGAGACTAAGAGAGAAAATGCTGGATAGTTTGACATCTTGACATGGCGGTACGTTGGTATCAGAATGATTCGCAGCACAAGAGATAGAAAGCTATGGACAGCTTGTGAACACAAGACGGTATGGGAAAAAATCGCAAGCGCAGATCTGACCTGGCTGATCATCAGAAACAACTTCTCTATACTTTTCAAGACGAGCAGGCAGTACAGGAGTCTGAATCTCAACAATTTGAAGAATCACAACTCTTTCAGCCACAATAGACTGATCCATCGCAAGGCAGTTGGTATTGAACCAGTCAAGAATGGCAAGGGGGTCATCTTGGTGACCCACAAAATCAAAGGTCTTCGCAAACCCTCCAATACCCTGACCCGCGCTGAGCGGAAGATTGATCCTCGCCACGATCCCTAGAACATTCAGGTTCAACAATTACCGTAAGGACTTGATCAACACGGTCTTTAGAAGGACCTGTGCTATCCTCCAGAGCCAGAATCCTGTAGTCGTTAAGAGCAAAGCCCGAACTGTACAGAAGGACTAAGTCCTATGTTTGTAAATTAAACAAAGCACAATGAACTTGAACAAAAAAATATGATAAGGCTACCAAAGCCACACTGGACTGAAAGAAGAAGAAGAAACATGCACGCTTACCGTATCCAATATTAATGTATGGAGTGTTGGGGTCAGTGGTCATCGTGTAGTAAATTGCATCGAAATCGATGTCCGTGGTGCTGATAGTATACAACGGGTCACCGGGTCTTAACGCCCTTGCATCCAATGTTTTTGTAGCTAGAAAACAGACAATGATTCCCAATTAACTGGCACCTTGCCGTCTTGATAGACGATAGTTTGTTACACTGTGCTTCAAACAAGACATAATAATTACAACCAGACAATGGATGGAGATATACCTCTCCATAGCACAAAGCCTGGGCTGAATTGCATATTATCAATGCAGCATGCTCTTCTCTTTCTCTCTCGCTCTCTCTCTCTCTCTCTCTCTCTCTCTCTCTCTCTCTCTCTCTCTCTCGGCCTGCCTAGTTTACCCCCAGAGGAAAGGTAACATCAATACATCTGGAACAAGACAAGCTGCAGAAGCTGCCGGTTCAGGAAAGCAATGCTCTAACTGTCCGCCTATCGGAAATTCCATCCTAGACCAGTTGCCGACCAAGTCTTAGGCCTGATCTGACCTGCCACGACATTTAGTCTTTTGGTCGCGCGCCTCTACCGGAATGTCTTCCATATTGACGTGGATAAGCCTTAGGTTCATACCAGAATACGATCAGCGTTGCCAGAGGTGGGTTGTGCTCAATATTTAAGTATGGAATTGCTGGAGTAGGGATTCTAATGTGTGACTGTTGAAGTGGGGAATCTAGTGTGGAAATTGTTGGAGTGGGGATTCCAGAATGGAACTGTTGGAGTGGGGAATCTAGTATAGAACTGATGGAGTGGGGAATCAAGTATGAAATTGTTGGAGTGGGGAATCTAGTGTGGAAATTTTGGAGTGGGGATTCCAGTATGGAACTGTTGAAGTTGGGAATCTAGTATAGAACTGATGGAGTGGGGAATCAAGTATGGAATTCTTGAAGTGGGGAATCTACTATGCAGCTGTTGGAGTCTGGAATCTAGTACGGAACTGTTGGGGTGAGGATTCTAGTACTAGTATGCAACTTTTGGAGTTGGAAATCAAGTATGGAATTGTTGGCGTGGGGAATGAAGTATGGAACTCTTGGAGTGTGGAATCAAGTATGGAATTGTTGAGGTGGGGAAACAAGTATGGAATTGTTGGATTGGTCATTCAAGTATGGAACTGTTGGAGTGGGGAATCTAGTATGCGATGTTGGAGTGGGGAATCAAGTATGGAATTGTTGGAGTGTGGAATGAAGTATGGAATTGTTGGATTGGGGAATCTAGTATGGAATTGTTGGATTGGTCATTCAAGTATGGAACTGTTGGAGTGGGGAATCTAGTATCCAATTGTTGGAGTTGGGAATGAAGTATGAAATTGTTGGAGTGGGGAATCTAGTATGGAATTGTTGAGGTGGGGCAAAAAGTATGGAATTGTTGGACTGGTCATTCAAGTATGGAACTGTTGGAGTGGGGAATCTAGTATCCAATTGTTGGAGTTGGGAATGAAGTATGAAATTGTTGGAGTGGGGAATCTAATGTGGAATTTTTGGAGTGGGGATTCCAGTAAGGAACTGTTGGAGTGGGGCATCTAGTATAGAACTGATGGAGGGGGGAATCAAGTATAGAATTGTTTGAGTGGGGAATCTACTATGCAGCTGTTGGAGTCTGGAATCTAGTACGGAACTGTTGGGGGTGTGGATTCTAGTATGCAACTTTTGGAGTTGGAAATCAAGTATGGAATTGTTGACGTGAGGAATGAAGTATGGAACTCTTGGGGTGTGGAATCAAGTATGGAATTGTTGGATTGGTCATTCAAGTATGGAACTGTTGGAATGGGGAATCTAGTATGCGATTGTTGGAGCGGGGAATCAAGTATGGAATTGTTGGAGTGAGGAATGAAGTATGGAATTGTTGGAGTGGGGAATCAATTATGGAATTGTTGGAGTGTGAAATCAAGTATGGAATTGTTGGAGTAGGGAATCAAGTATGGAATGGTTGGTGCGGGGACTCAAGTATGGAATTGTTGGAGTGGGGAATCAAGTATGCAATTGTTGGAGTGAGGAATCAAGTATCGAATTGTTGGAGTGAGGAATCAAGTATGTATTTGTTGGAGTGGGGATTCTAGTATGCATATGCTGGAGTGGGGAATCAAATATGGAATTGTTGGAGTGGGGAATCAAGTATGCAATTGTTGGAGTGGGGATTCTAGTATGCAACTGTTGAAGTTAAGAATCAAGTATGGAACTATTGGAGTGGAGAATGTGGTATGCAATTGTTGGATTTGGGAATCTAGTATGGAATTGTTGGAGTTGGGAATCTAGTATGAAATTGTTGGAGTGGGGAATCTAGTGTGGAATTGTTGGAGTTGGGAATCTAGTATAGAATTGTTGGAGTGGGGAATCAAGCATGGAATTGTTGGAGTGAGAAATCAAGGGTGCAACTGTTAGAGTGGGGAATCAAGTATGGATTTGCTGGAGTGGGGATTCTAGTATGCAACTGATGGAGTGTGGAATCTAGTATGGAATTGTTGGAGTAGGGATTATAGTATGAAACTGTTGGAATGATTAATCTTCCCCTGGGCTCCTTGGTTGTGTGTTTTTTCGTCTGCTATCTTTACAATGCAGTATAGTCATTCAGCCAAATCACGTCAAACGCTATAGACAGTTTGTATTTTGCAGCTAAAATTGTCCGTGGTGTAAGGTAGCCAAATAACAGAAACAAAAACAGAAGTAATGGTAATTACAAAGAAACAGAACCTTCCCAAATGCATCATTAAAGTGAATGGAATCCGTCTGAAACAAGCCAATGTATTTAAGTATTCGGTACTTAAATAACAGTAGATAGAAGATGTACTGTCGAAGTTAAATACAGAATATCCCAAACAAAGCAGCCTTTCACGAGATGTATCTTTGTCAATCTTCTTCCTCTTCTTCAGCGTTCCGAGCTATTGAGGTTCTTTGCTGCAGATACAATCCGTCTCCATTCGTCTCTCTGGTTGACCTTCTCTTGCCAGTCGTTGATTCCAAGTGCTTGTAGGTCTGTATATATATTATCTCTCCACCGTCTTCTTCGTCTACCTCGGGGTCTACGGTCATTTATTTCCTGAGTGTAAGCGAGTTTTGTTTCCCTATTATCTTCCATTCTTTCTATATGCCCCAGCCATTGTAGTCAATTAGCCTTCATGATACCAGTGATTAGCGGGGACTTAAACAGATCTTTGTCAATCTAAGTCAGGAAAATAGTTCTTAAGAGTTATACCGAGCCAAAGTTGTTGTACACAATCGAATCATGAACAGTTAGTAGATAAGTGAGGAATTGTGTGAAATCTGCGGAGATGTGGTTTTATAGAATAGTGATGAGAAGAGACGATGGGACAGAAAGAGTCACGGGGACATCGTAAAAGAAGTCAATTCGCAAAGAGAAGTGGTTCCTCGCACCAAAAATAAGACTTTCTTTAGGCATGTCGTGTGAACAGGATAGCTGGAGTATATGTTCACAACAGCAAAGTTTGAGACGAGAAGAGGGGGTGGGGAGATAAAGAAAGAAGATGCTGAACAGTTTAATACTATGGCATGGAGGATCATCTATACCAGCAATGATTGGCAGTGTGATAACAGAAGACTATGGACAGATATGATCACCGACACCACATGGCATGACTAGAGGAAGACGAAGAGGTAGCCAGTCTCACACCAAACCACCTTAATCGCCTCTTACGGCATGCATTGTAGTTAAAGTGATATTATTCTTTGCTTCTTTTATGTGCTCCGGTAACACAGGAGATGAGTCTATCTACGCACTGGTTTGGAATCAGTTGACTAGAAACTTGACTCTTCTTCTTCTTCTTCTTCTTCTTCTTCTTCTTCTTGTGTTCATCCATTCATGTTCACGCCGACAGGCGAGTTCTCGTAACGTGGTTAACAGTGTTCAAGTGTTCCTCTATGTTTCATACAGCTTTGAATGCAGTGCTTGTCTCTAGGCCAGGATTCCCTTCTTTGTTGGATGTACTAGGATAAAGCCTGGATATACTAGTGTAAAGCCTCTGCAGCTTGTTCACATGGCCCACATGAGCACAGTAGTGAGTCACTCAAGAGAAGCGTTTACATATGCTTGTTCAGTTTGTTATGCCCTGTCTAAAATTTTAACATGAGAGCCTGCTTCTGCTGGTCTAGAGAATGGAAGCACAACTGGCCTGATTCTCTTCCTTTCTGGTGTTCCGAATAATGCTTCTTCTTCTTCTGGTACTCTAAATAAAGCTCTTCTCATAGTAGAAACTTAATTAGAAACTTACCAAATAATGGCGTCGATGGAACAAAATCCGGAGGGGTGTTGGGTACTACCCTTACTGTCAGTGGCATAACGGTTGTCTTCTCCACGTCATCGGTGCAGCCGATGTTCATTGTATATTGTGGTGTGCTAGCGTAGCGTAAATTCCCTTGGCCTGCCTCGTAGAACAGGCAAAATTCTGCAGTGCAAGAGAATGTATCATAGTTTTATTTGCGAGAGGACGTTATCAGAAGGACAGATAATAACAGGTATCACATTGATTCTGCGATATGAACAAATACAAACACGGCATGAATTTCGGGAGCAATCGCATATTCTCATGTTAGAAACGGAAATATGTCAATACATACATATAATTATGATAAATTAAACATTTGGAAATCAACTTATTTCGCCTTCGCTTACACTTTCTTCACGGTGTCACTTCCTCTCAGCCGACCAACGGAGATCGTGGTATACAGTTTTGATTTTGAGCCCAAGTTTTAAACATCTTCAGGACCCAAGCTTTAAGAACTAAGTGATTTACATGCAGTTGTTTAACGTTGTTGTATCAGTGACGAAGACTTTGTAGTCGTAACGTCCGTTCTGTCACCTATGATTATGCTCTTGCAAATCTGATAATTTCAACGTTCCGCTTTTGTTAATGTATTCATTGCAGTAAGGTCACCGTCCATAATGAGGTCATCAAACCTCAAAGGGTTCATCACCAGCCACCCCTCCACCTAGATCACCACCATCCCCTGATGTCACCAACCCTGCCAATGATGTCACCACGTGTACTAAAGTCACCTCCCCTGTTAAGGTTACTAACCCCAAATAAATCACCTCATGCACTAAGGTCACCACCCTTATTAAGATCACCAATCCCATGGAGGTCACCACTTTTGCTAATATAACCAACCCCGCTGAGTATGAAACACATGCAGAGGTCACGTCTACCAAGATCACCAAACCCACTGTGATCATCGCCTCTGTGTTGTGTTGTTTGTCCATCAAGAATGATGATGACCATTCATTTCATCCAGTGGGGTTGAAAGTATGGAGCCAGTTGGATGAAGAATGACATGCGCGATAAATTGGATTAAAGTGAGGAAGAGTTGCGCAATTCGTGGACCTCACTCTCTCGCCTGAGTCCATCTGAGTCCAGTGGCAAGACAAGTCAAGACGACTGGAGACGAATACAGGTGCAGTGGCAGACCAGGGCGCTCTACTCGCCTTGCCGTGCTCATTACGTTCCACAACGCTTTGCAGGTAAACGCCGTCTTGCCCGTTGAATTATCAGTGATTTCATCCGCACAGTCTGCCGAATCCTGTCTTCACATGCTAGGTAGGCATACCCTAGTTCACCGCTTGGTTTGACACCAAATTGGCTACCCACGCCTGGTTTCGCCAGCCTCTCACTACTGTTGCCCGGGGGGTGGCCTCTGTCGCATGCTGATAGCTACTAGGAGCCACGGGTCATCGCCTCCACCAAGGCACCAGCCACATTTAGATCATCGCCTCTACTAAAGTCATCACCTTTCCCAAGGTCACGACCCTCGCTAAGATCATCATTTCTACTAAAGTCACCGCGCCGCTGAGGTCATAGCCTCTACTAAAGTTATCAACCCCACTTAGGTCACACACTCTGCCAAGGTCACCGACCCCACTAAAGCCACAACACATACAATGGGCGGGGTGGAGAAGGGGGTTGGGGGGGGGGGAGAAGTGGTGGTGAGGAAGAAGAGAACGTTTCAACAATTCCCGACATACCGGATAGAAGATTCGGAATCAGACGCGGGCGATTTAGAAGCACTTCGCTTTGCGTTGGTGTCAATTGGTAATGGGCGTCGGCCGTTCAGAAAGCAATGGCAAGGTACTTAAATCGTCTAGTAAATCACAAACAGACAATAAATAATGAGGTTTACAGCAACATCCTGTAAAGGATATGCAACCAACTATTAGAATTTCTAACTTCCGGAGAATTATTAACAGTATAAATCTTCGTCTTCTTCTTCAGCGTTCCGAGCCATTGAGGTTCTTTGCTGCAGATACAATCCGTCTCCATTTGTCTCTCTGGTGGACCTTCTCTTGCTAGTCGTTGATTCCAAGTGCTTGTAGGTCTGTACATGTATTATCTCTCCACCGCCTTCTTGGTCTACCTCGGGGTCTACGGTCATTTATTTCCTGAGTGTAAGCGAGTTTTGTTTCCCTATTATCTTCCATTCTTTCTATATGCCCCAGCCATTGTAGTCTATTAGCCTTCATGATACCAGTGATTAGCGGGGACTTAAACAGATCATAAATGTCTTTGTTACTTCTTCTTTTCCACTCTCCACTTTGTGTATCCCTAATGGGTCCAAAGATGCGTCTTAAAAGTTTGTTCTCAAAGGTTTGTAGCAAGGCTTCGTCTCCTTTCGTTGTACTACAGGTTTCAGAGCCATACAGCACAACTGGTCTGATCAGTGTTTTGTATATTGTGATCTTGGTGCTACAAGATAGCGCCTTTGATTTTAGTAGAAACAGTATAAATGAAATGGGTTAAAGCTGCGATAAAGCTCTGGCAAGGTAAACAATATAAAAATATGAAGTGTCGAGCAGCTTTTCAAAATTATACACTTGCCCCTTGCCGTCTTGACAGACGTAGTTTGTTATAGCCTGCAACACACACAAGGCATAATACCTACAATCCAAAGCGGTAAGGCCAGGGATAGAGTTATACTTCTCCATAGCACATAACTTGCCTTGTTTTATTTTTTGCAGAGAAATATATGTTCGTCTTATGACTGATCAAGTGCCAACGGATAGTATATCGCCACATGTGACTTCCCATTTGGTTTTTACCCTTGGACAGAAGGGCGATATATCGCCATACTAGGGTCATCATGATCATCGTTTAATTTTTTTTATTTCTCGGTATCTTCCGCAATTGTAATGCTAAGTTGAAAATTCACATTATAATACGTGCTCATTTGATTGTGCACTATGTTGGGTCCATACCTGCTGTGTTTGTTTGCCACTGAATCAGTTAATTTTTATGAGCACTTTCCCAACTATGTAGAACCAGGTTTGCTGTATGGCAGTGAATCGTGGAATGTAAATGAACAAATTAGGAAGAAATTAGAAGCAACAGAGATGTGGTTCATGAGACGAATGTTGCGAATTCCTTGGACTGCCAAAGTAACTAACAACGACTGCCTGAAACAGGCTAATGAAACTAGAACATTATATACATCAATAAGAAAGAGACAAACAGCTTTCTTTGGTCATGTAATGAGAAGAGAGGCATTGGAGAACATCGTAACAACTGGAAAGATCTAGGGGAAGAGAGGCAGAGGCAGACCAAGAGAAATGATGCTGGATGGATTGAGACGGTGGCACGGAGGAATATCAGCAGCAGAGTTGATCCAGAAAATCAAAGACCGAGATCTGTGGAGAGACATGAACGCCTACGCCAGCTGGCAGGGCACTTGATGATGATGATGATGATGACTTTCCCAACACCTGTCAGCGATGAATTTGATATTCACATTCTGTAATTGCTCTCCGATGATAAGCATACACGTCGTTGTATTTGTTTTATCGGTTGTCATTATTATTGTTTTTTTTTTATGCATTGAGACACGAATTTCGTTTTACGCCTCGTTCTTGCGCTGCCTTAATTAGTTTCTCAATTCCAGCGTTTAAACTTTTTGTTGTTGATTTTTGTTGTTGTTTCTCTTTTTATTGTTGCTTTTTTTGTTGTTGCTTTTTGTTGTTGCTTTTTGTTGTTGCTTCTCTTTTTGTTGTTGCTTTTTGTTGTTGCTTCTCTTTTTGTTGTTGCTTTTTGTTGTTGTTTCTCTTGTTATTGTTGCGTTCACAATCGTTGAAATCAAGCATAGTCCACACACATTCTGCTACTTCTAGTGCACAGGGCTGATTTTTGCATGTGGATTAGCTTTCCCTGTTACCAATGCCCCTCGCCATTAGATGAACCTACGCCAACTTCAGAGGTACTTGTAATTTACGTCCCCAAGGACGTCCATACTTGATTCTTCACTTCAACAGTTGCATACTAGAATCCCCACTCCAACAACTGAACGGTGTAAGGGTTGAATCCGCTACCTCTACATCAGCACACCGGATGTTTAAGAACGAACGCTCTTATCCATTGGGCCTTGCTGACCTCCATTCCAGTGTGTGTAGTTGATAATAATACTGTGTCTTCAGCTTATCGCATTTCCGGTATTTCTGTTGTTTCAGCTAGAAACAGATTTTCCGTGTCAATATTTTAGATATCAATCTTGTTCCGCCGGCTTCGTGGCTTAGAGGGTATGACTTTTCTCCGTAACCTCGTATACTCTTGTCGGTAACGTGATGACGGTGAGAATCAGCATTGGTTCGAATCGCATCGGTAACTTACGGGGTATGTGAGCCGGCCTCTCAGAAACAATGGCAAACTACTGAGCGTAATCTTGCCAAGAAATCAACATACAGCTGAAAGATGCTGGTGTTGACAGCGATGTCCTGTAAAGAATATGGAAAAAAAAATCTTGTTCCATGTGAATATTTTCTCTAAAATTCTCCGTGATGTGTTCTGTATATCAGTCATACAGAACAAAATACAACCCGCTCCCCTTCCCTCCCCCCGACCCTCCATAACGTCCTGATCTATATCAAATAATTCTTGTATCATCAATATTAAGTTAGCTGCATGTCCTTTACAGAACCGCGCAATCAACCCCAGCAATTTTGGCTGCTCATGATTTACTAGGCAATTTTACGGTTAGTAATTTCTCATTGCTTTCTTAACGACTGACGCTTTTAAAAAAAATCGAAATCAACGCAAAGCGGTCTCCTTCCACATCGTCTGGGGTTGATTTCTAACCCTCGACCCGGTGTGTCGGGAAATTGTGAAACGCGTTCACTGCCCCCTTAGGTCACAGAGCCGGGATTCATTAATATTAAACAGGTTAAGACTCACCTGATTTATTGTCACGTGGTTAATACCCACCTGATGTATTGCCACATGGTTACAATTCGCCCGATTTATTGCCACGTGGTTAAAACCCATAAGATGTATTGCCACCTGGTTAAAACTCACATGTTTTTTGCCACCTGGTTAAATCTCGCCTGATTTATTGCCACCAGGTTTGTTGTCACCTGGTTAAAACTCCCCTAATTTATTGCCACCTGGTTAGAACCCATACGATTTATTGCCATCTGGTTAAAACTCACCTTATTTATTGCCAAGTGGTTAAAACATGCCTGATTTATTGCCACCTGGTTAAAACCCACCTGATTTATTGCCGCCTCCAGGACATGGCTCCAGACTAAAACACTTGATTCCACATGGTCCACTCGGTGATATTGACTGGATGAAAGCCCTCGCTGGGTCCTCGTCCGAGCAAGAAACCAAAGGACTCGGGCCCAGAGGGACACGTCGGTCCTCGGTCTCGTCCACCTGCACGTCAATGGCGGCGAGTGCCAAGGCAGGCGGCGGGGGTGTGTTAGTCTGTGAGAACGGTCAGTGAAAAACTTGTTTTATGTAATCGTTATAATAATAATAATTTATTTGTAACGTTTCCTCGCTTTGAACTCGAGGATAGTCCATACTCGTGGTACTATTTCTAATGCACTGGACTGATTTGTGTGTGTGTGGGTTCGATTTGTCCCTATTACCAGTGTCCCCAACCATCAGGCGGACTTCTGAGGTACTTGTAACTTACGTCCCACAGTCAAGGACGAGAAGTCAACATTTGAGTCCGACAGAGCGGTATACGGGTAGAACCCGCTACCTCGGTATCAGTACACCGGAAGTTTAAGAGCGAGGGCTCTTATCCGTTAGGCTATGCTGAACTCTGCTATAATAATAAAACAAGAATAAAATCCCGATGCAGAACTCTGCTGTAGGTATGTGAAGTGCTAAGATCCTCACATGTTGTAGGCCTGAGTGCAAGGAAGGGTAGGTGGTCAGTCTTTCTTTCACTTAGCGGACGCCGAACGCAGTCGACGCACCCTCGTCTGACGGCGATTAGGACATTAGCAGCGTAACCCCTAGCTATTACACGATCGCACCCGCTAATTGTTATGCCTTCCAGCGACATTTTCTGGTAGCCATTTTTGGATGGGTCGACCCAGATTTTATTTTTAATTCGCCTGGATGAAGATTGTCGGCTCTTTAGCGGAGGGGTTAAGGTTATTATTTTAATTGGCCTCTGTGAAGATTGCCGGCTCTTGTGAGAAGGGGTTACGGACGCAGTTCGTAATCCCGCATACCGCGTTCAAAGCACAGCTGCGTGCGATTTGGCTGCAGACCGTCTTGAGCTGGCTTTTATAAAAATGGTATGAGTGCTGGTCGTTCAGAAAGCAATGGGAAACTACTGAGCATAAACTTTCCAGGAAATCACAGTAAAAAATGTTGGGGTTGACTGCGACGTCATGTTCTTCTTCTTCTTCTTTCGTTCGCCTAAAATATGTTTATAACTGCAATGTTGTCTCTTGTATGAATCTAACAGTCTTTTTTAGTTCATTCAGCGGTTCATAGAGTTTATCTTCCACTGTTGTCTCTCTAGGCCAGAAGGTTCGCCTGGATATGTTGTAGTTTGGGCAATCCTGGAGTATGTGATCTGCTGTCTGCGACGCCAAACCACATGTGCACATGGCTGAGTCACCAATCTTGAATTTTGAATACATGTGGTTGCGTAATCTATTGTGTCCTGTTCTGAGGCGCAGAAGAATGACCTGTTCTGGTCTGTCCATAACGTGGTAGTCGTCTTGAGTAAGGTTTGGTGGCCTTCTGACTGATTTGATCTTTTCTTTTGGTGGTATGTAATAGGCACATCTGGTTGTTCTTCTTGTGCTCCTTCCTTAGCCAATCGATCAGCTCTGTCGTTTCCGGGGATTCCACAGTGGGATAGTATCCACTGTATGGTGATCTTACGCTGACTGCTAAGTTCAGAAAGCAGTGTCCTCAGAACTGGCAATTTCCCAGACAGGAGCGCCTCTATTACGGATTGTGCATCTGTCAATATCACTGCAGGTTGTGTACCATGGCTGGTATTTTGTAGTTTCTTTGTGGCTATCTTGATTACCTCAATTTCAGCATCATAATTATGGCAGTACTTTCCTGTTGGAATTCTGGCCGTGTCTCTAGTATTATTTGGGTATTCTATATACACTCCCGCTCCTCCATTTCGAACAGCATTTTGTGCTGACCCATCTGTGTAGACTCGGATCCAGAGGTCCTGTGGGTATTCGTCATCAAGGAAGCTGAGAGTGGCTGTTCCGCGCTGTACACTGTTCTGTTCTTCCTTGTCAAATATTCCTCTCACTTTTGTCTGGATTTGTAGTGATATTCTATGTTCATCTTTCCACGGGGTTCGCTCTGGAATAGTTGTCAGGGGGATATCAACTGTGGGAAGATCGATGGTTTCTCTGCAGAGTTGTTTGGCCTGGTGGATGAAACTACTTCTTTTCAACCGCCCCATAGCTAAGTTTTCAAATCTGTTCTTCATAGGGTGGCCTGGCAAGCTGAGAAACTTTTCTGCTTGTATTAGTGTTTTTGTATCTCTGCGTTCTCTTAAAGCTTGTGTCCTCCCCATTTTCTCCATTGCTACTATAGGGGTTGATTTCATCCCTCCTGTGATGACTCTAAGAGCTTGATTTTGCACCTTGTCCAGCTCCTGCAATGTAGTTTTTGATGCTGAACACCACGCAGTTGACCCGTATTCCAAGTGTGGTCGTATGCTCAGTTGATAAACTTTGCTAAGTATTTTCCCACTGGCTTCCCAAGTGGTTCCAGTTAGCTTTCTCAGGATGGCAATTTTCCTTCTGGCTTTTGCTACTGCTTTTTTAATATGTTTTCTCCATGTCAGCCTGTCGTCGAATGTTACACCAAGGTATGTTGGTTCCTTATCTTCTCTTAGGGGTGTTCCATTTATCTGAATGCTCCCTGCCTTTTGTTTCGGAGAAAGGGTAAATAGAGTGGTGCTGCACTTGTCAGTGTTTATACTGATACACCATCTATCCGCCCATACAACAAATGTATCTATAGCTCTTTGTAGCAATATGGTGGTCACTGATGCATGTTCATTTGCGCTCCACAAAACCAGGTCATCAGCGTACATTGCCGCTTTAATTCCATTGGGTAGATTAGCAACAAGATCATTGATGAAGATTAGAAAAAGTGTTGGGGACAGGACTCCGCCCTGGGGAACACCGTGACGCAATAGTACTTTCTTGCTCTTGAGACCGTCTATCTGTACTCGGGCTCTTCTGTTGTGCAAGTATGCTTTTACCCATTTGAACATTCTTCCATTGACTTTACAGTTTCTCAGTTTCTTCATCAGACCTTCTTTCCAGACTTTGTCAAAGGCTTTCTTCAGATCTATCCAAGCCGCAAGTACCAGCTTCTTCTCTTGGAATGCATCCTCAACTTCTTGAGAGAAGTAGGTTGTCTGATCTTCCGTAGAGTAGCACTGCCTAAAGGCAGCCTGTTGTGGCACAAGGATGTTTTCACTTTCAATGTACCACTGTAGTCTGTGATTGATGACGCGTTCCATTGTTTTGCAGAGACAACTGGTGAGGCTAATGGGTCTGTAGCTGGAGGCAATGGAACTGTCTTTCCCAGATTTTAGGAGGGGTATCATGATTGCTTCTCTCCAGACTTGTGGAACACTGCCTAACGTCCATGTATTATTAAAGATCTGTAGCAGCTTTGCTTTGGCCTCTGTTCCTAGGTTCCTGATCATTTCATTGGAGATACCATCAGCTCCTGGTGATTTTCTCATTTTCAGCTTTGAAATGGCTAGCTCCAGTTCACTGAATGTGATAGGTGTCTCCATAACCTCATGTACAACTTCCTTCTGTCCTGTATTTTGCCATTTCTCTCGAATCTCCTGTTGTTTCTCTGGACTAATTTCAATATTGTTATCTTGTGCGAATGAGTCCGCAAAATGGTCAGCTGCTTGCTTTCCTGTTAAGGTGTTTCCGTCTTTATGTAGCGCAATTTTTGAGTTTCTCCCTGTGCCCTCATCGTTAAGCTGTTTTATTAGCCTCCATAACTTTCTTGTGTCTTTTCCAAAGTTCAGTGACTCTGTTTTCTCCTGCCAGCTTTTCCGTCTAGCCTGCAGTTGGGCCCTTTGAAATTTGGCTTTTGCGTGCTGATATTTATTGTGGTGCTCTTGGCTGGGATTGGCCTCTGCTTGTTTTCTACATATATCCACATCATTATGCAACTGTTCCAGTTCACTATTCCAGTAGGGTTTATAATGTTTACGGGCTCCTCTTGGTATTGTTTCGCGTGCTGCCTGTAGTATGCATTTCCCAAACTCTTCAACTACTTTATTTATGTCCTTCTCAGTGTCCAGGTTTCTAACCAGTATGCTAGTGCGATGCTTGTACATTGCCCAGTCTGCTTTCTTGTAGTTCCACCTCGAGATGGTGCTGCTTTCACTTACAAGCTCATTTTCTACAGTTAGAAAGACTGGCCGATGGTCACTGCCACCAAGTTGTTTCCCAACAATTCGTGTAATGTTCCACTCCAGGTCTGGTGAATTAAACGCCAGGTCAGGTGTAGTTGTAGAGTGCCATGATCTCGAGTAGAAGGTATGTGGATCAGACGGCTTGTTAATCAGGATGAATCTATTCTCATCCTGCCAATCTTCCAATCTCTCTCCTCTCTGGTCCATGTGATCATAGCCCCAGCGACGTCATGTAAAATGAAATGCACCTGGCTAACTATGAGGATACGAACACATGATCATCGGGCTGGCAGGCAAGCCTTATTGCCACAGTGTGTTCGCAACTCCCGTGTATTATTGACATGCGTATTGCATGGATATCTTATCTGCTGAGTATCCTGACCTGTGTCTTTTGATGTTCCGATCTAGGGACAGCAACTTCCACACATTAAAAGATTCGGTAAATTTATGGATCCCTGGTATTGCACATTATCGCCTGCATTAAGTAGTTGGCATTGATTTATTTTATTTTATGTTTTAAACAATGTAACCACTTAGTGAATTTAAGTATAGAAGCCATAAACATTATATTGCGTGATTTTATACTAACCACTTAAGCTGAAACAATGAAAACAGGCGGTTACAGGTATTGGACGAGTTCTTGTTATATTTAAAATTACCGTGGGGGATAACAAATGTTTCACATTCGAACAATACCTGTGACTATGTATGTTAAATATTTTAGCTAAAGTATTATTCATTTATTATCTTTATATGATATCTAACTCTACTGTTTGCACCTGACCTATGCAGCGAAATACGCCAGGCAATGAATCGTGCAACCTAATGTTTGTGTTTTTTTGTATTTAAATTGATTTTTTTAACAATGTCACTTCAGGGCCGTCTAGAGTGAGGTATATTAAGATTGATACTACGTTTTCTTGTTTGTATTTCTTCATCTGCATTATAATTATGGCTATAAACAAATAAGATGTGGCCTCAAATGGTTCCCCAATTCATATTTCTGTGTAATACATGTACAACATTGGAACGGACCAATATTCTTTAAATGTGTGTTAATATACTGGACACAGCATTACCATCCGATGTGTTTGTCTGTTTGTGGCTTGGCCTATGCCGATTTAATATAAAATACTGAGACCCATGGCACAGTTTCACTGGTTAGATACGAATTCTGCCCATATTCTACAATGTGGATTTATGGTTTGATAGACTTGGCTAATGAATTCACCTTTCATGGGTGTCTAGTTGGTCATGTGTCGAAGTACACTCGTTCCTACAGCGAGGCACTGTCGTCATTTGGGGGTGAGGGGTTCGAATCTCGGTTGGCAATTATAGCTATCAGCTTGTATGTTGTCTAAAGCTGCGTCCTCTAATACCTACTTCTTTCTCCTACTTATATAAGCGCCAACCAATACATGTATGTTTATTTATGAACTGTCTTAGTGAGCCTCAAGGGGTTCCCAGATTTATTTATTTATGTATTTATTTATTTATTTATTTATTTGGGTGCGTTCACTAGCTTTGAACTCATGCGTGGTCCATACACGTGTTGTTACTTCTCGTGTTACCGGACTGCGTTTTGCGTGTGGATTATCATTCCCAATTATCAATGCGCCACGTCATCAGACTAACCAACTCCGACTTCTGAGGTACTTGTAACTTACGTCCCAAATTCAAGGGCGAGAAGTCAACATTCTAGTCCAACGAGCGCTCTAGTCCATTGATTGTCAATTGATATTAAATGAATAAGACATTAGTGATATTGTTATTCTTCATGCTTTGGAGCAAGAAGGGCAAGGCAGACAAAAAAATATACATCTTCTTGCTCCCTCTATCGAGTGGAGTGTCTCTATGCACCCTAAATTCCAGTGGGTCCAATCTCAGCATGTACTTGTGTCAAGTTTACTTCCTCTGGTGTAGATTCATCCAAGGTAATAGGCGCTATCTACCCGTGAGTAGATTTACTTTTCTTATTAGTTTTACCAGAGCAGTGACCTAACGGTCAACTCTTTGCGATTTCCAAACGCCGTGGGATTTTAAACGAGCACAACTTGCACACTAGGCCTCTGATGATTAGCCCTTATCAGAGAAGGATAGATATCCAATGTCACTACCCAAGAGATTCGCGGACGTGAGATATCATTAGATAGTACAATGATTCTTTGGCAAATTCCCAGCCCTATGCGGGGATCTAAATCAGTACTTTCTGAGCTTGGGACGGACGCAGTAACCTCTCAACCACGGCCCGTCCAAATCTATATCACACGTTGAAGAAGGTTCGTCGAATCTTTGGGTGCTTCAACTCAACTATGGCAGGGAAAGTCAGATACTAAACATGGGATATATATGAAAATTCAATTACGCCAGGGAAAGTAAGATACTAAACATAGAAAACATATGAAAATTCATCTATGGCAGGGAAAGTAAGATACTAAATATGGGATAGATATGAAATCTCAACAATGGCCGTAAAATTCAGATATTAAACACGGGATGGATATGAGAAAGTCAGATATTAAACACGGGATGGATATGAGAACTTAAATGTGGCAAGGAAAGCTTTACACTAAACATGGGAAACAAATGACGAGTGTAGCATGCATATGGCAAGGACAGTGTTCAATCAAACTTATGAAACATCTGAGAGCTTAAATATGGTATCGAATGCCTAATACTAAACATGTGAAACATATGAGAACTCAAATATGGCAGGGATGGTCTTCAATTAAACATCACGAGAGCCCAAATATGACAGAGGAAGTCTTCAATTAAACATGTGAAACACGTGAGAGCACAAATATGGCAGGGAAAGTATGATACTAAACATGGGAACATATGAAAACTCTAATATGGCAGGGAAAATCTTGAATTAAACATGTGAAACATGTGAGAGCTCAAATATGAGAAAACGCATGATACTTTAATATGACCAAAGAGTTTCAATTTTCGAGACATGATGTTGTTTAAAAGCCCTATTTTGTATTTGAATAATGAAGCCACAAACATCCGATTGCACAACTGATTGCCTGAAACTCTGTAGCGAAGTGTTTAAACCGCCTGCCTCGCGCTCCGACAGTTGTGGGTTCGATTCCTGACTCCATCATTCGTTTCACGAGTGCAGTTCTCGGAGACTCCTGAGGGTCGTTGCTGGAGCTACTTTGTGTGATACCTTCAGCAGACCGCCCTGCGGAAAGAGACCGAGCCTTGTGGGATAAAACCCGGTGCAATGAAGTCTATCCTCTCGCCTTTACACTTTTAATTCCTATAATACTTTAAGAGTCAACACTTAGAAGAATAAGACAATAACAGAGATACTCACCGACTGGTGTGATGGTTGGATCAAGTAGGCCACCACGATCAGTACCACGGCAAACATCTTTTCACCGTGTCTCGTTCCTAAAATGATGGCAAGAAGTGTAAAACATCAAGATAACAGTCATGTTGTTTCTTAACTCTGTGAAAATGTCACAAACTGTGAATATCTTGGTTTTTTTTTTACTCGACAACAATTGTGGCTGTTCAAACGACGGTAGACGTTGGCTGGCCATGGCATGTAGAGGTTAAAGAGTACTAAGAGTCTGTAACACAACACCAGCAAATATAAGCAGAAGATTACAAACAGCCAATACCAATTAAGAAGTATTAGACCATTTTTACACGACTTGCGGCGTTGTACGTGTATGGTGCCATCCTAGTTTTATAGATAACTCGATGGTTGCTGATGCCAATATCTCATCGGCTGAATTTCCTCCCTGCCACCATTTTAGGACATTCATCGCTTCCTTTTGTCTGCCTCTGCCTCTTGTACCGCTGATCTTTGTTGTTGTCACGATATTTTCCAATGCGTCTCTTCTTATTACATGATAACAACATACTGTTTGTCGCTTACTTATAGCTGTATATGGAGTTTTGATTCCTGAAAACACGGTGTTT